>OV725082.1:73206999-74429499 GCA_928085145.1 Nezara viridula
GCGGTGTGTTGTCGATGGTCGTAGGTAGGCATAAGAGTTTCTTAAATAGAATCTTAAGTGACTTGATTTAGTAGCGTTATTTTCTATTTATAGAACCGCTTTCTGAAATATGATAGATGCTACAGGTGAATTTATATAGAAATATAGTATTGCTGTATCATCAGCAAAAGTGAAGATGCTGGTTGCAAGGGTACTGAGGGATATCAGAAATGAATATGGAATATAGGATTGGGCTTAAAACCCTACCTTGTGGTATCCCCTGTATGTTGAGGGAAGAAGGAAAAAAACAGAATAATCTGTTTTATTATTATCAGAAATAGTTTTCAATTTTTACAGTGATGCTGTTTTACTGTTTTGCTGTTCGAATAAATTTTCCATAGCCCTAAACGTTTATTATTAGTAACTATAAATGTTTTAGTTGTCACTACAGTTATCTGATTATGTTTGATTTATGCAGCATTCGTAACGAATAGCAGAAAAAAAACATGTCTGTCCTAAAACACTTTCTGTTAAATTGTGCTTCTCTTGTAACCTCTCTTATTATGCTTCAGTTGAACATCCGATGGGCTTATGAGGCTGAAGAAAAATTGTGGATTTTCAAGTTTCCAAGGCATTTCCATAGAAAACATTAGTGTACAGAGTTTTAATCTTACAATACTTCGTTATTTTTTTTTTATTTCTTTAAAAAATAAAAAAATAAAGCAAGTGCATATAATTTGGAACAGTAGTTATTCTGAGAGGACTTCTGTCCTTGAATGAAACTGATTAATCATTGATGACTCTCTCAGTAAACAGAGCACTTGATACCTTGATTAGTAGATCCACCTTTAGTAACAGGTGGCGCCTTCAGTAACCGTCTGTCAATATTACGCTTCAAATCCTCCTGCTTGAAGGTTGTCTAATAATAGAAAATAATAATGTGAATTCATCATAGAAATAGGTATCCTATAATTTAGATTTACTAAAGAAATTACCCCAATTTAGTTTCAATTAGGCTTCTCCCTATCCTTACAACCTTCTCCGTACTTACTTATCTTTAGCTTGTTATCGCGTTGTTAAAAGTGATTATAATCTTATGTGTACCAAAGATTAACCATAATTTTTTTTTTTTAATTATGACGTTCTTCATAACTTTGTATATTTTGATACCACTCAAGTTACATTAAAAACTGTTCAGTAAGACAACGAGAGAACCAAAAAGTGGTAATTAACTGACATCTTTTAAAAATAATAATAATAATAGATAAAAAAATAATTTAAAAAATAATACCGTTCTTCTCCTGCCTTGAGTATTTAAGGAAGTATTGTTTAAATAAAATATATTAAGTTAGTTTTCCTTGTTTTTTTTTTTTTCCTTTGATGGACCACATCCTATGACGTCAATCACTTTAAAGCCGCAGTAGATCATGCACTATTCAAGAGACTGCTGCATCTTTTAACATAGACTGAATCATTCCGATTCCCATAATTGATGTTTCTGAAGTTTGGAGTGACGCATGATGTCATTGTGTTTTTTTATTTTTTTCATTATCCGTTTCGATATATGATTTAAAAAAGTGGGGTTCGTACATATCATGAAGATATTGTAAAATAGAAAAATTCTCGATTCATTTAGATACTGCATTATTACACATTACTAGATATTGTTATTATATATTACTAGAAAGAACATTAATTACAACTTAGTTTACATTTTAACTTACATGTTAAATTCATTTTATATTTTCCGTCACATTGATAAATACTTTACACCGATAATGTATAATCTAGTATATATATATATATATATATATATATGTGTGTGTGTGATGAAAAAAAAATCTGTACCACTACAACCCAAAAGTACTGTTTCAAGACTAACGGTTGTGCAAGGAGGGGATCGGGCCAGGATCACGCTCAACCGAAAAGTTTTCTCCCGTAACTTAATTATTTAATATACTTTGTTGAGGCTATATATATGTACGATAATAAATAAATATATATATTACATGTACTTAAATTGTAATAGGTGAAAAATAGAGTGGAGAATAAGAAAAAAAAAAAAAAAAAAAAAAAAAAATATATATATATATATATATATATATATATATATATATATATATATATATATATATAAGCTATATAAGCGTTAAAATGAATTATAACGTTGTATTTCTAACGCTATAATTCATTTCAACGCTTATATTTTCTTATGACTTCTTCAATTATTTATTTGATAACCTCCTATACTAGTTTAATATCAACTGATATTTTATTTTTTTTTTTTATCTGGAATCGTTTTTTTTTCTTACACCTTCAGATGACAGGCTGTGTCTTGTCAAAGAAATTTTCGTTTAGAGTAGGCAAGTTGAGAATGCGCCTAACAAACGTATATATGAAACTTAAGTTGTGGGCTTGATGACTTACTTTAAACTTCACAATCATAATCAACTGCCATAAATAACTGTCTCAAAAATAATAATAAGAATAACTTGCGTAGCCTACAAATTGATGGCAATCAGATACAATTCGCCTACCAGTTCGCCTCCCTATTAAAACCGATTTTCATTCCCCCTCCTGTAATGAGACACAACCATTCACAAACAGTGGCTGCTTCCTTTCACACGGGCGTTTCTGGGGCAATGCAACCCAATTAGAATAATCGTACTACACATATTTCCGCTTATCATTACTTAACTGCACCGTCTTTCTTAATCGCAAGTTTGTGGACATCCGGAGGTATACTTATACCTTTTGTATACTACTGATACCTAATTTGTAGGCAGTGTGATATATCTTTTGTTTAATCCCACGTGTTTCTAAGCAAAGATAAATTGTTCATTAAAATATCTAAAATATATTATACCTATTAAAATTAGATTATAATTAATTATCCATACGCTTAATTAAGGTATAATTTGATTACCTAAATTACCTTGTAAACTTTTCTTTGGATTTCATCATCTCCCATCTACATATAAAAAGTTTTGTATTTAATCACACATCCTTACAATACAAAATCCTTCTGAAAATCCTCAATGCTCCTTACTTTGTCACCAATAAAATAATCCATAACGACCTTAACGTTCCTTATGTTTCCGATTTGGCCCAATCCAGATACCTATCCTTTCACAACAAACTTCAGAACCATCCTGTTCTCTAACCTTGCTTCCTCTTCTATCCCTGACAACCATCCTCGGATCTGAAAAACATATGTCATCGTGATCTCCTGTTATAAATACATTTTTTTTTTAAGTGGTACCAGTGGGTAGTGTCTCAATAAGTGATTTCATGTTATTATTTGCTGTTATCAAATTTACTAAATGTATTTTACTCCTTAATATCGTTGTAAAAATTATAAATACAAATTATTTAATCACATATACAGGGTTTCTCGTAAGTAGAGGGAAATATTTAAATTGTTGATAGTAGACGTCATGATCTACAAAAATGTTCGTATGAACAATTGCCGAATTTCCAGCAGCAAACTAGGAAATTTAAGATTTATATTTTTTAAGTGAGTCACGTTTTATGATGAATAGGAAGCGATAACTTGAAAAATTGATTTAAGTAATTAAACATTGCTCCATTGTATACTTTCTTTTTATTTATTTATTTAGAAATATAACAATCTGTCACGTGAACTATAATTATAGTGATATATGAACACATGCATACCATATATACAGAAAATATAAAATTAACAAAAGCAAAATAATAATAAAAAGTTATGTATAATAAAAAATAAAATAACCTAAATATAAGTAAATTAAAAAAATAAAGACACAGTCATACCAATATACAATCAGGCAAGGACTTCCCAAGCCAGGATTCTTCCCCCAACTATAGAAGGAAAAACAGGACTTCAAGAGATCCCGCGCTACTCTCTCAACCGCGTCACTGCTGCTAAAGCCAGTATACTAGAGCTATTGTATGCTAGAGAAAATTAGTTTTAAATTAAAGGAGAGTTTGTTATTCTTATGTCTATTTAAAAAGGGCTATTGGGGGAAAACACAGCTAAGTTCAGGTTAATAAAAAAAAAGTTTTTTACTAAACGCTTCTTATTCAACCAAAAACGTGACTAGCTTCAAAAAACAAAAATGTTTAAAATGTTTAGTTTTAAAAAAAAAAATGATTAGTGTTGGTTTAAATTGAAAAGCTATGCTTCAAAAAATGACTTTTTTAAAGATGTCCCTTTTTGGTATGATTCCATTCCACTCTTATGTATATTTCCTAAAATAAGGTTTTTATTTAAAAAAGCTTTTATTTAATTTTTATTATAAATGAAAAAGCGATACTGATGCTGACGATTTGAAATGTGGAGTTGAAAGGAAACATTGTTAGCTTGAACAATATTATTTGAGCAAGATCGCTGTACCATGCAAATTAAATTAAATAACCGATGTTTTGGCAATTCATACAATCCTTTACTCAATAACCCGTTTGTTGGATTATTAGTTTAAAAAACTTTGTGAGAGGATCCTGAATACAGTCTCCAACTCAACAGAGTATTTACATATGCAAGAACTTTACCAAACTTCATCCCATGAGCCTCTGGTTTACGTATTAAGTTCCCTTTGAAACAGCCCCTGTTATCTCCGATGTTTATACATGTACATCCCAAATGTTGGCTTTGTAATTATACTATTTAAATTTTACATGGCTACAGTAGCAACCAATCGGTTTATTTTCATTCGCAAACAGCCCAGATTTTCCAGCGCTGGATTTTCATTTAAATATTATTTTAGTGCTGGAAATGTTAAAATTTTAAATTATAACCTTTTCAGTTATTTTAAATTATGACTCGGAAAAATAACTATATTAGATTTACTTTTACTGTTAATTAACTGTTTATTTATCATTTATGCTTATTAATTACTGTGTATCATAACTAATGCAAAGTCTTGTTTTCGCTATTTCCAATCTACGAAATGGATGTGCCATTAATTTTCCTGAATGATTGTGACGTTCATGAGTTGTAGAGGTCATGAATTATTTTAATTAATATTAATTCTCTCATAATAGATTCACATTCACATTAGGAGCAGAGGAGAGAGGTACAAATTTACAGAATCTAATCGTTAATTTGAAAACTAGATTTGGAATCAATGAATTCAATATTGGATTAAAAAACAAACACCGTGGCACTCATGAGAGATACTTAATACATGAGAAATGAAATTCTTATGTTTTAAAATTCGCGCTATTCTATCATTCAGTTTAAAAGAATTCCAGCTCTCACTGTAAAGTAATACTTAACCATTGCTATTAAAAAAGAAATTCTTTTCACATTTTCGAATTGAAGGAATATTGTGAAAATATCCACGACGTTCATGAGGTTTCAATGCCTATCTACTGGTTCACATATCACGTTCTATTTATCTTGAAAAAAACTAGAAGCGCAAGGAGAAAAACCTGTTCATATGCTGTAAATTAAAAGTTTTAACAGAATGGGTGACGTTTTTCCGACTGTAGACACAGTTCTTCAGAGAGAAGTGGGTAATTTAAAGATTTGTATTAAATTATTGCCCGTGACGTTCATGAGATTTAGTTTTCTTTACGGTTATATGTATGCTACAAAAACGATTATTTCGCATTATTCGTAAGCTGCATGAAAAAAAATATTAGATTTTTTATAAGCTTGTCCTATTGAGAGCTATACATTTCTGAAACAGTAGGACATCGGATACACTTTTTTTTTTTAAATGACTCATCTATAGACGATCTTGGATTATTGTTTAAAAACCCCATGTTTTATAACATACCGTTTTAATTATTTTTCTGTTTATTTTTTTTTTCAATACAGCCCTATTTCCTATGTTTTGGCAAAAAAATATATGAATAATTTTACTCTACCAAACCGTTGAGTTGTTGAACAAGGTATACCAGTGTCTGTAAATCGGAAAAGACAGAGGTTGTCGAATCTGAATTGCAGATGGATACAGCTTGTTCGCTTTGCCCTCATCGAGTAAAAACTTCCGTTTTCCTATCGGATGGGCATTAGCTTACCGAAAGTATATGTTAAGCCTTCAAGGGGGAAAAAAGTCTTTTGCTTCTCTCCTCCCTTCAGGCTATCAGAGAAACAAGGAAGCCCCAGTTACATTATAGACGGAAATTTAAAAACAATCACTGTATTCGTTTGTTTATTTGTATTATAAACGTATGTTCAAGAAGAGTGTTATTTAGAACGAATATAGTTATAACATCGTTGAATTTGTTTTTATTGTTCACTGTTTCAATATGATTTAGTATGTTAATTTTCCGAGTTTCCTTTTCGAATTTTGAGCATTGTTTATAAGAAGAGTTTTAAAAAGTTATTTTAAGTAACTATAATTTATGCCTGTTGTTACGCCCCTGTATATTATATCTAGGGACCACATTGCTTTACTACACCTATTGCATAGGGGCGATATGTCTGCCCGCTTACACCGGTACAGTTAGCTTGTTATCTATTCGGATATGGTACACATATCCAGCAACATAAATATTCATATAGTTGTTAAACTGGTCCGTTTATTTAAGGCATAATGTATGTTTGTATCAACAATTTAATAACCAGGATATTAAACAAATAAATGTGTATAATGTTTCTTCTGTTATTGGTGTTTTAACTTTTTGCTTCGGCTATTTCTTTCCAGTTTTTCATTTAGCTCTATTGCATTTCGGTTAATCTTACCTATTACTAGCGCATAATTCTCGATTTTTTTTAATCAATTTAATTGTTTTTATTTTAATGCAAATTGGAGATAAGTTAATTAATTTTCATACCTGTACTGCGAGTTATTTTTTTATACTTTTCTCTGAATCTGACAGTTGAATTTATTGGAAGATTTCTTTTTTTAAATTATTGGAACGTAAGGAATATATTCCCGTTAAAAGCCCTAACGGAACCTAGTGATTTATTTGAAGCGGAGAAAGCTTGGTGTAGCAGGTACCGCGTACGTTAAGAATCTCGGTCGAGATCTCAAACGGTTCCGGTCCGATATATAGTACTCGTAAAAAGCTTATTAGCAATTTTAACCTTGTTATTTTTTATGGCTACTTATTTACTTAGACTGATGACACAATTTAAACAAGATTTCTTAGATTTTATTTTAAAAAATAGACTTTGACCTATTGACGAATGAATGTAGGAAGGCAGCTTAAATTAAGAAAAGTGGATCCGTTTTTCTTTGCTTGTTGTGCTTTAATGGTTTTATTATTAGTTTGTTTTCAGTAATTCTTTTTTATTATATTCTATTTTTATTTTTTCATTTATTTTGTATTAGGTATTTTATTTTTATATTGAAATTTTTGGATTCTGATAATTCTATTTTTATAGTTTCTTTACAAATTCAATTAATTTTTTTTTAACCAATATTATAAGTATCTTTATATATTCTGAACTGTAAAATTCAACATGTACTACTTGTAGTGTGCCTAATTATAATAGGCAGAGAGCATGTAATATTCATTTACTAAACCCTTTTTGAGGTTTAGTAAATGAATATATATATATATATATATATAATTGTACTGAGAAGTGACAAAAAGTAACTAAGCCAAAGTAAACTTAGACATAATGAGCTTAGCTGAAATAAGACATTACAGACGCTATTAAGACCGGTGATATTGGATGAAGCGGAGATACAGTTGAAAATAAAGAAGCAAGATATTGAGGTGTATCTATCGACCAAGAAAAATAGAAGAAGAGTGCTGGCCAAAGAAGTACGGAGAGCTGTACGAAGACATTGAAATCTTAGTGACATCAATGAAGAAAATAATGTTCCCGGTTAAGGTCATATGAAGAAGATGAAAAAGGATATATTGAACAAACGGATCTTCTTCAAAGTGATAAAACTTAAGGGCATCAAAGGATACCCTCAGCAGATTAAAGACAAAATATCTAGAAGAAAATAAACTAGAAAATAGCTAACAGAAAAAAACTAAAAGAAGAAATAGACAAGGGCTCAGATAAGAGGTTTACCAAGACATGGAGGGGTTTTGAAAGATTGTGGAGGGAAAGAAGGTTCTTGTACTGGAAGAATAATGAGGAGAATGGGAGAAAAATATGAAAAATATGAGAAAAATATTTAACTGGTCTAAATCACGTTAAATTAATATACATGACGTCAGTAATAATTATACATAACTCGAAATAATAATTAAAACAACTCATTCGTATATTGATCTGTTAGTCAGCATACGATTCAGTCCACCAGCAGGGTTCTAATTTGGCATTTAAATTTAGCTGTTAATTTTAACTTCCATAACAAACGATATCAACTCGACTTAAGATTAAGCTGATTAAATTAAAAAAAAATGACCTTAACATTCAATAGCTATATTAGTTTACGTCATTCAATAATATTTTCCCATAAATTCCTTTTCACTCATATCTGTTCTATTGGACTTTCAAAGCAGTTAAAGATTGTAAGAGAAAATTTTATTAATCGAATAATAAAGAAATATTTGTTTTATATCTTATCATGAAAAAGAAAAGAAAAAAAAAGTCTTAACCTTAGCGGGAAAGTACCGTGGGAAGAGAAAACCGATTGGATAAATGGAGGCTATTGGAGCTCGGGTTTCCTGTCGGATTGGGACTTTTTCACTCTTTCTTTTCGTACTTAATTTTACATCCTTTCCGTCTTTTTATAATTTTTTTATCTTAGCGTTAGTGGATGTTTAGAATTGCAGGTATTCTTAGGTAATTAAGAAGAACTTCATAAATTACATTAAATTTTCTTGTCATATTTTTTAATAAGTATTAGGTAGGTAGATAATGTTTGGATTTATTACAAACCCAAATATTCAAAAAATGTTATGTTACATTTTTTCTAAAATCTAATAAAAACATAGAATTAGGAATATATATGTAACATACTGTTAATGATATATTTCAAAGAAAAATTAAAATTAAAATTAAAATTAAATTATTTTTGCAGGATCTTGGAAACAGCTCTAGAGGCCGAAACGTTGAATAATAATTAAATAAATTGAAAACGCTTGTTATTAGTTACCTTTGGGCTACTACTTTTTATAAATTACGTTTTACGTTAAAGATCAATTAGTTATGGGTTTTATGCAGATATTTTATTAATGCTTACTCCATTAAAGGAGTACCTTATCAGAAGTCTATACATTCACTTTTAGTAAATTATTTAAAACATATATATATATATATATATATATATATATATATATATATATATATATCAAGTAGCGAATGTCGTGGAGATGAGTAGAATTCCTATTGGACATGTTCATTTTGTAACATCTATTTGATAGTGAATAATATAACTTTTGAAATTAACTGGTTATGTTTTATTTATATCTAAAGACAAAAATTTGTTTTTAATATTTTTTGGTGTGGTCTAGTAGGAATGGAGAACAGAAATTGGTGCTGTTAAACCAGCAAACATTTTGGAAATAAAAACTTGAAAAATAATTTCTAGAATCACTTGTAACAGAAAAAATTTCTACAATCATGAATAAAATTTATAATATTGAAGAAAACGATTTATTTTACCTACTTTTACTAATTTCATTAGGCTATTGTATTAAAAGTTGACGAAAATGTGTAGGATTTGAGTAAATATAAAATTCTGTTTAATTTTTTGACTGTCCAAAGTTATTATAGAATTAACTATTCTTGAATATTATAATTTAAAGGATTTTGATGAGATAAATGTTAATAAATAATTATATAACAAAATCATGATTACAGGGATTATATAATGATATATTAATATTCAACTTGAAAATTGGCAAAATTTCCCAAAAGGTCCTCAAGAAATTTAAATGAATTAAAGCATGGATTAAACAATTAAGGGTAAAATAAAGCCTATTCCTCGATATTATAAATTGTATTATTAATATATACTCATGGGACATTTGTTGGATTTGAGGAAAAATTACTACAATGAATGTTCATGTTCTAAAAATACAAACGGTCTTTTAACGTTTTATGTTCTTTTTTTTTTTTCTTATACCAAAGTCGTTGGTCCATCCGACATCTTGCTGCCCAGTATAAGTTAGATTTTTCGTCAAAGCAGGACATGTGTCTTGGTGGTCTGTGCCCATTCTTGCTTGATTACATAATTTACACTTTGGATCATCAGCCACGCCTACTTTGTGTTTCACGTGTCAAAACGTTTTCAAATGAATTAATAAAATCCAAATAAAAAAATACCGTTTGAAATATTAAAATATTATTTATTATTACGGTAATGTATTATTAATACAATTCCCAAGGTAACAAACCACTAGACAAAGGGGGAATATTTACGATGGTTATTGAACCCGACAAAAAATAAATCGACTATTGTATTATAAGACTGGCGGTACAAACCGCAGATCAATCGTGACGAACCGTTCAACCAAACGCAGCTAAGTCGTTACCTAATCCTCATGGCAAGGTGGGCGTGTATAATATCATCTGGGGCTACCAGGAGGAATATACTGTAAGAGCCAACAAAAAAAAAAAAGAGAAAAAACAAAACAATTTTTTCTGTTTAAAATCCTTCAACTATATCCAATTTTATAAGGGTAATAGTTTATTTCAACAATGGCCAGATATCCCGGAACGTTCAATTTTTATATTTAATCAATCTGGATTTTGGCCACTTTGGTAAAAAAAATTCACAATTGTGAATTCCTTTGCTGTCTATTTTCTTTTTTTAATTGTCTCAAAAAATAAATTAATTATTGATTAAGTAAAAGTAAAAATAATCGCAAAAAACATAAAACTTATACTTTTTAAGTTGTGTTCTTGCCAGTGTGACTTTACGCTTTTTTATATTATTTTTGTAGTAAATATATCGGACTAGTTTTAAAATATATCCAGTTAATAAAGAACCTTATGTCTGTACTACGTTACATCGCTTATGTGAACTTTCGGTTTACTATCGCTTCTTGAAATACTTCCCAGTATTTACGGGAAACCTGTAGTTTAATCAGTGAAAATTTGATTCGTTCTTCATTTTTAAGACGTCATAAAGCTACAACTTCTTGTCCTACAATATCCTTAAATGATATTCCACTTAATCCTGTTGGAGTCTAAGACTCCACTTGGATGAACGTCTCACTTGGAATCCGCGTACTAGACTGTAACAACAAGAAACTGCTCGACGTTTCCGACTGCTCCAACACTTACTAAACAAACGCTCTAAACTATCAGTTAATTAGAAAAGACTCATCTATTTAACCATAATAAAACCTATATGGACATACGGAGTTGAGCTTTGGGGTTCTATCAAACCATCGAATTCCAATCCTTACAATCCAAAATCCTTCGTAAAATCCTTATTGCCCCATCGTTTGTAACAAATAAAACCATTCATAAAGACCTTAATGTTCCATATGCCGCTGATTTAGCACGAGCCCAGGTACCTATCCTTTCATGATAAACTCCAGTCCCATCCGAATCCACTTGTTTTCACACTTACTTCTTCCTCGATTCCTGATAATCCTCCTAGGCGTCTGAAAAGAAGATGATCTCACCTAGAATTAAATAGGGAGTGCTACCATTTGGTAGTATCTCTTCAAGTCGGTTCATGTCATTATTTCCTATGTGTGCATTTTTACTAGTTGCATTGTTTATACAATTGTAAACTTCATTAAATAAATAAAAAAGAATAATAATAATAAGACCTTAATAACTATGCTATAGGTATGAGTGTGTTTTTATGTTTTTAATTTCCTTATACTTATGTTATTTTATTTTTTATTGTATATAGTGTCTGATTATTATTTTACTTTTGTTAATTTTATGTTTTCTGTGTATATGGTGTGAATGTGTTCATATGTCACTATAATTATTGTCCACGTGATTGGTTATTATATTTGTAAATAAAACACAAAAATACTCTTTAGTAAAGTTAAGCACGGTACTTTTCTGGCAAATCTAGCGGGAAAATATTTGAACTACGATCCCCGACTTAGTTGGAGAAACTTGTAAAAAGGTCTATCAAATTCTCCTGATGATTTCCTCTGGTAGTTGAAAACCAAAGTACTTTTCTACAATTTATAGGACCAAGCTCTGGTCGAGAAACTTTACCGTGTAAAGTGGCCTTGATACTTTCTTCATATTGGACATACAAGAGGAAATCTTGTACATTCTTACATAAGCCCAGAATTAGGAGGAGGCGAGAGGTCTAGCTATAACCTCCAGATATAAATAGAGAGGGGCGAGGATATCATTTCGCCGTTCCCCAATATTTCAACAAAAACAAAATCAATAAAAATTAATTCAGTTCAGGTACTATTCCGTTCAGTATTCCATGAAATGGATAAGAGGTAGCGGATGACACCAGATCCTGTTGATTATAAGCATGATGTGTTCCAGACGAGTGACATTGAGGTCAGTAGGTTAGCAGAACATGACATGCAATGGGTGTGACAGGTGGACTGGTGCATTCTGCATGCCATTCGTATCCCTTGTCTTCATAGCGCTCTGAAGAAATGGCATCTTCGCGTAGTCGTCGAATTCGGAATAGATTTCTTTAGAGATCGTGTTTTTACGTGTGGACATAAATCCTTTGACCTAATTCACTACGTATCTTTGTAAGACCAAGTGTGTCGTTAAGTTCCACAGAGCATGGTAAATCTCTTGTAGCTTTTTATGGCTGGTGGTTGATCACTTTTTATCAACATTTATTACTTTTCTTTGGAAGTTCTCTCTACTTATACCATGTCGCAAAAAGGTTTAATATTAGCATATATTTCAAATTCAAGAAGAGACAGTACTCCGCAGAGTAGTTTACAACATTATAGAAGTCTTTCTCATATTTGAAACTATTAGGAAGAAATTGGACATGCCACAGAGCTTAAAAGGAATCGTGAACGGCAGAGATATAACAAAGAATTCTTAAAAAACAATGACATTCTATAACAGAGTGTAAATAAAAGGTGTTGTGCCTATGACCCTACGGGGTAGAGGCAATAATCCGTGGTACAGACCCTCTTTTATCAAATTATTAACATCCGGCTGTAACTTCGTAAATGGCTTCATCTAATCGTAGCCTACAAGTATGTATTTACGAAAATTCTCGAAATTGGAGCGTTTTAAATCTGGAGGTCGCCGAACTGTCTATTTAATTAGGTACTAAAAACTCTTAAATACTCATTTGCTTTCCACTTGGGTCTTCATAAATTTTATCACAAAATCGATAAAAAAAAGGTGGCCAAAAAAAATATTGTTCCGCTTAACTTGTATAACCTCGTTATTTTGAATATTTGGGGTTGTAGTTCACGCCAAACGGTTCAATATTTTTTTAAGGCATCTTTTTTATCGACTTTGTGCTCAAGTTATCTTAGATTTAACTCAAAACAAATTGATATATACGAGTTTTTAGTACGAAATTAAAAATACAAAGTTTGCCTACCCCCAATTCTGAGCGAATTCCCCAATAGCGCCCCAATTCCGAGAATTTTCATAAATAAAATATTTGTAGGTTACGATGTGATGAAGTACTGGCTTCCCGACAGGAGCAAATGGCCGGCCAAGGTGATACTGCGGAGGTCTCGGATAATGATGGATGTGCCGCCTATGTAAATTGTGATGGTTCTTATATCTTCCTATTAATAATTTTGTTGTTCTCATCTTACTTAGATTTTCATTTTCTTAATTGTTCGGGTTCATAAATAATTAATTGTTTAATCAGTTCCATTTGGTTTTCCGAGGAGCTTTAATTTATGTCATCGATGCAATCAGTAATTGGGGAACTGTTAGTGCCGTGATCGCAAGCCATAAGATGAAACAGAGGACACGTCCAAGACAATAATTCAGAGCCCGTCCAAGTTGCAGTATCTTATCGCAGAGATAGCGGTGAAGGTCGCCCACTCAACTTCCTGCACAATGAGTCATTTCCCACTGATTTAGTTATCATCGGCTCTATGCAGCTGGCTTTGGTCTTTGCTATGGCTACTCTATGATTAAAATAATTAACTAGTCATAAAAATCTTCAGACAAAAAACAAGCTTCACCACTTAAAATCCGTTATTTGCAATGTTTCGGCTGTCTTCAGGAAAGTTTATTAATTTTTATGTAAAGTTGCATGTATGAGTACTACGGATCTATACTGATACTGGCATACCTCCTCTTTTCAAAAGATAAAAATATCGAAATTCACTTAGGTGTATTTCGAGATATCGAATTACTAACTTCTGAATTTAAAATTTGATTGAAAATTTTTTTCTTCCGATAAACAGACTGTGAAACAACGTAAATGTTTATGATAAATCAACAATTACAAGACATAAAAAGCTACAAGATATCTCCCATGCACTGTTGTACGTTGGGTTTCTAGCGATTCTCCTCTAAAAAATTCATGTACATTTTCCGTTTTTGTTTTTTAGATTCTTCCCGGTTTTTATAGATTTTTCACGTTAATGTGTAACGAATTAAATGGTTACAAATTTGCGAAAAATATCAATTATGTTTCTCACACATCGAAATGACTAAGAAATTAATTATGTATGAACCCAAACAATCTAGGAAATGAAATTATAAGCAAGATGAAAACAACAAAATAATTAATAGGACGATAAAAGAACAACGACAATTTGCATAGGCGCCCCATCAATCATTACCAGAGACCTCCGCAGTATCACCTTGGCTATTCGCTCCTGACGGGAAATCAGTGGCGGAGTACCCAGAAGGCGATTGCATTGTGCAAGTTGCGCCATCAAAATTTTTGAAGGGGCACATTTCAGTGTGGTATTAAATTTTTGAGGGGAGCAAATTTTGGTGTGATCATAAATTTTTGGACTGGAGATTTCCATCCCAGGTACAAGGGAAAAAGAGGCAACAAACCGCAGAAAGTGTATTTGTCTATGATTTACGAGTATTTTAAATTTTATTTTCGTTTGCATATTTATTAAGAAGATAACAGAAATAAAATATCTTGGGAAGGGCAGAGGTGGTCTCAAGGACCAAAATCTTGTTTTACTATATTTATAATAGAGGAAGGAGATGGTCCGGGGTGGTGGTCGTAAATAGATTAAAATAGTGGACCGACTATTTTATATCAAGCAGACGTATTGATCCAACTATGCAGGTCTTCTTCAGGGCTAGAACGAACAAGATACAAAAGAATATAGAAAATTTTGGAAGTTACATAATCTTTAGATAAAAATTATAAACCAAGTGAATAAACTTATTGAAATTATAAACAGTAAGTACATTGAAATATTAAGAACAATAAACTATATAAACAGAGTAAACTAAGTAAAAAGATTCTAAACTGAAGTAAATAAATGGTAACAATGTTATAGTATAATATATAATATAATATATGCAGTTATGAATTTACTCCTATAGATCTGAAGGAGAGATTGGAAGAAAAGGATATTTGTCCTGGTATCTTCAATTTTCTTAAAGCTAAACTCCACTTGCATAAATCCAAATTTAATACTTTTTGCAACTTATTCTTTTCTTCCGATCTATCCTTGAGATCTGTAGGAGTATATCCATAACTGCATACATTATATTATATATTATACTACTACAATTGTTACAGTTTGTTTCGTACCACAATTGTTTAAGGATCTTGTTACTTAGTTTACTCTGTTTATATAGTTTATTGTTCTTAATAGTTCAATGTACTTACTGTTTATATTTAAGTTTATTCACCTTGTTTTTATGCAAGGAAAGTCGGGTCGAAACGTTGGCTTGAAATAAAATAGTTTTTCCACTACTTTAATCTATTTATGACCGCCACCCGGACCATCTCCTTCCTCTAAAATACACAACTGTTAACTATTAAGTACTCCATGTATTTATAATAATTTCTAACCATTCTTTTTCTCATCTTTGAGTACTATTTTAAGAATGTTTTTGAACACGATGGTTATTTACAAAGCGCTTTTTCTCGCTTCTCTTGTTTGTCATGTTCTTTATTATGAGTCATCTTCCTAATCCAAGACGACATTAGACATTACACATTTACTATAACAAAAGACATTTACTATAATTTCTAACGTTTCTTATTCTTATCTTCGGTGCTGTTTTAAGAATGCTTTAGAACTCGGTTTTAATATACAAAGCGCTTCTTCTCTTTTAGTTTCTCTTGTTTGTCATGTTCATCATGTTCTTTATTATGAGTCATCTTCCTAATCCAAGAAGACATTACACCGGGAGCTAGAATCAGCTGTCTGTGAATTATGAAATAATCTTGAAGGAAATTACCGGAGAGGATTCATTACTTTAGAAATTTCCATTGTGTAGAATAATTCGTTGTACATTTATATATTTTATTGAACAGTATATAACTTTTATTGCTGTAATGCTTATTTTAATAATTGGCCGATGCGAATAATACGCGTAAATCCGGGTCAGTAAACAACAGACAATATGATATAAATATAAGTGAATGAAGTTTATTATGAGATAAAATAAATAATTTTCTTTTTTTTTCATTCGAATCACATTAGTTCATTTAAACTAATAATTCCAAAAATAGTTCATTACCATAGGCTGTATCTTTGTCGATAATTGTCCGATTTTGTTAAACGTTTTTTAGTTTTGTAGGAAATTTATTCAATTTTCAAATAATCATGGATCTAATTAAGAAACAAATTAGACTACTTTTTAAACAATTCGCAAATAAAGTTTCTTTTCATTCATAACTTTCTGGGAATTTCGGGTGGATGTTACTATGATTCGTCACTGCTACATTTAATACCCTTTCGTTTGATATCTCATTCGACAAAATCCATTGCTCCTGAGAGAAAAGGATTGGTACGGCGAAAAAATATATTAATCATATTATATTATAAAAATATAACTATATTATAACTATTGAATATAACTATATTATCCTTGGTTTTTATTAATTTTTGTTTTCTTTTTCAGGTAAGTTCCACAATTCAGTTATGACCTCTGTAAACATATTTTGAGGTAAGTTGCTATTTTAATGTGCTTGAGCCCATTTTATTAAAAATTAAATAAATAAATTATTGCTGTGGGATTCAATGAATAAATTATGTCTCTATGATACATGACACCACTATGAGTCCAATAGGAAATAGCCATTTTCGAAGACAAATATCTGGTTATTGTCCCGATGGATTCCAATCCACTCTCACAAGTGGCCAGTTCACAGAAATGCTCGACGTCATGTCTAACTGTGGGCTATCTACTTTTTATTTTTAGAAAATAGCAATGTCTCTTTCTCTTTTGCCATTGTCTTATTGTATATCGGTTTTGTCGATTTAAAAAAAAAAAATTCAATAAAATAATAATACGAACAAAAATAAAAATATAAAGTTATTGGTGCTATCGAATGTCTGTGAACTGTATGTATACTTCCTAAAATTTTCGTGATTAGTGGTGCCTGTACGTATATAGAATAAGTGCACTTTGTGTCCTTATCTTTTACTTGGCTTAGACGAACTTCATTTCTGGTGAAAGTTTTTATAAATCATACATTTTAATTATTACACAATGATTTTCAGTTAATCAAATACATAAATATTTCTATTATCTATCCACCTAAATATTTTATTTTAAAATCATTGGCTCAGCCAGGCTGCCAACGTTTCTCCAATTCAGGCATTATCACATAAGAACTGAAAAAAAAAATAAACTAGACATCTCACTAAGCCATTTAAATATATACTGAAGTAAATAAGGGGTTGCATAACCGCAGTGAAGAAAGGTTATACTAAACGGCTGATTAGAAGCGATGAGAGAAAAATAATAAACGTACCAAGAAACTCAAAAATATAATAATATAAAAGAATAACTAATTAAGAAATACAAAAAGATAATGTTTCAATTTAACTTCTATTCTCAACATAATGCAATGGATACATGTAAACTCTACAAGTAATTTTACCATAAATGAACATATAGCTCAAAAGAGACACAATAATTAGGATTTAAATGAAAAAAAAAAAAGCATAGATAGTACTCCCGTCGAAAATGTCGAAACATCCGAAGAACATGGACGTCAGAAGTTTTCTGTTTTATCTGATCTAAAATGGATACCTGAGGACATTAGTTAGGAGATAAAGAAAATGGTTGTTGGGGAATTCATGAAAATATAACTCAACATTATATTTATAAATTTAAATAGAGACCTGTTGTAGACAATCAAATTCGTGTCAGAGACTCTAGGCTTTATGATTTATATTTCTCTATTTATATCCTAAATATTATGTAAGCGGCAACGGGATAGCTCAGTGGGTGAGCACTGACTTCCAGAGTTCAAAGTCCTGGGTTCGAATCCAGCTAATGATTAGTAATTTATCCATTAGCCGTGGATCGACTCTGGGATCGGGAGACCCTCCCAGGGCACACTCAGCCTCTATAAAATTTGTACTCTTAATTATAAAAAATAATTAAGGGGGAAAACCTGGCAGTTAAGCGTGATATCGGCCCCATCACCTCCCTGCACAACCGTTGGCCTTGAAAGAGTAGTTCCTCACATAGTACTGCACCCAAGACCTTTCACGGGTTGTAGTGGTAAAGGTTTTATTTTTTTATTTATTTTTTATCTGAGCATTCGCTATTTCTGAAATTTGTTTCAATATGTACTGTATGGTCTATACCGGCTTTCTATTTGTAATGAATGTAATGGATTACAAAAGTAAAACAGTGAAGAAATAGCCTAACTAACTATTCTAAAACTAATTTGATTTTTCTCCTTTATCAAAATGTACATTTTCCAGCTTTGTGTCTTTTTTTTTTAAATTTATCTTTATCAAAAATTAGCTGTTAGATAACGTTTTTTAAAAAGTTAGTTTTAAGAGGGAGGAAGATATTTAAAAGAATGTATTGTTAATACTGGATTTTGTTATATAAATTTTTTTGAAGTTTGCTTGGTCCTTCTTGGCGTTGAACAATCGACTCCTTAACCTTTTCTCTTCTACTATACAAGCAGAATCCTTTTGAATGCCCGCTATCCATTTGTAGTATAGTAACCCCCTTCATCCCGGTTCCTGGAGCCTTATAATCCCACTAGAACCACCGCTGTATCAGAAACAAAGAAAGGCCCGGGCCGAGAGATCCCCGAGGCCTATTCAATGGGCCTATTGATTGCTCCTGGCAATATCTCCCCCCCCCCCCTAAATGGCCCCTCAGTCACATGTAGGCCATTGGTCTAAGGTTCTATTGTTCCCTGGGTGTTCCTTATAGGATAGATGATTTTGTAGATATTTCCCCTCTATTATATTACCAATATTAGTACACCTATATTTGGGATAAATAAATAATAGATACTCCTCATTGTGTTGATCTTCATATGTATCCACACTATATTTCTCTATCACAGAGGTAAAAAACAACATGTAAATTTTTGTATTTCTTCAGGGGAGAAAATGTTCCATAACTTGGAGATAAAGTTCACCTTGCCACTTTTTGTGTTCGTACAGGGAGCCAATCTCGTCTCTCTCGTCCGAGTTTTCAAACGTCCTCATTTCTTCAATAACTTTTAGCGTAATTGTAGTGTATTAAATGTTTAATTGGCATTAGCCACTTTTTTATTAAATCCGTTCAGTTCAATACCTAATTATATTAGGTAGATTAATGTTAGATATAATAGATTAATACTTAATTCATTGAAATACCAAGTATTACTAGGTGTATAATTGTTTGTTATTCATGAATGAGAGAGCTTACCTTCAGTACCATTCCTAGTTTGATGGTTTTGAATCATTTGATCCACCCAAAAAACAAAAAAAAAAATAATGGATTGGACCTCCCTTAGCAAGTAAAGTTGGTATATTAATATCCATAACCGGTAGGACTAGATTGTTTTATTTGGAAGTCCGATTTGGTAAATATTAAGACATATTTTGTGGCCAAAATTAAAAATCTGTCATAGATGGCTCCGGAAAAGTGCAAATAAAATTATATTGTTTACATAGGAAGGAGATGGTCCGCGGTGGCTGTCATAAAATATAATAGCGAAAAAATATTTTTATTTCAAGCCGAAGTTTCGACCCATCTGTGCAGGTCTTCTTCAGGGCCAGAACGAACAAGACACAAAAGGATAAAGAGCATTGTGAGGGTTACATGACTGTTTATAAACTGTATGAATATAAAGTATATACAAATATTAAATGAATTTAATAACAGAATAGAAATGATCAAATGATTCATTTAATATTTTACTTTCTATTCACACTGTTTATAATTTTGATGTAACTTCCACAATTCTCTATATCCTTTCGCATCTTTTTCGTTCTAGTCCTGAAGAAGACCTGCATAGTTGGATCGAAACTTAGGCTTGAAATAAAATAGTTTGTTCACTATTTTAAATCTTTTTATCACCGCCACCACGGACCATCTCCTTCCTCAATAATATACAACGGTCAGCCATAGAGTATTATATATTTGTTTACATTTATCTCTTGTTTTTTTAATAATTCCTCTCATACGTGTTTAAGTTGGAGCCGATAATAATATTGTTATTATTTTAAAGAATATATATTCAGTCATTAAAGTGAAATAATTTTTAGTTTTTTATGCTAGTCATTTCCTCGCTGGTGTATGACGGATTGCCACTGCCCCTAACGATGGTGGCAATTACGATAATTAAAACCTTTAACTAATTAAAAATAATTATAAATAGATACTGATAAACCCGTAACATGGCAGGAGTGGATAACACCCAGTTATTATCAAGTAACTAGTTATCTTTCCTTAATTAATTTTGTTTAAAAAAACCAAGTCCTAGTGGTGTCTTCTCCTCCCCCCCCCCTCCCTTTCCTGTTTTTTGTTTAGTGAATACTAATCTTATCTATTCCTATCTTTTTGTTATGTTAAAACTTAATCCATTAAAGTCAATTTTTGTAATGCTACAAAGTTTATTAGTAATCAATTGTATTCATCAAACAACTGCATTGGGCGTTTTTGTAATCTTTATAGGATATAAAGATTTTATTGTGTCTAATAATTATATATCATTAGCATTATTTAATTTATATAGACAATTTTTTCTATACATATAAGTAATTGAACTTGACATTTGCAAGTAAGTATGTGCGGTGGGAACTATTCTGTACTTTACCCACTATCATTCAAAGTATTTACCACTCTGTCCTCATTCCCATAGGAATAGTGTCGAAGCGTTATTCCTGTGTAGTTTATATTCAGGGTTATTTATTACATTATAATATGGTACGCAATGAGGAAATATTCGCGTTTCTCGTGTAAATTTTTTTTAAAAATTTTAATAACTTCGTTCCAGCCAATGTGTTATCTCTAAATATCTCAAAGAAAATAATTTAAAAAAAAATACAGATATTAGATTGTTATCAATTGCGTGCACAGAGGACAGGGGGTGGTTGCCCTAGTCAAGCCAACGTTTCGACCCATCTTTGCAGGTCTTCTTCAGGTATCCTTATCTTGTATGTTTTTTATCAATGTTAATAAGTATTTTGTTGAATGTTTCAATGCGTAATTTTGTATTTTTTAACCTTTATTTATTTAAATCTCTGCCCTGCCAGTTTGGCAATACGAGTGTTTGCAGTATTGGATAGCTAGACGTGTGTGCATAACTAGCCAATACTGCAATCGATACAATAAGATTTTCTGTTTAGCTTGGCTCTTCCATCCTCTGTGGTGGAGCTTCTTCTCTTCTACCCAAATAGAAGTGGGCTGGACCAATGATGTCTTTCCACCCGTACACAAAGGCCTTGTAGTGCGGGTAGTTCTCTCTGGTCACTAGCTGAGGTAGATCGCGCTGTGATAAGATATAGAGCCCAGTCTCCCTCAGCAACTTAGCCCTCAATGCCTCATAGGCGGTACAGGCTAATAAGACGTGCTCGGCGGTCTCCGGTACCCTACAACTTGGGCATAGGGGATCAATGTTCTTACCATGTTGAACAAGCTTTGCTCGGAATCCCCCATGCCCCGTGAGGAATTGCGAGACCCAATAGTCCGGGAGGAGCCATGTAGTTTCCATTCTTGAACCGACGGTGGGGAAGTATTTCCTTAGGGTTGATCCTTTTGGCGTTGTCATCCAACGCCGGTTCCATTCTTCTAATGTGCATTCCCGGAGAATCCTCTTCCATCTGCTTGGGTCTTCACTGATCCTCACTCGGAGATTAGCCGGTAGATCCACCAAGCCATCTCTCTTCATTTCGTGCCGAAAGTAGTCTTCACGAAGTTGAAGATCGATTGGAATACTTCCGGCTAAGACTTGTACCGCCTCATGAGATACTGACCGGTACGCCCTAGTGACACGCAGCAGAGCCATACGCTGGATCGTCGCCAACCTTTTCTTCTGTTGGTGCGAGAGAGTCTGACTCCACGCAGGGGACGCATATCTCAGGATACCCAAGATAACTCCGTTATAAATAGCCAAAGTGGCTGGGTATCTGAGACCCCAAAAGGCGCCCCCGATGCGACTCAGTCCATTAAGAGCCAGGGCCACTCTACTTCTCAGATAGTCCAAGTGAGGGGTGAAGTTAAACTTTCTTCCAGTCCTTATCCCAAGATAGGTGACCGCCTCACTTGGACGTATCGTTTCTCTCTGTATATTCAGAGTGATAGGGTGGGCCCTGTCAGTCTTACCCCTCAAAAGAACGGACTGAGTCTTTGAAGCCGCCATCTTCATCTTCTTTCTCTCGCACCATTCTCCTACAAGGTTGGCGCACCGTTCAGCCTCTTCCTTTAATCTGGCTCTGCTGTTCGATGCCACCACGACTGCGAGATCGTCTACGTAAGCAGTGGCGGGGAACCGCTGCTCTTCCAGTACTCCCAGCAGCTCGTCAAATACCAGTTTCCACAAGGCTGGACCTAGTACAGATCCTTGTGGGCATCCTCTTTCTACAGAATCCTCTACAGCAAAGAAGTTACCTTTTATCATTAATTTGCGGTCTTCTAGATAGCTTCTTAAGAGGTCGTACAGGTTGCTGGGAGCTTCATACTTTTGCAACTGCTGGAGTACACTCGGCCACCAAACGCTATCGAAGGCGGAGGATATATCAAACAGGAGAAGCATTACATACTTCTCCGCCTTCTCTTCAACGTCACGGCGCACCCTGAGCAGAGCATCTGCGGTTCCCCTACCTTTAGTGCATCCGTACTGTCGTGGATGGCTAGCTCTTAAGAAGACTGGTCGTAGACTCCTCATCAGCAAGGTCTCCAACAATTTACTCATTATAGGAAGGAGACATATAGGCCTATATGACTTCGCTAACTGCTTGTCCTTATCTCCTCCCTTATAAAGGAGTCTAACATCAGCAATCTTCCATATTTTAGGGAAGTAACCCCTGTCTAGGCAATCATTGAACAATGCTAACAGCCTTTGTTCAATGTAGGGGATACTATTCCTTAGTATTGCTGTGTCTATCGAATCCAAGCCAGGAGCTCGACCAGTCCTTTGCCTATCCACGGCAGCACGGAGATCCCATATGTCCCATGGTGGGCATAGGTCCGTACCTGGTGGGCATACCGTAGTGCGTCTAATGTATCTCTCCTCTTCATTATCTTGGGACGGATCATCCCTGGGGTAGGTTTCCGCAATGAACGTTTTTGCCGTCTCCTCCAGAGTGGTTGCCTGAGTAGCTCCGCGTTTCAATGCGGCTATTACCTGTTGTGGATTTAACTTACCCAAGGCAACTCTGTAAGGGATACCCCAGGGGTTCTTGGACGATTCTTCAATAATGAACTCGTCCCAAGACTTCCTTTTTCGAGAGCGCACTTCGTTTCGGTATGCTCTGGACTTGGACCTATACTCGTCGCGAAGTGTGGCGCGCCTCTCCTCACTACCACACTTTTGATAGGACCGCCGGGCCTTGTAGAGCTCTCTCTTCATAGCAGTTAAGGCCGGCGTCCACCATGGGATAGGTCGAGCTCTCACCTTCCGTTGCTGGAGGGATTCCTCAGCGGCGTCACGGATGACATCTGTGATCCTAGAGACCCTATAATCTAGACTATCTGTCTGGTCCGTCTCCGCTTCATCCCATTCTTCATCTACTAATTTTTCCTCCAGCGTTGACCGGAAGGCTTTCCAATTTGCCCTTCGGGTTAAATAACCCATAGCGATGCCGTGGGAACTTTCCATATTTTCCACCAGCTTAAAAGCTATCGCTTGGTGGTCGGAACTCGTCTCAGATCGGAGGATCCAATCGTTGATGCGACTCGCTAGCACCGGTGATGCCAGTGTTACATCAATCCAGCTCTGCCCTCGAGCGCTAGAAAACGTTGGCAAGGCAGAGGGATCATTCATTACCACTAGCTGGCTTCGGCCAATGAATTCTCCGAGTTTAACGCCTCTTCTATTCGTTTGATTGGATCCCCAGACCGTGTTCCAGGAGTTGGTATCTGAGCAGATGATGATGTTTCTATAGCAAGCCGTGATCATCTCCATGGCGGATATGTCGTTGTCTATATCACCTCCGTCAGGAAGATATGATGAAACCAACGTAAAGGTAATATTACCCCATTTGATATAACATGCGACACAATCCGCCGTGGTAAACTGCCTCAGATCCATCACATCGAGGTTTGGGTTATTTACCACTATAGCTGCCCTGGGCCTCCTCTCTCCACTGCTCAGGGCTATAACCCTCGATGTGAGGCCAAACCCCGTGACCATGTTCCCACGGCAGCTCGGTTCTTGAATCGCCATAACATCATAACGTCCAACAAGAGCCCTCAACTCATCCGCTACGATGCGACGACGGCCCATGTTGAGCTGGAGAATGGTGATATTATTCATAGTAGGTCCTCTTAGCCACCTCATTTGACCATCTTAAGTGTACAGGGCACTCTCGGCTGCCCGCTTTATGCTTCGTTTGGCTTTGCGGTGCACTCGCCCGCACACAGTTAATACAAGTCGGGCCAGTTTGTTCCTTCTTCCTTGGACAGTCCTTGAGTATGTGTCCATTGGCTGCACACCATATGCATACAACGGTATCCACCGTACAGGTAGCCTTCGTGTGTCCATAGCCTTGGCACTTTGTGCAACGAGGGGCGTCGAGGTAATCCTTAAACGTCATGGACCACCATCCTCCATCTAAAGCTGCCATTTCCAACAGCTGGAACCTCACCATTGGGTGAACTTCGAGTACCCAGTTCCTACTTAGTCCATTCCTAGATACTGAGGATAATAATGGCCGTATATCATCATTAATGAGTGTAGTAGGGACTGACTTCTCGTTTATTCTTCCCCACAAAAATCTCGTTAATTCAGCTGAGCCCCATGAGTGAGGGACACCCCTCACCTCAATCTTAGGTTTCTTTCTTTGTGCTAGTTTTGCCTGAAAACCTTTCTCCCGTAACCCCTGCCAACCAATTATTTTAGTGGCATGGGTACTGTCTTCTAATCGGACTAAAACGGAACCACCTTTGGTTGCTCGAACAATTTCAGCCTTAACACCTATTTCTGTGGGGGAAGGCAGGGCATTGATAATGTCCACCGGACTCTTACCGGTACCGCTAATAGTAATAAACGCCGGCTTGAGGGACTGAGTAGGTTTTAAAGGCAATTTTCGTACTATTTCGGCCAATGACTTCGGCTGATTTGGACCGGACCCAGTCAAAGATTCCGCCTCTGTCTTATGCGTTTCATTTTCAGTTTGTAGGCTTTCGGGACCGGTAGACTTTTTAGTCTTTTTCCTGTTTCTTTTGCTCTTAACGACTGTAAAAGGAACTGCGGCTGGTAAAGGCTCAGGCGGGGTCACGTTAGTCGCGGATGACTTTTCGTTGCTTTTTCCAGGGATGGCGAGGGGACCATTAGATTTCATAGTGGTTCCTGAGAGAGATTCTATAACCTTCGGCACTGTTTTCTCTATTACGATGCTGGTTATCATCGAATGTACTGAAGGCGAGGTAAGTGTTTCCTGAACCGCTTTATGGACAAGTAAAGATAAGCCCTCACTCTTATCTTTGTACTGCTTTGTCCTTTCCTCCAACGATTCAATAGCGTCAATGAACCACTGTATTTTGCCATTAATGTGGTTTTGGTCTTTATTTTTAATACTTTTGTCAGCTTTAGTAAGGTATATTCGGAGGTTTTCTTGAATTATCTTTGCTTTTTGAAGGAAGTCATTTGAGATTCCTACCTCAGAAGCTTCTGCGTTATCACCAAGAGAAACCTTTCTCGCCCTTTTTGCGGTTGAACGTGAAACCCTTGGAGGGTCCCCTTCTTCCCTTTCATCTCCCTCCATGTTGTCTATAATATTACTCCTGGACAAGTCTTTAAAGAGTAGACACTTAATAACTTAAATAGTAACAGTAATAATATTTCTTATCACTTAACAGGTTATACTTACAAATTTATTTTTTTTACACAGATTCAGTAAAGTTAATTTCTGTGTGCTCCCTGGGAAAGTCTTTTAGAGATCTTCTACTCAATATAACACTCGGAACTCAAAATTTTTCAAACAAGAACTCCTTCACGAAATTTATACTACTTAACCTCTCCTGTCCAAACTTCAATCTATGTACACTATTTACACTTACAACTAATAACAACAATAAAAAACATGATAAAACACTAGAAAACAATAAGATGGCTATGAACAATTAGAACAAAATGAAAACACAAAACACTGCCTCAAAAGATAGCTCTTTAGTAGATCGCAATTAATCACAGTAACCTCGCTATCACTCGCTCACACACCTTGTATTTTTTAACCACGATAGTGAGGCTATTTTCTATGTTGAATGATAAAGTAACTGTGACTCCTATTCTTAGATACAGCGAAGCATTGCCGGCGATCCCTATCTGGAGGATGTTGTTAATTAAGCCAGATAAGGGTAATTAAATAATGTGCCCTAGTTCACTTCACCGTAGGCAGCCAACGATACGCGCCATTTACCGTCTGCTTTGTTCGGACCTTATAGCTCGTCGGCAGGCAGCACAAGAGGCCTTCGAGTGAGGGGCTTTTAGGTGGTCGTGGTCTTGTATATATATATATAGCTCATAGAAATATGAATCTGCATACATGGGTCTATGCATTATATATATATATATATATATATATCATAGAAATATGAATCTGCATACACGGGTCCAACGACTAGGTAACAACCTCTCAGCCATTTACCTCTCATAAGTTAATAGTTTCTCATATTATTATCTGGTTTATCTTAGCCTTCATGAAGGACTGAAATTTAGTCAGAAACATCGGGAAATATAAAAATAAATATCATTTATTTATTGTTATTTTTTTTTAATGAACATCCCCAACTTCTTCAATTATTTATTATAGTTAACCATCAATCCACTATGATAGAAATATAATTTATTATACATACTGATGAAGTTTAACAGTCTTTATCTCTTGGCTTTACATGCCTTGTAAATCTTAAACCGCCTTGAAATAGCCCTTTCTGCTGCCTGTATTGGACTATTTCTTTCCATTTTTCTGCATGCAGCTCTGAATTATCTTTGTTGTTTCTATTAATTCTAGTTTTAACCTTCTCAAAATCCTTTTAAGTCGTCTCTTGCTGACTATTGAAGTCCCTAGGAAGAGTGGGGAACTTTTAGATACATAAATAAGGGATTATGAAAAAAATATAATAGTAGGAAGAATGTGAATAAAATAAATTATTAAGTGTACTGAAACTGTTTTTAAAATTATTCAATGTCTAAATGCTTTTACACGGACGCAAAATTGACACTGTTGGCGAAAATTAAGGTTTCCCACTGCATTGCCCGGAAGTGCATAAAAAAACCAACGTTGCGATGACGTCGCAAGGTCATGTGAACCTCAGGCTCTTCTAGCGCATTTAATATGCAAAGATCAGCCATGTCTGACCTGTTTTCTCGGTATTGAAGGCCGATTAGTTAGTTGTTGTTATAGGTAAAATTGTAGCTGAAAAGTCTAGCAGCTAAAATATTTGATAAATAAATTGTTATTGTTATTTTGTTTTGTTATAATAATAATAGGTTTAAAGAAATGTATTGTAGTGATTTTCATTCATTAAACTAAATTCTTAAGTCTTCCATTTTTAAAAAGTTTATTAAAATATAAATATGAATATATATATATATATATATATATATATATATATATATATATATATATTTATTATTTTTTTTTTTTTTTTTTTTTTTTTTTTTTTTATCGAGAACTGAGACACCCTGTGTATATGTATACTGGTTGTCTCAGTTCTTCCCTCCAAACTCCGAGGGAGGAGGCGTGATTCTAGACAAAATTTCACACAAAAAAGTTCATTTGATGCATGGGCCGATCCAAACGGAAATGCAGTTAAAACCAATGTTGTGTTTTTCTCAAGGTAATCTCATTTTTAATTAAATAAGATGGAATTGTTCAAAAACTATGTTGATAACTAAATTCTAAGTACATCGTAAAGTAGACAGATTTTATTGAGAAAACAGTCATTAAATTGACTAAGGTCAATGAAAAAGGGACTCTCATGTTCAATATGGCCGCTGTACTGCTGCAGTTACAGAACCCTTAAATGAGCAGCATATCTGTACAGAGCCATATTAGATCTTCTGAAAGTCCCTTTTATCATTGACCTAACTAAATTTAATCTCTGTTTTCTCAAAAATATTTTGTCTACTTTACGATGGTGTACTTTGAATCTTGAACAATTTTTGAGCAGTTTCTTCTTATTCTAAAAAAAAAAAATGATCATCTTAAGAAAAACATAAAATTTGTTTAGAATCATCATCTAAATATTGTATGTATCTAAATATATATTTATCTATTCTCGTCTGAATAGAGTT
Organism: Nezara viridula; assembly: GCA_928085145.1. Lineage (NCBI taxonomy): Eukaryota > Metazoa > Arthropoda > Insecta > Hemiptera > Pentatomidae > Nezara > Nezara viridula. Next base: position 73,235,619 of record OV725082.1, read on the forward strand.
GAGATAATAATTGACAAACTGATATGAAAAATATCCTGAACTTGTATATTAATTTGTTAGTCTCTTATCGAGGAAAAGTAAAATTATAAGAGTTTGGAACAAGATTAAGTTAGAAAACATATTTTAACATTTTTAAAGTTCGTTACGGCTAGTGTTGCCCAAATGCGAGACCGAGACAAATCTTGGTATTGTAAACTCTGTCTTGCTCGTGGTATTGGTCTTGCGCAAGAGTCTCGTAACAGTCTTGCAGTTACTTTTTACCTTATTACTATAGAGATATAACTGTATTTTTTTAGGCATGAGAAACCTAACTAAGTCCGAATGAATAATTAGAGGAGCTAAATTCTAAAGTACATTGGTTATACCAATTATTAACGTATTGTAAGTAATATTGTCAAGTATCAGTAACTATTTTGTCTTAATTTTTATTCAAAATATCGATTTTTTTTTACCAGTCCTGGTCTTCGTCTTGTAACAGTTAGCGGCCTTGGTCTTGGCTTGCAAACTGCAAGACCAATACCGATTTTGGGCAACACTTAGTTACGGCCTCTGGTTCTGATGATGTCTCTTCCTTACTGATCATTGCAAATATATGTTTCAATCCTCGGTTAGATTTGACGTATATTTGATCTTGTTATATCCAGGCTGCCAAGCCGGCGTAATAATGGCAATGAAGAAAAAGGCCGGATCAGCCAGATCTCTAGCAACAGGTGCCATGGGACCGACTAGCGATATAACGAGTCGGTGTTCGCTTACTAACGAGAATCCCCTTTTGATTTATCTCTGTCATCCTTATCTTATGCTGCTATATGCGTCTTCTATATTTCCTCCTCTGGTCCGTAATTAATTCAAAGCGGAAATAAAATAATAAGTTGAGACTTTATTTGACCTACAGATATAGAGACTAAGCATTGTCTTCTAATCTGAAAGTTGACAAGTTCTAATAATAGTTTTGAGGGGCACATATTTTGGCGGGTTTTTGAATTTTTGAGGGAGGCACATTTCGGTGGGGTTATGAATTTTCGGAATCCTGCCTTCGGTTGCTCTGTTTTTAAGAAAAGTTGAGCAATTTAATATATTGGGAGTTGAGGAATATCGACCTTGGGGGAGGGGAAAGGGCAGATACCCCCGTGTATGCCTCTCATGCATTTGAAATTTACCTCTTTTACGATAGCCACTGGCGGATCCATGAGAGTGGTTTTAAGCTGATTTTTATTGCATTGTTCACATTTATTTCTTTGAGTGATTGGAACTAAATACTTAAACAATCACAATATATATTCTTTTTAAACTATAAAACATGTTCCGCTTCTAAATGTAAATAAGCTTTTGTCAAGAAAAAATAAATATTAAAAAAATATCCTTAATTATATATTAATTATATTATTTCTTTCTTTTCATTGCTGTAATTTAGGTTACAAAAAATTAATAAAATGCTCTTCCCACACAAAAAAAAATAATCCTGAATCCACTAATTAATAATTAAAATTAATTTATATTAACTATTGTTTAGTTCAGTGTAGATATTATGTTCTTCGATTTGTAGTTATAAATAGAAGGCGCTTACAGCGTCACGTTTTCAATTTAGGTAAAGGTTTACGATCGCGATCTGAAAAAATGAAATTAATATTATTTTTTTCCGCTTGCTTATGAGGAAAACGATCACCAATAAATCATTTCTATCTTTCATTTTTTTTAATGCTAAAATATACAGCCATCTTGAGTCCTATTACAAGAAGTTTCCAAGAAGTTCTCGCCGATGACGTTTAACTTAGCGAAGGAAGAAAAATATTAGAACATCATGTCATTAAGGAGGAGTGCACATCGTAATAAATCATAAATTCTTTGGATATTCTGATGATATATTGTTACTTATAAGCAACCAAAGGGATATTGAGGAATTTGCCGAGAATCAGATAAGAGAAACAGAGGAAATCGGCTTACAAGTAAATGAAGATTAAACCAAATACATGATAAAAAGCCCAAAATTTCATCCCAATAACAGGTCTGTGCAAAAGGGAAATCGTTACCGAGAGTAAACAAATTCAAATAAATCTATTCCACAATAATCTCAAATATTGACCAACGGTCGAAAATAAACCATTGTATAGAAAGCACAAACAGGGATTTCTTTTCTCTTTTAAAGATATTGAAATTTCTAAAATGATCAAGAAATCTAAAATTAAGGGGATAAAAAGCAGTGATAAACCCAGTTCTGAAGTAGGGTTGCGAAACCTGGATATCCAGCAGCTTAAGTAGAGGTATTGAAAGATTTGAGATAAATATCCTCCTAATAATATAAAATAAATAAAATTGTCTTTAATTAACTGTAATATAGTTTATTAGAAACAATAAATGATTAATAAGTTCACTGTTAATTCATGAAAATCTTATGAAAAAGGGGACACCCCCTATGGGCTCAATTTAACGGTGAGCCACATCTTGACTGAGTGTTATGCTTATGAAGCACAATGGAGTGAAGTGAATTCGGGGTCTAATATTGCTGAAATTTTGAAAAACACCAACCAAATGTCAAAAAAATTATTTTTATTTTTTAAAAAAAAGCAAATAATTATCAAAATTTAAATTTTATTTAAAAGATTTGAGAGCAAAATCCTCCGCACGATAACCGGAGCGATCTGGGATCAGAGTACTAACACATGGGGAAGATAGATCAATAAAGCACTGCTTGGAGAAACTGGTCTATCAATATCCCATGGTATAAAGGCACGGAGGTTAAGATGGGCGAGGCATGTAGCTCGTAGCAATCCATCCGAAAGCCTCTTAAGTAACAATGAATGGAAGAAATAGAACAAAAAGACTACGTGGAAGGCCAAAACGCAGATGGGTAGGTAGAATTAACAAAGATGCACCATAGCTGCGTGCAGATAAATGGAAATAAATAGCCCAAGACAGGCATAGATTGAGCAGGCTTGTTAAGGCGGCAAAAGATCTACATGTAATGCCAAAAAAAAATAATTATTTTTACTTGTTTGAAATTTTAACATTTTAGATCGTAAACCAACGACTTCCTGTCCTACAGTTTCCTTTAACAATACTCCACTTATCCCTGTTGAGCAAATCCGATACCTAGGACTCCACCTGGACAAACGACTAACTTGGAATCCTCATACTACACTGAAACGACAAGAAACCGCTCGACGTTTCCGATTACTTCAGCACTTACTAGACAAACGCTCTAAACTTCCCATTAATTACAAAAGACTCATATACTTGACTATAATAAGACCTATTTGGACTTACGGAGTTGAGCTATGGGGCTCCACTAAACCATCGAATTCCTCTCGCATCCAATCCTTACAATCCAAAATCCTTCATAAAATCCTCAATGCTCCTTACTTTGTCACTAATAAAATTGTCCATAAAGATCTTAATGTTCCTTATGTTTCAGATCTGGCCCAATCCAGATACCTATCCTTCCATAATAAACTTCAGAATCATCCCAACCCTCTCGTTTCTAACCTTGCTTCCTCTTCAATTCCTGATAACCCTCCGAGGCGTCTGAAATTCTTTCGGAGGGTCTTCTGATGGCCCCGTGATCTCCTAATGTAGTCATATCATTAGAGTGCTACCATTGGGTAGTTACTCAGCAAGTGTATTCATGTCATTATATCAATTATGTCCAAATTTACTTGATGTATTTATGTAATACAGTTGTAAATGTCATAAAGAAATAAAAAAAAAAAAAACATTTTAGAAATTTTCAATATTGTAATATAAATGTTGTAGTAAGAGCTAAAATAATTCTTAAGAGGTTGAGGAGCCGCTCCATTGTTGAAATAAATAAATAAAACTACAATAAATAATCAATTTAAAAAAACATAGCTACAAGATTATCCGGTTTGAAATTTAAACGATAATAAAACAGTTAAATCAAATATTGAGTTATTGTGATTGATAATGTAACTGTTCTTTTCCGACGCCGCCTGTAATCCCCTCACTATTACTCCCCCAGAAATGTAAAATGAATAACGACAAGGGTTCCATTTGAGAAAAAAATATTTTCTAAATTGAAACGGAGCCTGAAGGAATAAATAATGATGATAAATTGGCGGTGTTCAGTCGGCGATTTATTAGCGCCTTTCTCGGCTGCATTAAAAGTCGGGTCCCATTTCCAGTTTAACAAACTTTTAGAACCTTCTTTCCCTCCTTTTATCGCCTCTTTCCTCCATCCTTCTTCCTGCTCTGGAAGAAACTTGAGCAAGATTCTTATTTCGTTGCGATATGTTTATCTTTGTGTATTTTTTCTGGAAGATGTTTTTTTTTTTTTTGTCGGTACGCCATACCTTCGTTTATTCTTTATCATGATTTAGCCATCATTTTGAAGATTATCTCCACCTTCGAAAAATAATTAGATCCCACAGAAAAATCTGGATAAAAAGTTAAGGTGTTCTTTCTCCTCAAGTTCTTCATTAGACAAGATATTCAAAGTTTTATTGCTAGGTTGCTTTCCCTTTTGAGTAAAAAATTAACTGTGATTTCTAAGTTATTTGTATATTATCTGTGCTTAAGAAGCAGATATCAGTTCTAGTTATGAATGTCTTTGTTATTCGCAATTTTTAAACATGTCACTGCGGGTAACTTTCTACAAGATTTTTTTTTTTTCGGTCAGCCAAATCTTCGTTTTATTCAGTATGAAATGTAGCGATTTTTAAAGGTTATTTTCTCCTTCAGGTGCGAAAAATAATTACAACCCACAGAAAAGTCAGAAGAAAAAGTTATTGCAGGAAAGGAAACGTTATTAGCTCATAACTTAAAAAGTATACAATTTATGATTATTTGAAAGTTTTCCAAATTCTCCAATAAAAAAAAATATACTGGACTTTTTGGCAGAGGTAATTTGTAAAAATGTTTCTATATATATTGTTTTGAATGAACCATTGCAAACTACAAAACCAATTTCTTCCTGTCATGATACATTTCATTTTCTTATTTCCATATTGTATTGTTTATCGTTCGCTGACCAATATTTTACGTGAATTATTCGACCGGACCAACAAGAGTAAGATATTTAAATAGTTTTTCTATTATACAAAAATAATGTGATACATGTGTTTTTTTTATTTGCTCTTCTTATATTAGTATAAAATTACTAAGCTGGATATATATATTTACACTAATTTGAACATTTTCCTTTTTTTACACTCATGCATAGCCGTAGAAGAAAAAAGGTGATTTTGGGGGAGAATTTAAATGGAGTTATGATGTTTTTGGTTTTGGTTTTAAACTAATTTAGATAAAATTGGTTAGCACATAGCTGTCTAGTAAAGGTCTGTTAGATAGGCCGAAACGTTGGAAGGAATATAGCCTTAAGCTTGTGAATTTGAATTTTGACGGTGATCTATGTTCGGAAGTTTGTAGACAGCATATTGTAGCTTCCGCATTCGACTTTCGGATTGTTAAATTCTTATATTTATTTAGTATTTATTAATTTGCTATTATGATTCTTTTGAAACGTGGCTATTATTAGTCAATATTTTCTTATCGGAAAAATATTTATAAAAAAAAATGTCTTCAATATGAAGCTTTTTTTTCAACCTAACTCCTGCCTCAGCAAGTCTCTCCATCTCTACCGGTCCATCGCATCCTCCTCCGACAGTCCTCTACCAGCCATTCTCTTCATCACTCTATCCTTCTATCTAACTGGGATTCTTCCTCTCCGTCTACCCCAATTCCATAATTATATTTGGCATCCTATCGTCGCCCATTCGTTTCACATGACCATACCAGCTCAGCTCAGTATCCTTTCTTCCATCACATCTAGGATATTTTGTTTTATTTCGAGTCTCTTCCTTATAGTGGCGTTTCTTACCCTATGGATCCTAGATATTCCCCAAAAATCCATTTTAACTGAAAGGAATTTTTTTCTCTGGATCATATTGAGGGCCATGTCTCTGAACCACATAGCATTAAGCTTTTTACCTAAGCTTTGTATATTAGCTGTTTTGTTTTTATTAAAATATATAGGATTAAGAGTATATAATATAGAATTAAGCATCCCCACTGCTTTTTGCTGAAAGAAGGAATTAAGAATAATTACACAATGAAAAAATAATCATATCCTGATAAAGTATAGTTTGCCTTACTGGAGTAATATTTGATTATTATCATTTTACCCTATTTTTATGAATATTCATATGCATTAAAAGTGGATAATAATGAAGAAAGAAATTAAATAATATCTAATGCCTTAAAAAATTAAACAATCTGAAATTATTGCTCCCATCTTTCGGTCTAATGAATAAGCCTAACGAACTATGAACATGTGTGATGACTTCACCTGCCGTAATAGCTGTTTTTTCCTTGACAAAGTGCACTAGCAGGTCATCGATGAGGAAGGCGAGTGGTCGACCTTCGCCAAGATCTTCAAGGCTGTTGGGTGAGTTGCAGTTTGTAATGGAACCCGTCCAATCTCTGCATACTCGGCTAAAACCATGTGCATATTGGAATGCCGTCTCTCGGCAAGTGTTCGGATCATCATATTTGATTATTCATCACATATAATTATTTACCTTGGTATCTTGTATTTTTAATACCTATTTTTTTGTCAGTTATTGTAAATTTATTAGAAAAAAAATGTGTATATTATTCCTTATTAAAAATGATCAACAACGCTTGTTGCTTAGAAGTGCTACTATACATTAATCACATACCTTGTAATTTAAACAGGGTAAGTTTCAAATTCAGAAGTAATTAAAACTGATCATCACCGTTGTAAGCTTATGTGATTTTAATTAATGGAATTCGATTTCTTATTTATATAGCATTAATTAATAAGAATACACAATATTTAAAAATAATATATTTTATTTATTCTGTGACGTGTCTCTTTAGAATAAAATATAATAGCAGAATTGTGGGCGACTTTAGAGCCTCAGACGTAAATGAAAAAGAATAACAGAGTAAACAAATATAAATAATAAAATATTATAAGTTAGTTTCTAAAAAGAAAAAAAAATGCAAGAAACGTGAAATAATGATAGTTGAGAACGAACTAATACTTTACATACATATTTATAAAAACACTTATTTATAGTTTTAGAGACTATAAGTATAGGAAGTGATATAATGAATAAGCGGGATTTAAAGATTGAGATGGTATTGGACCAACGGGTGTAGAAAGCAATGAAGTTCCATGGTATCGAGAATCAATTAATGATAAGTCTTTCTAAAGCCGAGGTTTGGTGGGCTGTTATATGTAATGCAGGATACAGAATTTAATATAAATCTGCTGATGATTATTATAAAAAGAAGTAAAATTTTTGTTTATTGTTGCTAAATTGTAGTTAAGTAACTCCAGCTGACATAAAAACACAAAATGTATCTGTAATCTATATATTTATATAATAAGATATATAAATGTAGCTGCTTAACTTCAATTTTGCAGCAACGAACAAATATTTTACTATAATTATCAGTAGATTTATATTTCTATAAACTTATTCCTTATATTTTAGGAAGTATGTTTGTTTTATTATAGAAGGCACGTAGTGAGATTTTTCTTCCTTAATAATTTTTTTTTTTAATAATATGCTTTGTTTGACTAATAATTTTTAATTTTTCGAGGTACTAGATACATTTATACATCTTCATGGATACACTTAATAATATTATTTCATATAATGTCCTATATGATGTAACTATATGACTAGATAGTCGTCATTTTAGTTTCAGAACGGAGTGCTGAGACGTATTATGAGACATACATCATTACAGAGGACAAAAACCGACCAAATCCACAATATTTTTGAACTACCGACTGTAACAGACTTTATAACACGCCAAATTTTTGTATGGCCTGCAATGCGCGACTAACCCACTTTTTAAGACACTTTTTAAATCCTACGGGACGGCCTCAGACTTGACTAGACTGAGGACTTCTACTAACTGGACTGACACAAGTCAACTAGTGAGCTCATCACTAGACTAACGACTCAAAAAAAAATTGTATAACCTCATAACTCCCTTAAAAAATAAGATCAATTCATACAAGTACTCATCTCATAAAGAAACATATATATAACATCCTGAAATGTGCTTTTATGTACATTGTCCTCCTATTATATTAAGCTTTAAATAAATACAATTATAGCTTGGAATTCAGTAATAATATATTTATAATTAATGTATTTTTACTCCTGTTTACGTTACTATTGTAGATCTACAAGGTATTTTTTGTATACATTGACTATCCTTCTCCATCTCTGCCTATCTTAGGCTGTTTCTTTTCAGTTATCTGCATGGGGATCTATTGCATCTTTATTAACGTATCCATTTTAATTACTTCTTCTTAAGTCGATAATTAATATAATGTTAAATTAATGTATTCATACTTATTGAGGTAGTAGTTAAGTCAAACCTTGACTGATAATTGATGGTTAGGGGTGGTTAGGTAATAATAATAATAATAACATTATGACCAGCTGATTGATTAATATTGTGACGAGTGCTGAAGTTTAGTTACAAATAAATATTGGGTCACACTCTAATACTTTACTTTTCCAAGAGGTAATGACTTGTTTGTGGTCATAAGTCAAGCTAAAGCCTTAGTCATATTTTATGGCCGCTGTTTTCTATCTTTTCAGAATAGTCAATACTGATACTATTCTGATTTTCCATTAGTTTGTGTTCCTATGTTGCATTTAGGTTCCAGTTTATCTGGCCTTCTCCATCTCTCTTCTGTTATGTACCATATCTATCTGGTTTGTGGCCTTCAACGTGTTCTCTTGCCTACTATTGAGGCATTTATTGTTTCGTAGATCCTTCCTGGTGGAACACTCCGAGCTACATGGCCTGTCAATCTTAATATACCTGCCTTCATAATAATAATTGCCTTGAATAGATATCGATGGACCGATTTCTGTAAGCATTTCTTTATTTTATTTTTTGTTTTAAAAAAAATACATCTATAAATCTTAATTATAATCGACTAGATGAACGTGTACTAAATTGGTTTCGCCAAGGTCTGCTGCCCTGTTGATGCTAACTGCTCTGTTGCTCAGATGTTACGGTTGTTGTTGACAAGATACAACTGTTGTTGCCGCTGCCGTACAGACTAGGACACGGTGATAAGCCTTGAGGAGGGTAATTAGCGTCCAGGGCTTTTAAGTAGAGGAAGAGGCCGTTGACTCCTCTGTGGCGCCTCCGAGGTTCGTTCACACCTCCTGTGTTTACTGGCTCCTGCGCAGTATTCGTCTCTATGTATGCTGAGCTGCCTTTAGCAAAGAATAGTATGTGTTTACTTGCTTATGAATGTACATACGTGCGTTGGGTTCCATTAAGAAAGTCAGGAACCAGACTTATTGCAACTTTGTTAAAGTTATTTGCTAAATTTATTTCATCCGAGCGTTCAAAGAAAAGGATTTATGATTAATGCAACAAAATTTAAAACATTAACGGGCTGATAATTATTTTGTTTGTTAAAGTTTTCTTTTCTTGATAATGGCCTAAGGGGCTGCTGAAACATTGATGAAAAACAAATAAAGTATAGTGATCAAATATGTGGTTTTATTATTAATCTTAAGTTGAAGTCCTAACTTAAAAATTTGAATATATATATTTAATTAACGGTTTCATTAAAAAATTAAAAAAAATTGAACTGTTAATATATTTAAAAAAAAGCATGGCAAAGTAAAAGTTTGATTTTATTCAAGAGCATTTAGTCCCTAAGAATAAAAAAAAATACACATTAAAAACAGGATTTGCCTGAGTGCTTTGATAAAAATTTAATTAAATTATTAACTAAAGACAAGTAGGATATAATTGAAAAATTCCAGGGATTGAAACTTTATGGTGATTTTTTAAAAAGTTCTATTTTAACACTTAATTGTAAAAAAAAAAAAATTAAATAAAATGCTAACCATGGTAGTCTAAGGGTTGATACGTTAATGTAAGTGAATATAATTTATAACTAGATGTTGGAAAGAATTATTATAGGTTTTGCCCTGTCTTGTGATGGGTTGTCTATTTTAATTTCAACAAATAAAAGATCATTTGTGTTATATTATTGTTTTATAGCATCTGTTCTATACAGGTAACATTAACGAAAGACGCAAGTTTTAGCGAAGACGATAAATATATTCTCGTTAAACAGGGACAATAGCGATGATAATGTTTTGGCGGAACAACTGATAGCGGTTAGATGGGGTCTCAAGAGAGTCGCCCATTATTATTCCTTTGTTTCTTTTGGCATAGTAAAATTATAACTGATAATGGAGTTTATACTTTATATAAAGTTTATACAACTCCGCTACACCGTTAAAAATATTTCATGAATATCTCGATTTTGAAGATAATTATAAATGTTTGAAATAAAGTGATATGAGTGAGTTTTAACTAGCTGAGACTGGGTACTGTTTTGACAATTTTCATCTAATCGTCCTGAATTTTGTTACTATACCAATTAGAAAGAAAAAAGATGATTTGCATAGTAAAGTGTACACTTGACTACGTATAAATATGAAAATGTCCGTAACTACAATGGGTATCTCACAGAAGAAAATTAAAATATATATACATTAAAAAAAAAACCTGTACCACTACAGCCCATGAAGTAAGTGGTTTTGGGTTCAGGACTATTTTAGGAAAAACGCCGTTTCTTGGTCTACGGTTGTGCAAGGGAGCGATTTGACCGAGACCACGCTCAACCGCCCTGGTTTTCCCCTTAATTAATAACTTACTTCTTAATTAAGGATACCTAATCTATAGAGGCTGGGTGGGCCCCAGGGGGGTTTACCTACCCAGGGTCGCCCCACGGCCAATGAAACAGAATAAATGATTTTTCTGCCATGAGCAGGGATTCGAACCTGGGACGTTTAGCATTGGAAGCTCAATAACCTAACACTGAGCTACTCCACTCGTATGTATGTATATATATATATATATATAAATGGGGCTGGGGTAGCCTTGCGGGCTAAGGCGCTTGCAATAGGTAACGCCGGTAACAAAGTTAAGCAACGCCGAGCGTGGGTGGGTGACCGTCCACCAAGGAAAGCCACGCTGCCCGAATCCCCGTCCCCCGCCGGACTACTGGAAGCAACTCACACCGACCGGGATTGATGACTTACCCCGTACTCTAAATTGGGAATCGGGATATGTGCATGGTCTATAGTGTCAATAAAAAAATAATAAACAATAAAAAAAATATATATATGTAGATTTATTTTTAGTCAATTGTTTTCTTGAGATCTCTGCCTTGAATAATTTTTATTTATTTTTACTTTAGTCATTACGATAAAATTCTACGTTCATTCTATGGGGATTTTTAAGATTTGTTTTATTATTATTATAGAGTAATATAATTATAATAATAATGAGTAAGGATATGGTCCGGAATGGCGGTCATAAAAAGACTATTTTATTAAATAGTAAAAAAACTATTTTTTTTCAAGCCAACGTTTTGACTCATGTTGCAAATCTTCTTTAGGAGGATGCATGCAACATGGAGTTTTGGTTGAAACTGATTGTAACATTGGCTTGAAACAAATTTTTTTTCTCACTATTTTTGTATTTTTATGACCGTCGTCCCGTACCATCTCCTTACTCATTGATATAAAACGGTCAACCATTAATTATTTAATATTATTATTATGTTTATTCTTTTTTATAAGAAAATTATTACGTCTTATTTATTAGTTTTTTAAAAATAAAAATGACTTATTTCTTAAACATTTACGTTAAGCGGTTTTAACCTCCTCCTTAGCAAAATTCTTATTAATCACTAGTACTCTTATTGTTAATATTTCATAGTAAATTAATAGATTTATTTTAATTAATTAATACATTAATTTTAACTACCTAAATGGTCTTTTCATGCTTCACTAGTATAATTGTTAAGTTGTTAACATGTACTACAACTGTCCGCCTGTCATATTTAGAAAAATTAAAATAATACTTAACTATTTGGCCAACTAAAGAATCTCCCTAAATATTTCACTCACCGGTTGTAACAGCCCTAGGCTCCTTCCCATATGCCTTACCTTAGTTGCTGAAATATGCCGAAATGTACAAAGGCATAGTGAACTCTGGAGGTATTCCGGCAGATCACTCATGCTTAAGGTTGTCCTTTACTTCGCGGAATATTCAAAATTCCTTCCATATTCCTCGGGATTACCTTGTGGTAACCCGCGTTCCATGCAGGTACCAGTAGGAGAGGCATCTTACTTTCACTGGAATTAAAACGAGTGAAATGTCCTCAGTTCAGAACATTAAATATTAAATGTTAATAGCTTGTTAAATTATTCTTAATATTCCATTGGTCAAAAGGAAAAAATTGCAAGAATAAAAAATTTTCATTTTACGCTTTAGGTATAGATTTCAAGGAACAAATTTGGTTCGATATCCGTTTTTGTGGTCATTCCATCTAACGAAGTTACCTACTCCCATTAATCCAATTAAATTTTCAGGGATTATGCGGATTGGTACCTAATGATCCTTTTCAATAGAAATACATCAACTACTGTGCCATAAGTACATGTAAATATATTTTAATCGGCATACGAATATTTCCTAAATGGATTTGGCTTGAAGTGGGGATTAGAGAAAAAAAAATGATGCTTAAATTGTATTCAATTCCATCGTCAATTTCCATTCGCAAACTTATCTTTTTTGGCCCATATTTTCAAAAATTGTTTTCTCGATTTGGTCTAAAGGTGAAGTGGATTATATTTGGAGAATGGTGTACAAATGGTCTATTATCAGTGTTCAATATAAATATACATCCATATGACCGGGAGCCCTTTTCTTGAGATATACAAAAATAAAGAAATGTTTTGTGAAGGAATACTTGTGAATATATATAAAATAGTTTACGTACAGTTTGAGGAGGGGGCCGGTCTCGCGCCTTCTCTCTCTCTCTCTCTCCGCCGTTCTAGGTCCAGAAAATAGCCGAAGGGCTGGAGGTCTGGTCAGGAGATAGGTCGTAAGCAGTCCTTTTACCAACTTCGCTCGCTAGCATCTGTCCTTTGGCCGTAGATAAGGCCGTCTTAGAGAGGGGTAGTGCAAGTTGAGACCGGGGTTCCCCCGTGTTGTTTATACAACGATAATTTAAAATACTGTATACAATAAAATTTTGGATGTAAATCCAACATACTGCCCACCTAAATTTGGCGTAGCCAGATTTAACAATAATAGACAAAATGCAAAAAAAATCCACGAACGAAGTGGGAGAGGCGGTAAACAAGAGGGCGAAACTGCCTCCAGCATCCAAATTTACAAAGTAAAATAAATAATATATACATTAATAAATATATAAATGATCAAACCTATGAACACGCATGAGATAAATATATAAAATTCAGCAGCAGTCCTTTTACCAACTTCGCTCGCTATCATCTGTCCTTTGCCCGTAGATAAGGTCGTCTTAGAGAGGGGGTAGTGCAAGTTGAGACCGGGGGTTCCCCGTGTTGTTTATACAACGATAATTTAAAATACTGTATACAATAAAATTTTGGATGTAAATCCAACAATCAGTTTGATCAAATTCCGTGGCCGTGAAATATGGTTGGTAGTGGACATATACAAAGAGAGCTCATATTAATACTGTATGGGGTCATATAATTTTAGACTGTATTGAAATTTTAATTTAAACTGTATTTTGTTGTCGAATCCAAGTGAAGGTTATCAAATCTATCAACTTTAGTCAGATTTTCTTAAAAGCTTTAGAAAATATTTCGGGTAATATCTGTATGATCTAATGTAGACTTCATCACATTCTTTCAGGCGTGCGTTTTCCATAAGATTTTTTTTTATTGAATAGTAAATCATACAATCTGCCTCAATGGGCAAGAAGTGCTAAGGCTAAATCTGTTCATTCATACCATATTGACATATTATAAGGAAATAAATAAGAATAATTAAAAAGATAAAATAATAATGAGAAAGAAAATATACAAATATATAAAAAATAGAATAACAAACATAAGTGAAATAATCAATAAATCCATAGATAAAAATGAAGTAAATAAAAATCATTAAAGCATCATAAGACTATACTTCAAGCTTGTGCGTAAGTTTTATCGACTAACGACGAATTATAAACCTGAAATATCACCAATTGTGTAACTAATAAAAATGATGATATTACTACACAGAACCTACCTGGCAGAATTTAATTTTCTTTCTGTGAAATAGAATTTATTAAAAAACAATGTGGATTATTTACATCTTAACATCAAGTTATATCAAGTTATTCTCTCCAAAGGTCTTTTCAGTCATATTTCTGTAAGACCTAAATATTTTTGACAGAAGTAATTTAAGTTAACGCGTGCCTCTGGCCACTTGCGGATCCAGGATTTAATTTTGGGGCGCTTCAGCCCGAAAGATTTTTTTTTATATACATATAATGATAATGAATTTGATAAAAAAAATAAAGAAATTAACTACCTATGTGAAATGGTGTTTAAGTGGTTCTTGAAGTCCTATTAAATGTAATTACAGGAACAAGAATACTTTCAAAGATAGTTTTTAATATTTTATCTGTAAAACATGGTTACATTTTACCATTGGGGGGGGGGTGGGCTTCAGCCCTAAAGTCTCCCCCCCCCCTTAGATCCGCCTGTGCCTCTGGCTGTCTCACAGGTCTTTAAAGCATATTTATTTCAGCCTTAATTTTGATTATCTTTCGCAATAGAAGAGGAATAATCTTCCCTTTTTTATTTTGAAAAAATCTGATTTAATTCGAATCGATTCAATAAATCTGAATAAGCTTTATTACCATCCTGTTTATTGCGTAAGGTTATCCCTTTACATTTTCCCCAACCAGCGCCAGTATTGCTGCTCCAAATTCTGCAAGATGTATGGAGCTTATAACTTTTTCATATCTTGAACGGTTTGGATACAGAAGACGAACTACCTAAATTTACCTGCCCTTGTCAGGATTACAGATTGCTTCAATATTGGTTCTGATGAAGGATTGCAAACAATCGTCCGTTGTTCCTATCATTCTTCCTTTATTTTGCAATTTTAAGTACTAACAAATATTTTTTCAGTTTTAGATATAAAAATTGAAATAGCCAAGTTGGGTTGGGTAGTTAATAACAACCATTAACTAATTAGTACAGTTAATTACTCAACTTTGTTGTTATAGGTTATACTTTTATTATTTTTTAAATTGGTCTTCCCATTTTTAAAAAATATTTTTTATTAGACTACTTCAATTAAGAAGTGCCTCGGAGGTAAAGAACACCAAGTCCATTTTTTAATAATTGAATTAAAAGATCTATCTTTTTTTCACAGATAATTAAAGAAATAACTGTTTTAGAAAAATATTGGAATTCTTTACTATTTTAAATTGAAATGTCGGTGTTTAATTTAATGATTTCGTTAGCTCAACTATTTTTAAAAAAATGAAGATACCGACCGCTCTGCCTATAACGAAATTGGACTGGAGATTGTACTAACATACCAAAGTAAATGTTAATGGATAAAAACCGTTTTAGTTTTCTGCGAGTGGGTTGACCTTTGCTGCATAATATTAATTGACTACACCAAATTTTAATTGTAACGATTATTAAAAAAAATCTTAAATATGAAACTTTTGTGTCGGTTAATTAAAACTTTGATTTTGATTACTTATTCATTACCGTATATGTAATCGGTGATTATAGGTTAATTGAGGCATTGTATGAAAAAAGCAGTAAGTAAAAAAAATAAATTTTCACTTTTTTCATAGAAAAGTTAATACTTTGTCATCCCTATAATACAGAAGGAGGAGTAAGTCAAAACTAGGAGTGGTTTTATTTCTTTGAACGGCTTTATTTATCTATTTGTTGAGTATTATAATACTCTGTCAATTGGGTAATATTTATAGTGAGGTTAGAATACATTCACACTAAATATTTACAAAATATAGAACAAACAGAAGCAAAATAACAACTTGATAATAATCAAAAGATTAAGGTTTAAAAAAAAAAAGTCTACCAAGTATGATCAGTATAGCTTCCTCACCGTTTTCATTTGATAAAAAATATCTATATCAAATGTTCTAAAAAGTTTCTTAATGAGAATAGAATCTCAAAATATACGGGCTTGATATCCGCGAGTTTTGTTTATCAGCAAATACTAAATCGATAATAAAAGTTCCGCATTTGCAGATTGCATATTCGATAATTCGTAATAATAAAAAAAAATCCAGTGCAGACTGAATATGTATCTAGCTACAGTTAGTGTAAGTGGCGTATGTAAAAATTTAGTATTTTACAGGAGAGCATGCTAAACTAATTATTTCTTTATGATTTATTAGTATAGTTTAATGCTTTATTGCCCTCTGATATTTTTCATAGTAGTAGACTACTTATATCAATTGCTGATTACATAATGTAAAAAATAGAATAAAAATTGAAAACTTTTACATACGACCTACTCACTAACATTAGTGACATTTGTATGTTATATACTTAGGTATTTTTTCACTCGTAATATGGAATGAACAAAAAATCCATAGGGATAATTCAACTCTTTGTTTTTTCGGAGTTAACGAGACCAATACTTTTTTTAAGTAAGAACTAAACTGATTAAGCTGGAATATAAAAATATGAGTGAAGTTGACAAATGTTTGATATTTAAGGAGAAAATCGAGACCACGACGAACTTGTTGAACTTCAATAGAAATAAACACAATCACAAATAATAATTTTTTTTTTTTTACAAGTTCAGAGTAAAAATTACTTATACTGAAAATTACACGAAATCTAAGTAACGGCAGTTAAGTGCCATGCCAGTAACGTTTGGAAGAGACCAAACAATAAAGTATAAATTAATTTTTTGAATAAAACCTAAAATTTAATAACCTCTAAACAATATTGTAATAACCTAATTCCCACTCCATATGATCTGTACATCTATGTTTCAAAGATATTTTTCCATTTGAATAACATCATTGCTGAAATGAGTTAGGTAGCAAATTGATGTCAAAATTTCCTGGAATTTGGCAAATCAATTTTCACAGACGTTTTCGGTTAAGGCATCATCCCCATAAACACTGAAAATGTTTCTATGAGATTCTGCAGCACGCTTACCTTTTTTAAAATAATACAACAAAATAAATGATAATATCTTCCATATTCAAAGTGCAATAGCAAACACAATACTAAGCTAGTTCACAATACTAGTGGCTAGCGAATAACTTTCTTCATACCTGATTGAATGGTAAACATGCTTATATAAAATTTATGTTTTCAAGACTTTCTAAGAGTTTCAAATAACTATAATTTATAAGGAGGAGATAATTAGGAAAGAAATTAAAATGAATCTTTTAACCTCTTGTACAGTAATAATAGTATAAGTAATACCATAATATAATATATAATTAATTTAATTGTAATAATTTATAAAAATTAAATTTTCGTCGAGATATTCCTCATTTTATAATTGTTATTATTATTCTGAATTGTTGGCGTTTTATTAAAAATGTCATATTTTCGGATAAAATAAACTCGAAATATTTCTAGTTTTCTTGAATGTCCTTAGTTTCCTTGAATTAGTTCCCCGGACTTTGATAAGCTACACTACCATCCTGCACCAATGCCGGATAAGCCCGCTACGGCGTAGGAGTTCTATCGGCCCAACATCTAGCTGACTCCTGATTATTTTGGATTCTTATCTCTTCTGCTTACGCCCTCGAGGGCTGCATTCCGTTTTACAGCGTCTTCTTGCTGACACCTAAGTCGGCGGTTCTCTTCACGAGGGCCGTATAGGTTCTGGCCTTCCTATAGCTTCTCCTTCGCTGTTGTAGCTTCCCGAATTACTTTCAAAACAATCTATGTTAAAATACCGTGTTGAATACTTAATCTTATTCAGTTGTTAACTCCGATCATCGTGTTTGTGTTTGTCTGCTTATGAAATTTAAACTATCAGTTTATATCTTATTCTGACAGAAAAATGTTTCAAAGTTAATTACCAATTAATCGATTACGGCGAAGCCACATAAAGGTTTGTGTTTGGGTTGTCCTCAAAAACTTGACATTAATAAATATATCCAATGTATAATATATGATATATAAATTTAAATGTCATATATCTTACATATACTAGTTTAATTACTTTTATGTATACCTTTTGAATTATTTTCTTTGTGTTTATTTGTTATCGGATCTGTAATTAGTCCTGATAAAGACCTGAAACTTCGGTACAAAGAAAATAAATATCTTTTCCTGTGCGCTTCTAATGTATACAATCCCGCACCAACATTTCTTATGTATTATTATTTATTTATAATTAACATTTTATTTTTATTTTCATACCTTACCATTAAATACAATACCCATACATTTTAATTTTTATTCAGTTAGAATTTATTTATTAGCGGATAATATATTACAATAATTGTTTAATGTTTGTTTTTTGTTATATTGTTGTCTTTCCTCAGCCCTGACGAATGCCTGTAACTTAGACAAAAAAAAAATAAAAGCTTTTTTAAAGTTTTTTTTTTATAAAATATTGGGCCAGAGGTCACCAAATGTACACAGTTTTTACATAATTTATGATTTATTCGACGTTTCGGCTTCAGGAGCCATTTTCAAGATCCTGCAAACTAATTTTGATTCAGTTGTTATATTCCTGTACTAATGATGTAGTTTGGAATACAGCAACTGAATTAAAATTAGTTTGCAGGATCTTGAAAATGGCTCCTGAGGCCGAAACGTCGAATAAATAATACATGATGTAAAAACTGTGTACATTTGCTGATCTTTGGCCTAATATTTTATAAAAAAACTTTTAAAAAATGACCTCGAACCTAAAATGTATGACTAGAAAAAATAAGATTTTTTCAGTTTTTATTTGTTTTCTCACTAAATGTAAATATGTACTGACTTTTCGGCTATATTATTATTTAATAACTGAACAAGATTGTTATTTCAAGATAGTTTTCTTTTAAAATCCCGAAAAACCAAAATTTTCACATTTTTTTTAAAGGGTGTAGCCACAGCAGCTTCATAAAACTTAATCGAACTTTTTTGAATATTATTTAAATTTTATATAAATCACATTTTATTCGTTACCGAAGTATTGAATACCCTAAGGACTTATGGTATAGATTTGTAAAAATAAATAAATATCTTAAAATGAATCTGTAACATATTTCCTTTTTATATATCACTTGTTTATTTAAAAACAGAACGTATTTCTGATTTATCATTGACTGAATGTCTCTTGCTCATTTCTTATTTGTTTTTATTGAGAATATTTCTTCACCAAGAAGTTCTTCTTAAGTAGTAATTACTTTATTTTAACTGTCACTTAATTATCTGCATATGATTTATCTTCTTTATTTCCAGAAGATTGTAGGGAATGCCGGTAAAACTTCTTGGAAAATAAAATTATACTCTAAAAATAAATATTACGACAACATGCACTGTTGGCAGCTTGCTCACCAATACCTTGAGATCACTTCCGTTTCTTAATTGTTACTATTGTTGTCATGAATATTTAAACTTGTTATTAGTGTATTTTTTAAAATATAGTAAAACGCAAGTAATAAAAAGTAAATGAAATAAAAGTAGTAAATATATCCAAGTCTATTTGGTAACAGAACCTTTTCCAAATCCAATGTAGCCCTTTCGGCTACCCAATCGCTAGGAGCCGTTTCCTAACTGAATTTACTCTATATAAGTTGAGACCTTTTCCGAGGAATATGTTACTATCCTTTTTTTGAAAACAATCCATTCAATTTATTTCAATATCAGCTATATTTGTTTTCTCTGTTACATCTACAGAAAATTCAGTATAGTTTATATATATATATATATATATATATATATATATATATATATATATATATATATATATATATATATATATATATATATATATATTTAATTTTATGATTTGAACGAAATATTTTTTTATTAATTCGTATGTAGGTAAACATTTATGTGGATGTTATAACTTTTACTTATTTTAAAAACACTGAAACATGAAACATTGATTTTTTCATTGGTTCTTTTTAGTGGTAGGAATTTTAAATTACACCAATTTTTTTTTATAGAATTTTCTTGCCGAATTTTAGAATCTGATCCAGTTTTTACAAAAAGAAAAAAAAATAATAGAAAAAAAGAACACTCAAATACTATCACGGTATGAACCAAAAGTTTTTTATTTTTATATACTTTAAGTAAGCTGAGGTTTAAAGTTCATATCGTTCTATCGTTCTAGCCTTTTCAAGTGGCTCTCAAACGCGTAAAATCAAAATAAATCTTCTGTAAGCGGGTAAAAAATCGATATTTTTAAACAAAATCACAAAACTGGTGCAAAATATAAGTCGCTTTAATGGTACACATTTGTTATAGGTTACTATTATCTGTATTATTATCTCTGTTCATTCCAAAAGATTACTTGATACAACGCACCTAACCGCATCTTTCGACAGATCATTCGTTCATTACATCTGCCTCTCTTATACCCTTCCCACCTCTTAATTCTGTCTATTCAATCACTTCCTATTCATTCATTTTCCAAAAAAATGTTAAAAACTGTTTCTTTTAACATTTATATAAATTATTTGTTCGTTTCCTAATTATTACTATTCCATGTTGTTGTTTTTTTAATCTATTTTCTTTCAATGTTATTTTTATTAAAAATTACATCATGACTTATTATTATTTTTATTTTATTTTTTACTCCGAATCTCTTATAATATACTATGCTTTATTTTATTCTAAAGTGATTTAGTCCGAGAATTAATAAGGAATGTTGAAGCTATATTCTTCCTCCATGTATAAAATGTAAATTAAACCTCTTTCACTTTGATTTACGGAATAAAAATTTAGATTTATTATATTAATAACAATAACACTTGTTTTAATAATTTTACTTTGGACCATTACAATATTATTATTTTGTTAAACGTTCATATAAATTTATTTTTGAATTCCAGTATAGTTTCCATCCTTTTGTTGCCATAAAGCAAGCTGTAATTTCCTCTTGGAGTCCTTGAGTCGAGTGGACCCACTCCTTCAGCTAATCCTTTGGCTAACCTAAATCCTCCATTTAAATCACCTGTTCTGGAATGGCTCATAGTTAGAGTCTGGAGGGCCAGTTCGTTCTAATTTCTCACCGCTAATGTCTCACATTAATGTTGGCAAATTGATATTAATGTTTCCCCTCTGCTCTGTGCGGATAATCCCGTTTAATATATGTATTTGTAAAGCGCCTATATCATGCACGGAAAAGAAAATTTATTGCGCGTATAGTTTGTATTGTGTATTCCAACAATATAGTATTTAACAGATGAGGTTTCTTCCCCCCTCCCTCCTCCAAAAAAAAAAAAAAAAAAAAAAAGAATGAAGATTAAAAAGGAAATTAAGATCTTTTTCGCTATTTTACTTTTCTCGTAAAAAAAATAATCCTTCCTCTTTGTTGTTTTTTAGGAATGTTATAGAACTCTAAAGAGCAAATTCAGTATCTGGAATTTTAAATAGGAGGCTTTTTTTTTTTTTGTGTAATATAAATATAGAAATAGATTCTGCCACTCTTTACAGTACAGAGTTAGAGCTCTGTATTGCGCCTTAATTACATATATACAATGAGACAAAAGAAATTAACATAGGCAAAATTAAAATATAAAAAAAAAACATGAAAATTTGTAATAAAATAAAGTACAAAAAGTCGTAATTACATTCATACTTATTTAGAAACCCTATTACGGAACTGAAATTCGTAGTTTTGGTAAATAAAAATAAAAGGAAGAAAAAGTTCATAAATTTTCATTGCAATAACTCATGCAGTTGTAATAATCGGATATGATAAATTTCTTATATATGTTATGTTATATATGTCATATTATATTCATTTCTAAGTATGTATTAATTTAGTTGGAATTTGTAAAAATATTTATTTAATTCTTTTTTTATTTTGTTTCAGGTAAGTGCCTATTTAATTTAACACCAGAGTTACGAAAATGAGATTGTTAAAGAAAGAAAAAAATAGTTAAGTACTTAAATATGTATTTTGTCTTTCTTACTAATATTATTTTTTTTCTGAATGATTATATTTTTTTAAATTTATATAATATAACTTATTATAGTAATTATTTATTTGATATCGGATTCCTCACAATGATTTCTCATTGTCATTTCACAATGATATCGGATTATTTAAGCATGAAAGGTATGACATCATTAACTTATCGGTTGTCAATGTCATAAGTAATCGTTGGCCTTATTTGTTATCTATTTCTTTGTCATTGTTCGATTGGTAATTATTTGATCTTCGTTTTGGGGTTTTCTGAAATTAAATATTAGTAAAATTGTAGGCTATCAAAATGATGGTCTTTAGGCCATCATTTCTCATCTTAATGTATTGTTTTTTTCGATTATTTTTAGTATATTTTTTCAATTATTAAATATAAAGATTAATCGTTATATCACCACAATTGAGGTTTTGTTGTTTAAAGAATGTTTAATTTTTCCATGATTCAAGACAAATCATTTTTATTGTTAAAGGAAGGAGATGGTCCGGGGTAGTGGTCATAAATAGGCTAAATAGGGGCAAAACTACTTTATTAAAAGCCAACGTTTCGACCCGACTTTGCAGGTCTTCTTCAGGGAGGTGTGTTCAGCTAGGAGTTTCACTTAGAACATCTAGAGTTTCACAATAACAATAAACTCCATTCTTATTGTTATTTGCGTATTCACGAACGTCTTACCTCTTACTTTGCGTTAGTTGTTAAGTAACATGAGGCATGTAACCATTGGCATTAAAATATAATTCTAGAACAATCGTATTGGAATCAAACCACCTCAATAGGATTTATGGATAGATTGGAACGTCTGAATAAATTGGATCAATGTATCACCAGCTTTAGATTATTGGTTGTCTTTAACATTTGAGGCGTTAAGTGCAAATGTTTTCTAATAAATAACTAACCAAATTTTGGATTTATTAATTTCATGTTTTATATACATGATATCGACCATTTTTAACAGAGAAAGTAGGTTGTTATTCCTTAGCAAAAACTACGTATTATTGTATTATCTACTTTTATCAACTTCCCCTAAAGTATTGAATTTTTCAAAGCTTCTGTTTTCGGCTTACACCACTTTTACATTTAACAAGTAAATAATTTAAACCAATTTCAACAGTGCTGCTGGAGGGATAGGAGAGATCTTCGTTTGAATCAACGTTTTCGAAGAAATGCTTATCATGGATTCCAAAGTTCATTAGTTCGGGGTATCAGGATTAATTTTAGTGCGCGGTTAAGTCACGAGATGGTTAGAGTACTCAGAAGTTCGGATTCTTGGAAGTCGTATTAGGCATATCGTCGTTTTATTACTGAAATTAAAAGTACTTTTTTAATGTTTTATTTTATTTTTATTTTTACCTAATTTGTTAAAAAACGCAGGAAGAACATTAAAATGTTGCAAATCTTGTACGTTAAAAATTTTTAATTAATGCTATTTAATTTTATGGAGTATTACTTAATGACTGTTTGCAATAAACCTACGTTACTGCCCCTTAGATATTTGTCAAAGAAGTTTATAGAGCTGATTTATAACACAGTTATTGGTCTCTTACTTAACTTTGTAAAACAGGATTTCTTTCATACTAACAAGAGCATACTAAGTAAAAAAGCATACTCTCTACTTTCATATGGTGCAGGAAAAATGTTTGAATGGCGTATGTCCATATTTAACAATATGGTAAAAGAAAAGAAATGGTACTCGTGTTTTTTTGTGAACTACTTAGATTTTTACCAGAGTACAACTGAGGCAAACTTCTTATTTTAATGACAAAAAATAAAATCATCAAAATTTCTGAAATTAATTTCTTAAAATTCTTTCATTTTTATCAAGAGATCATATCTTGGGTTCTATGTTTAAATAAATTTATCTATTACTAGCATGTGACTGTAGATACAATTTCTTAGATGTTTCGATTGAAACGTCGGCACCAATTAAAAACTTGCTAATGACTGCGCCCTGAATATTTGTCACCCATGATATGTAGAACAGTCGATAAACTTCCTTCAATATATAAATAAAATAATAATGTTTCACGATGAACTTTAATTCATTTAATTACTTTATTATAAAATTATTACAATATATTTCAATAAATGGCGATAAATATTATTGATAAAATTAGCATCAATGCCATATTTTCGGAATATATAAGCGAATCAAATAGATTTAAAACCAAATTAAAAATAAATATGAATTGAATAAACCACTTAAACACGTGTAGATTTTTTAAAAGTATATACTGTGCTGTAAAATTCAGAAGCAAAAGCAGGATTCCTGGAAATCTCCCTGCTTTTTTCTCATCATCGCCACTTACATTGAACGCCACTGGAGACTTTGATTTTTTTTTTGTAACTTTATATCATTAAATCCTTGAATATAATATAATAAATTTAATGATATTAGAGCAGGTCAACTGATGGGGAGCAACATTTTAATAATCAAATGGTTCTTTCTATAACTTGTAGAATATTATTTTAAAAATTATAATTTATTTTTAGCATCTTAGAGTATAGCTTACCTTTCTTGAAAATTTGAAGGAGTAAAACAGAAATAAATGAAATATTCAGTGTACCGCCTTGCAATTGAAACCAAAATCCTCCAAGGAGGTAGAGAATGATCCGTAATAAAGTTAGACCCGGATACCCTGACTAAGAGGTTGCTCTGAGGGACCGAGAAGTCCCGATTAACCGACCCCTTGGGATACTGCCTCTGACAGTACGGCATTAGGAATTTAGGAAAGACCGTCTTAGCGAAATCTCTGAATTATTTAGGAGTCTTCTTTTTACCCATCCCTTCCCCACTTCCTTCTCTGCCTTTCTTATATTTTTGCCTTAATTGGTATTCGTCCCGTTACGATATCAGCCCTGTCTCAAAAATTAACCATCCCCTTCATAAATTGCTATAGTCCGTGGTACAGACCCCTTATTATGAAATTATTAACATCCGTCTGAAACTTCGTAAATAGCTTTATCTCATCGTAGCCTTCAACTATTTGATTTAAGAAAGTTCTCGGAATTAGGACGTTTTCAATCTGGAAGTTGGCAAACATTAGGTACTAAAACTCGTCAGTACCAATTTGTTTTCCACATAAATCGTAAGATAATTTGGTCACAAAATCTAAAAAAAAAACTGACCTTTCAAAATATTGAGTTGTTCGGCGTGACTTAGACCCTCCAAAATATCTAAACAACGAGGTTGTATAGGACAAAAGGACCAATATTTTTGTAGGCCACCTTTTTTCTCGATTTTGTGACCAAATTGGCTTATGATCCTAGTGGAAGCAAATGGGCATATTCGAGATTTCAGTACCTAGTTAAATAGACAAAGTTTGCCAACCTCCAGATAGAAAACGCTCCACTTCCAAGTTTTTTTAAAAATAAAATATTTGCAGCTTACGATATAATGACGTTATTCACGAAGTTTCAGGTGGATGTTATTAATTTGCTTAAAAGGGGCCTGTGTACCATGTACTACTGCCATCTGTTTGGTGCAATAGGAATTGTTGATGGTTCGTTCGACGGTATGGTATACCCGTTACGCCTGCCTTGTATCTTTTCGGCTACTCATTTATAGCTTGTCTTATTTCTATTTCAGGTGTAAATTTACCCGAACAATATCTGATAAACGGAAACATAAGTCTGATTAATTATAACAAATATATCTAAATTTAATATCAATTACGGTTGAAAACTTTCTGTCTTGTTTTTCTTTATTTGCTGAACGTCCCTTCCTTGGCTTACTTCTTTCATGTAACATCTTCTAACATTAATTTATATATTTTTTGCTGTTACGCTGTTACGCCCCCACGATAGTTTTTCTTTTCATATCTGTTATTCTCGTTTTTTTTTTGGGCCGAAAGGTCAGTATAAATTTTGGATTATATTTAATTTCTCATTCCATCCTAATCGTTATTTCCTTTATTCTCGTTTAGTTAATGAAATGAGAATCTATATGTCAGACAGAAATACATCAAGGCAATAATTTTTTTATTTCGTGAATTTGATTCCATTAATTTTTGCTATACACTTCTTATGTAAAACGTTCTCAAACTGTTTTTTTAGAGTTTTATAAAAACTGTACTTGAATTGATTTTTCACCGTTTGATTGTAGACACGCGTCACTGTTAAATTAATTTCAGCAACTTTATGCTAGGAATGAATTAAATCTCGAATAAAATACGAATGCAACTATGTATAAAATCAACGGAAATTGCTCTGATTTTTTTGGGGATAATAGTAAATAAAAATAAGTTCGAGCGGCTCCGTACAAGATGCCTAGGTGCGAGTAACTTATTGAACACCCAGAACTGTATTTCTGCAATACAGGACAGTTGACATCCATAGGGCTTCTCCATGAGACCGAGGCTCGCTAGTGGGTTGTTGCGCCGATTATGTTGTTATCGCTTAATCACTGGCTTGACTTCGTTGTTCAAGTGATCGACCAGGTTGGAGATAAAGGGAAAGTGCCGTAACGTAGCGTATGAACATGTTGATCTGATTTTCAATGTGGTTAAGAATGAAAATATACTTACAAGTCTACTAATGTTGGTGTTATCATTATTAGAAATCTCATCAGAAAATCTCTTAACCTTTTTATTTACTACTGTTGCAGCCGTTTGATTATTAATAAGACATGTGAATATGTGGTTGTGAAAAATACCAAATCTTTAGAAAACAACAAAAAACTCATTGGGGCCAAAGCGCCGCAATGGTTCAACGCAAATCAAAACAAAATTTATTTTTATAAATTTGTTACTAAATAATCAGGAGAGAGAACATAAATGTTAGGTTATTACTGGAAAATTTTAAACCATACAGCCTTATGTCTCCAAAATACAGGCATAGAAAAACCCGTCAACGTTATGCCAAATCAAGCATTATTAGGACAGAAAAAAACAGCTACTCGAATATCACTCCATGAAATCCAACGCAAATTCATGTTCAGTATGAGTGATATTAGAATTGCCATATCGTTGACGGGTCTTTCTTAACCTGAATTTTAGAAACATATGCCTGTATGATATGAAATTTATTCTATACTAACCTAACAATAACAAAATGTTTTTGACGTCAACTCTGTTACGGAAGACTGAGCTGTGGATGAGTGGGAGAAATATATTGGAGTGGGAGGTTTGGTAATTACCTTTGTATAGCCTAACTGGCCAAAGTATAACTTGCATCTGATTCTGTACCCAAAATATGGGCATCGGGTTTCTAAACTTGCCAATTCATACATACTCACCTGTTCAGGGATCAACCGCCCGAAACAAACACAAAAAAACAAAAACAAATGAAGAAAACAATTCTATAATTCTGGACTTTACCACCATCTTATTGGCCTCCATTTTGATGTTTTCCTGTACTGTTAATCCAAGTCATTGGTGAACTTTGCATACTCTCATTTTTTTTTAGCAGAAATTATAACAGAAAAAAAATGAGTTGTTAAACTCCAAAGGAAACAGCCTGGTGGAAGAAATTTAGGGAGAAAGAAGAGGAGGCCAAAAGACGAAGCTCGATTTCAGACACCAAGCTAGTCCAAATTAGCCATACAGTTTAAGTCTGAAGCAAAATCACTTCACAATTAGCAATATTTACTTAATTTGTCAAGATCAGCAAACTTATACAAGTGCACAAATTTTATTTTTGTTTGTATTCATCACATACGACATAATCATGTTTTGAATCATTTATTAAATTTATACTTTTTATATCTCAGTGATCCAAACCCATATAGTCCACACCAATTCTCACAATAGCCAGCGCACTATCACTCAATCATAGATCAATGGTAATATTTGGCTCACACCAAATTGCCGTGACAAAATACATCATATATTTTCTTTTCAAAATTTTCTGAGTAACTAATGGCTCAGTCTTTAAGTATAATTAAATTCCGTTTTCCCTCGCTCATGTACTTGAGTTGATAAGTGCTAAAGCCAAAATTTAATTTACCAAATAACATGAGCCTTGCAAGTTGGTAAAACGAAGGTAAAAGCCCTCTCCCTTGTGTAATTCATTTCTCAGATGATATTAGCTTCTGCCCGGAGTGGCTTGAGAAACTCGATTTAGAAGTTCATTAAATAAGTTGCCGCTCTCCACTATCGGTGACATTTTTAACGCTCAATAAACCCTCGCTACGAAATATATGTCCTCTGTGTTCTCCCTTGTTTGTGATTTAGCCTTCCCCTTCTGCCAGTAGATTTTCTCCTGTTCTCCTTCTCTTCTTATACCTCCTATCTCAGTGTGTCAAGGTGTTCTCAATTAGTGCTCCGAGTTTTCTTTCGATGGAGTTTTTTTTTTTTTTCCATTGCGAAAAGTTGTTTATGGAGATGTATGCAAATGCTTACTTGTATGCAAATGAGAATTTTCTCCCTGATTGTTGCTTGGAAATTGACCCCGTTTAGAGCTCTCAAGACAAATTTTATTTTACATATTTTTACATTGTTAAAGGTATGTCAAGCGGAATTGTTTAAAAGTTCATCTTGAAAACATGACGATGTTTCTTAATCATTAGAGAAAACATAGTCAAGTCGAAAATAGGATGCATTTTAAAATGTTGGTTAAATTGAAAAAAAAAAAAAAGAAAATGATCCTTAGAAAATATCTGAATAAGTATTTCGAAAGGGGCTAAAAAAATGCAATTAAAAAAGTTAAATTATTTAGATGCATAATTATGTATAGTTTATTTATTTCCCACAATCATGTCTATTTGTGAAATAAAAATAAATAAATAAAAGATAATTTGTAGCATTTTTATTTATATTTATAAGTTTCGGAGATATTTTGCCCGTCTCTTCTGCATTTAAAATTTAATAAAAACAGTAAAATCATTAAAATAAATAAAAACTATTATATCTCTCCAATTTCTTTTCTTACACTTTTTAATAGTTTCTGTTTGGAACAGTCATTCATATTTTTAAATAATCTTTGGTTTAAAACAAATGATTTAATTTAAAATGTATTTACCAGATTTGCACAGCAATCAAGAACACTGGTGATATTCACTAATAACATCATGAATAAAACACTAATAACAGTTCATGTTCTATAATTTATAGGAAAAAAAAATCAGAATAAGTTAAAAAGTGACTGAGGTTCAAAAAGAAAAGAAAATAATAATAAAATTTACATATCTACGATAGGATAATATTATATGTGTTATTGTTTAAATTCAAAATGGTTAAAAAAAGTGAAGATTTGTTATAATGTATTATTTATTTAAACGATTTTACTGTTATTATTAAATTTTAGATGCTTGACTTTAAAATAGAAATAAAATTCTATTAATGAATTTTTCATTTTAAATTTGACCTATAGAAAATGTTCTAGAGAAGAAAAAAAGTCTTGCGAATTCAGGCCAGTAATAGCTTCCTCACCATTTTCTCTGGCTCCACACTTACCTATATCTCAAGGTCCACTACTACTGATACCAGTTTTACTAATTCTCACCTTTCTTCTAGCATTGTGCCAAATCGAACGAGCCGTTTCTGAAATATTAGTAAATTTAAGAAAATACATTCGCGCCTGCGCAACCGGAAGTATTGTACACAATTTAATAAAATCGTTAGAGCTTCATTATTTTACCTACACATTCCTTTCTTATAACTGAGATTCAAATAAAATGAGCCGTTTCCGAAATACTGATAAACCTGGGAAAATACATTTGCGCCTGCGTAACCTATAGTTCTATATATAATTTAATAAAATTAATATGGAAACATCTAGCTAACAACCAACATAATTCTTGAAAATTTTATGAAAAATGGTAGTAAGTGATAGTACCTATTCTCATCGATTTTACTACACACATGCAGACAGGCACCGAACAAAATTTGATCCTTGATGTCTGAAACGTAAAATACGAGTGCAAATTTTCGATTCTCAGACTTTTTTTTGTTAACCTCCCGCAAAAATACAAAGTTTTTTTTTAGCCTCCCGTAAGAATACAAAGCTTCCCTACCTTCGGTCGTGAGGAAGTAAAATAAAGATAGGTAAAGAATATGAACTAATAAAAATATATAATTTTAAAAATTGTGTTTCGTCTTTAACTTTAAAATAATATAAGGGGAAATACCTACTTCTTTATTTCATATAAACGAATACTTTATCTCACCGCAGTTTGGCTGGATATATGTCTCAAAAATTCGCATGTTTCATGCTAATCGTTTATTAGTTTTTATTTATTTGTTTATTATCTGCTTATATATATATATACATATATATATATATATATATATATATATATATATATATATATATATATATATATATATATATATATATATATTTACTTCGTTTGTTTTTTCTTGATTACATGGTATAAGTATGTTCTAGGTTTGGGAGCTTTCCCAGAGTCCACTATTTGTCCCTTAATGATTTATTAACTTATCTCCCACTGTTTATAATTTATTGTTTAAGTTCTAGATTTAACCGTTTATATTTTTAACCTTATTTATTCTTCTGTATTCCTTTTGTCAAATGTCTAAAGTTTACTGTTCTTCCATTGTTCCCAACAGGAAGTGATCCCTACTACCTGTTCTATCCCTGGACGAACCAGGTGGCCAGTTAGGAAGTGTGTTGTTCATTTCTACTTAGGTTAGAATGCACAACGTTGTAGTTTTTTTTCTCTGCTGTTAGTAGTTTTCCTTGGAAATATTTGTTTGCTTTTTAAAAATAGTCTCCGGTCGTTGAAAATATACATTGAATCTAGATACACGTAGATAATAAATTTCCAGAAGTATTAAGATTCACATATCGGACACATTTCTAAACTCATCAATCATCGATGGCTCCATCACCTTTTGGGATTGACGCTGGATGTAACTTCATCGTAACCTGAGTTGTAACCAGTTTACATTGTATCTATATGTCTGTATTGAAATTTAACAATTCAGTAAGTAGGTCTCTTATTTTTATATTTTGAATGTGTTTTGTAACATTTTAGGTGTATTAACCTCCCGCTGGAATCCAGTAAGTCGTTCCTAAATTCGATCGATTGATTCCATTGACGGAATTTGCACTTATTTTAGGGATCCGTCTTCCTGTTATTTATTTCTAACATTCTTTAGGTTTCACGCTTGCAATATGGAAATAACAGTTCGGTAATTGTTGGAAAAATTAAAATTATTTTACTATTTCATTTATTTAAACATTTACATCTATATAGCTTTAAAATATTAATGCAGGTTGAAAATTTCTCGTAATCATAAATATCATTTGATTTTAAGTTTATTTTCCCTGTTGGTTCCAAAATGTGTACGCATTCTGTTTTGTTGTTTTTTTAAACTTACAACTAAACAAAAATTATAACTCAACTCTTTAAAGGATCTTTAAGATCTGCATGGATCTGTACCTACAGTATGTACATGTAGCATCCACCACGGCTCTTCGCAATTTGGAGGTAAAAAATCTGGTGTGTCCACTCACACGACTTTCCTACCTATTTCAGAAAAGTTTTTATATCTTTACATATTTTCCTCAAGCCTAATCATGTCTAGCATCCTTAATACCTGTCACGTCAACTCCCAATCCCTCCCAGCCCACTATGATGAATTCCTTGAATACTTTACCCATAATTGTTACCATATCATTGCAATTTCCGAAACCTGGCTCAAGCCTTACATCCCTTCCTCATCTGTTTCCCTTCCTAACTACACACTAATCCGCCACGACCGGACGAGCCGGACTGGCGGAGGTGTAGCATTGTATGTTCACGAATGCATGAAGACCCGAATACTCCACTGCTCTCCTCCATCCGATCACCCACATGTAGAGTTCCTAATCGCTGAAATTTCCTTTGATACATCTCCTATCCTTTATGTCGTAGTGTATAGACCTCCTCTTGTTCCCTTTGATCCATCATTTGAATCATCCCTCTTCAACTTTGTTCCTCTTTATACCAAAATAATCATCTCCGGAGACCTAAACACTAATTTCCTTTCCGATTCCAGCGATAAATCATACCTCGAAAACCTTTTTTTCTCTCTTCATCTTTTCATTGTTCCTTTTTCGCCCACTCATCACACCCCCAGGTCCGATACCTGGTTGGACCATTACATTATCGACTCCGCTCAGAACCTCCTTTCCTCCTCACAAGTACCGGTCTCCTTTTTATCCTCTCATGACCTAATTCAAATTTCATATAATATCCATACTCCTCCGATCCTACCTAGAACCATAACTTTCCGTAATATTGATGTCCTCACTCGTGAAAAAATCTTACCCTACCTGGAAACCCTTGATTGGAATGGAATATATTCCTGTTCATGTATTGACGCTATGGTTGATATTTTAACTTCCAACCTCCGTAATATCCTTGATTCCCATGCTCCCATCAAAACCTCTACCTTTCGTCGCCCCCCTGCTCCCTGGATGTGTCAGCAAATTAAAGATCTTCAGAAGAGACGCGATGCAGCCCGCAGACGCTTTAGACGCACTAGACTCGCTGACGACTACCAAGCGTTTAGGGCGCTCCGTAACCTGACACAAACCAATATCCGAAGAGCCAAATCCTCCTATTTCCACGAAGCCCTTTCAGCAGCTCCTGATTCCAAAACCAAATGGCAACTCCTTCGTAAACTCTCCCTCTGTGACTCTTCCAGATCACCTTCCTCAGCAGCCTTTCCAGTCAAACCTGATGATTTAAATTCATATTTTATATCAGCTTCCTCCTGCATTCCTCCATCAACCTTTTCCTTCTTTACTCCTGGAATATCATTTAACGACGACAACTTTTATTTTTCAGATATTTCTCCTACAGACCTCATATCCGCCGTCATGAAATCTCATTCCAATTCCATTGGTCCAGATGGTATTCCCGTCAAATTAATCAAATTATGCCTACCTGAAATCCTTCCCGCTCTACTTTTCATCTACAATTTCTCCCTTCAGAACGCAATATTCCCTTCCTCATGGAAAAAAGCCATTGTCCGTCCTTTACTTAAAAATCCTAACCCTTCTTCCCCTGAAGATTACCGTCCAATTTCAATTCTGTCTAACCTTGCAAAACCTCTAGAACGAATAGTCCAATCCCAAATTTCCAACTTCCTAGAACAATCCAATCAACTTGACCCTTACCAGTCTGGTTTTCGACCAGGCTACTCCACACAATCCGCCCTAATCAAAATCGTTAGTGATGTTCAGTCAGCCATAGATGATAAAAAACTAACGGTCCTTATCCTCCTAGACTTTTCCAAAGCCTTTGATACCATTAACCATTCCATCCTTTTCTCCAAATTGAAATCGTTATCCTTTTCCAACAGCTCTATCCTTTGGTTTCAATCATTCCTCTCTCAACGTACCCAAGCAGTCTCTATCCCGAACCAACCTTTATCATCCTATCTAACTCTGTCCTCAGGAGTGGCACAGGGCTCCAGCATATCTCCTCTCCTTTTTAGTTCATATATTAACGACCTTCATAAATCAATCCTTCACTGTTCACATCACCTTTATGCCGATGATTCCCAAATTTACCTCTCCTTCGCTCCCTCTGAATGGCATGATGCGTTTGCCAAAATACAAGAAGACCTAAATCGGATTTGTGCCTGGGCAAGTGAAAATGGATTAAGGTTAAACGTTGCTAAAACCCAAGCCATTGTCCTCGGTTCCAAACCCCTTCTCAGATCAAATACCAACATTCCTCTCCTGTACCTGAATGACCAACCCATCACCTTCAACACTTCAGTTAAAAACTTAGGTGTTATCATAGATCAAACCCTCTCCTGGAATCACCATATTTCCCTCATATCCCGACGTTCAATTTCCATCCTGAAACTCTTCCATCGCTTCCGCCATCTCCTACCCATATCCACACGTAGACTCCTAGTATCCGCCCTCATCTTCCCCCACATTGACTACGGCTGTGTAGTGTACGGTGGCCTCTCATCGGAACTTGGAGTCAGACTGAAAAGAATAATGAATGGCTTAGTACGATTTGTCAATGGGACCCCGAGACGTTCTCATGTTTCCCACTACTACGCCGAGTCAGGGTGGCTCTTCCCCTCCTTCAGAAGACAGTACTTCCTAGGTACATTCCTTTACCAAATAATCTATAATCATCGTCCGTCCTACGCATTCAATCTCCTTCAATTCAAGTCATCTATCCACTCCCTCTCCACAAGATCTCGTCCTTCCGACCTTTATACCCCTTTCCACAAATCGGCCTCATTTCAACACTCCTTTATTGTCCGATCCACCACATTTTGGAATTCCATCCCACTTAAAATCCGCCATGCACCATCCTTATCCACATTTAAAACCCTCCTTTTCCAATTCCTCCTTACAATTCAATCAGACGCTGGGTAGCCTATATTGTATTATTATACTATTGTTGCATTGTATGTATGTATATGTGTATGTATGTATATGTATATATATATTAATATATGTATATTGTATATATACTATTGTACTATTATTGTATTCTCACTATTATTGTATTATTGGGTGTATATATTGTGTATGTACGATTACACTATTATTGTATTTCGATTATACTATTATGTTCTACGAACATACTACTATTACTATAACATCTTTATTATTATTTGTCGCTCATTTATAATTTCATAGCGTATTGTGTATAGCAACTATTTTGCAGTATTAGGACATTATTTCTCATATTATGGCTTCCGATATCTGTACAGTTATGTAAACACTTCTTTTATCCCTTATTTTTTAGTTGTTTTTTTTGTTTGTTTGTTTGTTTTTGTTTATTGTAATATACATTTTGGCCAGATGTAATGTTTAATTTTATGTACAATATTGTTATTCTCAAGGGACGTAGTCCCAGAATAAAGTTGATTCTTCTATCTATGTTCATGCGGAAACAAAAAAAAAAATTAATTAGATTTATTTACCTGAAAACTGATCATAGAAAATATTTGAGTACGATTTATTTGTTAAACTAAAGCAATGTAAACCGGCTTAAGGCTGATTAGTGTATATAGATCCTTCGAAAACCGCATATCGGAAATTTGACCCGATCGAAATACGTTCCTTACCTAGTATGGGTAGGAAAGTAAAAAAGAAATGTAAGATATTGAGAATTCGAGATTTTAAACAATTGGAAGCTTATAACATAAATTATCCCAGTTTCATTATGTTTCACTTTATCTTTTTCCTTTTGTATTTCTTTAACATTTGTCATTATCACTAGTTTTATAATCATAACAAATTTTAAAGTGTCATCCTTCCCAGTTTCGGACTTCGTATATCTATCTGTATTGCATGGTTTCTCGTCCGGGTGTCTAATTTTTTGATAGATCGACATATTATGTTATGAGTCATGTAATTAGTTGTTTGTTACTTCTTTTCATTTTGATCGTACTCTTTCCTTGCTGAACGATTCTCTGAATTGCTGCGACAAACCTTAAAAAAGTAACTTTCAAGTTTCAACTTGTTTGTCCAAAGCTCAATACGCTTCCACATATTTTTCTTTTCTGCCCGACTGAAAAAGATTTTTTTTTTCTGTCCAGTGCGAGACAATTCTTGAACCGTTTTCGTCCTCTCGTCGCCTTTCTACTAATTTGGGATGACATATTGGTACTTATTTCGTAAATGTCTTGGTTGTTCCCTAAGCTAGACATCGAGTGCCCATTTCGCCCCTCCAAATGCGGCGTTTTATATCCTCGTCTGTACGCGGCATGCATTCCTCATATCTGATCTAGATCCCGCAGAGAGAGGGCTGCCGGTGCTCGATTAGATCTGTGTCTAGAAACTAAAGGTCATCGAGTTCAGCGAGATATCCCGGTCGTAATTCACTGACACGATCGAGGCACGTGTATTAAATATTTCTTTATTTTTAACATTGTAATTCCATTTAAATTATGAGAGTCAAGAGTTTTTTTATTTATATTTTCTTTTAAGGGGAACCTTGTTCAGGGTCCGAATTTTCCAAAAAAATATATTACGTAGATTTCTCCAGCCATCCGTATGTCATTCAACACTGATTAATTTAAAATTATAAATTCTCTCTTAGTACACTTTTGAACTAAAAACTGTCTTATCTAATTATTTATGTACATTTTTGACGTTAATAAGTTGTTTAAATTTTTGAGGTTAAGCATGTATTGATTGGTAAAGGTTTGTGATGTTTGTATTTTACTTATTTAATTTTTTTATCCTAATTTCTAATTTTTTAGCGATGCATTGAATAAAAACGCGTTAGTGGTCAGAAGAGGTAATAGAGGTAGTGGTAGTGGAGACTCGGGCAGCATGGCTTTCCCTGGTCGACGGTCACTAGTGTTGCCCAAAATTGGTCTTGTTCTTGGTCTTGCAGTTTTGCAAGACCAAAGCCAAGACCACAAAAATTGTTGCAGGACCAAGACCGAGACCAGACCCTGCTAGTCTTGCGCAAGACCAACCCCTGCTGGTCTTGCAAGTCTTGCAATTAAGTCAAACTGAGACTATTTTCAGATATAGTACGGTGCTTAAACATTTTAATCATCTAATCTAGACAGCGTTGTTTTATCTTGTGGAGTTGTATATTTGAGTATAGCTCAAATAATAATAAAAATAGCCCAAATAATAATAAAAAAGTAATCTTTTTTTTTTTTGTTCTCTTCCTACCTCGCCTTTAAGTTATACGGGGGTTTTCGTGGGTCCTGGATGAGGACGGGGGATTAATGCCAGAGTTAAAAGACTCTCGGGCAGCGGGAAGCAAACTCATAATTATTTTATTGTCTCCAACTTCGGTTATCAGGTTGCCGGGCAACACGCTGTGCTTTGCACACACGTTAGCCCGCTCGGCTACTCCACCCCTTCATCGCATCCCTGTTGGAAAAACCAGCAAGGAGCGAGTATGCTGTGGGGAAGAAGATTATGGAGGTAGACATTGGTTAGCGGGAGGGAAAGGATTCCCCGACTTTCCGTTTCTAACTTGATTTGATATTTATAGTTAGTGGAGGAGATCCCTCGTCCAGTTTCTTTTGAGCCTACGGCCACTGTCGTGTAAGTTATTGTGTAACCTTCTGTAGTATCCTCGTTTTGGTCGTTAGCTGTTGCCATCTGTAAGTCTTTGTGTAAAGTAATACTAACGTACCAAGGAGCTTTGGTTATAGTCCTGAAAGTTTTTGATTGGAAAGTCTGTTGTTTAGGCATGTGAATCTTTTTTGGTTGTCCCGTAAATCTATGAAGCATAGGTTCAAATGGGCTTAAGTAAGTAAGTGTATTTATTGAATTCTTGACTAAATTTCGAACGTCTTGAAAGGAAAATTTAATTCTGGAACTAGTCCATGTCACAGTTCAGAAATATCTACATTAGTCTGGCATGAGGAATTTCCTATAACGACTAACGACTCTTGTCAATTAACTGTGAATTTCAATAATAATTATAGCAACAAGTAATTCTTACATAGAATATGAAGTAGTAGATGGTGTAATAGAAGCTGTTTAAAGGAATAAGAATAAAAGTGAACCAATTGGTGGAGATCTGCTATACCCAAAATGAATAACGTAACATAGAGTAAGAAATTACACTATTCTTATTGATTATTTTAACATTGAGATCCTTAAGCGTGAAATTTATATATTGGGAGAACGGGATGGATCGATACCTAAAGGTTTAGAATAAAATAACCAATTGCTATTTTTCGGAACATATAGTTAGAAATAAAAAAGAAGTTTTGGTTTTGTTTTTTAGAGGTGCGTCATTCCCGATTTTTCGCGCTCTGAAATGAATTTTAGAATTTATTATATCAACCAATAATTATCCTTAATTCCATGTCTCTACCCCTTCTGGTAGAAAAGGAATGAAAGGTAAGAAAGTGTAAGTAAGAGTATAGTTGGTAGAGAGGAGGAGTGAACAAAGAAGACCTGTAAAAATCAATATGTTACCGGTCGGCTTAGCTACCGCTCACCCCCCGCGGCACTCCCACCCCACCACGAAACCGATTCCGAGGATATATTTTTTCTACATTTTATTCCTGTATTCAATTATAAATATATTCTTAACAGGATTTAAAACTATTTGATTGACATACATGAATTGTCCAATTTTTTTAAATCTTTAAAGCTCAGGGAGGATTGAATCCCGACAATATATTTACCATTTATAATAAACTCTTACTTTTCTTCTATTTATCAACGCCATTTGTACAATTCCCAAGTAAGCATACAGATTCTAGTTTTATTTAAAATGCTACCATCGAAACAGGCGATTTTCGAACAATCGGTTTTTATGAGTTCAAACTTGGTCTTTCCGCTGCCCAGACAGCAAGGGATATTGATCAAGGGTTTTATGAAGAGAGTTATATTGGAAGAATCGTCAATAGTTGGTTTTAAACATTTTGTACAGGAGTCATGACGTTAGAGAATCTACTCCAACTAGTGTTGCTCAAGTGCGAGATCAAGACTAGTCTTGGTCTTGGTCTTGCGTAACAGTGTCGCACCAGACTTGCAGTTACCTATTTGCCTGTTAATATAGAGATTTACACCTATTTAACCTATTACTATAATTTTTCAGATAAGGGAAACATAACTAAGCCCGAATGAAAAATTGGAAGAGTTAAATGCAAAAGTATATTGGTTATACTAACCCTTTACATATAATAACTAAAATTGTCAAGTATTATTAACTATTTTGTCTTAATTTTTATATAAGACCAAGGCCGACTTTGGGCAGCATTGTCTCCAACATCAATCGCAGACGAATATCATAAGGGAGCTGCGAAAAATAACCAACATTAGTTTCTCTAATCACTCATAGAACTTGCGTCAATTCTGTATACGTCGAATGACCGTTTAAAATTGATCGGAAAGGTGAAAAAACTTGATTCCTGAGTCTCTCACGAGCTGAACGAACTTAAGTAGTTAACTTGTGTTTCTTTGTTACCGGCCTATGAAATTCTATTACATCCTGCATAATTTCAATTTAGTGATTGGCAAAAGTATATATAGAAAAAGATGGTAAATAGTTTTCATTTGTTCGCCAAAATAATTTGGTGGCATAGTCATTCCTCTAACTCATAAAGGAACTTATGAAACTCGATGAAAAAAGACTCATTTCAGCCAATATGATTGCAAGTATCGATTGAGCGTAGAGTGATCAAATAAAGTAACTAAACTATTTTAATTTACAATAACTTAATTGTTTTGTAAAAGCGTCTCAACATTCAAATTGGCTTAAAGCTTAAAGGTCCTGTTTCATGTTTTCATGAGTTTTTAAATTTATTCTTTTTGATTACCCTTTGATTGATTTTGATTTTGTGTTTGATAATTTTATCTTATTTCTGGCGTTGAAAGCTCACCCTCTCGCCGGACGCGTACAATATTATTAAGTCAATATATTTATCGTCTGTGTATATCATAACAATATTGATAGGTGTGAGGAGCTCCTTCAATTTTATTGATCGTTTAAGAGAGACTTGTAGAATGTAGGTTATATCAATTAAAAAAAATCGTGGCGATATTAAAAATGAATTACTCCAAGCAAACGACTGAAAGTAATCCAGAAAACGAAATAAATACACTTAACTAATCAAATCTTACACACATTATCGAATCAACGTGGGTACAGGAGTCTATTAGTCTTTATTTTTGAGACAGAAAATACTGCATTCTTTATAGTCTAACATTCATCACCGGCAAAAATTTTATAAAAAAATAAAATTATTTTTTTGTAAATTTTGTACTAATTGTATTTTATAATATTTATCGTAAATTGTTATTATTTTCTACTCGATTGTACATTTCTTTTATATGATCAAAAATTATTTTTTAAAAACTTTGTATTGTCTGTTCTGAGTAATAAAACTCCTTGGTTCAGAAATGCTACATACCAACTTACGCGAACTAACCAATACATGCGGTTTCATTTTATTCGCTTCTGTCATAAAGTATACAAATAGAGGAACAAAACGGTGCCATAATGCATATGGAATCAAATCGAGGAGAGGTGCTTTAGGGATATTCATTACCTATTACTGGTTTTCCATCTGTCTGACTATTTTCATGTCAATATGACAATTTTGATGTCGATATCAAATGGTATTATTGTTATTATTGTATTGTATCTTATGCAAATCAATATTTAAATTATCAAGCAATTTAGTAAATTTAATTTAAAAAGAAGAAAGATGTAAGCTATAAGATAACTTGGTATAGCAACTTTTATCTTAACTGAAAATGACAATAAAAAAACGTTGTTTGACATTAGCTTCCGAAATCCTCTCTACCCTTAAAAATAAATTGGTGCTATTAAACTGGGAAAAATCATGCTCTTAGTTTGTTTTCTAAACGGACAACACTTTCCCAATAATATTGCTCGTTGTCGAGAATCCCAATGAGTGGCTTCCATTCTCTTGGTTCATGACTGTTGTAATTATTCTAATTTATAAATATATTAACAATGTTAGTTAATAGCTGCATTAAATTAAGGGAAAGAAGAGTATTTATGATATTTCTATTGGGTTTAAAAATAAAAATTCCGCTTAATATTAAAGTTTAAAAAAATAATATACAACGTATATTTATCATTAATAGACACAGAGAAATTTTCAACATTAATTTAAACCACAGTTGTACTTCTGACGATGAATCTTTGCTAATGAATTTAATTGAATGAAAATTTTGTCTTATTGCATTTTTTTTATATTCAGTCAATTAGGTAATTATTCATGAATAACTAAAGGTATTCTCCCATCGTATTTTGTACCAATAATAGACACTCAGGTTTTAAGATTAAATAGTTTTTTTTTTGTATAAATACAAAGTTCAAAATACATTCTCTTCAGTTTTAAACTACTGAAATAGTCCACCACGGATGAACGAATAAAATTTTCAAACATCTCCTAAAGGAAAGTAATCATAGGAAGGAACTCCATCCTTGTTTTATTAAAAAATTAACTGTCCATCGCCGTTTGTGGCATGATATCACTTGAGGTTCAGGCATCACCCTCTTATGTGTTTTAACTGCAAATCTACTCATATGTGTACTCCCCTTTGGTTGTATCTTATCATTTGTTAATGAGTTGAAAATTGTCTATTACCGGTACATTTACCTTACTAATTTATACATTGTTATGTGGTTAAATCTAAACTCAAATTTTAAAAATTCAGCCGAAAAATTAAATTGTATAGTTGTTAATTATTTCTAATTAATTGTATCTTACTAAAATTTATTTTTGGGGAATAATATTTCGTATATATATAATATAAATAAATAATAAATATATAATACAATGCATAATATAATACACATACATAATATTATACTAGAAATATACTATATATATTATATATTATATATTATATATATTTATATATATTGTTTATTTTTAAACATGCATCAAACTTAACTTTGTGATTCATTGTAGGTGCATTGAATGGAATTTATTGATTATTACAACAATCTGTAACATGGACACTATTTAGATTGAGGTAGGGTACATTCAAAACCTTATGTACAATCGTATAAAAATAATTAGAACAAAATAACAATAATTAATAATCAAAAGTATATAATAAATAAAAAAAAAATAACCTAAACATAAGAAAATTATATCTAGCAAAACAATATATATACACTGTTTACTATCGGGCGAGTGATCTCTATGAGAACCCTGCGTCACTCTTTCAACCGCCTCACGGGTACTAAAGCCAGCCGAGATTGATCGAGAGCACTTTAGCCACATATTAGTTAGTTATAAATTTCAACTATTATTTTAATATTGGACGACTAATATTGTTGTTATTAACATTTTAAACAAGAATGCATTATTTTTTTACGAATCATGTTAAGCTCGTTTTAATAGAACTACAACTTTGTATAAGTGATAAAATACGAACTTGCATTTATGCCTGTTTTAAAGGCGTTGGTCATGCGCTCGTTGTTTATGAGCTGATAACAGCTCTCTTGTGAAGTATATATTCGCCGACTTAATTACACATTGTTAATTTGTTGTTAGACGTTGTTATTGTTCTGCCAGCGCTGTATAACAAACTGAACGAGGCTACAGAGCCGGACTATCGACCTGTGAAGATACAATCTTACAACGGCCCTCTACGTTCGCTATCTCATGTTTTCGTGTTTTATAGCTGTCAACGATGAGTTAGTATTTTTTTACACGATAGCTCTCTTAACTTTGGGGCTAATTTTGATTATTATAGCCGGTTTTACTTTGCCATTTATCTCTCGTAATTAGTAAAATTATAGGTCTTGCCAGCTCTATTTAATTTAATATCAGCTCTAGTACCCGATATTACTGATGAGATTTCTATGGCCTTCCTCTCTGAACTACAAAGTCGTCCAAATATAATAATATTAATAATAAAAATCCTTTATTTATTCTGGGACGTGTCCCTATAGAATAATACAGAAAGACAGCAATGTGGGCTAAGGAGATACATGAACAAAAATACAGAGGAATTAAATAGTCATAATAATAAAAAAAAATACGTTAATAATAAAAAAATAAAAAATAAACATGATTTAACATGATCGTTAATAAAGAACGATCTAATAATTTATATACATATGCACAGTAGTATCTATTTACAATTTTATGGAAATGATTGGGATAAGAAATGATTGAACAGGCGGGATTTAAAGGTAGGAAGGATATTGGATTGACGGATGTGGGAAGGGAAGGAGTTCCATAGGGTTTAGGATCGGATAATGAACGATTTTTTGGGTAATAATTAATACTATTTAATATATCATAATTCATACTCTGTTATAAAAATAATCATTATCATTGTATTTCCATAATCATGTATTTTTTTTTTTTTAAGATAATATTAGACTGTCTTATATTCTTTGATGATCAGGATTTTTACCAATGGCAGTCTATCTATAATTTATATTGTTTTACTTTATATCTTAAATCCAGAGAAGCTTTCGGAGTACCTACAACATATTCTTCTCTATAATATCAATACCATCAAATTACTCTCGAATCCAATCCTTACAAAATCCTTCGTAAAATCCTTAATGCTCCTTACTTTGTTACACATAAAATCATCCTTATGTTTCCAGTTTGGCCCAATCCAGATACATGTCGTTCCACAATAAACTTCAGAACCATCCTAATCCTCTCGTTTCTAATCTTGCTTCTTCTTCGATCCCTGATAATCCTTGAGGCTTCTAAAAAGAAGATGGCTTCGTGATCTCCTAATTTAGGTACTTAATTAAAGTACTACCAATGAGATTCTCTTCAAGTCTTTTCACGTCGTTCTATTTCTCCGTATCACATTTACTGAATGAATATTTATTTTTATGCAGTTATTAATTTATTGAATAATAATAAAATAAAATAAATAATTACAACACATCATTAATCAATTAGATTAATAATTCATATATTATATGATTAACATACTCTACACTTTTATCTTAAATTTTTATCTAAAATGATTTTAGGAAGCGGCTCATAACACCCAACATTATTCACAAATAATAGCTAATAATAAAATTTCAAATAATAGCAAATAAAATAAGTTCGGTAAATTTAGTTGCTAAAAAGTTTCGTAATATAGATGGTGTTGACTGTAATTGCTGAGCACTCATTATCAATAAGATGGTATCTGACAAAGAGGAGTCATGTTCTCTGAGAAGTCAGTAAATAATTTTTATTCTATTTGTTTTATTTTATTTATTACGAAAAATATTATTCTTACCAATTTTAACCTAGAATCATGAGACGAAGAACACGAACACCATTCCAGTATTTTATATTTTCGATTAGAAAAAGTAAGAAAAAAAGGTACAGCATCATATGACAATAGAGTTGCATAATAATTAGAAAATATGTAACATGTATGAATTGTTAATATTATTGATTAATGATGTTTTGTAGTTATACAGATGGCTATGTTCCAGGTACACCTAAAGTTTCTCTGGGTTTAAGATGTAAAATAAAACAAAATAATATAAATTATAGAGAGACTGTCATTGGTGAAAACTGATCTTCAATATCAGTTTTTTTTAGTACGATCGTATGAAATTTAAAATTTACAAATTTCTGTAGAAAATAAAATCTGATACATCTAATTTTATCACTGACTTAATTATTAATGTTTAGAATTTGTGTCTGGTTATTAATTTGTAAATTGGTAGTTATTCTAAGATTAGCTGAAGTTTTCGATTCACTTGAATAACTTTTGATTTGAAACTATAGAAGAAAACAGATTTTACATTACATTATAACTATAAACGTAGATAAACTATTATCTCCTTCACGTTACTTCCCGCTGAAAAAGTAAAAATTATAATAATGTAAAATGGATATTCCATGGTAATGTTTTTAGCCTATGGTATTTCGATGATTAATTATAAGATTTTTGTTACTTATATTTCGTATTGAAATTCGTAGACAAAAAGGTATTTTGATAAGAATTTTTTTTGTTTTACAACTGTTATTTTATGAAATTTTCTGAAAAGGACCAAAAAGAACTTGATAATATATTTTATAAAAATATTTAATATTAAGAGTTGTTAGTCTATTGCAACTCTTTTGATTTGCGGATTAGTGTTCTTGAAAGAATAGGATATTTTCAACAAAATTTGGTTTTGGCTATATCACATTGATGTTTCGTTGATTTAAAATGCAAGTATATTTGTAAAATTAATATGATTAATTTATATTAATTGATACGATATTCACCATTTCGCATTGCAAAAAGTGAAAAGTTTATATTTTAAACAATGAATGCAATGTAACGAAAGTGCATTTAATTAAATATTTTAAACTGCGAATAAAAATTCTTCAAACTTTTATAAAAGCTGATATTAGTGTGGAAGTTGAAACATCCTCGTTGTTTAAGCTGAATTGATAATGATTTTACAAGTTTGTTTTTTTTCGGTTTCCTGAAAAGTGGTGATTTTCAAATTCGATACTTAATATTTGTATCGACGATGTAATGTGGCCATTCATTGTTA
Source organism: Nezara viridula (assembly GCA_928085145.1). Classification (NCBI taxonomy): domain Eukaryota; kingdom Metazoa; phylum Arthropoda; class Insecta; order Hemiptera; family Pentatomidae; genus Nezara; species Nezara viridula. Next base: position 73,280,474 of record OV725082.1, read on the forward strand.
TTGTAGAACTTATCACACGATCCTACCCTTTGCTGTCCCCTAGACCATCCTCTCCCCGAAAGTGGCCATCAGACTGCCAACCCCTGTCAGAGCAGAACTACCGCAGACTCCTCCTCCAGACAGGGGACAGATAAGCCCGAGTGGCTATGACAAGGACCTGCTTTGTGCGCTCTACCTTTATCAGCTTCTCTCTTAAGCAGGCGAATTATCTCGGCCGGGATTAGCAGTATCCTCTTATCTCTCTTCTCGAGTATGATTTGATATCGGGGCAGCAAGGAGGAATAATTACAATAACTTAGTATACTGAGGGTGCGGGTTTGGACTGAAACTAATTTCCTTGATAAGTATTTTAATTAATATACTTTTTGAAATTGACAACTGTATTAGTTAAAAATTAAACTAGTAAATGTAAATGAAGTCATCATGGAAAATCATCCATTCGTAGCACTACAATGATTCTTCTATTTTGGAGGATTGTCAGGAATCGAAAAGGACGCAGGAGTTGGAAACTGTTGGATGTGAAGCGTATCATGGAGGAATAGCTACATGGTCTGGGTTAAATTGGTAACTTACTATAGTCATGTTGATGAACCATTTGTAATTAATTGAGAGCTTAGAGCGTTTGCCTAGTTAGTGTTGAAGTAACCTGAAACGTTGAGCGGTTTCTTGTCGTTTTAGTTCATAGAATCTATATTTTTTTTCGGTTGGCTCTAAAGACCTTGTAGATCTTTGCCGCCTGATCCACCCTTCTCCACCTCTGCCTATCTTGGGCTACTTCTTTTCAGTTTGCGGCATGAAGATCAGCCGTATCTTTGTTTATCCTATCTATCGATCGGGCTTTTGGCCTTCCACGTAGTATCTTGCCTACTACTCTGGCATTCATTGTCCTGATGGATTGCTACGAGCTACATGCCCTGCCTATCTTAACCTCCTGGCCTTCATATCATGAGATATTGACTGACCCTTTTCTTTCAGCAGTTATTAATTGTTCCTTCTCCTCCATGTTTCAATGTTCTGGTCCCATATACGTCCTGTTATCCTACGTAGAACTTTTCTTTCGAATCTCTCACTTATGGCTTCTAGTGTGCCGATTAGAGCCCTGACTATATATAGAGAAACTATATATACACACACACACATATATATATATATATATATTATATATATATATATATATATATATATATTATTTTGTTGTTGTAAAGTTGTTATTCATCGTTTTTTCATGGACTTCGACACCATAGAAAATAATTCTGAAGAGAAATATAGGAATTATAAATGTTCAGATGTACTGGTGTTTGAAAAGTTGTGGTCGACTCCAATCCAGCAGTGCATGCTAACTCTAATAACTCCATGGTAAAAAGAAAACTGTAAAGAACTATAACTTGCATTAGTGCTCCTTAGTAAACACGAGCGAATAACCTGTTCCAGAACATGATGGAGGTCATAGAGTATAGAGTATAGAGTAGTAGTTTGATGATTACCTTATAATACAGTAATAACCTGACCGGGGCTGGTCCTATTGAGGCAACGAGATAACGACCTCGGGGCATTATGTAGGTAAATAGCTAGCAATGACTAACTGGAGCTATTAACAACCGCTTATCCTTCCGATCATTAGCTCTCTACTCCTTCGAGGCTCCGATATTCCTGTCTTAAGAACTTTGAAGAATGGTGCTGATCGATCAGAGTGGAATAGATAATACCTATATCTTAGACATTTTTGTAATATATTTTTTATTCAATTTTTGTTTGTGTGTAAGTGAATAAGACACTCGCAGAATTTTTGAATTCCCTGCGTCGAGTTCGAATAACAGGTAATCTTGAGTGCCCAAACAGGGGATTTCATGGCGCAAGTTGTGTTTCGAATTTTCGGATGAGGTACGTTTTGATGGTGCTATGAACATGCTGTTAAACCATATTTTTGTGGGGTTTCAATTTGGAAGGACTTTTAAACCAGGGAATAAGAACATCATACCACTGTAATTGTATTTGTATACGATCAACATTTTTTCTTATTCTACTCTCTTTTGTACGGCTTTTAAGAAAAAAGGGGCTTAATGGCTGCGGAACTGACGAATGTGCAAAACACGCTTTTCCTGACAACATAAACTGAATCCCGAAGTTCGAATCCCGGTACCGGTGCCTTTTAACTCTGGAATTGATCCTTTGCCCTCTCTCTCCTGGCCCGGGAATTCCTATAGCCAAAAAGGTGAGCTAGGGGAGCAAAATGAAAAAAAAAAAAAAAAAAGATGCAGTTAAGAAGAAGCCAAAAATATTTGTTTTTATGATGGGTGACACTCGCTAAATCAGCCAAGATCACAAGAAAAGTATAGTGTTGGTACCTGGTTCTTCAGAGGAATGAGAGGATAAACTTGACCACCGGTAATGGGTGGTTGTATAAATGTACAGAATGTAATGGGTTGTAGTGGAATTTTTTTTTTGCAATTAATATTTATTGATTGCCACTGTTCCATGTCTGTGAAACTATTATTTTCATTTTATTCTTTCCACAATATACACAATATACATTTACAGATACGTTGCACGGCAAATAGTATTGTTTTTTTTTTCATGTATTTGATTATGTTTTTATATTGCGTTATTAGTGTCCAGGAGATCTCTGTGCCATTTTTTAAATCTTCGTTCACGCTGACCGGGTAAACGGAAAAAGAAAGAAACTTCACTAGTGGGTTTGGATGATTCTATTGTAATGTCGATATTAATATACATCAATATACATTTACTTCTGTTTCTTCAGAGGAATGAGAGGATAAACTTGACGACCGGTAATGGGTGGTTGTATAAATGTACAGAATGTAATTGGTGTTAGTGGACTTTTTTTTTGCAATTAATATTTATTGATTGCCACTGTTCCAATTTTTTTCTTAAACTATTATAAAAAAATATTTTTCTTGTATCAAAAATAAAGGTATGCCTAATAAATAGTCCTGTTGGTAAATGTTAAAAAGTACCTTTTCTATGTATTAAAGCAGTGTTTACTTCATTCTATATTTATATTTTCGGTAATATCAACAGCGAATGAAATAAATATTTTTGGGGCTCATTCAGCCTCTATAAATCGTTCGATAAACCTTACGGTTGAGCACTGATGTTTATAATCTTGTATAATCTTTGGTGAAGAATTGCAATGGTCAATAAGAAGAGCATTACGCTTCTGAACCCAATACACAATTTCATTATGAAGTTTTCTTTAATTTTGTCAGACTAGTCTTTCAGTATAGTATTTAGAAAAATATTAATTTTTGTTCTGCTATTTTTAAAACCACGATTGCCGCATCCAACCCGCCAAGGTCGATGTAGCAATAATATCCACGGTTTTATAATTCGGTTCATAAAGTTCTGTAGCCTGTGCAAAGGTAGTAAACCCTCCTTTATAGGTCTGATTTTATTCATAAATATAGGCAATTTATTGCTTAAAATGTTTTGTAGTTTTGTTTGATTTTATTGGCAGTTTGGTTTGATGGGTTTTGGTTTTTTTATATTAGTAGTCCGCTCCTCGGAATGTTTTTTTCCTTTAGCTATTTCGTTTTAGGTATATATGGGGATTTTAATATTTTATGTACCATACATATGGTAAATGAATATTTTATTTGTTACCAAGAACTAGTCCATTCTTGCTTGCCTGATGAAAGCCTTATTATTTTGATAACATTGTCTAGTTCTTCTCTTAAAAATAGGTCTCGTCCACAAATAAACTCATAATCTAATTTAACAGTGTAATCTTCGAGTTACATAATCTAATTGCAAGAAGGATTGTAAGTATTGCAAGAATTAATAATACAAACAGTGATTTTGAAGCTTTTACTTCTGTCTTCCTCCACCTACTTGAATAATATTCAGTGTCACGAACAACTGTGTGATGATTCAGCTTTATAACTAACTAGTTATACCGTTGACTCATCTTTTAATATGTACGGTTTTAAAAATAAAACTACAGAATTGTAATAATAATAACAATAGATCGACACAAGACGAATAAATAATTTATCATTGACTACTGAATAACCATGTCTGAGGCGATGGACCAAAAAGAAACGGAGAAGACTCTACTAAGCTGACGATATAAAGCTTAGATGGTTGCCAAGATGAGGCAAGAAATATGTAATCGAAGTCATCAACATCTTATGTATGAGTGGGATATTCACTCATCGACCGGGGAAATCCAGGTTGCCTGAGACTTTTTTCTTCCCTCAGAATATTTTAAGTCCGTCAGCTTACTGGAGGCTGCTCACAACGGCCAGAAGTTTTGACTACCCGTTCACACTAATCGGAAATCGCGATGTGGTTTTCCAGAGTATCTGAAGCCCTCCTAAGGTTTATAGATTTTCTGTTTCTGGAAAAGGGATATAGATCTTGCCTACTTTGAACAGCCATAGTCTGTAGACCATGACCGATTTGTCACTGTCCTTGAACCCGAATGAACCGGTAGGAAATGCACTGCCATATTGGTCCCTAAGGGATCGATTATGGAAACAATGATCCGTAGCAACGTTGGTTTTGGAGACAACCTTCAGGGCGTCTGTGCTGAAGCATTTTATCTACTTCTGTATGACCAGGTCGCGCAGCCAATGATATATATGGTCTATAGTGCCAACCGAAAGAAAAATAAATATTAGGGCAGACAATAGTTTAATAAATAGTTCTTTGTTTTTCAAAATAAAATGATTGCTATCACTCTAAGCTATTTATGATAGTAAACGGATGTCTAAATAAAGATATTTTGAGGTCTTCATATATATATATTTTTTATTTTCTATACTGCATTCTTATTAATGAAGTTACATATTATTTTAAACTTTTGATATATGCCACCACAAGCCCCCTCTCTGTCTTCTCCCACCCTAATCCACATCGTATCACTCGCTCAGTTTTTGTCTAGCTAGCAACGATTTGTGCTTTTTAAGCTACTATTTATATTGTTAATTTTTATTTCTATTATTTTAATTAAATTTGTCGTTCTTATTCCTATGTAGCGTAGCCTGTTCAATTTCAATTATTTTTTTATAAAAAAATCACTTCAATTATTCTCAGCCCTCAGTTCTCCATACTTTTTTTTTACTGATTATTTAGTTAAATTATTTTTTAATTTTATGTATTTATTTATAAAACAAAATTTTATTTCTTGGTTATGTTTGTATTATTGTTATGTTTATCCTATATTTCATTTCTAAAAGGTGTTGTTTTTGTCGGTACGCCATGACTTCCTGAATTCTTCATCAAATTCAATGATTGACCGCTTACTTTGAAGATATTCTTCCCCTTCACATGCGAAAAATAGCTCTATCCTCCCGAAATTTCTGGAAAAGAAACTTTATTTGCGAGTACTCAAAAAGTATGCATTTTTTTTTTTCGTGATTGTACCCATGATAATAAAAAAGATTACTAAATTATCTACAAAACAAAAAACAAAAAAATCGTAAACATCTATTAGGTATAATTTATATTAATCGTATATGTATAATTTAAACAATTTGTATTGACGGAAGGAGTAAAGTGTGATGAAAATTTTTTTAAGGAGAAACAGAGTTGAGATTTTTTTTGTATACCCATGATAATCAGAAAGATTAATAGATTACCTACAAAAAAAAAAAAAAAAAAAAAATCGTAAAAATCGGACAATTATTAACAAAGATAGAGTCCATTAGTTTTGGTATACTTAATAATGTCTTCCTGTTTAAAGATATTGCAGTTAGGAGTAGAATAGTCTACTATGTTTAATGGAATATTGTAATCGACCAAGGAAAAAAATATTTTCTTATTATTAGAACTACTTATTTCCATATTGATTTGCTATTTCTTCACTAAACAAAAGTTTCTGCGAATTTTTCGCACGTGCCATCTAGTTGTACCATTATTTTATTTACATACTTTTATCTATATCTCATTTGACTCGCATGCTAACAAGTCTAAAATAGGGGTATTCAGATTTTTTTTTTTTTTTTAATTCGTAATCGCCTCTACCCTAGAGGGTCATTGGCGGATAGTTTTCTATATTCTATTGTAATGTTTCGTCTCTATTAAGTATCGCAGTAGGGTGGTGACTCTATCTTCGTTGTCTCTCAGTATCTCTTTTATTGTTGTTGGAAGTTTCAATTTTTGCCGAATGTCGTTGAACTCGTGGCACTCTACTAACAGGTGTTTTACTGACTGCGGTTTATTGTCACACTTTTCGCACGTGGGTGGTTCTAGACCTCTGAGAAGGTACCCGTGGGTAAACAGGCAGTGACCAATTCTTATTCTACACAATATGGTTTCTTCTCTTCTGGATATTCTGGTGCTAGTAGCCCACTTGTTGCAGTCTCTTTTTATTTCTAATAATTTTGACTTTTCAGTTTTCCATCTATTTACCCAATTTTCCAATAACTTCTTTTTTGTTGCGTGAACCCAGTCCTCCACTGTGGTACAATCTATTGAAATTATGGTTGGTGCCTCTCCCTTCCTTGCTAAGTTAGCTGCTCGGTCTGCTCTTTCATTGCCTGTGATGCCACAATGAGATGGAACCCAGACAAATATCACTCTGACCGTTCTTTTTTTTAATTCCCACCATAGATTCAATATATCTCTTATAATTGAATTGCTTGGCCATGGGTTACCAATTGCTGTCACGACGCTTTTGGAATCTGATGCTATTATCCATTGATTGTCATTGGAATTTGATATCCAATGGAGGGCCTCCATGATCGCAGTAGCTTCTCCGGTAAATATGGAGCTCTCTCCAGGTAAGCTAAACAGAAGTTGGTGTTGGTTTTTATTAATATTTACAGCGCAGCCAACACTATTTTCCATTTTGGAGGCATCGGTATATATCACATTATATCCTTCGTATTTCTCCAATAATTCAAAAAAGTAGTTTTGGATATCCAGTGGGTATTCCTTGTTACGTCTTGTCATTGATACATCTACAGTCGGTCTACAGTTCTTCCAGTTAGGGATTTTGAGGTTAGGGATGCGTCTAATTGTGTTCAAATCCATGTTCACATTATATAGCGTTTTATAAATCATTTGTTTAAATATGCTCTCCTCTATCTCCTGAAGTCCTCGCCTACCAGATCTTTCATCAAATAGTTTTGAACTCAAGGGGTGTTGTGGACATGCTTTTAATTTGGATACATATTTCATTGATAAATACATTCGTCTCATCTCTAATGAGGGTTCTCCAGATTCGGCATATATACTTTCGACTGGAGAAGTTCGGAAAGCTCCTGTGCAGATTCTAAGAGCCGAATTGTGGATGGAATCAAGCATTTTTAGCAACGTTTTGCGACCTGTTCCATATATTTGGGCTCCATATTCAATTTTACTTCGAATCACACTATGATATATTTGGATGAGTGTCTTTCTATCGGCTCCCCAGCTTGAATGGGCAATGCATTTAAGAAGTCCAATTCTTCTTGTACATTCGTCTCTTAAGTGTTTTATATGATGAACCCAAGTCAGTTTCTTATCAAGTATCATTCCCAAGTATTTATAGTTTTCTACATACTCGATAATGGAGTCTCCTAATTTTATATGAGGGTCTACACGACATTTTCGTTGTCTGCAAAAATGGATACTTTTGGATTTCGTAGCTGATAGTTTGAACCCAGTTTCCTTCGTCCAATTTTCCATTTTTTCAACAGTATCTTGTAACTTCCACTGGATGAACGCTAAAGATTTGCTACGCGCTGAGATTACTATATCATCAGCGAATAGCAAACATTTAGTGGGGCTCTGAATAGCGGATGTGATACCGTTAATTGCTACGAGGAAGAGTGTCGAGCTGAGGGGTGAACCTTGTGGAGTGCCATTTTCCAAGGAATGACTGGAGGAGAAAGTGTTTCCTACTCGTACACAAAATTTTCTGCCAGTCAAAAAGTTTTTGATGTATGTCCACATATTCTTTCCAATACCCAATCTTGCCAAGATTCTTAATACACGACCTCTTGCCATTCTATCGTAAGCCTTTTCTAGGTCTAAGAATACTGCAATTAGGTGTTCTTTGTTAAAAAAAGCTTCTTCGGCTTCTAAACTTAATGACAGCAGGGGGTCAGTTGTTGAGCGGTTTGATCTGAACCCGAACTGTTGTGGAGAGAGGGCATTGCTTCTTTCCAGCGTATCGATAAGTCTGGTGTTTATCATCCTTTCTAGAGTTTTTGAAATGCATATTAGTGAAATGGGTCTGTAATCATTTGGTTGGATACTGTCTTCTTTTTTTTGGATAGGTACGATGATTGATTGCTTCCAACAGGAGGGGAATTCACCGGTATTCCATATTTCATTGTAGATGTCTAAAAGGTGCAGTTTACCATCTTCAGGCAATTTTTTCAAGAATTCGCCAGTAACTCCATCTAAACCAGGGGCTGACTTTCCAATGCATTTCTGTAAGGCAGAATTTAGTTCTTGCATCCGAAACGGTTCTTTACATCCTTTAAATTCGGTTGGTACTGAACTGTACCTTTCATGTATTCCTGAGGTATAATTGTGGATGTGATCATTGTTCGAGGTAGAAACTTCCTTGAAATACTTTGCTAAACCTTCAGCAATATCTCCAGGGTTGGTTATAATTTCTCCATTGACTTCTAATCCAGTAATTCTCTGCCGTTTCCCGATTCCTCTGAGGGTTCTTATCTTATTCCATATTTCGGTCACTGGAGTCAGATTATTTAGCGATGACACAAACTGTTTCCAAGATTCTTTTTTGCTATATTTGATAATTCTATTAGCTATCGATCTTAGTCTTTTGAATGCTATTGCATCTTGTAAAGTTCTAGTTTTTCTGAACCGATTCAGAGCTTGTTTCTTTGCTCTAATAGCATCACTACATTGTCTATTCCACCAGGGCACGCTATGGTGTTTGGTGTTGTTTTTAATAGTAGGAACTGTTTTTGTTGCTACTTTCATAATTAGCTCACTAAAAAAATCCACCTTTTCATCTATTTTTCTATAAGTTGGTATTGACTGTAATTCATCAGTTATTAATTTGCTAAAAGTTTCCCAATCTGCCTTTTCGTAGTTCCATCGAATATTTGAGGGGATGTCATTGATTGTCTCCGATGTGTCGATAACTATTGGGTAGTGATCACTACCGTATAGATGGCTTTTTGTTTTCCATTTTCGGACTTTTAGTGCGTATCTGACTTCGGAAAAACTTAAATCTACTGTTGAAAAACTATTGGTTTTTGAACTGAAGTGGGTATTTTCTCCTGTATTTAATAGTACCGTCGAAGTATTTTCTTCGAGGAATTTCATAATAGTTCTGCCTCTATGGTTTAAATCTGGGAGCGAGGAACCCCATAAAGAGCTGTGAGCGTTGAAATCTCCCAACAGAAGAAAGGGTTTTGGAAGTTGATTGATAATGTTTTCAATATCTTCACTGGAAAATGCTTGTGAGGGTGGTATGTATAAATTGCATACTGTCAAATGTTGATTAAAATACATTTTCACAGCTAATGCTTCGAACTGGGTTTGTAGTATCACTTCTTCACTATGGATGTTTTCTGAAACAAACGTTGCGACTCCTCCCCACGCTCTTTCAGAGTGTCTGTCTTTTCTATAAATCTTGTAGTCTTTGAGTTTCACTGAGTGTTTTTCGTTGAGATGAGTTTCTTGTAAGCAGCAGCATATTGGGTTTTCTTCGGAAATTATTTTTTTTAAATATTCTATGTGACGGTAGTAACCGTTACAATTCCACTGTAATGTTTTCACCATATGTGTTGTTTTCTTTGTCGATAGAGGTTCTGTCCTCTGTAGATGTTCCCAAAGAAGTTATATTAGTCGATGTGTCTTTTTCCTGCATTATCTTTAATATTTTTGTACTCCATATTTTTATGCTTCTATTTCCTATTGATTCTTTAATGTCTGTGAGCATCTTTATTAGTCCGTCTTTGTCATCAGTGAATTGTCTTATTAAGCTTACTGTTTTTGGTGATATTTTTTCAGTCTGTATAGTTTCATATAATAAGCATATTTCGTTGAATTGGAGGGGGTATTTGTTATCAATTAGCATATCGCGAATTGGTCCTAATACATCCTGTGTAGTTGGTTTTGTTTTGTGTTGTTCATTCAATTTTAATTCTACAGTTTTTTCAGAATTTGATATTATATTATCGGCTATTTTGTAATTATTCTGTCTTTTTGTTGTAGGTGTTTTTACTTTAGTAGTGTTCATAGGAGTGTGTGTACGACGAGTCTTACCTGCTTTGAAATGTTTGGTGTTATTTTTAATTTCTGTGATGTACCCTAAAGGAGATACTTTGTTTTTGCTAAGTTTTTTTGTTGCAGGTTTGGTGATTAATCCATAGCTGCAATCGCTAATTCTATTCTTTTTTTCCATTTCTGTAACTATTGAAACGCTCGTTTCTCTCTCTGAAGTTATGATCAGAGAAGTGGATGGGCCTCGTTGTTTATCAACATCCTCAGGTAAGGTAGATTGAGTGATGGCTGGGTTCTGTTTATCAGCAATAGCGTCTGAAGTTATGGGAAGATTGCTGATTACATTTCGTTCTTCAGAGATTGCCTTTGAAGTTACAGTTTGAGTGACCATTGAGTTTTTTTCTTCAGAAATAGTGTCTGTAGCTATGGATTGGTTGGTGAGTGGGTTTAGTTTTTCATTATCTGTGTCTGAAGTTCTGTGCTGTGGGATGAGTGGGTTTTGTACTTCATCAACTGCCTCTGATTCTGGACAATTTGCTGCGAAGTGTCCAGGTTTTCTGCAAACATAGCAGATTAAGAGATCTTCTGCTAGATAAATACGGTGGGAGATACCTTCATTTTGGATAACAAGCGATGAAGTAACATTATGCATATCCTCGGGGTTTATATATGCATAACGTTTAAAGCTCTTTATATGACTCGTCTTGGGATCTCGGTAGCCTGCACTTAAAAATGAAATGGGGGAAAGTACTCTAATCCCTAATTTTTTTAGTTCATTTTCTATTAAGCCGTTTGGAATGCTGGGACAAGCATTTGAAATTATTATTCGTTTTGCTGGATTTATTAAGCGTCGGATTGGGATTGAGTGTCCTTCTATCGTAACGATTTTGTGTTTTGATAAAAGTTTATCTACTTGTTCTTTATTAGATAAGTGTATACAAAATCTGTTATTTGATATGCGTGACGCAAACTTTATGGCTTGAGGTTCTACAAGGTCTGATATTTTTTCCACATACTGTTTTTGTTTTATGCCTTTGTGTGTTTGGAGCACAATTGCATATTCGCGGTTCGACGGTTTTTGGGTGTTCAGATTTAATATGATAAACAACATAATTGATTGCGTATGCCGATTACTTTTTATCATCTTAACCTTTGGTAATAATTATTTCGGATTACAGAGGGTACAGTACAATACGTATAATTTTTACAAACTTTAATGTATTAACCCTGATACTGCCCAGACTCCCCCCGATAGCAATCCGACTTGCCTGGAGGAGATACCGTAGATCCGCGCTAACTAAGATCTAACTCGGCTAAATCTATATCTCAATTAGCCAAAATTACTGTTGGAACGTAATGAGAACTAGCTGCGGCTTGAGCACAACTCCATTACCCCTCGCCAGATCCCGGGGGTTTTATATTTTACGTGACCCGGCGGACCTCCCTCGGGATTCTCGCTTCTTCTAAACTTCTCTTTTTACATCCACACTCCTTCCTCTCCTTCCTTTTATTTCCCCAGTTTGTCGTTGACCTATCTGTCTATTATTAGCCTCTCTTGTAGCGTTACTGTCTGCTAGGTAGGAGGAGTACTGTCTTGGAAATAGCGAATTTTTAAAATAGTAAATTCTTTACATTTGCCCTCCTTTTCCCTTTATTTATAATTTTTTTCTTTCTCGCTAGTATTATGAATGCTCTCTGCATTTAGAGTATTATTTTTCTTTTATCCTGCTTCGCATATCACTGGACTGAAATACCATGAATGAAACTCTACTTCATGTAATTGCATGCACAGGATCCTAAAGAAGCAAATAGCCAAACGTGTTATAAGAAACATAATTAATTTTTCTAGGGCAATGTTAGGAAAGAAAGTCTTCTGTTCATGTTAATATTATATGAACATAGTTTGTGAATAGTCTTGTTTTTAATGCGATGGATAAGGAATCATTAAAATTAAGATTCTACGATTAGGTTTGAAAATTACAATGTGGAAGAGAGCACATAAAAATAGAAAAGTTCAGTATATAAATAGTATTCCTGAACTGAAAGAATTATTTTTTTAAAAATATTACAGGTAGTTAGTCGACATATCACAGGACATAAATGATCATGAAACAGCCAGTTTTGAATTGTTTTTATTATTGCCGATATTTCTACCAAAACATGCCCTGATGGTGACCCACATGTTTGGTGATGATGATGCTCAAGGGGTCTGAGGACTATACTCGTTTGTTAGATTTTTAATTTATTATTGATTATAAAATAATTAACCTTAAACAACCTAAACATTATGTGATAGCTATATACTGTGGCATGTAGAAAACTATCCCTGGGATTTGGGTGGGCCTATACACTATCTCGACGTTCTAACTGAGCCTTGGTATGTCCCCTAACTTCAAAACCTAACTTGTCCCTGCTCGATCTATCAAATCATCATCGTCGAAGTAATGATAGCACTTACATTGCTTTAACAGTTTTATTACGAACTGAAGTTTAGGAATTAGCATTCCACACTTCTTTGTAAAATCTAAAAACTCCTCATTTGTCGAAATCCATCGCTATTGAGTTTCGGAAGTGTGAGCTGTACTTTCGAATGCTAGATGTATATTGTATATTAATTAAATCACTATTAAATCCTAGAAGAGCCGATATTTTCCTATGTATAACAAGAATACAAATACACGTGGCCTGCCACCTGCAAATGAAATCTTAGCCGGAGGGTGGAATTGACAGTATTCCTTAGGGCTGTATGAGGCTTCGGGTTAGGAGTACCTAGGGCTTCGTTGGAATACTTTACCTTTTTAGGTCTGGGTTAAGTGAATCTGTTGTCCAAGAATGGTATATCGATCGTATGAGAGATGGGCATTGTGATTATGTATTAGGTATTAACATATGTGGGCTATTTTTTTTTTCGATGACAGAAACAAAGAAATAATACATTATTCAGCTTTGACCTTTATTCTTTCCACATTAATTTATTTAACCTGACCATAAGGCAAATAAATCAGTGTGAAAAGAATAAAGGTCAAATCTGAGTAATGGAAAATCTAGTACACTATAAGCCTAATAACAGTGAAGTGAATTTGGGCGAATTAAATTATAAGGATATCTTTTAATCCATAATTTTAGTATTTACCATATTATATTATTAAATGTAATAAAAAACATAACTCACTTCCTAAGAAGTAAAAATTAAAAAATATTTTCAAACTATATAAAAAAATGGTTTAAAAACCTGAACAAAATATTTTGTTATAAATTTTGTAAATATAATAAGTTTAAAACAAATGTATATGATTTTAAATGTTGAAATATCCAACTGCATAATGCTAAGTAAAAACTATAACAAACCATAAATATTGTAAAATAAGACAGGTCAGTGAATTGAATACCAACATATTAACTACATTACTTAATACATATATGAATTTATACAATTCCTTATTTATTTATGTTTATTGACTTTTTTTGTTTTGTTTTTTGTTACATTGGCCTCTAAATTATATATGTTATCAATTCATCTTCTAGTTACGTACAAAAACATTTGATAGATTAAAACATTAATTTGGAAGGTGACTTCATTACTTTTTGCAATAAACCGACGTTTAATACTACGCGGTGAAAACAACAGTAGAAGAAATCCTCCTGGTTGATGAAAAATAAATTTAAAAAAAACTGTTTAATTATTTAAGGAAAGTTTAATTCCACAGTAGACTATAAAATTGGGATTTAATAAGCGAATGACCTTAGGGATAAATGTGAAATAAATAAACAAAATACTGCCCTTTTTAATCAAATCAAATGTAAAATCGGAAGTTAGTGATTTTAAAAGCACCTAGATGATCGTTTATTATTGTAAATTTTGTTTGTCCACCTTTTCCGTTCATATTTGAACGGAAAAGGTGGACAAACAAAACAACTAAACAAAAACAAGTGAAAAAACTGACAGCATAACAAAAAAAAAAAAAATGGTGAGAATACTGACCTGCTGGTATTCACTGAACAAAAAAATACTAGAAATTACATTAATGTGTGTAGGAAAAACTCAAAAGATTTTCGGCAGATACTTTATCCTGTGGGAAAACGTCATAAAATTGGACATATAAATACGTGAGTTGGAGATTCATATCCAGGCTTTATTAATTCTCATTACAGTGATTCTCAGTTGGATATAATTCAGTTGGAATATTTAACCTAAAATGCCTTGATATTCATTTATGTTACCGCAGTATTAGTAAATAGTAAGTAAAGCAGTAAGTAGGTTACATATAAAATAATTGCAAGGCGGGAGTTTGAATTATACCCCTAGGATAGGAAGGAGGATAAGCCTAGATTTCGCCCCGGTTTTAGAGACAGCTAATAGTTTGTATTAATTAATAATAATAATTTAATACACGCGTTGCCTGGCAACCTTATATCCTGAAGAATCCGAGTCCCGATAACATGGAATTTAACTCGTGTCATTAATCCTCCGCTATCTACCTTGGCCCGAGATAAACCCCGTATAGCCAAATAGGTGAGGTAGAGAAGGGAAAAAAAGAACAGCTAGAAATATCACTAAGTATTATATCAATTCTTATATTTCGAAAATAACTAACTAAAATATTTATGAAGAATATATAATAAAAATAAATATTTTTCTAGTTTCTATCTTTCTTATTTTCTTAGCTGATTAAACATTAGCAAATTATAACATGGAACATAAAATTATCGGAGGAAAAAGGTGTATGGCTAACTTAAATTATTCATGGAAGAAGCTATTAATTTTATTTTATAGGAAAATTGTATTTTTTTTTTTAAAGTTATCCATTCAAACACGTTAGCGTCGGATGTTATTTTAAATTCAATGAATTATTATAATATCATCTATTTCTCTATCTAGAAGAACATTAAATATTTATTTTTAAGATTATAAGTAAATAATTATTTTAATCCATCTTAAAAATTTATTAATGTTATTTGCAAAATTTTTTTAAAAAGTTACTTAACAATGAAATGCCAATTTTATCTTTTCGAACTTTTTGTTGTCATTGCAATTTTTTATTTTGTTTAATTTTTTTTGTTGGAATACTTAAACTAATGTTGTATTTTATTTTTTCAGGTAAGTGTGTGATAGCAATTATTAAGAGGGGTTAGTGGTGAGTTCTAAATTATTTTTATTTTTTCTAGTTTTCATGGTTATATACTTAATTAATAATACATGTTGTTTTTAATGTATTATTAACTCTATAACGTAACATATTATCTGGTCTTTTTTTTAATTAAAACCTCAGGAAAAATTACTATGTACTTAATTCTAGAAGAGAGTAATTTCTTAACTTTCAAGGCATATCATTCTATTTTTGTGATTATTATAATTTCATCGATAATAATGTAATAATTACTATATGCATCTGCTGAATGCCATGTTATGACGCTGTTGCAGCAAATGGGTGATTTATTCCAAACATGGCGAGAATGTTTCAAAATTTTTTTTTGATTATGTCCATTTATATCGATGAATGCTCTTTTTAAATGGTTCGGCGAATACTTAACTGTTTTTATTTTATTTTTATAATATGTCAAACAAAATTATTGAAAACAATTATGGACTCGATATTACACAGCGGGTTCGTGCATATTCAGTCTCTTTGATGTATTGGAGTCATATTAAAACTCTGTCATATTACTAGGCCAAGTGAAGTGAAGGTTATTATTTAAGTTTTATGGCAACATTGAAATAAAGCTGCATCACAGTGTATTGTGGTACGTTTTATTTTTATCTTGTGAGTGTAAAATAAAGCAGTATATGTTGATCATTTATTCCAGAAAAAAATTTATATAGTACATGTTGCAGAAAAATAAAGTTTACTATACTGTACAACAAAACGTGCCTTTATAAATTTCAACCAACTCAAATAAAATTATTGACGAATTGTTAAAGGGTATATTTTTATCCCGGGACGAATCCCTTTTACTTTTATTAATAATTGAGTTCATCTTATAATTTCATTGAATGGTAATAAGCAGAGATTATTATACATAGATTTTTTTTTTTTATCATGTAATATATGAGCCTAGGAGCCTTTCAGTTGACAGAATGGGTAACTCCAATTTCAAAATTATTGGTAAAGTCATTTTATTGATATTTTCAATTGAAAAGTTTATGTCTATACAGGCAGTGAGTACATTTATTCTAGAGTAGGTGATTGAAGTGTTGAATTATAGAACTGTGAATAAAAGTATAAATTTTCTCACTAGAAATATCACTAAAATCAATAATAAAAAATGTTGAAATTGGAGTTAGTCATTATGTCAACTGAAAGGTTCATACCAATTATGAAAGGTTCATACATACAAACAATTAATTTGATGGTTTGGTTGCACCTAGTTGTCTTCAATTTTAAAAATATGTTAGATTATATTGTTGAGTTATATCTCGACTTTAATTTCCTTTATGTAAGTTGGGTTCTGAATTCTTTTCCCGCATTAGTGAATTTGTTTCTCAGCTGTTGAGAATAATCACGGACCTACTCTAACATTATATTTTGGAAAGTTTAAATAAACATGAATAATAGGTTTACTCTTGTTCTCCTTATTACACATATCAATTTTAGAATAATCTAGTTGCAAAAAAAGTTACATTTTAGGTACAATTCAAGATCACATTAACTCTGGACATAGCAACAGACCCCAAGTGTGATATCTATATCGAGAAGATACTAATGATAAGTGATCCCCCTACTTACGGCCCCATCAGAGACGAGACTTCGTCCACTCCGCCCGGATCTTAAGGCCGGACGTGAGACCTCCTCGGGGATCAGTATTAACGGAGGAAATGGCCCTTTCGTGTTGCCAGCCAGCAAGAACCAAGGTCTCCGCTGCCAGGTATTTACTTCCTGGGGAGGTCGCCTTGTTCCCAGGCAACGGGCTTTTGCAACATTCACTCCGGGAAAACTACATCCAGGTTAAGGAGTAGTCATGGGACAACGGTTGTAAAGGTTGTCAACGGTACAAACCCAACCAACACAAAAGTCCACTTTAATGAAGGGATTGAAATCGGACTTCACACAGTTGTGAACTCTAAATTGTAAGATGAAATATCTCATCCCCTATAAATTACTGAAAATGAATTAGTGAAACATGAATGATCAATCATTAAGGATTGAGTAAAAGAATTTATTCGTCTTTTCCTTAGTCTCTGATGATGTGAGAGTGATATAAGAATAAAGGAATGATGCATTTTAAGGAGGATGTTAGGAATTGGTATTGTTAGGAAAATTTTATAATATGAATATTATTCTAGTTACGGGACTAGAATAAGTTTAATTAAATACGGGACTCGATATTAATGTCACGGTTGGGGTCGGTTGCCAAGTCTAGGATTTTACATGAAGGTACTTTTCTCGCAACTTAACTATTCCAAAGTTTGCAACCAAATCTGGTCCATTATTATAATGGCTGGTTCTTAGTGATGTGATGAATGCTCAATTAAAATTATCTAAATTTTACCGTTGAATAACCAAATTCTGAGTTATTCCATCTTACATATATTAGTATTTCTGCAACTATTGAAAGATCAATAGAAACATTCAATATATCTATTTTCAATTCCTCTTATGTTTATTTCGTGTTGTTCAAGAAATTATTATTATATTTCTTATTTTTATAAATCGTAATATCAGCGACCCAGGGTGTCTACCGGACCTAGAAAATCTAGAAAAGAAAATTTGTTGATCATGAAAAGGCACAGAAAAAAATACAAACAAGAAAGTTTGTACGTGAAAAAAGTTTCATGTAATTGGTAAAAATTATATAGTACAATGTTTAATTTAAATTTAGCTAGTACTATATCTTTGCATTTTAATTAGATTAGTACTAAATATTTTAATTTTAATTTAGCTGGTACTAAATTTTAATGAGCAGATCAGGATATATATATATTTTTTAATCGTTGACAGTATAATATTTTTTTACAACTTTATCCTGATCTACTATGAACATAAAATTACCACAGTCTAAAATTACCTAATAATTTTAATGAGTTTTTTGGATTAATCATATCAGAATATACGTGGATAAAAACATTGTTTCCAACCTGAAGACTGCTTGGGCTTTTTAAAAGTATAAAAACCCGATGACACTTAATATTATTAATTCATTCAAGGAATCCTCTTTGATTACAATTATGAGCTAATTACAACTCGTTCGCTTGATCCGGTTATGATTATGATAATTTAACAGTAATTTGTGAGAACTCTGTTAGATGATTGACTAGCAATAAATGCAATAATGGAGGGTATGAATGAAATCATCCCACCGCCCTATATGTTAAATTGCGTCCAATTAATTACTGGAGAGGTGTTTAACCGTGCCGTTACAGTAATGAGCGTTATTAATTAGTTTAAGTGCGTCAGGGATTAATTAATTTAATACGACTCCGCGGTTGGTGACAATATATCGCCGCTGGTGTCAGTTTTCCTCATGTGCGGCCGCAGTGGGATGGGTTTTCGTACTCCAAAATAGTGTGTGTTGGATTGTTTTCTATTCTATAAATTTGAAAAGTGATTCCTTTTGTTAGAATATTACATCATCATAATTATATGTTAAAATGGCCGCCGGAGATCACTTCAATGTAACCATTCCACGCCAAATGGAACGTGTAACGTCCGGAAATTCTGCAGGATTTCATGTTTTCCTTATATTAGTCCTCTATCCAATAAATTTTCTATGTTTAAGGGTTTATTCTTTGGTATTGGTATCAACACTTATTAATCCTCTGCAAAACATTTTTTTTTTTAAATCTGTAGCTTTTTTGTAGCCTAATTTCACTAGTTAAAAGTCGGAAATAATTCATTCTTTACTATGTGATTTTTTCATAGTTTTGTTGTATGAATTTAAATTCAGTTGGAACGGGGACAGAAATATTAATGGAGTGTGAGGCGATGGCATTGTTAGTGCTAAGACCGTTTAATGTTGGTTTAAAAAAAAAAAATCGTGGTGGAGCCTTCAGTCTTCTCTTGACTATGATGCTCTACGAGCTTTCGAAAACGTTCAAAGAAACTATGTTAGCGAATCGACTGTCGCTGACCACCTCGTATCTGTTGTAAAGGTAAAAAGCTTGAGACTTACATTCATCATTGCCTAAATGTATGTCAGAAAAATCTTTGCTATGAAGATCGCTCGCTACTCTTCAGACCTATCGGCGACCGATTTATTTTTTTAATACTTTTTTTAGTTTAAAAAATTTATTGGTATAAATTCATTAGGAAATAAATTTTTAAAAATTTGGTAGTAATAAGGATTCGAAATTCTGTTTAGAGGGAATGAAAGAGTTTCGAACAGATTCTGTTGAGAACAACAGAGCATATTTTGATTAATGAAAATAGTTTCATATCATTTGTTTTATTTTAAAATTATAAAACATACATTAATTTTCGGATACCCCAATATTTCAGGGATATGAATGAAATCCCATAGTTCCTCAACTCCTTCAGCTATCCTAAACCCTCTAGCTAACACATATCGTCTATTATACTACCCTGTGTGCGAAAAAATGATGGATTGGGACGAAATCTTAAAATTCAGCGTTGGATGGAAATAGCTAAAATAAATCAGTGGTCTGCACAATTGCTATTCATTAATCTGATGATTATAAATTTAAATTAGTTGGTTTTAGCTACAATGCCTTAAGAGGCATTTGACCGTTTAACGAAGTTGCACTTTTCTTGTACTAATTGCATCAGTTATGCAAATTATGCTCTGGAATTTTCAATTTCCATACATTTAAAAAGTATACCATAACTGTTTTATTTTTAAAGTACATGGAACTTTTTTGTAATATTATATAATATTGCTGCTCTTCGCTCATTAAAAAAATTTAAAAAACTTTTAATCGTTTCAGATAAATACATCGTAAATAAATATTTTATTATTATCGAAGTGGTATGTGATGGTGTTTATGAATCTGTATTTCAGGATATGCTGCTGATGTCGAATCTTGAATGCCAAATCTTTAAATCCTTTGTTTGTTGGATTACCATTTACTAAATGCCTGGGGACAGCTTCAATTCTAACCGATCGTTGAAGGTACAACCCCTGAACACTCCCTAGGGGTTGATGGGGCGCGATTATAAATATGTATGTAGGGACGGAACAAAGCTAATGGGGATATCGATCCTTGTGTCGGCTAAATGCCCGTGCTTAAAATCGATTGGTGTTCAGAGATTGAATGCTCGTGTACGTAAAAATTTAATAGTATACAATTTTACAGTTCTACATAATTAATTACATTTTCTAAAGATTAATTTTATTAAATAAAATTAAATATCAGTAATATTAATTTTTTTATCAAGTTATCGTTATATATTTATGTCTGTACGATATGTATGTACAAGAAGAAGTATATAACCTAACGATGTAGGTGAATTGAAATGTTTAATTATACCAACCTTTTTACTTTATCCCTTATTTCTCCATTTCTGGCGTACGGGTTGTTCAAGAGGAAGAAACAAACAAAACTATTCTAACCAAAGTGGGAAGTTTGAGGTTGATTCCGTGGGTCCGCCACGAAATCAATTTTAACCCACCCAGGCCGGATTCAAACCACCTTCTATGCTCGAGAATGATAAAGCGATTGGTTTGATCCGAAAATGCTCACGATTCCTATCATTTCTGACGGAGTTCCTCATGGTCTTATCAACTTCAGAGCAAGCTTATTTCATCTTTGCGGTCTCGCTTGTATGGTTTTCGAGTATTGTTTTACATCCGGATCCTTGCCGGAGCTGTGGAAGGATTTACTTCTGTTGCGTTTTTCAACATTTAATATAATATTTCTGTTTCATCGTCCGATTTAGAGCCTACTTGTCCATTTTACTAGCAATACTTAAAATAGTCCCCAAATACATATTCTCTAATTCTAGGGATTCGCCTATACATACACACATACGCCAAGTGGGTACCACCATATTCCTTCCAACGCACGCGACCTTGCTTTTAGTTAAGTTTGTATGTAACCATCTTGGTAGTAATTCTACATGTCATTCGACTAATGATTAATGAAGGTTCTCATGGGATTTACCCCGCCTAGATTATGGTCTGAGCAAACAACATCTGGTTCAATTAATTTAGACCATTAATGAAAATACTGATTGATCCTGAGGGATATGCAGTGAAATTCCAAACTATTATAAAGTTAATCTATTATATAGATATTTGTATATATATCGTCGACACCATCTTAAATTAAGGAATGAATGCATGAAACGTTGGGCAGGTTAGCAGTCGTTACTTTAACATGCTGCTGACGATATGTAAGTATATTTTTATTGTTATAGAATGAAGTTACTTCGATCAATTCATTAGTTATGCTTTGTTTTTATTTTTTTACAATTTCCATTTGTGGTGATGAGAAGAGAAACAGCTCAAAACCTCAAAACCGAAGACTCGCAAGGAGCTTTACAGCAGTGGAAAAGGAAACTGATAGAGCCAATGTATTGTTTTTCAGGAAAATATTTTGAAGGAGACCATGAATTACTTCGTCAAGTCCAAAACGTATTTTTTTTTTTTTTTTTAAATTTTGGTATGTTTGTATTATGCGGGAGTGGAATAGCTCAGTGGTAGCGTACTGAGCTTCCAATGCTAAAGGTCCCAGGTTCGAATACCGGCTCATAGCAGAAAAGATATTTATTCTGTTTCATTGGCCGTAGGTCGACCCTGGGTAGGTAGACCCTCCTGGGACAGACCCAGCCTTTATAAAGTGGCTACCCTTAATTAAAATAATTAAGTGGAATAATCTGGCGGTTGAGCGTGATCTCTGTCAAATCACCTCCTGGCACAACTGTAGACCAAGAAACAGTGCTTTTCATACTAAACTGTACTGAACCCAAGACTATTCATGCGTTGTAGTGGTACAGGTATTTTTTTTTTTGTATTATTAGTAGTACATTTCCTTTTGCCCGTGTTTTAACAAATAAGCAACTGTATTCCGATAGCTATGGGGCATAAGTTAAAAAATCTAAATAAAAATTTTTATCTGGAATTTTTACAAAAATTCCACAATTAACAATAATAATAATAATTCTTTTGGAAAAACAAGAAAGAAGCCAAATGTCATGATATTCGCGTGGTCCCTATGGCCGTTCCGTAAAAAAAAAAAATTCTTTATTGATAATTTTGTTTGTATTTATGATATATTTTGAGTCTGGAGTAGTAGGTGGAAGGTAATGTTGTCAACTATTTACAACAGAGCATCTTCATTTCCGAAATACCGCGTTCACAATTTAAGCTATTTCAGAAATTTAATATTAAAAATGTGTGCATTAATATCGTATACATACATGTTAGGATTTAATTTAATTAGTTAGTGAAAGGTTTTTTATTTTTTGAAAAAAAAAATTTTGATCACAATTTAATCATTATTATTTTTTTCTAAACCATGAATCAGGCCTGAGTTTTTAATTAAAATTCAAATTTAATGATCATTACATGGTTTTGTGAAAACAAAATTATTATTGATTTCAAACCCTAAATTTTTCTCTTGCAGACATTCACAGCTTGGCTATCGATTTGTTTTTTTTAAAGAAAGAAGATAGTTGATATACTTCAGTGAAAACGCGTTGATATAGGATTTATCAGCTTAATATTCTTTGTTTCCTTTACCCCCTCCTTTCATCTAATGATTTTCTAAAATTGTCGTTACAAAACACCAGCAGTTGTTTGCCGTTATTTCATTTGCAACTCATAAATTAATTCCGATGACTGTTCTACTCTGTGTGCAGTGTTCTCCGACAGGACTATATTTGGTCTTCAGTACTAAAAAAAGAAAAAGGAAATGTCAAATGAAAATCACCAACCTAGATTCTGAAAATGTAGCCTTGATGCATACGAATATGTCTTACACGAGTTTTTTTCAAGGATTACATCGGGGTAATGGTTTATAATTTAAAGCTACGTCGTTTTTTTTTTTTTTATCTTTGGTGTGTGAAATTATTGTACTATTTGTATTTCGTGTATTTTTTTTAAAAATTGAATGTTTGTATTTAGCAAAAAAAATGTATACATATGTATAAAACAGAGAAATTCAACTTGTCCTTTTTTCCTGAGTGTAATTCTATTTATAGACCTCTATTTATTTTTTACCCTGGAAATAGTAGTTTGTTATTCTGACTTACAGCGAGCGACCTTGTCTTGGAATGCTATTTTATTCTACTATGCATTTACTGATATTTTTTTTTTTTTTTGTACACATGCAGAGAGAAACAATTTAAAAACTTTTCGAAACCGCTTGTTTAGAATCATTCTGTTAATTGAAATAACAATAAACTTCCGAATTGTAAAATGAGATTGAAAGAATGTATAAGAAATCAAAATGTTAATCAAATTTGAAGACGGTATGTTTGTGCATAATTTATTAGCATGATCTCAGTCCACTTTAGGTTTTTCCCTAAAGTTGTTTTCCATTACAGTTAATCGATCATCAGTTCGTTTTAAAAATAAAAACTAAAAGAAATAGCTAATTTATATTTTATTTTTGGCGGTTTACTGTCACCAAACCAGTGTATTTTATATAAGTAATTCTATTACAATAATATTAAGAAAAATTATATTTTATATTGAATTCCATTTGTTTTGTTATTTCCTTGTTCGTATGGACGTCATTGCGAAGCAATTGTTTTCCTCCTCTCCTTGACTCTAGATTTAGGTTTTGATCAATTTTATGTGCGATTTCTGTTTAACTTTTTCTGACTTAATTTTCCTACTAATCAGAATTTTAATTATTGTTTTCAAACAATATTTGAACTTCCAAAAACTATGATTATGGATATTGACTCGTAGTAGTATGTCGACATTTTCCCGGGAAGGCATATGTCGAATTTGAAATGCTATGGACAGCTAGTAGAGTCAAATATTAACTAGATTTATTTTTAAAATATTCTTTTTGTAGTTGGCTAATGGGGATGACAAATAATCTGGATTTGCTATCTTTTTATGGTTTATCAGTCTTACTGTTTAGACCCTAGGATATTGGTCTTCATCAAAGATAAAAATTACAAAATTACGTCAGAAAAATAAAATATACATAGAAGTGTGTAAAAGTACCAACATAAAAATATGGAAACCACACTTGAGATTGAGCCAATGTAAACATAATAGTACGCCTAGAAAATAAATAACATAAAAGTAATTATGTACTTATTATGAGTAAAAAAATAAATTTACCAAATGAATAGTACAAATAAATTAATTAAATAAGCAGGAAGTATTCAAACAACAGAGCTAAGAATATATTTTTTTATTCATAGAATTTACAAATGTACACAAATAAATATACATATATTTATTTAAATAAATATGTATATGATTCTTTTGTAATTAATTGTAAATTTACATTTGTCTAGTAAGTGATAAAGTAGTCGGAAACGTCGTGCAGTTTCTTGTCGTTTCAGTCTAGTATGAGGATTCCAAAGGATAATTTAAGTAAATATTTAGAATAAGTCATCTTCCTTAAAATGTTCATTGTTATAAGTACGTCCAAAAACTACTGTGTCGATATTACCAAGGATGTCGGAATTCTCTGTATCTACTCCAATAGGTTGTTTAATTTAATTTTGCAAAGAAAAGAATGAGTTTGGATAGGAAATAAAAACAAAGAAATAAACTTTCAATCGTAAACCAATGACTTCCTGTCCTACAGTTTCCTTTAACAATACTCCAGTTATCTCTGTTGAACAAATCCGCTACCTAGGACTCCACCTCGACAAACGACTAACTTGGAATCCTCACTTCTTGACGTTTCCGATTACTTCAGCACTTACTAGACAAACGCTCTAAACTTCCAATTAATTATTTAAGACTCATATACATGACTATAATAAGATCTATTTGGACTTACGGAGTTGAGCTATGGGGCTCCACTAAACCATCGAATTCCTCTCGTATCCAATCCTTACAATCCAAAATCCTTCGTAAAATCCTCAATGCTCCCTACTTTGTTACAAATAAAACCATCCATAATGACCTCAATGTTTCTTATGTTTCAGATCTGGCCCAATCCAGATACCTATCCTTCCATAATAAACTTCAGAATCATCCCAACCCTCTCGTTTCTAACCTTGCTTCCTCTTCAATTCCTGATAACCCTCCGAGGCGTCTGAAAAGAAGATGGCCCTGTGATCTTCTGATGTAGACATATCATTAGAGTGCTACTATTGGGTAGTTACTCAGCAAGTGTTTTCACGTCATTATATCCATATGTTCAAATTTACTAAATGTATTTCTTTTATACAGTTGTAAATATCATTAAGAAATAATAAAAAAAACATAAAACAATCATGAAGATAATTTTTTTTTCCATTAAAATGAATGAATTAGTTTCTCGTTGAAGAAGCTTCTTGGCTGAGGATGCTGTCTGTTGGAGAGTAATGTTGCCAAGTGAGATAATATTGAGACAGGGTAACGTCTAGGCTATCTGATGACGGCTCTTAGTCATTGGCGTCGGTCGTCCTGGAATGGCGTCAGTCCTTCTTGTCTGCTCCCTGATGACCCACTGGTATAGTTGAGATACTTTCTTTGAAGGGGGGGGAGGGTTATATACTAATGATGATGCGGAAGAGGGTGGTGTTACTTTTAGGATTGAAAATATAACAAAATAAAATAAAAAATAGTAAATACTTAAAGTAGTAAAACCAATTGTTTCCAAACTTCCGTACATCGTGTATATTATATAATGTTCTGGTGAAATTTGGAAAATTCGTCTGGAATAAGGTTTAGAACGAATAAGATATCTAGATTCAAAATGTAGGTATTTTTGGAAAGACTTAGAATTTTGTTTTTACTAACCATTTAAAAGCTTATGGACTGGATAGATTGGATGAGTTTGATAAAAAAAAAAAAAAATTTACTGTCCCCCACAGTTCTAATCCTTAGGCACAGCATCCTGCGGTGAGAAGAACTAGTAGGAGAGTTCGGGCTGAAGACCCTCCCCCTCTCTAAATAGAAAAATAGTTTCATATTGGTATGAGCTAAGTACTTGAAATATTTCAATATTTGTACTCTTTTTAAATTATTACACGTGTACAGCTACTAAATCTAAGCTGTTATAGAGAAAAAAAAATATTGAAAATTTATCTCTTCAAAGGGTTATTTTTCCTCTAGTTACTTTTCCTTTTTTTTTTTAACAGCTCTTTAAGGACTACTTACAAGTCGTTTTATGTCGTAAATTTAATTTTTTTTTCCAGAGTAATCGCCGTTAAAATAAAAGAAAGAAAAATAAAATCAAGCTTTTCCTGCCTAAATGAAATCCTGGATCCGTTGTAATGCTCTTTATCACTTGTGGATCTACGATGGGCTTTCGGGCTGAAGTCCCGTTTTATTTTTATTATTCCGTCCGAAATTTTTTTTTTCTATAAATGGAAAAAACTATTTTTTTCATTGGTCCATATTTTTTTACACGGATTGATCTACCCTTTAAATACTTTTGCAAAGTCTTATGTTTTCAATCATATTTTACATACAGCTACTAAATATCAACATACCCTATACAAATTATTTTTTAATTGTTAATTGGACTTCAAGATCATTTGTACACCGTTTCATGTAGGTTGTTAGTTTATCACTTTTGTCTTCCGGAATAATCATCGTTATTTGTGTTTTCAACAAAAAGTTTTCGGGCTGAAGCCCTCCAAAATGAATTCCGAATCCGCTACTGGTGTTGCAGATTATTTCGTTTTGTAATATCTTTATGGAGTATTTAATTATCTTTTCCCTAATCTAATCAGATCCTAAATTTTAATTTGAAGTTGAAAATCATCCAATAATTTCCTTACAGAAAATATTGCCTCAACCATGGTTTTTGTTTAGATACGTTTCCTTCCATAATGCTCGCTGCTGTCAATATCGTTACGAAGCCGCATGCTGCTAAAAGAATACCATAAGCCTTGACACTGCTCTCCTTCCTCCTCCCACACGCACGCCATCGATCGCTCGCGGCCACACTGCAGACAATACACAATGCCGCGATACGGCTGGTGCGGCCGCCCAACAGTCCAGTGAATCGTCCCGCTATTCGCGCGGCTATCTTCATTAGTTTGGCTCATTGAGAGCTCGCCGCGTCAACTATTTCTGTTCCATCGGCCATCGGTTCGATACCCCGCTCCCTAGTAGAGTTCTCTTGTTTAGGAGATTAGCGGTGCTGACGGATTAGTTCGGAATCAATAGTTAACTCTGCTTGTCTTCTAAAGGCTAAACCTTGCCCCTGCAATATTAATTAGCTTCTCCACAACCCGCTCAGTTTGCCTTGACTTCATTGTCAACTTGAGGTAAAACTTTCCCCAGGTGGGGAGGCAAAGTAAGTAGTCATTTATATTAAGGCTTTCATTTAAAATACCTAATAATTCACAGCGTGGCCAGGGAGACGTCTTCTCTTAAGTACTGAAAATACCATACCATTTAACACTATCGCTGATTGGATTCTAAATGAGATTGGATATCTCAACTGTTTTTCCAGTTAGCAATTTTTTTATTTATTTATCCTGAATGATAGCTCAGAATGTACTGCCAGAAACTTACGTCAACTAAATTTGCCGACGTTTCGACCCAAACATGTGGTTTATTATCAGGGAAAAATATTACAAAATTATGAATATAAAACCAAATAACATATGAAAAAGGCGGAGCGTATAAATAAGATAACGATTATATAGAAATAAAATTTTACTAAGAAAATGTTTTTGTGTAGTAAATAAATGAAAAAGATGATTATATAAAAATATTATTATTATTAAAAAACACTTTATTCAGAAATATTACAATTTGTCACAGTTAAGGACACTTATAATAGAGTTCAGAGATTGCATTCATACCGTATATACAAAAATATAAATAAATAAAGTAATAACAAAAGAATAAGAAGAAAGAACAAAAGAGTAAAGAAAAAAAATAATATATATACACATAAGTAAATAAAAATAGAAATAAAAGTAAAACAAACACCTTATATAAAACATACATTTATATAAAAATAAAATATAAATATATCAAATAATAACCTGTATAAATTCCAAAAATCAATAAATAAGAAGTATACAAAAACAACGAATCCTTGGGCATATATAGGATATCGTCCACCCAATCAGTGCGAGAGATTGCTATGGCCCTAAATGTGTTGCACACTTAATATTTGGGTCCCTTTCTCTCTAACCGAAGTCAACTTGGCAACACGCATTTCTGTTTGTGATTCACTACATAAACGGCAACAGAACGATCCATTTTTGAAAAGGTTAGTAACAGGAGATGAAAAATGGATATTTTACGATAATGTAGTCCGTAGGAAATCTTAAGGACCTAGTAGTAGTGAGGCTCCTGGAAGAATGTCAAAACCCGGATCGCACCAAAGAAGCTAATGCTTTCCACATGGTGGAATTTCAAGGGTGTTTTTTTCTATGAGCTATTTGCCATCAGGACAAACAATTGATTCAACTCTATACTGCTCACAATTAAAAAAATTGGATCAATTCAAAATAAACGCTCAGAACTGGCAAATCGGAACGGTGTTGTGTTCCACTAAGACAACGCTAGGCCCCACACATCATTGGTCTCTCGCAATAAATTATTGAGCCTTGGACTGGACCTTTTACCCCACCCTCCCTATTTACCAGACCTAGCTCCAAGTGACTACTACCGGTGTCTGCGGAACTCCATGAATGGAAACAAAATTCCAAAATGAACATAACATTTCCTATATTTTTCACAGCCTACAATTCAAATATTCCATTCAATCCCGTCTCACTAGATCTCGTACCTCCGACCTCTATCCACCTCCCCACCGAACTGCAGCGTTTGACAAATCCTTTATAATTCAAGCCGTCTCCTTCTGGAATACCTTCCCTCCCGATATCCGACATGTACAATCAGTTTCCTCATTTAAATCTCTCCTTTTTAACCACCTACTCCTTTCCCAACCCGATTGATCATGAATTGTAGATAAGAGAACTTTTAAAGTTCTCCCAGAAATAATTTTCTTTACTTATGCTATTTTATTTTACCACGTTTGTATTATACACATCAGAATGTTTTTAGTGTAATAGTTCTATTTTTTGTTTTATTCTTTTTTCAAAATCTTAACCTTAATAATAATTGTAAATAATTAATTTTATGTATGGCCACACAGACATTTATTCTGTATCTGTAATTTGTCCTAAAGAGGCAACAGTCCCAGGATAATAAAAAAAAAATTTCATTTTCATTTTTTCAAAATTATACAGTTAGTGGAAAGATGGGAAAAAATCAGATTAAATGATGTTGAATATATATTGTAGATTAAAATAAATTTTATGTATATAATACATTGAGTTTTATTTCATCCTGAAAAACCGAAAGGACCTATTTCCCAACCCGATACATTCGGTTAATGTGAATTTATTATAGATATTATTTTGTATGGAATTATCTTATTTTTGCGTTATTACATATCCTCATTTTTCCGCGATTGACGGATTTTCTCTTGGCGGCCGGATGAAAACGACGCAGAGCCTATAAATCTTGAAAGAGCAATAAAAATTAAATTGAGGTCGGTCAAACAATTAACTGAAGTGAAGGAAGGGAAGGAGGAATGCGCGCGGCGTGGCATGCCCAACTCCCTCCTCCCCCTCCACCCTCAATGGGCTGTCATCGCATTCCTACAGTCCCGCTCCTTTCGCACATATTTCTTCCTTTATTGCTTTTTGTTTTTAGTCATAATTAATTTTATCACTATTTTTATTTCGAAGTGTAGGAATTGAAGCCTATCATTTATCATTTATGGTATTTATTTTTATTGGAGAGAAGTTGGTTGGGATGTTCAGTAAAAAAATAAATAAATGATACTTATTTTTTTATTTTTTCCTACACTTCGGCCTAATGTTCAGGGCTAAAACAAGACCAGATAACAATAGGTCTGAGAAACTATTAATAATAAAAAGAAAATAGTAATATGTAGGCGAAAGGTATAGTTCAATAGCGTGTAAGTAAAATAAACTTAACATTAGTAAATGAGTGGAGAGGCAGAAATATAAAATAACGATAACAAAGTGAGGAATAGAATTAGCGGAAGCAAACTTTGGATATATAACATAACGGTAAGAAAGTTAGGAACTAGCGAAACTAGGTAACGAAAGGAATGAAAAAAAATAATTGAAACAAAGAAATGTAATGGAATATTATGAGATAAGAACGTAAGTGTTAGATATAGAATAAATGGGGTGACGTAGTTGCTAAAATATGATGTCTTAGAATGCTAAAATGAATATTATTTATTGTTTTGTTGAAGAAGGGTTTAAAGCTTATTTAATAACTAGTTGACCCGTACGAATAATTCCGGAGATGTATTGGTTAGTGAACAAATGATAAAATAATAAGTAAATGAATGTTGTCTGTCTTACTTCTTAATGGCCAAACTTTGGTAGGTCATTCTAGACAAAATTGCCAACAAAAACGTTCATTTGATGCGTGGCCCGATTTTGAACGGAAAAGGCCAAAGTTGTGGCCAATTTTGTCTTTTTTTTAAAGGTAATTACGGTTTTTATTGAATAAGAAGGAATTACTTGAAAACAGGTCAAGATAATAATTAAAGTTTTAAGTACATCATCTTAAAGTAGGCAATATTTTTTTTAAAGAAAACAGTGATTAAATGCATTCAGGTCAATGATAAGTTATCGTACCCATATCCGAGCAGCTTATCTCTGTAATTCCGATTTGTGAAATAATTCGGCATAATGGTAGGTTTTGCGTTAAGACTTCCTTAAAGTCCATTTTATCAATAACCTTATTTTAATCACTGTTTTCTTCAAAGAAAATTTTTCCTACTTTACGATGGTGTACTTAGAATTTAATTATCTTTAGCAGGTTTTGATGTATTCCCTCTTATTTAATAAAAAACGTAGCCGCCTTAAGGAAAACATAAAATTGGTCTTAACTACTTTTCCCTTCATAATCAGCCCATGTATCCGAGGAACTTATATGTTGGAAATTTCATCTAGAATCATCTCCCAGAGTTTGACCATTAAGAACTGAGGTACCCTGTATAATAAGATGGATGAATCAATTTTTTTAGATCAATTAAGAGAGTTAACTCGGTAATTGTAGTATACAAGGAAAAAAAAATTAACTATAAATTTCATTCATGGTTTAAAACATTATGTTTACAAATAACATGAGCTTTATCTTTATCTAATATCCCATTTGTCCTAGATCTTATACCCAATTCCTCAGATTTCATTATATCCTCACATATTATCCAAATCATCTAGGTTAACTTCTTAATCCTCGATTTCGTTCAAACCCTGTGTGTGTTGACTTGAATTAAATATTCTAAAGATAATTCAATTTTAAAGTTATTGATGACTTGGTAGTTTCTCAGGGAGGTGGTGCTGTGTAATTTTGGAAATAAATAATCATCACACCTGAAGACAGACTATCAACAATTAATTCATGTGGATAAAACTGGATCTCAAGCAATAACGTTGCCATTACAAAGCCAAGAGCAAAAAAAAAATTACCTTTTTTTATTTTAAAATATAGATCGATTTAGTGTACGCAACATAATAGTGGCTGTATCTAGAACTGAGGCGTCCATATTCTCCACGCACGATTCTGCACTGTGCGTGCTAAATATTAGAAAGTTTAAAAAAGTTACGACTAATTTAATATGACCGTTAGGCTCAAGATAAATGTAACAAGCGGTGAAATCTTTTTTTTTTTTTCTTTATGGTTTCGTGTTAGGAAACTGGGACGCCTTTGCATCCTGAATATGTACCACCAATGATCTTAAAGTAAAATATATATAAAAAATAAAAGTTGAGTACTAACGTAACGATTAAATTTCATGTGATTTATTACTTAGCAATATATAATGCAATTTTCACGCAATAGTTAGAGAAAAGTAAAAATTAAATTTTAATTTATTTTATTTTTCTACATATTTACTCTCTTAACTGAGGTTTTTGTTATCTTATTTTTTTAGCTTTTACCTTTTGGTTTTGTTATATTCATTTAAACACTATTCATCGTCAGAGAATAGTTGTTGTTAGAAAAATTATTTAGTTCAGTATTTTAGTAGTGTTTTTCCATGGTTTTAATTGCATAGTAGTTTATGTTTTGGTTGATTACCTCTTCCCATTTGAAGTAATAAGGACCAAACTACTGAGGAAAACCGGACTCTACATTATTACAGTGGACGATTTTCCTCAGATAGTAAGTAAGCATAACTATAAAGCGTTCATGTACGGGTGGAAGGAATTAGTGGGGGATGATCACTTCATCCTCCGATAAAGAAGTCTGAAGAAAAAATTTGTATTGCCAAGAGGCAAGAGAAGAAGAAAATAAAATAAAAAAATCATGTTGATTGCCTCTTTGGATATATGGTTTTGCAGTTTTTATATGTAAAATATAAATTCTTGCTCAAGGTAATTTTATTTGTTTAATTAATTTTTTTATTTGTATTTACTCATATTAAATAATTTATTTTTATTTCAAACCTCTTTGGAGAGACTTATTTTTACTGAAAGCACAGAGTGAGTCGAACGAGATAGGTTAGGAGGGGAACTCGAAGCCAGGATATCGGCTTTATTAGTCTCAATTGTTTAATTGACTACACAACCCTACTCACACCTCACACCTTCCTCTGCCACATCCGCTTAGTTCTATATCAACATCTCTCGTTTTATATATATATATATATATATATATATATATATATATATATATATATATATATATATATTTTATATATATAATATATATATATATAAAATATATATATATATATATATATATATATATATATATATATATATATATATATATATATATATATATATAGAGAGAGAGAGAGAGAGAGAGAGAGAGAGAGAGAGAGAGAGTGAGAGTGAGAATGGAGGAGAGTATAAACAGGTTGAGAATATGAATAAATCATAGTGGTTATGCCTTCTTTTTCTGTAATGAAAAAGGCCTAACCTATAGTATGTATTTTACTACAACATAAAACATATACGTATGTATATGTTTATATTGTAATACTGTCATCTATCAAGAGATGAAGGAAACTTTCTTTTAGAAAATTTCATTAAAAACTAATAATAAATAAAAAAATTGGACTATTATAATCCTTAGGTTTTGTTTCCATCGTTGAATGGTAAATACCCTTCTTGTTAAAATTTTATTAAATGTATTTCTTTTCTCTAAGTTGCAATTTTTTGAAGAATTTTACATGTAATACTTCTGTGATTTATTAAGTTTTTCTAGAATGAGATTCCTTTTACGATTGTTTTAAGTGGGTTATTTTGAAACGATTAAAAAAAGGAAATTAATACTCTCCTCTTCACTGCCACGGGCTGAAATGTTTAAAATGCAGCGTTTCACTTCATATTTTTTTTGTATAGTGGCGCATTGTTACATGAAAATTTATTTTATTCAATTCATACCTCATGATTGTTTTTTAATAAAGAAAATTTCCTTCATTCCTTTTACATAAATGACTTCTTCTTTTTTATTTTATCTTTAGCATAATATTGAAATGTTCCTCTTGAAATTATTTTCCATCAGTTTTTTATGTATTTCTCCGGAGTATCTGTGGGCCTGATGGTTTACGTCATAGGCTGAGATCTTGGGTGTAAGCAAAAAAGGAAATAATATTTCTATTCCTGTATGACGATTTAATAAGTTATTTATTATTAGTAAATTTCCGTCTATTATGTTTGGAATATACAATTCGGTTATCCGTCTTAAAGCTAAAGAAAGGTTATCAAACGTTATCGATTTCTTTAAAGGCTCCAGAAATTCTGATTTAACACGACGCCATGGGAGGTGTCGGATATCCGTTCTTTGTCTTCCAAAAAAAAGGAAAGAGAGGAGAAAAAAATATAGGGCGGGGTTTAAACAAAAAGGGAAAAGACCATCTGAGAATGGAAGGGAAAAAGGAATCGGTGGAGCTGAAGGCAGACAAACCCTTAGGATATGAGAGAATGGATAGGGATGGGGTGAATTGGAATTCCAGCCACTTCTTGGGCGTGGTTGGGGAACTGGCACCATGGCCAGTCCTCGTCCATACTCTCCGCCTAATCTCTATTTGACTGTGGATTCTCTGGATTTAGGAATGTCTTGGGTTGTACCTCCGAAAATACCCTAATCCAAAAAAGCTTATTTAAAACTCCAAAAATGAATATGAATTGAAATCGTAGATATTTCTTTATAATAATAGACCATAAAAAAAAAAAACTGTCTTTGATGGATGTTGAGCTTATTAATGTAGCTGATTAAGGCTAGGAATTCCAGTCCAACTCTATTAAAAGATAAAAATATTACAAAATTGTTCTTAATAAATGTATCAATTAAAATTATACACCATTGCTATTCTCCATACACTATTAACTCAGAAAACGCATTTTTTTTTAAGTTATGTTGTTGCAGCAATTAAGAAGTATGTTTTATTTTGCCTGCAAGAGGAGCTTAACGGACGTCGGGTCAACCACCAACTGCTAAGAGCATTCTTTATTCACATTATTTGTGTAAACATTATTTGATCCATGTCCGAGGGTTCTTGCCAATGTGGTCTAGGAACCGATAATAATTTTTCAGGCTTAATTTTATTATTGGGGTTTTTTTTTTTTTGCACCGTACACTAAAGAATTCATAGTTCAGCATTTTATTTTAATTCAACGTTGGAAAGCTGGAGTACTGCTCTTTTTAACAATATCAATATTTTTTATAATTTACGCCTTTGGAAAGGAATAAATAATGAAAAACTTCTCAAAATTTTTTATTTTTTATGTCTTGTTTAAATTTGTCCAGAGAGCTCTGATTTTTATGATTTCGTATAGTTTATGGAACTCTAAACCTCTTGCGTGTGGATAGGTTAATTCATTTTGAAGTTACCAACAAGCGATTACTCATTCAGAGGGGGTGGAGAGGTCGAGCGAGCTAACGCGTGTTCCAATCATGCGCTGTCCGGCAACCTTATGAACCGAAGCTTAGGTGATAAAATTGTAACTAGTTCGCTTCCTGGTACCGGGGAAGAAAGCCTATCATTTCCCCGCCTTCTCCCCTGCCTCGAGAAGAATCCCTTACACCACTAGCGGCGAGGAAGGTGTGGACAAAAAAGAAAAGTCATCCATTGTCATATTTTCACTAAATACCTACTAAATTTCACAAGAATTATATTTTTAGCAATCACATTAATTTTGATTTGATAACCATTTGTACATTATTTCTTATCCTTCCAAGTGTGGTCTATATCGGAATTGGTGGTTTGTAGGAACTTTATAAATTCTATACTAAATCATTATCTCTAACATTTCTAGTCTAATCGAACGAACGAACCATTTTTTGATACAGAGGCGTATACGTGTGTGATTACGCGAGCGGGAGCAGTTGGTTGTATTTGATGAAATTTGATGTTGGACTATCTAGGTACAATCCCTGAAAATGTCATCAATATTGGATTAACGGTTGTTGGTGATGTTTCCGTCCCATAGATTTAACTACAGACATGGAACCAGATTTGTTTGTTGTCCAAAATAAAATGAGATTGAACATTTTTTTACTTACCGCATGAATACGAAGTATACGCACAGTTAACGAATCGCAGGCAGTGAGGACTTTAGAAGTAACTCATTTATTTACAATATCTGTTAAAAATATCATGTTATATACTAAACTAAGCTATAACTATATGGATTCACTACAAGATTTCATTTCAGATCCCCTCATACAACAGGATCAGCGATCTAGGTCTTCTGGCAAGTGTATTACTTGAGGAATGTAACTTCAAGGGTGGTTTGTTCTCGGACCATGGGGTTAATATACTCAGGAAAAGTAGAAAGGTTAAGGGGAGTCATGAATGAGGGGAGGCTTCAAAGGAAGTTATAAATAATTGATATTCTTAATATAGGTCTGTGAGAGAGAGTCCTTTTCTGAAATCTGTTATTGCCTCTGTCTTGATAATGGGTCTTGCTATGTACAGTCGGTGGTTTTAGATAACTATTTCTAACCTATCAGAGATAGCTTTGTCCTTTGAGTTATGGGAATTTCCGATATATGATTCACCAATTACCTCAGTTAATAAACTCAACTATTTAAATGAATGTTAAATTAATATTAATATTATTTTTTACGGATTTAATCCATTCTGTAACTGTACGGTAGTACGAATTTTTCTTACCATCCATAAGTTTGGTAGTGAGGAAGCAAAAATATATTTTATTTACCATGATAATAAATAAAGTGGACTCCATAAACCTCCTCACTTCTTAGAATATACGTCATTCTTCTTACTCACGTCAGAGTAATAGTTTAAGACCTTCCTTGCCGGTGATTAATACTATGACGAATTATTTTACCGAGATGTCATTTTGTTACGGTTTCGTGGGAAAATAATAAGTTGATGAGCAATTGCTAGTATAATATTTTATTTATTCTTCAGAAATCTGTTAAGTGACTATTCCACACAAAAGCACATATATTAATTTTTAAACATTGTTTCTTATCATTATCTTTTTGTCAGGAAAAGTACGGAGTTGAATCATGCAAACATTTTTAGTCATCGGATCAGGTATTTTTAGTGATGGGATGTGGTCGCTATGTTTTCCCTCTAACCTTACAGACTAAACATTGGGTATATGTCTGGGCCTTTAAGTGGAAACCTCTGTTTATTACACATCGCTAGATACTTTGTCGGTGTCGTCACTTTTTTATTTTTTTATATTAATAAGTCTGGATTCATCTTTAAAAAAAATATATATATATATATATATATATATATATATATATATATATATATATATTAATGATAGAAAGAATATTTAAAAAATAATGTTTCTAAAAATCATTTATTCTTTATTTACATAAGGAGGTTTATTTCTGAACCATTATTTTCGATCATGAAGGCTTAAATATGGTTTTAGCAAACATTGCTATTTCTTCTTTTGTCTTTCAATCAAGTTGAAGCCTTTGGAGCGTATTATTTGTTGAATATTTAAATATAAAATATATTTCGCTGTGTTCACTGCTGCGTTATTAATTTTTATTGAAGATTTAAAAAAAGAAAATAATAATGAATTTTCATTTAATCCTGGATGTATATCGTATCAGCAAAAAAAAAAGTCTTTTTTATTTTCTAAATATATCTTTTTTATCAAGTTACATTTGGTTTATTAACAATTTCATCCTTTTTATTATCTTAAGTAGTTTCTTTATGTACCATCATTAAAATAGGTTTTTATTAAATGTACAATTATTTATGCATTTGGGATTTTATTTTATTTATCTATTTATTTATTTATTTAGACATATAATATTCTGTCACAGGGACAATAATTATATTGATAAATGAACACATTTACACCGTATATACAAAAAAAGAAACAAAAGGGGGATGTTATTAAACATTAATAATGATTATGAGTTAGGTTTTAAATTCGCAAACCAGGTTCCTAACCCTGGGCTTAATTTCAGCCATTGTAGAAAATTTATTTTCTGATTGACTACAACCAAATCCATTTTAACCAGTGTTGGAAGGTCGAGATTCATTCTCTCGATCCTTTACGAAATGAATTTTAATCCACTCATGCCAAATTTTACGACTTCAACAGTATCGACCGCAACGGTCTAATCTTCAAAATACCGCAATTATCGTGGTGTAAATCCTCCCTGAGACTGACACAGTACTGAATTCCGAAAGATTCGATGTTCGTAATTAAATAGCGATCATGTATGCGTTACATAGGCGGTATTCCGAGGTTTGCGAATATTTAGCAGGTGGGAAGATCGTGTGAACACTCTATCTTTGAGGCTGCTCTTGCAGAATGAGGTTGTGACGGGGTTCGGTGAAAGGAGATATTTAAGAGACTACGACTGGTGTTCGAGATAACACCGTCGGGTTTGCTAAGGCTATTATTAATAGTATCAAAGTAAGAGTAGTTATTTTAACTCTTAATTAATTGATACCTCTCTAAGGATGTGTAGTTAGAAGTGTGTCAATCATAAGGAAGTCCATCGTTATTTCTTGCTTCGTAATGAACTATGATGTAATTAACAATCTATCATCTTGAGTGTTCTATGGTTGTAAGAGTATCTCGAAGACGAATGAACAAGTTGAAACTATTTCTTGCGATATACTTGTTGCACGGTCAAGTTAACTGAGTTATTTTATTTGACATATATGAGGATAGATATGTGAATAATTTAATAATTGTTGAATACAGTAGGCCTTCCTTTATCTCGTAACAGGGAGGAAATAGACCTAATTCTAAAATGGATCAGGAGGAGTAATGATGGTCAAATTAAGGTCAAGAAAAAAGTAAGATATAATTAAGAACTAAAATAAAATGTTACATCTTGTAGATGATGAATGGAGGGCCCCTAATAATTATCATTTATACTTAATGGGTTAGTTATAATGATTTTATTGTACTTGGTATTTTCTGGTTTCGTGATTACTGTTAGCTGCTTCATCCTGCATATCTTTCCGCTTCCTTGCCATACTTCTTCACCTCCAACGCCTGCCGACATATCTCGTATCTCTCCCTAACCACTTCTCTCGTAGGGGTTGTTTATCTGCTCATTTTGTGAATACAAGAGACATAAAAAGGGAACAGGTCAGGGATTGGCCTTTGAGTACCCAAATAAGAATTCAACAGAATCTGCAGTAATTCTTTAGTTCAATCGTTTGCCAATAGATGGCGCCTTCACAATGGTCAGCAGGTGGCGCTACTGTTCCGCATATTTTTTAATATTAACGTTAAGCTAAAGTTATTGATGACCGTGGCCTTAACAAAAATAATAATAATTCAAAACTAGATGTTCGTGCAAATAATTCGAATAGTATATTGGTCAGTTAACAAATGGATATCATGAAACTATTAGGAAATGAGTAACTGCTAATAATAAGTGGAAGAAATTAATTTTTATTCCAAATATAAGAACAAAACTTGTGCACAAGTTATAAAAATAGCTGCTTATAAACATATTTGCTAATAATTATTTGACTTCCATGATTTCTTTTTATTTTGTAGTCAACTTCGAAATATTCCTAATTGTTATGAGTGTAATCATTCGTAAACAGTTTTGTTATATTTTTTTTGTTTGCTTTGGTTATTGTTACTTTTTGAATTATGCGATTCTAGCTATTCTATTCAGCTTCTTTTACTTTTTCAGTAGATTTTCATATTTCATAAATTCATATTTTAAAGTTATGTTTAACTTTTTTAAAAACCTAATCCAAACGTGATGAATATCCATTGCAGCCATGGCACTTAAATAATACATTATGGTTTACACCTAAAACGGTAGATTTGTGGAGTTTAAGTCTTGATGCATTGAAATCTTTTAAACTCGATTTGTCCCATCTTATCCAGTGTTGGGTAATGAGTAATTAAATTAATTCAATTACTCTTATGGTAATTAGTACGATTAAATTACTAATTACTCTTATGGTAATTAGTGATGAGTGATCACTCTTGATTATTTAGCCATTAGTAAATCACTCTTCACTCATTTTATCACCACGACTAATGATAAAAATAAAAATTCTTTCATTTGATTAAATGTATTATTTGTTAAATATATTTTGATTGATATAAAACGTTTTAACCCTGCCTTAAAAAAATTAAATTAAATAAAAGAAAAAAATTGTCTTTTATCTATTCACTACTCGTGATCATGAAATAAGTGATGAGTGATTTACTCATGGTTAAACAATTAATAGTGATCACTCATCACTGATTACCGTGAGAATAATGAGTGATTTAATTGTACTCATTACTAATGGCCATTGGCTTAATTTAATTACTCATTAATTATTACTTTTTCTAAGGTCAAGGCAAATATACTTCCATTTTTCTTTAGTCTTTTTTAATCAATTTTCCCATCGTCAGAGAAATCCTAAGGAATTTTCTGAGGATGGGAAAATTGTCCCGAAACGTCAGATGTAATAGATGTGATTAAAAAAGACTAAATTGTATATTTAATAGTTGACTGTTCATTATAAAGGAAGGAGGTGGTCCGGGGTGGCGGTCATAAATAGGCTGAATAGTGGTAAAACTATTTTATTAAAAGCCAACGTTTCGACCCGACTTTTGCAGGTCTTCTTCAGGGAGGTGTGTTCAGCTAGGATTTTCATTTAGAATAATTAAAGAACAACTAAAGAAAAATGGAAGTGTATTTGCCTTAACCTTAGAAAAATTTATAAACTGAAGCTTCCTAGAAAAAGAATAATAAGAAGATAATTGATTATCACTCTTTTATTCGACTAATTGTCCAACATTAGTCTCAGCCCATCGATTTACCATCGTCGGAGTTTTAAAATCTATTACTTTTTGCAAAGACTTTTATTAAAATTGTTGTACGAATTAAATGATCGAATATTGGAATATCTCATTTCTCTATTAAACTCTCTTTCATTTGATACCTCACTCATCGAAGTCCATTACTCCTCTATATTACCGTTGAGTATGTGATGTTGATTCTGAAAATCCGTTACTTTTGTATGTATCCATTTCTACTATGGATGAGAGCTTAAGTGTAATTATTTATTATAATTTTTTATAGTAGAGTTATAATGATGAAATTTGTTGCTAAGCGCTAAGTAGTGGAACCCGACGAGGCAAAGTTCAAAGTGGGTGCCTGGAAGGAACTGGGTTGAGGAGACACTCCTGCGGTAGACATCAAAGCTCGCTACTCCTTCCCCTGTTTGTCTTCTTGAAACTCTTCCCCGGACCCGGTTGGGATTCCCGACGAACTTCATTGAACATTTATAGGGGGTCTCGGCGGTCCTTCGGGAAGCGCTGAATTAGTTATGAGGGCGCACTTCTCCACCGGGAAAGAAAGCTCCATTTAGGAGTTGGTTTGAAGAGGCAAACTGATTGCAGCTCACTGCATCCCTTCCTGTGGACCTTTCTGAATCCAGATCAGTTGGGAAGTTCGTTTTTCTCTGCGGAGGATTGATTCTTCTACGTTTCGGCTGTGCTGAATATTTTTAGATCTTGGCGCCTAGTCGACAACACACTAACTGTTTTGTTGAATATTATTTGCTTATTTTTTTTTTTTTTTTTTTTACAATGACTTGTTATAATAATTTTTTAGTAAACATCTAATAATTTTTTTTTTACGTTAAAGAAGTATTGGCGCTGGCACCTAAGAAATATTAGAGATCCGAAGATTAGAACGCCTTACATATAATAGTAGTCCAGTCATCCATTTATTACCTTTAATATAGATAGATAGATAGATAGATAGATAGATAGATATTTTATTTGTTTTTGGGGGGTTCCCCATAAAAAAGCCTAGCTTGGCTATTGTACTATAATATGGTTTTACAAATTTACATACATATCATTTAAATATAAATAAAATTTACAATATTTTACGTTTAGAATGGGTCTCACAAAACATGAATAGCAATAAAAATTAAAAACATAAAACGATTACTGCATAATAATACTTATATGAATCTGTTGCTAGGATAGAAACAATAAAAATTATAAATATTTATAAATATAAACAAAATATTAATTTTAAGATAAACTAAAAATAAACACTTAATAGAACATGGGCTATGATCAACAATTTTGTGTATGCACTTTGTGTACTCCCATCATATAATAGTAAATTTTATTTAACTTGTCTATACAATCTATATTCAATATGGATTCTATTACCTTTAATATAATATAATTATTATTTGATTTATTGAACTTTACTGTGAATTATTATCTTTTAGTAAAATTGTAATTATTAACTTTTAGTAAATACTGAAAACGGTATACAAATTTCATTCCTATGGGTCAATTTATTTACATACAATTACTGCCCTCCATATATTTTATAAAGAACGCTTAATACTTTTCTCTATTCATAAAATATATGGAGGGCAGTAAGTGTGTGTAAATAAAGGAATGAAATTTGTATACCGTTTTCAGTATTTATGAACATTTTCAAACTGATGGATTAAAGCTAAATTTTTAAATGTTGAAAAATTAAAGCATTGCTTTTTGACAAAACTATTTAAGTACGTAATCTTGAAATGAGTTTTCTTTTATAATTCCTCCATATTCTTGGATGATTGAAGTATAAAATAATTCTTAGAGCTTATATTAATTTCACTTTATTGAATGGATTATTTTTTTCTTTTTTGGGGGTATTTGCTCCTCACCAGCATTGTTTACGAAATGAACAATTTTTTTTTCTATATGACGGTTAATGTAAATCCCACCTAATCATTCTTAGCATATGTCCTTTATGGTTAGTTTTAAACAGTGAGGACAATTTATAAAGAAAAAGATGTAAATTAATAAAAATATAAATAAAAATAGAGTCAATTTCCTATAATAATACTTTTTTATTTATTCACGATATTTACAACTGTATTAGTATAAATGAATCAAGTAAATGTTTACACAGGAATATAATCACATAAAAACGCTTGTTGAGATACTATCCACTGGTAGCACGGTAATAATATGTTTACATGAGGAGATCGCGAGGCCATCTTCTTTTCAGACGCCTCGGAGGGTTATCAGGAATCGAAGAGGAAGCAAGGTTATAGTTATGAAGTTTACTATGGAAGGACAGGTATCTGGATTGGGCCAAATCAGAAACATATGGTACATGATGGTATTTATGGATTATTTTAATTCTGACAAGGTAAGGAGAATGAAGGATTTTGGATTGTAAGGATTGAATACGAGAGGAATTTGATGGTTTAGTGAAGCCACATAGCTCAACTCCGTATGTCCAAATAGGTCTTATTATAGTCATGTATATGAGTCTTTTTCTATTAATTAGAAGTTTAGGTCGTTTGTCTCGTATAGTGTTGGAGTAAGCGGAAACGTCGAGCAGTTTCTTGTCGTTTCAGTCTTGTATGAGGATTCCAAGTGAGAGGTTTACCAGGTGGAGTCCTAGGTATTTGATTTGTTCAACAGGAATAATATTAATAATACTAAACTAGAAAATGTGCTGGTTTTTTTTTTTGTTTTTTTTTGTGCTAAGTCGTGAGCTTGCCATCATTCTCGCTATCGCATATGGTGTTCTTATGTTCCTGGGATAGACGGATACCTGATTTTCTCTGTTGCAAGGCCAAGTATAAATTGGAAATTGTCGAAAGATGACGAAGCCGAGACGGACTTAGAGGGGCTTGGAAAGTAAGAGTAGATCCTGTTCCATATCCGCTTGAGCTTTCTCACACCGGGGAGGAAAGTTCTATTTCGCTTTAATGGCCGTTATGTGTCGCTTTCCTCCGGCAATCGTCCGCGCCCCGGCAAACCCTACCGACAATTATTAATCACAATCCAGCTAACTTCGCTTTAAAATTTAATTTAACTTTTTAGTTTGGTTTTTTTCACTTTTTTTTTTCCAATTCCTCTGAAAAAGTGCCAGCAATAAATTTTTTATGACCAATTCCATTTTAATGGTTAGGTAAAATTGATTGTGTTGTCAGCAATCGGTTAACTTTATGAAGTCATTAAATTGATTCAATTGGAAACTTTTTGATGATACTTATAATGAATTCTAACTGCAAGTATTATTTTAAAACACCGTGCATTGTATATACAAAGTATTAAAATTATTTGGGAAAAT
This sequence comes from Nezara viridula, assembly GCA_928085145.1. NCBI lineage: Eukaryota > Metazoa > Arthropoda > Insecta > Hemiptera > Pentatomidae > Nezara > Nezara viridula. The sequence continues at coordinate 73,324,208 of OV725082.1, forward strand.
GTATTTAGAATAAAAAATATTACAAATACTAAATACTTTCTGCTGGACAATCGGTGTATAATATAGAGAACATACTCTATTTAATTAATTATTTTGTGTATTTAAAATACAAATAAAATCATTGTTTGTATTTTAGTATCTCGGTAGGTTTTTCCTCTTCGATCCCTGATAACCTCCCGAGGCGTCTGAAAAGATGTCCTCGTGATCTTCTAATTTAGATGCATTTTTGGAGTGTACCAATGGGAAGATTCTCTACAAGTCCTTTCGTGCAATTGTATTTCTTTGTTTCACATTTACTTGATGTATGATTTATTTGTATATTGTTGTAAATTCAATGAAAAAAAAAAGTTCGAGTTGTCCCAAAAGATAACTCTGAGGGTAATCCACAGCTTTCGGTCAAAACGTCGACAAACCTAATAAAAATTCTTGACAGTAAATCCAGTCGATTTTATTCCATTCTAAAAAAATACTTAGAAAAAAATTGATTGGTATTGATTTTTGTCAATATAATAGCACATTTTAATGTTTCGTAAATTAGTACCAGGCTTAGGCAATATTTTAAATAGATTATTTTTAAATACAGAATAAAACATTTTTTGTTATTGTATTTTAAAAAGTAAATGCCGTTACGAACAATCTACATAATATTTTACTTCTTAAAGTACAAAAAAAAAATATGCATTTTATTCTGTATTTTAAAATAATTTATTTAAACTGTGTCCTAACTCTAATTTACGAAATATTAACTTGCGGTTTTACGTTGGCAGAAATCAATACCATAAAATAATTATTCCATCACAGTTCCCTGGAATCTATGGATAAATTTTTCTCGACAAAAATTAGTTAAGTTTAGGACTAGATTTTTAATTTATGTTCTGTTTAAGTTATAAATTTTTATGTTTTATTTTATAAGTAGTGCTTAACAGACGCTATTTATTGATTTAAAATATCTTTACTATAGAATCAATGGAAGTAATCCTATTAATAATTAATTTTACATTAATAAATTTAATTGTTTGAAAAGGGATGAAATACATATAATTTTATTTAACCTGACATAAATAAAAATATTTGTTCTGGAAAATCGCTAGATCCTCTCTAAGTTTAGTCCAACTCTTATCTGAGACGAAAGGTATATTATTATCAATTATTCATAATTTTTATTAGATTCCCCAATAGTGTCTTTTTAATATATATTATTAGATTTTTTTAATACTGCCTTAAATCTAATACCGTTGGAAACGAGAAAATCTGCACTAAAGACTGTTATACGTTCGCGGTATCAATTTATTTTATTGTTGGAAATCTGTAAAGAAACAAAATCAAAATTACATGGACGATGATTGATTTTATAAATAAACATTTTTTAACAAATATCATTGAGAAATAGTCATATTAATATGTAGTAATCATTCTAGTTAGTACAAACGTTTTAGATTACACCTTGGATGTAGGCGTTGTAAAGAAAACGAGGAAGCTCCTCCCTGTCTATTTTTTTTTTCAGGAGTTTTTCTCCAAAAATTCGATGTTAATGAAAGTGTATTAACGAAGAGGAGATTGCTGTTTTAAAAAGGCTAATAAACTAGGGCTGGGTGCTACCCTTCAGTAATTATTGTCCAACCCTTAAAGGAAGGGCCCTATGACGTCGTCCCTTAATTTTCTTCCGTTCCTCAGTAATTGAAAATTCTCCTGAAACAGTTTCGGGCAACAAGGACTCCCTTTTTGGTGTATCAATCTGGAAGGAAAACAATTCTCTTCGGGCTTTGAAAAAACCTTAACCAAATCGGAGTTTTGCCGGAGGGTTCATCTGCGATCTGCTTTCGCTGGAAAAAATATATTTAACATTAGTGGCTCAGACTATGAAATAGTTGATGCTTATCCAAGTTGCCAATAATATATTTAAAAAAGGTAAAATACTTGTTTCTCTATTTTATTGAAAGACATTTAAGTCGTTTATTTCCAAAATGAACCCTAATCATGATCTACAGTTTTTCCGAAACACGAAAAACTGTATTTTCTATCCAAATCCTAATGTCAAATCAAATTTTATTTAAAAGTTGATTAAAAAAATGCTTTATTTGCAACACATATTTCTGAAAAAATAATTATTCGAATAGAAATTTAAAAAACACTGTTACTTAATTAGAGCCACTTTTAGAACGAATTAAACTTCTAGACACGTTTCAGAAACAAAAATAGTTGATCGAGGTTTGGTTTCTAGAAATACAATGGAATATGAGTCAGGAATAAAAAAAGTTATACTATAAAAAATTAATTTTTTATTTAAAATATTTTGAAATAAAATAAATTCATTTTTTATGTCTAAAAAAAATTGAATGCTTTGAAATTTTTTTTTTTGTCTTTAATTCTTCCTCCGCACCTGTCATGGTAGGGACAGTCAGCAGATTTGCTGTCAAGTTGAAAATGACATGATAGGCATGAGGAAGAATGGAGCCCAGCAAAACTTCTTCTCTGGTCTGTTTACATCCTGAAATAAGGAAAGGAGATCTCTCATCCAGCTCCTTTTCAGTCGCCTATGAAAATTAAACTATTATTTCATTTTTCGTATAAAATTGTGGTTTTACAAATAAATTTATTTTCACGCCATTTTCTGTTTTTTAATAATTAAGGGTTTGTTTTTGGACATAAGCGAATCATTTGTATTGTCATAAACTTTATATTTTATTTTTATTATTGCAAAATAAAATTTAAATTCGTCTCTAACTCAACAGTCCTTGCCGTTCAATAACTATTTTAACACTAAATAATAAATTTAATCGCTTATTTCCGATCTGAATCCTAATAGATTTTTATAGAAATTAAGATAAGTACCGCTTCCCATATAAGAACTCATAGAATCCAGTCATGAAATAATTTTTTGTTTTTTCAAAAACGATATTAAAAACATTTGTGTGAAAATTAAGTTTATTTCTGAAACCGTTTTTTTTTCTTTTCTTTTTTTTAAGCTAATGTAATTAAACTTCTATTTCTTGAATATTCGGCTGAATAAAATGATAAAAAGCTGTTTTTAATCGTTTTATTTAATTTTTTATAGTAAAATTTTTATAACTCCCCCTTCCGAATCATATTCAATTTTTCCTTTCCAAAACAAAACCCCTTTTTTTTCTTAAGACCAGTCAAAGCGAGTCCTATTTTGCCAATACAATACTGTAATTGTCACTGCTAATAATTTACTGGATATCAACTGATATATGATTATTGAGTGTAACCACTACTGACATAGAACTTGAACATGAATGACAAAAATAACGGGCTTTGTAGTTTATTTCGTTCCAAAAGACACCCTAATGAAGTTTCAATATTTTCTAAATTACAACTGCTGTAATCGGTGATTGAAATTATGTTCACTAAATAAAGAATTTCTTCATTTACTGTTAAACAAATATTGGTTTGGATATTACAATCGGGATAGGAAATATATTTTTTCGCGATTACTGAAATATTGTTAATAATGAGTAGAGTCCACATTGAGAAATGAACGTCTCACATTTCATTATTCAAAATTTAGTAATAAATAATACATTATTCAAAACTGATGAGTAAAATTGCATCTATTTGTCATTTTTATTATATATGTTGTTATTTATTATTGATGAACGATGTTTGTTTTACTTAGTTATCTTTGGAAACTAATATGCTCAAATGTGTGGTGGTCCATTCGTGGTAATATACGTACTCTTAGCTCAATACATGGTTGGCTTATCAATAAAAACTATTTCTTATTTGTTTCCAATTTTTCGTAACTAAATGGAACACAACCTAAAATTTTTTCTATCCTTTTCACTTTATTTATATTAAATCAATCCATCATTTGAAAAATACCACCTCTGATAGTTTTCTCTGTTCTATATCGAGGCTCGGAAGACAAAGCAGATATCTATATCTTACATTTTTGAATAAGACCAGACTTATTCTAGCTTAAATGTGGCGATATCTATTTACGTTGTGAATAATATTTAAATAAATTATGCATCTTTCTGGTCGGGATATCTCCGAGATTAACCGCACGCCGTCGTAGTCTGGCGCCGTCTATTTATAGAACGGTGAATAGCAGGTTAATCTAAATATGACAGCATTCCATATGTTTTGTCATTAGGATGTTTTGGCAACATATTTTTAATATTATATGTATTTATTTTCTTTTAATATAGTGTAGTTCTTAATACATTTGCTGTTTTTTCTTCTTTTTGAGGGAGGAGTAAAGTAAGAAAAAGTGTACAACTATGGATGGAATAACAACATAGCTTAGAATGAACCTATATCTGAGAAAAGCCTGTCTTGACAAAATGATGGTATTATTTTTATAGTTCCAAATAGGAAAAATAAATACTCAATACTGATAATATATATTGATCACAATAAAATACTGAAAGAATTATTACACAGTAGTAAGTTACCATCAGTAAGGTTGATTTCGCGTAAGCAAAAATTTGCGCAACGTCCACTATTGCCTTGTGGGTACATCTGTTATTACATATAGGAAACAATTCACAGCTTATAGTTTCTCTACATAGGCATGACTATTTTATCAGTAAAATCCACGACAAATTATTTCATGCTTCAACTCACAATCATCACAATCTACTCATTACATCAATTTCCTCCTTCCTCTTACTTGATCCAAGCAGGCAATATGAAAATGGTCCAGTGATCTCCTGTTTCACCACTAATACAAAAGCAAATCAAGACCGTTAAATGGAAGTATATTAAGTGACAGATTCGCTTAAAGCGCTATGGTTCGGTTGTTAATGACGTGAAAGAATTAAAAAACGTTCTTAAAGACACAACATCAAATCCTCTATGCTCCTTACTTGTTTACTAATAAAATCATCCGTAACGACTTTAATGTTTCTTATGCTTCCGATTTGCCGCAATCCAGATACCTTTTGTTCCGTAATAAACTTCAGAACTATCCGAACGCTCTCGTTTCTAACATTGCTTCCTCTTCGATTCCTGATAACTCTACGAGTTGTCTGAAAAGATGGTGATCATCTCCTATGATCTCCTAGCGTCAATTTCTTATACGGGTAAGTTCCACTACTCGGTATAGAGCGAAGACTGACAACTTTCAGTCTAGGGGATTGTCTGCTATCTAACAAATAGTTCCGAAGTGTCTGCCATGTAATAAAATATCCGCCAATGAAGTAACTGCGAATCTATTCAGGCTGTTTGCGTTAAGAGGTGTAAAGGATACAGAGGCTGCTTTTCTCGATTTTTTGTTAGATTTACAAACTGAGTAGTTCCATTTTTATTTATGTAGCTCTTTAAGAATCTCGTGAGAGGCTTAAAGAGTATCGTTTCGGAATTCGCCTCTCAGATTCGGGTTCGGAAACAAATTTGTAATATCTCCAAAAATATAACGTTATGAAAGAAAAAAAAAAGGAATCTCGGAAGCAAACAAAGAGATTTCTAAAATATTCTCTCTAGGGAGGATTCTGAAGAGCTTTTTTTTTGTTTTAATTGGAACGAAAACATCATTTGCATAGGACTCAGAATGAATAATTAGTCGGTTGAATAACTTCACTTTACTCGATTAATTTTTTTTTTTAAAGATATTCTCTGTATTAATTCATCAGGTGGACGTTTAGGGCTAGATTGATATTGGGTGCACCAGTTACTATTGAGGCTTTAGTTTTGGTTCTTATATCTAGACATCGTTAATTGTCTTAATTTTCTTTTTCACTGAAAAATCTATTGAAGGTTTGAAAAACTCTAAAAACAATTCCAAGTGAAGTTGGTAACGTTTAAACGAACCCCTTTGTTTGTTAGCTTGTTTCTTGAGTTTTCGATTTGACAGAGCAACCGTTCTCAATCCAGTCCACTCACTGTCTCCACATAAATCTTTAAGTATAGGGATTAGTTAAGTATATTAACTATCTTAAAACTGCTTATTTTGAATGTTTTATTGATGTGGTTTCGTTTAGGATCGAAGGGCTTCCATCTACCATCATACAGAGTATCGATTAATACATTGGATAGGTGACAAGTTATTGGGGCTGGGGACAGAACGTTACCCTTGGGTATTCCGCTGACCGGGACCATTGTACCAAGCTGAAGTGCTCCGGTGACGGGGAACAGATAGCAGCATTCAAGTCGCCCATTGTGCGTCACCCGCTGTGTGTATCTGCTCTTGTCAGTTCTCCAATCTAATCTGTTAGTCCTCCATCATTTTTGCTCTCTGTCTGTTCTCTTCCAAAGTCGCTCCCTTTTTATAGATTTATTTTAACACCTGATTTATTTATTTTTTAAATAGTTCGTTGCGTCACTTCTTTCAAACCGGGGAGGCACGGGTCGGATTCTTCGTGTCGTCCTAAATGACATAAATCAAGTTATTTCATAGGAAGTGGGAAAGCTCAGTGAGTTAGCCCTGACTTCCTGTACTCAAGGTCTCAGGTTCGGGTCTGACTGGCAGATGATTATTTATTGTGTATCGTCAGCCTTGGATCGATCCTGGTATCTGAAAGACCATCTTGGAGCACACCTAGCTTCTATGGTGTGGGTACTCTAAAATAAATAGTTAATTATGAGGTCTGAAGCCTTGCTTTCCCTCCTCATGTGGGGGGATAAGTATGGTTCGGAGTTCCCATGGCCGACTGTAAATAGTGTAAATAGGTATGCCTGCATCTAAGATGTTTATTTTCATTACTTTTTTTAAAGATAATTTTAATTCTAATTTATTCATTTATTTTCATTCTATTATTACTATTATTTCTATTTTCTTTCTGCACTATGATATTTTATTTTGTTCTTTTGTAGCTTTATATTATTTGAAGTTAGCTTATTTTTTTTTTTTTTTTTTATTTGTAAATATGGTGTGAATGTTCTCTCAGAACTCTATTATAAATGTCCTTTATTGAGACAGATTGTAATATTAAAAAAAAAATAAAATAAAAAATTATGAGGAGGCGTGATCTTGGCCCTATCACCTCTCTGGACAACCGTTGTCCTTGAAACTGCATTACCTTACAAAATACTGAACTAGACCCTCCATGGGTTGTAGAAATACTGTACGGGAAACCTGCGGCCTACAAACGTTTTTGTACTATATTCAATATTATAGTGCTAAAATTAATTAATATTTAATAATTTAAATCGTTACATTTAGAAATTAATAGAATTAAGTTGAATATACATACATTCATACCACGTACATATTCAAATAATGTGGGTGTGTATTTAGTGATACATAGAAATAGCAACAGTAAAAATTTAAAGAATTGTTCTTATCTCCATTAGCTCTGGCTAACCTTAATGATAAAAAGGTTGACCACGTAAGGTATAGTGGGTTCTGGTTTAGAAATTTGAAATAAGGCATCTAATACGTAATTGATAATGACCGATTAATAATTTTAAAATTATTTTTTCTTAATGATAATATTTACATTTTCATTTTTGTTGGCTTTTGGTTTACTCCTTTATTTTATACCTAGCCCAATGCTAGATAACTAATTAATTAAATTGATAAATGATAATTAAATTATAATGGATAATAGTTTGATTTAGTCCTATTTTACTTTGAATAAAATCAACTAAAAAAAAAAAAAAAACATCCACTATCACTAACAACCCATGAAACGTCTTGGGTTAAGTACAACATAAGGAAGTTCTGTTTACACGGCCAACGGTTGTGCAGGAGGGTGATTGGGTCGAGATCACGTTTGACTGCCAGGTATCCCCCCTTAATTAATTATTTAATTAAGAGTACCCACTTTATAAAGGCTGGGTGTGCCCAGGAGGTTCTGCTGAATAAAAGAGGGGTCTCTTTGGGTAAAAAACTTCCGGTATAGGGACTACTGTAATCGATATGACAGGCCTGTATTAATCAAAATAGATTTATTTATCAAAAGAGATTGTTTTAGTAAAATTAGATTTAACTGAGAATGGAAGCTCCTCCACCGAGGATATATGGAAAAATCACTAGAGGAAGGCGGATAATTGGGACACTAAATTCTGTGATATGGAACAAGAAAGTGTGTCTCCAAACAAAAAAAGGTTATATCATTCCTGTTTGAAAAGCGTCACTCTATACACGTCTAAAACGTGGCTGATCACCAAAAAGGAGCAGACAAGGCTACTGTCATTGAAGATGAACTTTTTGAGACGCTGTTGTGCCGTTTCCAGAATACAGTTTATTCCCAACAAAAATATTAGGCGGAATGTGCAGCAGAAAACAACTATGCTATACGACATAGAAACCAAAAGGCTGAAATGGTATGGCCATTTACAGAGAATGACGGTGGGCCTATATCCAAAATTAACCTTTTTCCATCAAGTGATAGAAACCCGAAAAAGAGGACTGCAAGGAAGAAATGGTTGCAGGTTCATGGCTCCCTGAGGTCTTCGAGAGGGAGTCTGGCTAGACCGAAAAAAGTGGTAAATCTACAGAATACGATAAACAGCTAATTGTAATAAAATCATAAATAATAAAACAAGATTTGGATGAAAAAATACAGAAATCTAAAGCAGAAGAGAAAGAGAGTAGAAATAGAACGTGCTGAATATTTTATTTTTATCCGTATGCAAATATAAATACAGTAGAGCACATTGTCCAGCATTTCTCTCATGCTTATTTCCTCTCTACAGGAAATGTGCTATAAAACCTGCTTTGATATTGATCGGAATTGAAATAACTGGAATTTTGCTGTGAAAGTTCCTCGTAAACTTCTAGAGAATACAATGTTACAAGCCCAATACGCTGCCTGCTAAACATTTTCGTTTATTTTCCTCACAGAAAACTAAACTTAAGAACTACCTTTTTATTTTATAATCTGATTTCGCTTATAAAAAGACTAAAGAGTGCCGGTATTATTAATATATTGATATTAAATATTTGTAGTGCCAGCTAGATCTAAGATTAGTTTTTGAAAACTTTTTACAAAAATAATAATTTTATAGACTAAATACTATATATTTTTTTTATCGGCAAGTTCTAATTAAAAGTTGGTTCATTTACATATTCGTATGTCCGTTATGTGTATTAAGATAATTATACATCATGCAATTTTCATATTCTTTAATATTATGCGACCGTTGTGCCATTTTCTCAACCCCATTGGCTGTTAATACCTTTGAAGTGGTTGAGAGTGAAGCTGGGATCTCCCTTTCTCTGTTCTCTCTGTTCCTCTGGCTGATTGTAAAGAGTTCATATGAGTATGTCTTATTTTACTTTTTAAATACATTTTAGTTTAGTTTATTATTTTTCTCTTTATGCTTTTATCTTGTTCTTATTTGTATGTATTATATTTCTATTAATCAATAAATGTATTTAATGTTTTCTGTAAATATGGCATGGATGTGCTCTCTGATCTCTATTTTAAATTACCTTAATTGAGACATAATGTAATATATTTCAATAAACATGGTAAAAAAAAATATCTACATAATATTTATATATATATTTTTTTGTTTAGGTGAGTATTGGAATAAAATCAGAAATTCATTTAACATCTTATCTCAGTAACATGTGAGTACCCTTAATTTTCATTATCTGTTCTTAATACTTCATTATTATTATTATCAATGATAAATTATACATATAATAAAATAGAGTATGAAAACTTCCGATCCTAATCCGATTTTAGCAGAAAATTATTTTCTGTTATGTCAGCCATGTATCTCACTAGCGGATCCAGAGTTTAATTTTTGGGGGATGGCTTCATCCCGAAAGTTTTTTTTTCATATATATAACGATAATTAATTTGAAAAAAAAAGAAAAAAACTACCTATATGATATGGTGTTAAAGTGATTTTTGAAGTCCTATTAAATACAATTACACTAACAAGAATACTTTAAGAGATAGTTTTTAATATTTTTTTCTATAAAACATGGTAATATCACCATTTTTGTGGGGGGGGAGGAGGCTTCAGCCCGAAAGCTGGTAGGTGTGTGTATCTGGTAGAGATGGGCAAATGGCAACCACCAAATGCAAATGTAAAGTACCAATTATTTTACTCAAATATTGGCTTTTATTTGAGTGCCAAAGAATTTCAGATTTTTCCCATCTCTGGTATCTGGGGTCCATGGCACTTTTTGGTAGACATAGTCTCTATAAGTTCGATAACTATGCTTAACTAGGTTGAGTATCGAGGATGAGGTAAAAAAAAAAGGATGAGGTTTTTATCAGTGTTTACATAATTATTCTTCTTGTTCATGATACATTTTTATACTTTGTTTTATTTACTTACTGTCAAACTAAATCCGTATTATAGTATGTATCATAAAATATTTGTATTATGAAGTAAGTGATATTACATGCTGTCGTAATCTCTTAAAAATGTGGATTTATTCACACCCCATGGGAGGCAGAACGGTGGAGATTTCTTCCGCGGCCACTTCTTTCCGTTCTGATCCTGAAGATATGCCACGTTTTTTTTCAGCGTCATTGTTTACTCTTTACGGTAGTGTCGAGGTTATCCCAACTTTCGCGAATTTCTCTCCTTTTTACACGTTACTTCTAAACACTGTTCTTTATGTATAGTACCGCCGCTGGAATCGTGAGATCTTATCTCTGTAGAAGTTTTTTGTATCTTCGAAGTCATCCAGTGTTGAAGAGTAAGTTCCTGCCTTCCGTGGCTAGTGCCAAATATACTACCTCATCATAAAATTTACTTGATTGAGAAAAATATTTAATATAAAAAAGTATCCCAAATCTTGAAAAAAAACATGTTTTCAAAAAAAAATAACAACGCTTATTTCCAAAGTGAACTCTTCCTTTCGAAAATCGAGAAGTGTCGATTTCAATATAAAAAAACTCAACCATCCTGGTTGATATTATAAAAACTATCATGAATATTAAAACAATGATGTGAAAATTAGTTTAAATCCGGCACTGTTTTTAGTTTATTTTTTATTATATATATATTTTTTAAACTTGCTTTCCTAAAGTTTCCTTAAAAACAATAATTCATCTAAAGTTTTTTTTTTTTTGCTAAGGTCATTTGACAATGTTTATAACTTTTTATATTAAAGAAACGGAACTTGTCAATTAAATCTCTTCAAACCCGGTCTTATTTAAGTTAGAAATCAAATATTTCTTAATTTATTTTTCTTTACTTGATTAGTGTTCACTTTAAAAATTAACTACTCAAATTGTTTCCTTATAGTTTGTTTTAATTAAATTAATTAATTAAAATGGATTAAATGGTCCTTATCATTTTAACATTTATTTATGCCATAACAACGAGTTTCGAGTCAATTGATTCATTTTCAAGTTATCTCAATTCAATGACATTTCCAACGTATTTTCATATTGTATAGTGCAATTCTACTCTTTATTATTAGCCCAATGATATATATAAAAAAACAATATTCCTCGCATTTTGTTCTAATTTAAACAAATGGGTGTCAATTTAAAAAAAACCAAATCCGGCAGTGCCTTTACTTTCCTTCTCAAATAAAAATAAAAAGGCTTCAAGCCACAAGTGCTGAAAATGTACACAGCTTATTCCTCCTTAGATTACCTTCAGGTAATAAAAGTCCATTGTTATCTGTATGTACAGATATTGTATTTTGTTACATTATTGAACTTTTCTGGTTGGATTAGGAGAACAATAAAAAACTTCTTTATAGTAGAGTTCATGAGACAGGGATACAACGTACCTCCCTCTATAAATATATTATATTGCATGTACTTATATATGTAGTTGTTGAAAATAAAAAAACTTTTTGTAGTACTGAGAAATAAAAGGTACTACCGTGTGTCACGATTTTAAAATCAGTTCCCATGCTATATATACATGTATTCATCAAAATAAAATTATGGAGTTACGGAAAAACAAAACAAAGAAAAATCCTTTTATTGTTTAAAATTGACTGCTTATAATAAAAGGAGGTGCATTCACTCACTGGGTTTCAGTTTTTTTGACATTGATTGACATCCATTCGATTCAATGCCTATAAAATGCAAGGAATATTGTTGGTTTTATGTTGAATGTTTTATGAGATAATTGCAATAAAACTGTACAGTTGCTCAACTATGTTGAGTTGTTAAATGACCCGGCATATTGATCAGTCCTGATCGATAATATTTAATATGAAAATATGTTGGAAATATCATTGATTTTCGATTAGCTATTTGATGCGAAACCTTGTTATGATTTAAATAAATGGTAAAATTATAAAGGCAATTCAATCCTTGATAAACGTTTTTAAGTATATTAAGTCCCTTGAAAAACGTAGTACTGTAAAGAAACTAATGTTTTTTTTTTTCAAATCTCCATCCGCTTCTGTCATGGTAGTGACAATTAGCAGATTTATATAGTTGTTATGTTATTAAAGTTAATTTTCTTTCTTAAATCAGGAGAGGAGATCTCTCATCCTGTTCCTTTTCAGTCGCCTTCAGATGAGCATGTCAGTTGTGGCCATGTCGTTTTATAAGTCTATTGTGTCCGTGTAGTTTACTTTGAAATCGATAGTAAAGAGTGTGTATCTATTGGTCGATAGTTGGTTGTCGTTAGTCCCTATTGTTGCTTACGTACCAAAGAGCTGATGTTATTAGTCTTAAAATTTTGGATTGGAAAGATCGTAGTTTTTGTAAGTGCGTCTTTTTTTGGCCGAACTGAAGATCTGTGAGGCGTATGTCCATATGGGTTTGAGCAGATATGTGTATTTATTTAACTTTGGCCTGATTTTAAATTTTGTATAGAGAGTATAGTATTTTCAGTCGCTAAATTTTCAACTACTAAATTTGTTTAATTTTTAATTGTGGATAGATGGTTGACTGTCGTGAATAATGAAGAGAAGAATAGTTGGGGTGATCAGTCAAATAAGAAGGCAAAAATAAATGATAATATTTATTTTGACATTTGCCGACGTTTCGACCTGAAGTTCAGGCCTTCATCAGGGCTAAGAAAAGAACCAGATAACAAGGTATGAGAAAAATAAGTAGTGTAGGTAAAAAAAAATTAAAGTAAAATGCAGTTGTTAGAATAATGACATTAGTAAGAACTGAGAGGTAAATAATAATAACCGGTACAAAGTGTTTAATTTTTGTTGATAACAATTTCAATAGCTAATTCGGTTAAATGAGTAATTTCCCGAAAAATATTAGGACTATGAAGGACTTGTAGAGCGGAGGTAGTAATCTGCAGACAACGCCCACGAGGACGAATCATTCAATCAGTGTCGTCGCCGTTGCAATAAAAACCTGATTGATTCTGACCGCTGGAAGGGGCTGAAGGAAGAGGAAGGGCTTTCGGTGGGCATGTCCGAGTCTCGAGATCGTGGTTTTTAGAATTTTGAGAGATTAAAAATAAAAATCAGACTCGTACTAAGCCTTCGTCATTTCATTTATGAAAAGGAGCTATGTCCTGGAGTTGAGTGTGCCTAAGGGACTTAGGCTTAGAGGGAAGAAAAGAGATCCTGATAAAGGAGGAGATAGAGAAAGCGATGAAGAAGTGGATGAAATAGAAGAGATGTGGTAGGGGCGGTAACACGTGACCACTCCCAGGGGATATGGGACCTTATTCCGCGGGACGTGCTGGGATCTCCCGTCCCATTCTAATGCCCCCTTGCTATATGTTAGGGATTACTTTCTCCCATCATTTTTGAAATGCGGGGCCAAACCTTTTGACTTTTCCTTTTTGTTTATGATTAAATCATAGCGGTCTCTTCTTCCTTAGCTCTTCCAAAATTAATATTCGAGGAAGTTAAGATGATAGTGGTGTGTCAATTTCGAAAGAAATTGAATGGTTTTAATATTCGATTGCTCCAGACCTGGGAAAAATGTATTTTTATTATTATGAGGAGTTAATCGGGAGGTGCGGTCAAATAAATAGTAAATTAAAATATAGTAATTATTTAATTTTTGCCGACGTTACGACCTACTTTGCAGGTCGTCTTCAGGGCTACAAAAGATAAAAAACATGGTGAAATTAAAAAAGAATATAAGTAGGTATAAAATAAGAAAAGGTTGTCAGATACGGAAATAAAAAGATAATATCAGAGATATAGTGGGTGACAATGTAGTTAAAATATCAAGTATTATATATGTAGAAGATACAAACAAATGGAAAATAAATATGAATAAAAAAAAAATAAAGGAGAATATAGCATGTAAGTTTTATTTTTATTCATATTTATTTTCCATTTGTTTGGATCTTCTAAATATATAATACTTGATATTTTAACTGCATTGTCACCCACTATATCTCTGATATTATCTTTTATTTCCGTATCTGACTTTTTCTTATTTTATACCTACTTATATTCTTTTTTTATTTTCACCATGTTTTGTATCTTTTGTAGCCCTGAAGACGACCTGCAAAGTGGGTCGAAACGTCGGCAAAAATTAAATAATTACTATATTTTAATTTAGTAATTATTTGACCGCACCCCCCGATTAACTACTTCTCATATTATATCAACGGTCAACCATCTCTACATCATTATTTTAATTATTACTTCATTCTACTTCTCGACATCACATTCGCTGGTTGGTGATACATCTGGTGGTTGGTGATACAGGTGAAAATAAGGATAAAAAAAATATTTTAAAATACAAAGTTTTTTTTTTATTATTATTTTAATGGAATTTACAACTGTATTACATAGAGAATACAATAAGTAAATGAGAAATTTGTAACATGGCATGTACAACATGAAGAGAAACTACCCATTGGTAGAACTCAAATTAAAATTCTATATTAGAAGATCCCGAGGCCATCTTCTTTTCAGAGATCGAGGAGGAAGCAAGCTTTGAAACAAGTAGGTTCGGATGGTTCTGCAATTTCTTATGGAAGGATAGGTATCTGGATTGGGCCAAATAGGAAACATATGGAACATTAAGATCTTTATCGATGATTTTATTTGTGACAAAGTAAGGAGCGTTGAAAATACAAAGTATTTTTTTTTTTCAAAATAAGGTGTATTTAAATATATGTACTAAAATTTGTATGTTAGGACTTCACCTTAATATTAATAATAAAACCACATATTTGATCGCTTTAGTCCTACTTTATTTTTTTTTTCATCTACGTTTTAGCCCTCAAGGGGAAGAATAGGGAAGGCAAAAAACATATTTTAATAATTAAAAATTATTATGGACTAAGTTATCCTTGTCAACTTCCTAAGGGCTGAAACGTTAATGTAAAAAAACAAACAAATAAAGTAGGACTATTGTGATCAAATGTGTGGTTGTATTATTACTATTGAAGTGTATTTAAATTACAAAATAAAAAATATATACGTTTTATGAAGTGGTGATTTACAACTAGTTCTTTTAAAATATGTTTATTGTGATGAAATAAGAGCTATGATATCTAATTTTCAAGTGATTAATTGGAAATAAATGATTTTATTCAAGTTATATTATTTTCGAAATAATAAAAATGACGGTTTGTCAAATCATTTCAATTAAATTCCTTAGTAGGATTTCATAAAACGAACCATACCTTTTTCTTTGCTGAAAAGTATATTTTATTTTTTAACTAAACATCGTTCAACCTTTCCTGTTTTTTTTTTTCACATAGTATGTTCCTCTACCCTTTTCTACGAAAAGACTCGGATGTTCTTAATATTATTTATTATTATTATTTTTTAATATGATATAGGCTAATCAATTTTATGATTAAAGATTATTATATTACAAATTGAACGCAATCGACTTTAACAAATTTCGGTAATTCATTTTGTGTAATTATAATACAATATTGTTTTGTTAATACATCTTTATTGAATAATTTTACATATTGAAAATAATCAAGTCAGTAGTATTAAGTAGAATAAGAGTAAAATAACACAAATTAAAATAAATATATATTTATTTATAAATAAAAAAGAAACTTAATGAAATAAAAAATAAAAAAAGTAGTAAAGAACTTTAACACACATATATAAAATTTAATATACCTACCTATATGAACTAAAACTAACTATTTATTCTGTATAAGTCCTCGTTATTTCAGCAAACTTTGTCAAAGTTGTAAGTAAGTCAGATGATGTTTATTCCTTGGTCGGCTGTTAATTTTTCATTTCCTGAGCTGAGTGGGCCAGACCGATGTAAAAGGTACTCCCTTTCTTAAAAAAAAGATAAAGGGAAAAAGAATAAAAATAGCTCCAGAAAAATAATTGGGTGCTTTTTTACAAACTCATCCCGTGTCAAGGCATCTTGGTTTCATTTCCGGACTGATGAATTGAACTTTTAATACTTAATGTGTCTTAGTTGTTTTTATCGCTATCTTGAGTCCATTATTATTTTTAATTATGTGCAAAGAATTATATGAAATATCAATTATATCAATTTTTTAGTTGTAAAGTGAATTGTTGAACTATGTTGGTTGGTTGGTTGGTTATATAGTCAAGACTTAAAACCTGTTGGTTGTCCAAGCCGTTAATTAAGTATTATTATATCTTCTTGTTGTAAATACTAGAAATGAAATTATATAGACGTAAAATGTACGTTTAGTTTTAGGTTATTTAAGGTTAAGTTTAAAGTTAGTATGGTGAGTAAAAACTATGGGGGGAGGGATGAAGGTGCTACGGGAGAAATTCAGTGATTTTTAAAGATTCCTTCTTGAGGTAGAAAATATGTGACTTTACTGAAGATTTTGTCATCATTTCCTAAATAAGTTGATGTATTTGCTGGTATTTTCTTTTTGTTTAATGCTTTGATGTAATAGGCACAACTCTCAAAGATATATGGAACATGGAATCATTCTCTCTCCACACCTCTGACAAATGAGTGGGTTTTCTTTTGTAATTAAGTGTGAAGGTGCGTAAGCCTGGTATGTTCTGTTCTCAGTAGCCTAGGGGCAACTTCCTCTCTGCGTTTACTGCTCTATGGGTTCACTTCATTTTTTCTGACCTTTTGGAGGATTGTTGTCCCATAGTGTCTGTCAATGTTAGTATATGGCCTCTTTCAGGTTCCGCGCCAGTTCGTTTCTTTTGCTACTCTATCAGGCATTTCAATCCCAACAATGCCTACTTGACCGGGATACCATAAAAAAATGTACTAATGTTCCTATGGTATTTAGCTGTTTTATGACCCCCAAAAAAGCTTTTATGTTTTGAGTTCTGTTTCCCATTCGTTAAGCTTACTTGTTCATAACATTTTCTTAGTGGTTTTATTTGAATTTGTTTTTGTATTTCTTAAACCGTTTGGTCTGTTTGGTAATTCGCTTTCGTAAATCATTGTTCAAGCTACAAAAATGTTTTCTCTGATATATATATTTGATAATGTATATATATATTCTTGTTGTTGTTTATATGATTCTGTATATATATTGATAATGTGTATTCTTAAAATATTTTTGATTTATTCAATTTTATAGTATGTACTCTCCTTCGTCATAAAAGGTATGCGAACTTGTTAAATTTGAATAAAAAAAATGTTTTTGCTATATTGAAGTAATATAATTGTATGTTATAAAATTATGAATGGTTATTAATCAAATTGTAAATAAAAAAGAAGGTTGTTAGCATGAGGTAAAAAAAAAAAGAAAAGAAAGAATTGTCATATCATTTAGACTGAACATTTTCCCCTTCCTGACTAATGTCTTACATTGTTTTATTTTCGATAAAAAATATTATTGTTAATAAAAATAAAACATTATTATTACTATTAAAACCTTTATCGGTATATAACCAAGTATTTCAATTATTTCAAATTCGGATATAGTTCAAGTAAATGTAGCAGCATTAATGTTAATTGCAGGCCATATTTAACTCCTTATATATTTATTAGTGTTGCAAAAATACTAATATATTTTTATTAATAATTTCAAACTTGAAATTCCGTCATCCAGGTTTTTTATATTTCAGTAATGAATTATCGAATTGTTAATACAGTCTTGTATGGTATGATTTTACTATCTGAGCGTGTGTATTCATAGATAAAACCACAGTGGGCGGAACTTGTGATTATCAAGTTCCTGTTAGATAATTTATGATTTCTAAAAACCTGCCAGTCGTTTTGCTAGGTACTACAGTGGCCTTACAAAGTTTTTATTCTATAAATAATGAATTAAAATTGTATTTTCCAGTGCTTGTTTCCTGGATGTTGAAATAATCAACCTTCCCTCTGAAAGGTATATTCATTGTTATCAATGTTAAAGCTATTCAAAGTCGTTAGAAGACACGTGATTGTTATATTACATAACGTTAAAATATGTTGCTATTACTAAAATTCTTATGAAGTAACCTCGTTTTGCTACTTAAATATTTAATTTAGATATTAAATAAAATTATAAATAATATAATTACTTGATATTCATTTTAATTTATCTTTTTGCCGTTATACGTTTCTGTATTATTGTCTTTAATTATTATACCGCATTTATATTTTTATTTTCTGTAATTAAAGTTTTATAATAAAATACAAATTAAAAAAAAGTCCAAAGTTGATTAACAACTTGCAAAAAAAAAAAATTATTAATTTTATTCTAAAAATAATAAAAAAAATTCATTTATAAACATTATTCAGATTGTTATGTAATTTCTTCATGAAGGTTTATTTCTGTTTTAATTTTCATTGTTTTTAAATTATTAGTTAATACTTTCTATTTAAGTGTTGCCCAAAATCGGTCTTGCACTTTGCAAGACCAAGACTGGTAAAAAAAATTGATTTTTTAAATAAAAATTAAGGCAAAATAGTTACTAATACTTGACAATCTTAGTTATTATATGTTAATAATCGGTTTCGCCAATATACTTTTGCATTAACTCCTCTATTTTTTCTTAGTTAGGTTTCTTCTATCTAAAAATTACAGTAATATCTCTATTGTAATAAGCTGATTAGAACTGCGATGCTCTTGTGCAAGACCAAGATCATGACCAAGACTGAGTTTGCAAGAGCAAGAATCGTCTCGGTCTCGGTCTCGCATTTGGGCAAGACTATTTAATTAATATATTTATATATATAAATATATATACATATTTTAAATTTAAATTGTATATTGTGTCTAATTTACATTTATTTAATATTTGCCATGCTTCTTATTTTAATTTAATATTTTCAATTTTAATTTTAATTATTGCTATTTTTTTAATTCAGCATTTACCATTTTTTAAATTTTAATTATATATTTTCTATTTTTTAAATTATAAATATTTTCTAGCTTATTTTAATTTTAATTTGATTATTTATTATAATTTTATTTAATAATTACAATGTTTTATATTTTTTTTAATTTTAAGATCATTTTATCAGATTTTACCTACGTCTAATAAGCGTTAAAAAAACAAGTCCATAGTTAACTAACAGATTTTTGCTATAATAATAATAAAGCTCCTTTTTTAACTTTTATTGTGATCGTAATGTAACTCTTAAATAAATATTTATTGTTTCATTCAATTTTTCTTTCTTTCCACAGACAGTTTTAGGATAAAGTACGCAAATATAATAAATATTTGAGAAAGTGGCAAGACCTCAGTTACCCATCTTTTATAGTACGACAAAACGAATAAAAAAAAAAAACATAAATAAACAACAACTCCAGTTTCATTTCGTATTCATTAAGTAAACAAGCCGGAGCCAAGGTCGAAGTTTTCCGGAGTTGGGAAAAGCCGGGATTTGGAAGGGTGGGAGAAGTTTCCTCGAAACGTGAATTTATATCAGCAACATTGCAACTTTCCCGACTAATCTTGATATTTTCTAATGTATCGCTTTCCTTCCTCTTTAGTCAGTATCTGTTTTTCTTTTTTATTTGATTTTTTTTTTTAAAATGCGATTTCATTTTTTTTTTTTTTTACTTTTGTGTGAATTAAGTTTAGAGGTTTTGAATGCAAGTCCCATTATAGATATTAATTAGATATCCTTTTTATTGAAAAACATAATGATACTAATAGTGACTGATTTGCAATGCTGCTGCAAAAGATGGAATATTGAATGTTGCACAAATGAAGTAGCTTTATCGTAGGAGTTTCACAGAAGCCTTTAATTCATGACTTAAGGTAATCGCACCAGTAATGGACTGGACATAGCTAAGGGAATTTTTGCAGTTTTTGGCTTAATCCGTCGTAATTATATTTATAGACGTCTTTGGATATTTAGAATCTCTAGGTTCTCCTTTTTCTATTTAGCACTTTAAAATTGAAAAAAATGAACAGTTATGCAGGTATAATCTTCATTTAAAAAAAACAACACCTTATTGCAATTGTGATGGACTTCCACAACATTCAAATATTCTAGTAATGGACAAGTGGTCGGCACGGGTAATAGACATAACTCTATAACGATAAAGATAAAAAAGCATAAATGTTCAACTTGCTCTTAGCAAAACTGTTAGTAGGGAGGTACGAATGAAAAATTAGAGGAGTTAAATGCAAAAGTATATTGGTTATATCAATTATTATCATACAGTAACTAAAATTGTCGAGAATTAATAACTATTTTCTCTTAATTGTTATAAAAAAAATCGATTTGTTTTACTTAAAATTTAATATATATATATATATATATATATATATATATATATATAAAACACTGTTTTATTAATATATATATATTAATAAAACAGTGTTGCCCAAATGCGAGACCGAGGCAAAATAGTCCCTAGATACATATTCTCTAGTTCTAGAGATTCGCCTATACATACACACATACGCCAATTAGGTGCCATCATATTCCTTCCAACGCACGCGACCTTGCTTTTAGTTAAGTTAGTATGTAACTAGTGTTGCCCAAATGCGAGACCAAGGCTCATCTTGGTCTTGCAAACTCAGTCTTGATCATGGTCTTGGTCTTGCGCTAAAGTCTCGCAACAGTCTTGCAGTTACTTATTGGCTTATTACTATAGAGATATTACTGTAATTTTTTAGATAGGAGAAACCTAACTAAGCCCGAATGAAAAATTAGAATAGTTAAATGCAAAAGTATATTGGTTATACCGATTATTAACATATAGTAACTAAGATTGTCAAGTATTAGCAACTATTTTGGTCTTGGTCTTGCAAAGTGCCGACCGATTTTGGGCAACACTAATCTTTTGTTAGTTTTCTTTTCTGTTATGATTTATGCCTGAACAGGCGAAATGTTAAAGAGTTATTTTATTCCTTTCCTGCATTTTGTTACCTGTTTCTTTGCAAGGTTGTGTGATTTTAAATTTTCCCATTATAACATGTATTTCTGTCCCTTGGTGAGTTTTTACTCGTTTACAATAAACGTTCTGGTAAATATAATTGAGCAATTGTTGAAAGGGGCACAAGTGATTAAGTTATTTTTAGGTTGTTCATTATTCTATGTCTACTTGGTTTTAATTACTATTTTGAATCCAAATCGTTATCAATGCTCCATACGCTTATGCGTGTTAACCCCGCAATCGGATAATTGGGGACGATGGTGGCCGACGGCTTTATGGGCACAGAGAGCGAGGAAGGAGAGGATATTGTGAGGAGTTAATTAGGAAGGGTATCGAGGACGCCACAAAGGCGGATGACTCGGTAGATCTACCTCTAGGAGCTGTCCCGGGTATGATAATGCTTTCAGGATCCGCAGGGCTGGCTGTAGATTGGCATCCATCTTGTCTACTCTCCGCCTCTATACCATCATTCCGTGCCAGTCACGTTCGTAATTATCTAATATACCCTAGCTTATATCTGCTTTCGGAAATATCGTCATCAACGATTTTATTTTATCTACTCGTTTATAGCGATACATTAATTGTATTTTTCTTTATTAAAAAATATCTCAACATTTTATATTTTTCATAAATTTATCTCTTGTATTAATAATCGAATGCTGAGAACCAAAATTTTAAATACCTAGGAGAGATAATATGTAGTAACGGAACGGATAAGGCATCAATGGAAGGAAGAATAACCAAACTGGAAAAACTGAACTTCGCCACCTTGAATGTTTACAATAAGAAAAAATTGTCCTCAAATGCAAAAAATAAGGCATTACTGTTCAGTAGCAAGATCTGTAATATTATATGGCATGGAAACAGTCAGCCTTCGAGCCTAGAGAAAATCCTGATGATTTACAGGAAGATTCTGATGTGGATTCACCGACCCAAGGTAACGCAAGAGGGATACAGGCTAAAATCCAATAAAGAAATATACAGAAATTTGGAAGATTTGGAAACACTCGTCAGGACCAGAAGACTGAGGTTCTAGGGGCACATGGTCAGGATGAATATTGAAAGACTGAACAAGAAAATTTTTGACAAAGTTTGCAGCTATAAAAGTATGGGGAGATATGTAAAACAAATAAAAGAGGAACTAGACAGGCTAAACATCACGGATAATGATTGCTTGGATAGAGAGCCTTTTAGGGAAAAACTGAAAGGGGGTGGGGGTTTTGTAGGTAGGAGGGGGAAAACGAATTAAGGAAGAGAGAGAGGGACAGCCCAGCAGGATGAGAGTGTATTGGAGTAAGAGGAAGGCTGAGGGTGTGAAGAGTAAACGGAAATGATATTCGCGTGGTCCTTGCTGGCGGGTTAGTTAAAAAAAAAATCAACACTATAGTTGATACTTTTTGTAAATTCTATACCTAATGAAGTTCTTATGACCCGATTTATTAAACGAAGGAAAGACATTGTTGAGTTGGCTATGTCCACCGGTTGTGCGTTGCTGATCTCCCAAAGAAATAATCACCTTGGTAGGAGCTTCACGAAGGAGAAGAGTTAGTACGTGATACAGACTCCTATTTATCAAATTATTAACACCCTTCTTAAGATTCGTGAATGGCTTTATTTTATCGTAAACTACAACTTTTAATTTACGAAAATACTCGGAAATGAGGCTCTTTTAATCTGGAGATCGGTAAACTTAATCTATTTAATGAGATACTAAAAACTCAGGAGCACCTATACGTTTTCCACTTGAATAGTCGAGGATAAAAAAAATGCAGTTAGACAGTTTGAACCAAAACAAAAGTCAAATCACAAAATCGAAAAAACAAAATGTGGCCTACAAAAATATATCGCCTGGTTGTTGTAACTTTCATCTCCAAGATGTGAAAATTGGTCAAACGACCCAACATTTCAGGATTTCGTGATCAAATTATCAATGAAGTGGCAACCAAACAATAAATAAATTAACAGTTCACACATCTTATTGAAAACTCATTATTTCCAAAAATTTTCATTGATATTAAAGTTGTAGGTTACGATAAGATGAAACCATTCCACAAGGTTAACATGGATTTAAATAATTTAGTTTGTTAATTATAAAAAGGGATCTATAATGCGAAATAAGTGGTACACTCAGTACAATATGTCTGGATGTTGTAGAAGCAGGTTATGAAGAGACTTGATGGACATTCGAAACTAAATTGCGGAAAGCTGAGGCATCTGGCGGAGGCTATTGAGGTTTGTCTAAGCGAACTGTTGCGCTAATTATATTATGCCATCATTTTTTTTTTTATTTTTTTTTATTTGTTTATTTAGAAATATTACATTCTGTCACATCAAGGACATTTATAATAGTGTTCAGAGAAAGCACACTCACACTCTATTTACAATAAAAAAAAAAAATAAAATAATACAGAAACTTAATAATAATAAATACAATAAATAAAATAAAAATAAATACAATAAAATAAAATAAATGTATATAAACAAAAGAACTAACCTAATCATACACACTCGGGCTTGAGTGGAGGATCTGGCCATTGCCAAAACTCCAATAGATGCTTATTTACAAAAGGTCTCTGGGCCACTGCCGCTTCAACCTTCGAGGAGGATTGTAAGGATGGGTGGTGCTGGATAGAGATTGTGCAAGGGGATTTGGATGATAGGTAAGGTTCTGGTGAAATTTGGAGAATTTTTCTGGAATAAGGTCTAGGACAAATGGGATATTAAGGTCATGGTGTAGGATTTTGTTATTTACATAGAACGGAGCATCAACTATTGTTCGAAGGACTTTAGATTGAAAGGATTGAATACGTTTGATGTTAGAAGCTTTTGCTGTACCCCACAGTTCAAGTCCGTATGTCCATATAGGTTTCAGTATTGTCTTGTAGATAAGTAATTTGTTTTCAATAGAAAGTTTGGATTTTCTGTTTAGTAGTCTGTATAGCTGGCCGTATCGTCGGTTGAGTTCTTGTCTTTTGAGTCTAGTATGTGGGTTCCACGTCAGTCTTCGGTCTAAATGAAAGCCAAGATACCGGACTGTGTCTGAGTAAGGAAGCTGGATGGAATTAAAGTGTACTGGTGGACAGGAACTGCGTCGGAGTGTAAAGGTAATGTGTTGGCATTTAGATTCATTAACTTTAATGCGCCAGTTATTACACCAGTGCTCAATCAAGGTGAGGTGGTTTTGGAGATTTAAGGATGCTATGTTGGGATCTGAGTCGGATGATAGAATAGCGGTGTCATCAGCAAAAGTTGCCAGGAAGGTATCGGGATGGACAGGGATATCGGCGGTAAAGAGGATGTAAAGGACGGGACCCAATACGCTACCTTGAGGAACACCTGCCTCAATTGGATAGCAATGCGAAAATTCAGTACCGCAACGAACTCGGAAGGTACGATCTGAGAGGTAGGAACGGAGAACAAGGTACAAGGACTGAGGAAGATAGTTTTTCAGCTTGGAAAGAAGCCCGGCGTGCCATACCCGGTCGAAAGCTTGAGCTATGTCCAGAAATGCACCCGAGCAATATTGCTTGCTTTCCAATGCTGCGGAAATATGATCAACCACTCGGAGTCCTTGTTGGACTGTAGAGTGTTGTGAACGAAATCCGAACTGATGGGAAGGAAGAGTTTGGGATTCTATAAAGGGTAGGATGCGTTTTAGGAGGATCTTTTCAAAGATTTTTGAGAGAATAGGAAGAAGGCTAATTGGTCTGTAGGACGTTGAGGTGTTGGGAGGTTTGCCTGGTTTCGGAAACAGGATAATAGTGGAATGTTTCCACAAAAGAGGAAAGTGGGTGGTTCGTAGGATGCTATTGTATATGTATGTAAGAAATATGACAGCTTTAGGAGGGAGTTGTCTAAGGATCTGAGAGGTAAGCAGGTCGTATCCAGGTGATTTACGGGTAGGTAGTTTTTGTAAAAGGAATTTGACCTCAGAAGGATTAACTGCTTTAGGCGGTAAGGAGAGTGGGATGGGTGAATTAATGAATTCCTCTACTGCTGACGTGTGGGTGGGATTGGATTCTGGATGAGAGGTGAATGTAAGGGAAAGGTTTTTGGCGAATTCTTCGGCTCTATCTTCGTCAGATGCTGCCCAAGAGCCATCACCTCGACGGAGAGGATGTGATATGTGATGGGGTTTTAGGATATGTTTGGTGGTCTTCCATAGGGAATTGTCATGAGAAGAGAGGGAAGTGAGGTAGGAGTTGAAGGATTGGGATCTGAAGGTGGCCAATTCTATCTTTAGTTTTTTGCAAAAATAATTATAGGATTGGCGATCGGTGGGGTGTCTAGTACGTTGCCATAATAATCTGGCACGGCGTTTGGTATGGATTAGGTCTATGAGGTGTTGAGGTAACTTATTTTTCTTAGGAGTTCTTGAGGAGTGGTTTGGAAAGGAAGCAGTCCAGATTGCTTGTTGGATAGTGGTGGTAAAAAAGTGTACGGTATTGTCAAGGTCATCTGGGGTTTTCAGGGTCATTCTGAGGTCAATTTTATCGGTAAGGATTTGGTGAAAGAGTTTCCAGTTAACATGCCATCATTAATAATAATAAAATAATCTTGGAAGTACTCATAATTACGGTAACATACTAGGAGTTTTCCGTTTTGAAGAGAAGATTGGTTGGGGTGATCAGTAAAAAAAAATGTCTAAGGTCTGAACTTTGGGCCGAAACGTCGGTAAAAAATAATAATATTTATGTTTTACATTTTTTTTCACTAATTTCAAATAAAAATAAAACTATTTATTTTTAACTTTTTACTAAGTACCCCAACCAATCTTCTTTTTAATTATTCTCTACAAACAACCATCAATCCGCAATTAGTTTTCCTTTTATTTCTCCAGCCTGACGTTGAGGAAGCCGTCAAAAGTTTCCCTACAGTCCAGTATAGACAAGATTTTCTCAAGTAGTTATTCACGGTGTATTTCTTTTGTCCTCCGCAGCAGGGCACACGTCAGGATAGGGAGCTCTGATCTACTCCCCTTGGCACAAACGACATATGGGGCTTTTCACCGCTCCAGTTCTATGGAGATGGTGCTGAAAGCAGTAATGCCCATATGTACCCTGAAGCAGGCATGTGATTGCAATGTTCCTTTCTTAAAAGGGGCTTCAATTACTTTCCTTCCGCTGATTTTGAGAAGCGTTCTTGAGATTTATTCATAACTTTTTTCTTTCCACTTGTTCAGTAGCCTCAAATCGCAGAGTTATGCTTCCTATTACTTCAAGGAGTTAGCTATATTTTATACTTTACCTAGTATTTATTGTCTCTTCACTAAAGAAATAAAGTATTAAATGAATATGTTTAATTTAATTACCAAGTGATAGGACTACAACTGCAGACTGCTTACTCAGGCCTTTAAAGGAATAGATAGCCATTACTACAACTCCCATATAGACATTTACAAAATTTATCCGGCTCTGGAGCGTTGTCTAATTCATAAGAACCATAGTCTTAAGATCCTCAGAACCCAAAATCTTCCCTTCATCGTTAAACTCCTTATTTTACGTTCCTCTATCCACTCTCTTAATACCAATCTATAACCACTTCCTTTACTGGATCCTTCATCATTCGTTCTATCTCCTTTTAGAACTCCTTGCCTATATCATACTATTACCTATTTCTTTAAACAACTCCTATTCCATCTACTAAATATTCAAAATTCCGCAATAATGAAAAATTACTTGTTTCTGTAATTAAAATTGCTGTTAACAGTCAATTGGTAAGTGCCGTTTTGTATATCTTTTTTAATTCCATTTAATTTGTTAAAAAAGTACTCCAATCTTAAGCTTGTATTATAATTTATTTTCCTTCTATAATTAATATGTATTTCTTATCATCATTGGGAATGCGACACTTGTTAAAATTTGCATATGGCCGCATGCAGATCCGACCCTTTGCGTCATGGCTGCAGACCGTAAATATTATATAATATGGTAGCCCATTGCGTACAACCTATAATTTGTCTCGTATGGGAAATCCTCTTCTATATTGTCTCGGATTCCGTGCATATTACTTTTTACGTTTTATCCTTTTTTTTTAAATCATATTTTATGGAGAAAAAAATACATTTCTCCTCAATCAAGGGTATTGAGTATTATGATGTGAGAAACTCATTCATACAATACATACAAATACAAAAATAATAAAAATTATAACAAAAATAAGAAAAAAGAAAGCTTAGTAAAACAGATATAAAATATAAAAAAAAATAATTAAGAAAAAAACGCAAAAAAACAACAACACATTCATGTTTAGCGTTTTATCTTAGCTACCAACTGTTAAACTTGTACAGAACATTTTTCCAATCTTCAGGGTATTTTGAACTTTTTTATTTGCATCAATCTCCGGTCAAATTGTCAAAAGTTCATTAAGAATGTACACTTCATCTTCTTAGGATGTTTGTTATCCATTATGTGAAAAATGTTTTAACACTTGAGTATCATTATTTGCAATTGTTTTTCTTTCGTTGTTTGAGAATGGTGAGCGTGGCAGCAAACATTAAGGAAGGATCCTTAAGCTAAGTTTTTTTTTTTTTAAATTGTAGATATATTTAGTCCGAAGGAGTATCAGTTCGCCAGAAAATTTAATGGATTGCCCCACCCGGACTTGAAAAATGTTATAACTTTGAATTACTGTTTTACTAAAAAATTTTAATAATCTGCCTCTGTTTTTATCTAAAACTTATCATTGATCTGCTTATCCATTTACATCACGTTACCATAGTAGCGAAATTTAACTAAAATAGATCTTTGTACTGCTAAAGATACAGTTGAAATGCAAAGTTATTGGTACATATAACGCAAAAATAATCAAATTCAGACAGAATGGATTAACATAATGAGACGTAAATGGAAGGATTGAATAAATTCTGATCTTGATGATTAGAGTTTTGCTGTTCTATACAGAGGGTACACAGGAAGAAATTTTGATCGTTATCATAAACGAATTTCCAGGATCTTTATGCGTTACGATTTTTTTGGAATTTTATTACGCATGAGAAAGCCGAATGGCTAAAACGAATGCATGATTTAATGATAAACATTCCGGCTGACAGCAAAATTGTTTATTTAGCCTCGAGAGCTTTCGACCATAATTAATTCCCTTTATTACCGCGTCACTGAAGAGTTTCGCGCTCCGCACAAGTGTTGTCAAGCTGCGTTTGTGCTAACAATAATACTCAACAACTACCGGTTGATGGCGTTTAATTAGTGTTTTAACGGACGTTTAGTTCTCTACTATGAAAAATGTTAATTATTATGCTTTCAGTTAGTACAAACATACATACAGTTAGCTCTTTGACAATCAGGAAACAATGAGTTAAATGAATGGTATTCAGTGTTCGGTAACGCATGTTTAGATTTTTTTTTTATGTTCTTATTAATCATTTAATAAAAATTATTTAACGATATTTTTTACTACTTAGTTCTTTATCGTATCCAAAAGATATTGCCACCTATTTTTGGTCTAGTCAGTCTCTCTCGAAGGCCTCTGGCCACCATGCCTTTCTCCACATCTCGCGACCATTTCTTCCTTGTCCGGCCTCTTTTACGCCTTTCTGTCGATTAATAAAGAAAAATTAATTTTGGCCATAGGTCCTCCGCCATTCTCTGTAAATGGCCACAACATTTCAGTTTTTTTGTTTCTATGTTATAGAGCGTTGTTGTTTCCTGCAGAACATTCCGCCTAATATTTTTGTTCGGAACGTGCTGTAGACTGCAAATGCCACAACAGCGTCTCCAAAAGTCCATCTCCAATGATAAATTATGATCTTATTTAAATTATTGATAATTAGTAACTTTTAACTAGTACTGAATTTCTAATTCGATTGTTCTGTTTTATTTTTTTCTATTTTACTCACTAAATTTCTGTCTTCATAGATGGCTCTTAATTTGCGTCTTATTAGTCCTCAGAAAATTAATAGTTTGTAAAATCTCTTTGAGGATCTCGTAGAAATTTGGTAAAATTATGCAATTTTGAAATCTTCTCAGGTGCTTGCCTCCTGTATGGGTTAATTGGTTGTCTAAGGCTACAACAACTAAAATAACAAGAATTAATAAATACCGCTTCTGACTAAAAAATGATGAATAAGAAAATGGAAAAGTTAATTTTTGTTTTCTTAGTTCAACACAAACCATTGTTTCTTATTATATTATTTAAGAATGTTCTTGTTGAATCACGAAAACAAATCATAGGAATGGGTTTAAACTGAAGATATGTTACGGAAAATTGCTTTTTTCTCCACTTATTAAAAATGATGGATTTCTTTCGTTCTTATGAGACCACTCAGTTTAATATAACTTGTAATAAAATGTGATAATTATCTACACATGTGAAATAATCCACCACTTCTGAAGCTGTAACTTCCACAACCCTTACGTATTTCTTTGAAAATACTCTTAAAGCATTACTACTAGTAACAACGTTTTCTAGTAGCTTATTTTTTTTTTATTTTTTTTTTTTTTGCCTTTCTTTCTTACTTCGCCTTTTAGGCTATACGGGATTTTCCCGGGCCGGGCGAGGGTGAGGAATTGGTAATAACCTCCTGGCACCGAGACGCGAACTCGTACTTCTTTTTTAATCTCATAACTTCGGTTATCTGGTTGCCGGGCAACTCGCGGTGCTGTGCACACGCGTTAGCCCATTCGGCCGCTCCGCCCCCGTTTCCTAGTAGTTATATGCTAGACAACATGAAAATCAACAAAAACACAATTTTCAACATAAATTCATTTTCACTACTTCCAAATTGAATCCTTTCCTTTACCAAATCATTATTTTGGGCGATTATGTATATACTCTTCATATCCTTTGGAAATGTTATTAAGGCTCCATAAGGAATTATCCATAGCAGCTATATATCGATATAATACATTAATTACATATAAAATGCTGCGGTCAGTAACATGTCAATTTTTATATGTTGACTAATAATTTAGGATTTTTGTTTGTTTGGTCTGAACAAAGGATTAATTAAATAGCATTCATTCTATAAGGCGTGTGAAGAGGTTAAGACTCGACAGTTTGTTGTCGTACGAGTCTTCTGATTATCATCAAATAATTTTATCAACTCCAAAATATTTTTATAAAATATCAAAACCGTTACTACTATAAACGTTATAAACTCCGTTTTGGAAGACTGTTATATCCCTGGGTATCCTCCTTATCTAATGCCTGGAATCAAAATTCTTGGAGGAATTCGGACGTTAATTATGGATATTGCAAACTCTGTTATTCCCAAAATCTTAATAGTCTTCTCTTACCGTTAGGAATGTAGACTCAGTTTTTCTATGTTTTAAAAAAGATTCATTATAATTTCTCTAAAGATATGGCAACGATTTATAATTTTTATTTATTTGCAACCTCAGAATGTTTTAGGAAAAAAAATGACAACTGTTTTTCAGAGAATTAAAATTGTTCCAAACATTAATTCATTCCCTACTTCTTAAACTTCTTCCTTAATGTCTTTGGAGGTGAAGGATGTACTATTGCTGTTAGAAACTATACTTATTCGACAAATCTAGTTATTTACCTTTGACGGTAAACTATATTTTAGTTAATTCTTCATTATATCCGAAGATTGAGCCCTCATTTTGAAGTTATTGTTCTCCGCCAGTAGGAAAAAATAGTCCGAAATTTCAGAGTAAAAAGTTAAGAAGGAAAAGATATTTTATTTGCCAAAAACTTTGCTAGTTTGAAACATGAATAAACTTTTAAAATAACCTTCTTTCCCTTGGCCGATTACAATTACTGAGAAAATAAAGAATTCATTACTCTATCCTAACATACGATCCTAACATTGTTTAATTTCCTTATTATGTGAGACTCGAGATCTACTTTTTCATCTTCCAATTCAATACATCTACGGGTATCTTCAAGGATAGTTATTAGGACGAATAATAGTTTTAATATTAAAAAAAATTAAACATTTAGGAAGTCCACCTTTATCTTGATTACAGATGGGTAAATACTACACTGATTAATAATCAGGATGAAAGCAATTAGTCAGGAATTTCTTCAGATATAAAAATATCGTCTGAAATTCCTGACAATTTTGTTTCATCATTATCTTGATACTTTATCATATCATCTTTATGTACTTAAAGACTTAAAAATGATCGTCACGTACTCTTCTGTTTGAGTCTGTATACGTTTTAATATCCATCTGGAAGCCAATAAGCATCGTCGAGAGACTTTCTAGCATTCGCAGGTATTGGATAAACCGGATTATCCGTCCTGGGACTCAGCCAGTCCTGCTCCTTCCTCCTCCTCTTCTTGGGCGACTGACCCAGAGGACACTACTACCACACCACGCCCCGAAGAACTAAGAAGTCGGGGCGTTGGCCTATCCCCTACTGGTTATTGATCCACGGCCCCCCTTCCCGTCTTATCATCGCCTCTCCTCCTCCAGATCAATTCTTCAGCGGCCCCTCCTAATTCCACTCGGCTCATTTATCATTCATTCCTCTAGTTTCAGCATCATTACAGGAATTGTGTCCACATCAGACACCGGTTAATCTCATCGCTTACCTACTTGTAATCTTGTAAATCCTCCTAAAAGAGATGTAACACTTCAAGTATGTTTAACCGTTGGAAAGATATCGTCTGTACTTATAAAGTACCTTCTATTTATATATATTTCTTTTTGAAGGAAGCTAGTCGACTGTTTTATATATCATGGGTGATAAATATTCAGTCATTACATATATTTTTTTTAATTTTTCCTGACGTTTCAACCCAAACATGTGGGTCATCATCAGGGCTAAAAAATTTAAAATACAATCAGAGATATAATATTATACGACTTATAATGGTAAATAATAAACTATTGTGATTGATGGTACATGAATGTTAACTATTGTTACATATACATTACATAATACATACTTCATTTTTAATATTGTTTATCGTAATAATAGTTAAGATTATGTACCATCATTGACTATAGTTTATTATTTACCATTACCGGTCGTATAATATTATATCTCTGATTGTATTTTAAAATTTTCAGCTCTGATGATGGCCTACATGTTTGGGTTGAAACATCAGCACAAATAAAAAAAAATATAATGACTGTGTCCTGAATATTTCGCCACCAATTATATTTCGTTTTGTTTGTTTTTTCATAAACGATGGAGCACAAAAAGCTCCATTTTTTTTTTTTAAATTTTGGTTAATTGTGTCTTCAGCATAACAGATCGAGTAACGATTTATCAAAGTTTTCCCTGGCGCGTCTTTTATTTCAGTTTGATCTTTGTTGTAAGGATAATTAGTGAATGACGTGCAAGACTTTGACTCTTCTTGCTTTAGAACTGAGTATTCATGGAATCATTTAAAGCTGCCTGTTAATCAGTATAGGTGTTTTTTACAACTAATTCTTAAGAAGTGAACAATTCCATAAGGACCTTTTGGTGATGTTTATGGTTGTGGTTTATTTAAATCTGTTAATTATTAAGATTTAAATCGTTGTTTATAACTTTTTAGTGCGGGTAATCTGAAAAATCATCTTAGTCCAAGTTGCTTGAAGTAATATCCACTAAATTTAGACCACTGGATTTCCATCCCAGTGATGCGGCGGAGATAAAAGTGCTGGAATCTCGTGGAGTCTTGCCTTATCCTGCACACGTGGGGGAAAGGGCCCAATTCGGAACTTGGACTGTAAATATTGTAAATAAGTATGATAGAAAGCAAGTTAGAAACAAGAGGGTTGGGATAGGTTATGAAGTTTATTATGGAAGGATAGATATCTGGATTGGGCCAAATCTGAAACATAAGGAATATTAAGGTCATTGTGGATTATTCTATTTGTAACAAAGTAGGGAGCATTGAGGAATTTATGAATTTATTTTGGATTGTAAGGATTGGATGCGAGAGGAATTTGTAGGTTTGGAGGAGCCCCATAGCCCTAAAAATATTTTTTAAAAAAACAACTAAATTTAGAATTATTTTTTCAGTATTGTATACAAAATTAAATAATAATTTACTTAATTTAGTATAATAACAATGTTGAAATTGACCGTAGTAAAACTGATGTTATGGCCAACTGCCAATCTGCTATTGTGGCATATCATTTGAGTTTCAGGCATCACCCTCGTAAGTGTTTTTATTGAAAATCTACTCATATTTGAGTACTCTTTTTTTTTTTATTGTATAAAGGTTATTTTATGTTAATGTGTTGAAAATTTTCTATTACTGGTACATTTACCTTAATGATTTTCTTATTATTATTTTTTATGTATAATCTGTACCATTACAGATGAAGGATTTTGGGTTTAGTACAATTTAGGGAAAGTACTGTTTCTTAGTCAGTGGTTGTGGAAGGAGGTGATTTGTCTGAATTTGTTTTCTCTTTATTAATTATATAATTAATAAAGTATATTTATTAATTATATAATTAATAAAGTATATTTATTAATTATATAATTAATAAAGTATATTAATTAATTATATAATTAATAAAGTATCCACTTTATGGAGGCTGGGTGTGCCCCAGGAGGGTCTCTCTCTCTCTATCCCAGGGTCACTCACGGCTAATGAAACAGAATAAATAATTTTTCTGCCATGAGCCGGATTCGAATCTGGGACCTTCAGTATTGGAAGATCAGTGCTCTGTCACTGAGCTACCGCACTCTATTTTGTATATACTTTTCAAAAGTTTTAATTATTTTTTCCCTCTAAATACTTCTATTTTTTTCCCCTCTCAACAAGAACATGTAATGCATTATTAATAGATTAAATAGTTCTTTTCAAGGGATGTGCTTCCTAGACAACAATTCCCACTCTCGCAACTATTGGAATCAGTACTAGTAAAAACGTGTTGACATTGCTTCTAAAAACAGATAATAGAATCGGACATAGTGAAGACCCGCGGAGTACACCACAGAAGGTAAAAAAAGAACCCCGGCTAGTCTGCTAGAGGTCTGCCTGTTTTTGTCGGTCCATTTCCTTCTCATT
This sequence comes from Nezara viridula, assembly GCA_928085145.1. Lineage (NCBI taxonomy): Eukaryota > Metazoa > Arthropoda > Insecta > Hemiptera > Pentatomidae > Nezara > Nezara viridula. The sequence goes on from OV725082.1 coordinate 73,358,189, forward strand.
TCCTATCCTGGTCTTCTTCAGCCCGCTCTCTTCTGGGTCACCTATTTCGCGAATAACAACTCTCGCTCGCCCTTTGCTCTTTCTATTTCGCGCCTGTCGATAGATGTGTATCTCCGTGTATTTTTGGTCTCTATTATATACAGAGTTCGCTGAGATAAGAAGTTTGTGTTATAATAAATTCACATATTTATTATTTATAAACATTTTTTTTTTACTTTACACACAACAAAAAAGTTATTAACAATTATCGTCTATAGCCAACAGACGTCACAATGGCTTAAAATCGTTAGTAGTAAAATAGTCTAATGTAGTTATATCGGACACAATTATAATTATAAATAAAAATCAATTTAATTATAATTGTAAACAAATAAGCTTGATCCTTTAATCCTATTTTGTTTTTCTTTACACTCAATGTTTCACACCCCTTTAGCCAATCTTTGATAGAAGAAACCTTTTAAAAAACAAAAATCACTCATTACCTATTTATTGTTTCATATTAATTATTTTTATATTATCTATTTACAGTCCTTACACTTCATACAATAAAAATAAATTCATTTCGGGCTAATTTTCCTTATTCAAATAATTTTACACTGATGCCCTCCTGATAATTTTATATTTATTGACAATATTTTCCATTGCCAATATAATGATTAAATTTTTTAAATTTGTAACATTAAATTTTTTATGTTTTGTTCTATTAAAAATAAGTAATACATTTAATAATACAATTTTTAATAATAATAACATTTTATTCTAATTTAATGAAGAATGTTTAATTTATTTTTTGGTTAAAACGAAATTTAAAATAAAATGTACGATGATAACTGAGTAATGTGGCTGTGAGTGAAAAGTAAAATATGTATATTAAAACGTTTTAACTAGTTTCAATAATACAAATTAAAGGTTTTGGTCATAGCTCCTTACATGTTTGATGTGTTTTATTGTCGAAACAAGCTCATTTTTCTGCATTTTATACAAATTGGAAATAAACTTCAAAATCGAGATTAAAAAAGGTTAAGTCCATTGATTGTAGCATTTTAATATTTTATTTTAGACTTTTCTACTTGATTGGCAGATAATTTGTTATGCGAAATTGTATACCTGACGCGCCTTAGTGTGAGGATTGTATTTATTTCTTTTATTTTTTGTCCACCACTTCCTAGATCATCACACTTATCAGTAACCATAATGGAATTCCTAAATTATGAATACCATATGAGTTATGGTATTCATAGTTTCTGCATTCTGCTATTCTAATAAACTTATTAAATTTTGATGAACAATTCAATCGAAATCTATAGGCCCGTTTTCACCTTTTAAGATACGATTTTTTTTTCTTCTGTATTAGTAACATCTTAAATGTCATTATATATACTACAATATACATCATATATTGAGAATGAAGTTAATATGCGTGTTTAAAATATTATTTTGACCCTGATGTTTATTCAGTCATTAAATGTTATGGATTAAATATGACTTGTAAATTTAATGTTAATTAATTTGGGGAACATTAATGTCATATATAGGGCTCGTGCAATGGCTTACAGTTTAAATATAGATTCTGCAATGCAGACCAAAAGATTTGTAGTCTACGCTACCATTACAGAGTTGGGTTTAAGTTCTCCTTAAGACTTCTGATTCTTACTCCTGTAGACTTCCTGTTGAATCTACTGCTCCAGTGGGATTATATATATTATATTAATTAAAATTACACTTCATTATTTTGTATTAATGTTTTATTGTGAGTTTTTGTTTCTATTTTTTAATGTATTTATTTTTGTGTTTTTGTTTTTGTAGTAAGTCATAAAAATAGGACATTTATTTATGATTTTTTAAATTTATATTTATAGATATTATTACAATTATTATTTTAGTAGATTAAAAAACGAATAAAAAAAAAAAAAAATCTGTCATGACGGCTTTCTGGAACAGTTTTAGTTTTATATTTATCCCTATTGTTTGCAGCCATAGATTTTGACATTAAATATTAGCATCTATATGGAAAATTAAAAATGTTAATATTTCTACTGAAGAATTTTTTTTTATACTATTTTACCGAGGAGTTAATTGTTTTAGTTGTTTGAGTTAACTAAGACAGTTTTGATTAAAACCTATGTAACATTTAAAATAAAACAAATACATTTAAAAATACAAGTCATGTACATCTATACATTTCATTGTTTAAAAATGGTATATACAATGTAAAAATTGAAATATTTTTTGTTGAATTTCGTCTACAATCAAAGTCGTGTAAATATTGCATGTGTTTGTGTAATAATTGATTCAATTTATTTTATAAGTACATTTTTTAGTTTTATTACGTTTTTTATTTAACAAAATAAAAAAATTATCGCGAAGAAAAAATTATAATTGAAGATCCAAGAGGTTAAAGGCGATAACTGGCATTTATAAAAAAGAAGTAATTATTGCTTAGAACGAGGAATATAAATGATAAATATTTAATATTTTCTTTTTCCATTCACATGAAAAAATAATATTTTAAATAAAATTTTCTCAGAACTCGAAAAACGTTACCTGCCATTCAATCAATATATTGTTTCTTCTTTATGTTGGATCATTTTTTTTTTTTTTTTTTCTTCGCCAGGATCTATATTTCTACTTTCTAATTTGATACTATTGAAAAATAAGTAGTGAGTAGTAAGTGGACTATATTCTTTAAAATAAATACCATTTTTTGTTATTGAAAAATAAATTACCAAACATAATTTTTGAAATACTATAAATAATAAATAAATAATGAAAATTTGCCTACATATTCATGTAATACACTTATTTATTCGTCAAATGTTTTGTTTAAATTGGCTGGCATAGATCCAGGTCTATTGAGACAGACAAGATCGGGCATCAGGTCAGGAGATTAGATCTGAACGGATGGTTGCTCAGCTGGCAAGGTCATTTCTTTTACCAACGTCATTGGGAATTTATTGACTCTATTTCATGGTTAGGCTCCCGGTAATAAATAACAGTTTTGATGTGGTTATAAAGGACTGTATTTCAAAACCAATGTGAATTGAACTAACGAGCAAATTATTCACATAGTGGTTGTATTTCCAACTTGTTGAACTATTCCGTATCCTGGATATTGATACCAGATACGAATAGAACCATGAGTAAACCTTTGTTTTCTAATATTCCAAAAAAAAAAAAAATTATATTAAAAATAAAAATAATAGTTATGAACTACATGTTATCCATCCTTAAACTCTAGGGAGGACCAATATTGTAAGGTACGATATAATGACAGTATTGTTACTATTTGCATTATGATTGGTTTATTACTTTGAACATAACGATATTCTTAGTACCTTATATTTTTAATATACTTGCCTTGTTATTATTTAAGGCGTTTTTTTTTTCGTTAACTTCGTAAACTCTTCATCAAATCCAATGATTGACCACTCATTTTGAAGATATTCTGCTCCTTCATGTGTGAATGATAGTACTATGTCCCCGAAATTTTTGGCAAAAAAAGTTACGTAGGAAAAGAAACGTTATTTGCGAATAACTCAACAATTGTGCATTTTTTTCTTAGGTTGTGCCCTTGATAATTAAAAAAAATAACTTAAATTACCTACAAAAATAAAAATAAAAAATATGGCAATTATTAACAAATATACAGTCCCATTCTGCTAGCCTTTTTTTACTGGCTGATATATACACTATTGTTTCTTGAAGGTATTTTTTTTTGTTGTGCTTTTTATATTTTTATGCTTTTATTATATTTTTAATAATAAAAAAATCCCTTGATCATTGCTTTATTTTGAATATTACATTTGCAGTCAGCATTTATAAGTAGGGCCTCGCAAAGAAATTTGTACAAATATTTTGGTCTATTATATTAAATGGAATATTGTAATCGACCAAAGAAAAATTCATTCCTCCCTACATTAATACGTAGGATCTACTTATTTCCATATTGTTTTGCTATTCCTTCAATAAACAAAATTTTCTGCAAATTATTCGCACGGGCCAACTAGTTTACTATTAATAGTTAAATTATTAAAAATGTTCGCAATAACATGAAAGAAAACTATTGGGTTCCTGTAGTGTTCAAATATATGCAAATAGCTCTTATTTTTATTGAGTACCTTTAATATGTACAATTGTGTTATTAATCTTTTTACCCTTTTTATTTAATTTATATTCTCTCCATCTCTCACTAATCACACCTCCCTCTACCTCTATTCCCTCCCCTAGTTTATATTCCTTAATAAAATTTGTTATTACCATGTATATGAGCCTGCTCATATGGGAGTTGTCATGATGATTTCATTTCCACAGTACCAAATTCACTACACAAATTTTATTAATTCAATTTTAGAAAATATTTATAAAGAATATAGATTAAAAGTCAAACTTGCTTATTCTACTTACAATTGGGGCTATAAAAAAGAAAATCTTAATTAACTTAATTTATTAACTTATTTTGTGTTGTAGAAGTTAATAATAATAAATGATAAGGGTTAATAATACCTTTATATTGTGATTGAATTTATTTATTGTTATGTATCCTTCGTTTGTCCAATCTATTCTCGTGTTTTTTTCCTAGAAACAAAGTGGAATAAAAAAAAAAGTTATGTTGTCTATTTTTTCTCCGTGATTAAATCCGTCAGTGGGACGCTCCCCCCATCCCTCCCACTCGTTGTTTTATAAAAGGTGAACCAGGTTTAAACGAAACCGAGTAAAACGAATTCTCGTTTAACTGTGATGACCTAGATTAAAATTTATTCAGTTCATTAATTTATAGTCCACTTTACTATATACACATAAACAAATCTTCGCATTCAATTTATTTTTGTCTTTTTATTTATATATATAAATTATTATACTGCTGATTATATAGAAATACATAACTGAATAGGATGACATATTGATCACTTGTAGTTTGCCGGCGGAAATATTAATAAGCAATTAAATTTACAGCCCTCTTCATCCTCTCCCCCCCTCACCACTCACCCTGTACTACTAACAACTTACTCCTCTGTTCATAAATGTAACAGTTCAACCTCCTAATTGTCCAATAAACTTCAACACAGTCTGTAGTGCAATCAACAGAATATATTTAAAAGATTTACAATATTAATGCGATTTGTTAAGTCTAAACTATTGGTTATCGTTATTTATATTGGGATTTCATATTTTCTTTTTATTAACTCTCTATGTAACAAACTATTTAGTTTTGAGAGATTATTCTTTTGTAAGTAAAAACTTATAAAATAAAGTAATCCTCTTCCAAACAAAAATGTTCATCCAACTACTGAGATCCTAAGATGCCAAAGAGTGCTTTAATCGTGGGCTTAAACGACCAGAAACATTAATGAAGTTTGAGACGATGACAGCATGAGTGTATGTACCATTCAACTATGGTTATAAAAAAAATTGAGAGGGAGATTTCAGTCTCAGTCTTCAAGAGAAAGATGGTCGTGGAAGAAGCATTTCTTTTCTTAATAAACATGTTCTGAGAGCTCTCGTCGAAGCTTCCGAAAATCCCAGAGCAACTGTTCGAGACTTGAGATACTTGTAGAAACTCGACTATCGCTGACCACCTCAATACAATTGGAAATGTAACAAAGTCTGAAACTTGGATTCCTGATGCCTAAAAAATATATTACTGATGCCTGATGTATTATATTACTTGCGTTGCACTTCTTAACCGAATCAGACACAAACCTCACCTGTCATACTAATCAGACCTTTTGCTATTCTATTACCATTCCCAACCTATAAACTCTTTTTCGGTAAAAATGCTTTCGAAAATGCTTTTTCATGATTTGTTAATAATAACGGTTCAACATTCCAACACCTTGACAGAGGTTTATCAAGTGTAATTGGTGGTATTTTGATTAATTAAAATCGTTTAATATTTATTTTATTTGTTTTAATTTAAAATCATAAACCTGCTATAATTGCTGTACAACCCAACAGTTTTTTCGGTATAACATGAATTAGGAAACGTTAGTTATGCGGCATGGTATACTTGATGCGCCTTTTAAAAGGAGCTATAACTCCTTACTTCTACAACCAGGAGATAGGCAGAGATAATGAGTATTTATTTATTAACTGTGTCCAGCGGTTAATTTTTCACTGTTATGTTATAATTTTGACTAATGTCTATAATCACCGTACCTAATTATCTTCAAGTTCGGAACTGCTTTGTTTGATCCGCCCAAACTAAATTTGAGTCTCAACTATGAAACTGGTCAACATGGAAACTTTCACAATTTTAAGTTGCGATATAGCTCCGATACAATGCTACTCCGTGAGTTTAAGTGCTGGTAAACATGAAGTTTAAGGGCCTGCGGTTTAGGCAGTGTTTGCACTAAGCTTCCGAATTGACTTCGGAACAACTTGGCTGGGGCTTTGTGCTTTTTGATCCCCTGCCCTTAGTGGCAACCAACTCTAAAATGTCTCTACGTCCGTTGTTCTGCAAGTCTTTGTCTGTAAAATGATAATTTCCTGCCCCTTAATTTCTTTCTTATGTTATCTGTGTTTAAGTAATTGATTAAAAAAAATAGCTCCTAATATATTTTTCAAAACGTTCTTAAACTTAGGTACCTTTCCCTGCACATAACTGTGTTATACGTTTGGTAGTGATAATATTTTAATTTATTTTTTTTTAAACTTAGTTATTGATTGTGCATACACATTTAAGATAATATTAATAATAATTAAGAAAAATGTGGTCAGAGGTGGCGATCATAAAATAACTTAAAATAGTGAAATCTATTTACGAAGTCTATGTTTTGATCTAACTATGTAAGTCTTCATCAAGGGTAAAAAGAATTAGATATAAAACTCTAGAATAATGGTAAGAAAGGAAAGTTAGAGTTACATAGTAATTAAATTGTATAGAATTTTCAATGAGAAATGTAGAATAAATGCTTTGTTTTTTTTATCTCCAAATCTCCATACGCACCTGTCATGGTAGTGACAATTAGTAGATTTGTTGTTAGGTAAACAATGGCATGATAGGCCTGATGAAGAATATTACACAGCAGTGCCACTTCCCTGGTCTGTTTACATCCTTAATAGGAGATCTCTCATCAGCTCCTTTTCAGTCGCCTCCTGATGAGCATGTCAGCCGTGGCGATGCCGTTTATAAGTCCATTATGATGTCCGTGTAGTTTAATAAATAAATTTATAGGTTGAAAATTTTACAAAATATCAAAGTTACAAAACAAAAGAAATGGTCATAATATTAATAAGTTTGAAAACAACTTATAAAAAACAAAAATGATTTAATTTTGGGATATAATTGAGTTTTTCCTGGAAAAAAAACACGAAAATCGTCATCATTATGTTTTAAGTTAACAACATTAAGAAAACAATTAACAAAATAAATAAAATTATTTTCTCAATTTATTATAATTCTTCATTACCTTAAGCTTTCTATCTCGTTTCTTTCTTTTCTAGCCCTGAGGAAGGCCTGTATTGCTGGGTCGGAACGTAGGATTAATAAATAGTTTTCCATCACCGCTTTCCCAGACCATTTAAATGTCCAATATAGTAATAATGAGTTAAAAAAACAAAAACATATATAGAAAAAACAATAATAAACTAAAAACGTTAATTTTCATCCATTCTTATATTGTAAAATTATTTATAGATTCTCATTTCTCGGTACAGTTTCAATGTTTTTTTCTGTTATTAAAATATTCCATATCTTTTTACTATCGAGTTGAATAGATCTAAATTGTATAGATAAGTTGTACGATTATAAATTTCTTCTTGACCGTTTTCTCTCCTTTATCGTGTTTAAAAATAAAATAGTAAAATTCATTGATTTGCTTTGCTATGTAACATTTTATTTTGAATATATTTTAAGATTTTGTAATTCTCATACCAGATCCGAGAGCCCGTGAGAAAACATTGACATTATTTGAGGAAAACGTTTTTCGCATTTTTTAAAAAATAGGTAGGAAGATCTGACAGGTAGACTCATTTTTTTTATAAATATTTAAAAAACTTTTAATCGTTTGAACTTTTCATCAAATAATGCCGATTTTTTTCTCACAATTTCGATTTTTTGCTCTTGGACTAACTGGAACTACCAGGAATTATTTGACGTTTCCGACTGCTTCAACACTTACTGCAGAAAAACACTCTAAACTTCAACTTAAGGCTCATTTACATGGTCATAACAAAGCCTATTTGGACTTGCGGAGATAAGCGCTCCATTTAACCACCTTTCCTTACAATCCTTCATAAAATCTTAAACGCTTCTTACTTTTGTCACAGATGAAATCATCCATAATGATCTTAATGTTTTCGATTTCAGTTCTAACCTCCCAAAGAAAAATAAATTTTACAATCGAAACGTTTTCGTCCTCATGGTTCTTTCGTTGTTTAAGTCTTTTCAGAGATGTATGTGTGTGTATGTATGATATAATATATATTCGGTGGCCTTTCTCTCTACTTTAATGAAGGTAATGACAGATAGTTTACTTTAAATGACCTTTGATGGCGTGTGGAACGTGCGGGTATGGCCGATAAATTAATTATCTATTTATAGTACGGTATGAAGAACCATGACGCCGTTTAAAGGAATTGGAATTAAAGGCACGTGGAAGATTGGTAAGAGTTATTAAAATTCTCTTTTATTATAAAAACGTAGTATATAATTGTTAATATCAACTATAGCAGCTAAAAGACTAATATGTTATCATTAAATATTTTTACCAATGGTCTGCTATTATTGAACGTGACACTTTTAAGGTGATTTTAGAAGTCTGGGATATGGACAAGTTTTGTATTTATTTGTATTTTTAAATGCTTTTATTATGTTGATCGACGTCACCGTTTTATTTATTTTCTCCATCTTTATTTTATTTATTTTCATATCTTTTTATTATCGAGTGTGATATATTTAAATTGCAAAGATAAGATCTACGATTATGACATTCTCCCCGAGATAGCTTTCACTCACTCCTTTATCAGGAAAATGGTAAAATTCTTATTTCTTTTTTATTGATAACGATTTTATTTCGGATAACTTTAATAAAAAGTTATATAAATTAATTAATTATGGTGAAGAAGGTAGTGGTAGAAAAACACAAATAAACAAAAGAAACTCAGATAGAAATAATTCAAAAAATATTATATTTGATGTCTTAAGTTGTAGGCCTCCTTTGAGGCTGAGAAAGGCAAGATAACAACAAAGATATTAATAACGATAACATAATAATTATACTCACAAAACATAAGTGTATATTCACTCCTTATTGTTCATTTACAGATAACAAGTATTCAGTTTTCATATATTTTTACAATATTTTCACCAATTCTTTACTATTTCCACAACCATAGTAACGTTTTGGCTTTTTCTGACATTTTCAAGCCATCCAAAAATACTTATTGAACATTAATATTTTACAATGTAACATTTAATTGTACCAGTAACTTATTTAGAACTTCCCTTAAACACAAAAAATCAAACTATTTTTTTATTTTGTCTTTCTTTAGGTCTGAATATTTGGCCTGTATCTCTAGTCTCTCAAGATGAATCGGTCTTAAAAACGAATGTGCTAATAAATTTTATTGCATCCCTTAATCAAAGCTCTAGTAAACTTCTGAAACCCGCGTGTGTAAGATAATTTTTTTATCCTAATAATAATTTAAATGCCAACCTTCTCCTATTGAAAATAATTAGATATGATTACTTCCAATTAGCAACAATTGATTATATATGTTGTATTATCAAAATTGCATGTTTACAAGTTTACGTTTCGGGATATTTACTCCCATCTTCAGAGCCACAATGATTTTGTGGATACAAGGCTTAAAAATAATAATTTGCTTTATCGTCATATTCTAATTCATGTTATAATTATCTAAGTATATAACATCTAGAGCAACATCTTGCTTTTGGACTAATTATTGAGTGTCTGCCCCACTGTGGCCGTTTTTTGTATTTTCCTTCTCTCCTTTTTAATTAACCTCCTACCCGATGAAGTAATCAGAAATCTATTTATTACTTTTTATTTTAATTTGATCGTGAATATGATATGACATATATTATTTATATCTTCTATGAAAATAGTATTTCTTCAAAGTAACATTTCTATTTTTTAACTATATAAAATATATTTTCTTCTTTATTTTATTTTTTGGTGAAAAAAAAATCTAATTATGTAAGCTCTAGTACTCTCCCTTTCAACAAAGTAGCCCCCTCAAAGGAAGTTATTTAAATATAAATTAACTTTTCATAAGGTTGCTTCATAAAGCATAAGTGACATTACTCAGCTCATATCGTTTCGAGAACTTTTCTATTTGTACTTAGACGAGTTGAGTTTCCTGGAAATATGAGTTTTACTGAACTGATAAATTTTTTATCAGTTGTAGATAATGTCTTTGTTCCACAGAGCTCACTGAATGAAATCGTATAAATATAACTTTGAATTCTTTCGCATTGTGTAACAGTTTATTCTTTTAAATCATAAATTTTTTATTTGAGATTTTATCAACGATAAGTTTTTACTATGAGTATGTTATTGTAATTTGAATTTCGTATATTAGAATACAAACTATATTATTTATTTTTTATGCTTCTTCAAAGTACAACATTTAACTAAAAAAATAGAGCAAGATGCATCCTACACCAGTTTATGTAGTAATAAAACTAAAATTAACATAACAGTATGTCTAAAAGCTCCTTTAGGAATATAATTTTTAAAACATATTTCATTTACTTATTTGGAGGAAAATAAAACATAATGTAATATAAATTAAAAACAATAAAATTATAAGACATTTTTCAGTTAAGTTGTTTTATATATAAGTTATTGTAGTGTATGCCTAAATATTTTTTACTTTCACTTACCTATATATGTAATATAAAAGAAGAAAAAGAGAAAAATAGATATCCAGGCCGAAAATGAATATCCGGTAATAATTGTCAGAAGGTTTACATATAATATATCGTTGGAAAGCGGAGAATTATAAAAAAAAACATAATATCTAATCTAGAAAAGAGTAGAAGGTAACGGAGAGTGGCGAAAAAAATATAAATACTAATTTTTAAAAAATCAACGTTATTTAACGTAAATCACATTTTTTCAAGGAAATTAAATGAAATCTTACTAAATTTAAACTTAAATTTTTTTTTTAAGTTTGAAAAAGTATTTATTTAGGGAGTGGGGTAGCTCAGTGGTAGGATACTGAGCTTCCAATGCTAAAAGTCCCAGGTTCGAACCCCGGCTCATAGCAGAAAATTTATTTATCTGTTTCATTGGCCGTAGGGCGACCCTGGGTCGGGAGACCCTCCTGGGGCAGACCCAGCCTCTATAAAGTGGGTTCCCTTAATTAAGGGGGAAAACATGGCGGTTGAGCGTGATCGCGGTCACATCACCTCCTTGCACAACCGTGGACCTTAAAACAGTGCTTTCCCTAAATAGTACTGAACCCAAGACCCTTGATGGGTTGTATTGTAGTGGTACACTTTTTTTTTTTTTTTTTAAGTATTTTAAATCCACGAATTCAAGGCAATGACACTGTTTAAGATACTATTTCATTGCACTTGTGTGAAGGAAGAAGTGAAATATAAAAATATTTCATGAATATGTTTAAAACCTTTAATTTATTTACTGTAGTTTAATAACTCTAGATCTGATATTGCATTTAAATAAATAGGAATCTATCGTCCATTTGTTGCGAAAAATCATCATATAACCTTTTAGAAAATTAAATTAGTGAACAATTTTATGAATTTTTCCTTTGTGATATTCCAACAGTATCCACTTCCAATTAGTGTGACAAGTAGCGTTAAGTGAACGTTGTGTGTTGCGCTCACCAGATTTTTCTTTTTCAAGTAAGGAAGAAAATTTCGATACTGCCTTGGACTATTATGACCTGGTGTACATTATGACGGAAATTAAATAGAGATGTATATTTTATAAAGTTCTGTATTGTTCTGTACATGGCTTGATTTAAATAAATCCGATTAGGGCTCTCCATTACCAGCGGCTCTCCTATTCCTATAATGGCGATGATATCGTAAAGTTTCAATAGCGGCCGAGTTGGGGCTAGTACCGGAGGGTCCATTGCTTATTCAATAAATTCCATTCTCCATCTTGTGACTGGCCCTGTCAAAGAGCCCTAACTCAGCGACAATGGTTGATAGGATAATTGGATTTAGCCTCCCAAGATGGCTGCGCAGTTCCTCACCTCCCTCCTATCTCACTTTTCTAATATCCTCTCTCTCTCTCTCTCCCTTGTCAATAATTTTAAAAACGTCCTGGATGAGAAACATTCTTAGCTTCTTCCAACCGCATTGGGATTTATGGACTAGGTTGTGGTTCGTGTACGAACTCATAGCCCGTGGTACAGACCCCTTTTTATCAAATCATTTACATCCGGCTGAAACTTCGTAAATAGCTTCATCTCATCGTAACCTACAAATATTTTATTTACGAAAAGTCTCGGAATTAAGGCCTTTTCAATCTAGAGGTCGGTAAACTTTGTCTATTTAATTAGGTACTAAAAACTGGTAAATACCCATTTGCTTAAAAAAAGGCGGCCTTCGAAAATATTGAGCCGTTTGGCCTATATAACCTGGTTATTTTGCCAATTTTGGACGTAGGTCACGCCAAACGACTAAATATTATCTTATGATTCAAGTGGAAAGCAAATGGGTATTTACGAGTTTTTAGTACCTAATTAAATAGACAATGTTTACCGACCTTCAGATTGAAAACGCCCCAATTCCGAGAATTTTCGTAAATAAAATATTTGTAGGTTACTATGAGATGAAACTATTTACGAAGTTTCAGCCGGATGTTAATAATTTGATAAAAACGGGTCTGTCTGTTCCACGGATTATGAGTTATACATGAACCAGAACCTTGTCCATAAATCCCAATGCGGTTGGAAGAAGAAGGAACAAGAGATATATTTGTAAATTATATTAATGTACATTGGGCAAAAGTACATTATTGATCAAGTTTATTTTTTTTAGCATAGCTCTAACGTTATTGCTTAGAGCTTGTATTGAAAAGAAAAGCTAAACAGGTCACTATACCTAAATCGACTGCTAGTAATTTTGAGTAAATTGATGAAAAATTATTATATCTAGTAAAGAAAAATTACTTTTCCAATACTTGAAACACACTATCCGATATTATAAAACAACAGAGAGGATCAGAGTCACCAAATTCACCTGGAAAGTATTAGGGCAATGAAGTCTACTCAATATTGTCACAAATTAAATAAAGTAAATATAAGGTACACTTATTTCGCCTGTATAATAAAATTATGGAAACTTTGTTTCATGAATTTATATTTATTTAATTTGCTGGAAATTGTATCTTGTTTTTACTCTACAGGTTATAATACTTCTTTTCTCTTTTATGTCATTTTTTACGTTCAGTAATTCCTCAGAAATGGAATCAATGTACAATTTGATACAAGTATTATATGTATTGTTGCTTAAAGTCGGCACTTCCCGATGATTTATCTGCCCCAAATAACCACAATAAAACTGTCAGTAATCCTAGTTTCATAAAGTAGAGGAGGGAAGAGCTCAATGATGACAGCCATTAATAAGTGGGTTTTATAAGAACTCACTACAGACTTAACCCGTTCATAAATCTCATTACAGACTACAGGCGATAGACCCGCCGGCTTTAAATCTTTCATTGCTTCTATAAAGCGTTCTTAATCAGATAATCTTTGGATTGTAGCCAGATCTATAGCTGTAAAAATCTGGGTCAGCTCTCATGAATGAGGGTCGGAAACAAAAAAAAATCTCCGAAAGAGTCAATTTCTTGAGATTTATGCCTGTATATATTTTTTTTGTCATTTTAAACGAATGTGGAAAAAAGATTTCATTTGGTCACTTCTTATTTGGTTAAAGTTAAGAACCCTTTAGTGACTCGTAATAAATTTATGAAGACAAGTGTTCGCCCGGTGGTCGAAATTCGACCATAGCCATTAAAATTTTGAAGAAAAGATAATTAAATTCAATAAATAAAGAGTAAATCACGATTCAAAAATCCTCATTAATTTATATAAACAAAGTTTCAATTTCGATTAAAAATCGAGCTTAAACTACCTAAAATTAAAATTATTTATAAGTAATACAAAATAGACTCATTTAAAATATTGAATTTCCATTTTAATTTATGTGTGTTATTATCACAATAAATTAATGTTATGATTTTTTTTTAATATTATTTATTTGTTTATTGATAAATATTAAAATCTGTCTCAATAAAGGACATTTACAATAGAGTTCTGAGAGCACATTCACACCATATTTACAAATTAAAAAAAAATAACTTCAAATAATATTAAGCTACAATAGAACAAAATAACATATCATAGTGAAGAAAGAAAATATAAATAATAGTAATAATAGAATGAAAATAAATGAATAAAATAGAATTAAAATTATCTTAAAAAAAAAAAAGTAATGAAAATAAACATCTTAGATGCAGGCATACCTATTTACACTATTTACAGTCGGCCGTACGAACTCCGAACCATACTTATCCCCCCACATGTGGAGGGAAAGCAAGGATTCAGGAGATCCCTGCGCTTCTTCCTCAACCATTTCACTGGTATTGAAAGTCAGCGTAAATTGAGTAAGGGCGCTAATGTTATGATAAAGAAAGTAAAAAATAAATTTAAATTAGCAATTTCAACTGAGTTTAAATCAATTTTTATGCAGAACTTTTCTGAAAAAAAATGTTCTTTTTTAATGTTCTGTTATTGTTTAGTATGTAGCCTTGACCATTGCCATAAATTTCAAAATTTTAGTTTTAATTTTAATGTACTCTACTTGTTGCTACATACAATTGTCCCAATAATACAGAAATTTTTCAAAAAGTTTGACCTCGCGTTCTTTGAAAATCGAATGGAAGTATTGTGTCAGAAAATATTAAATTAATTCTTGGAATTAAAATTCTTTTATTTAAAATAGCCCCTGTTAGTATTTCATTCTTATTCGTGTTCCATTAACTACTGCTTGTGCAGTATTTAGTTAAGAATGAGTATAACTATAGCATTTATTTTAATATTTAATTTATGAAGAAAAGACTAACTTGGAACTCACATACCAGACTTCAAAGACAAGAACTTAACCGACGATTTGGCCAGCTATACAGATTACTTAACAGAAAATCCAATCTCTCAATAGAAAACAAACTATAAATATACAAGACCATACTCAAACCCATCTGGACCTACAGACTTGAACTGTGGGGGACAACTAAATTTTCGAACATCAAACGCATCCAATCCTTTCAGTCTAAAGTCCTCCGTATAATAGTCAATGCTCCTTATTACGTTACAAACAAAACCCTACATCATGACCTTTACATCCCTTATGTCCTTGACGTTATTCCATCTCGATTCTCAAATTTTCATCTGAACCTAATCCACCATCCTAACTCCTTAGCATAATCCTTATCCAGCTCCAGTCACCCCTACAACCCTCTTCGAAGATTGAAACGGCAGTGGCCTCGAGACCTTTTGTAAAGACTGTCACTGGAGTTTTGGCATCACTCACGTCATGAGCGTCTGTTGCTTTAGTGCCCTCTCGCAGTTTCCACTGGTTTCCTACCGGTGACGCGTCTGAGAGAGAAGCGCTGGGATCTCTTGGAGTCTAGCCTTGTCCTCCACACTTGGGGGAAAAGGCCCGACTCGGTGCTCCCTCGGCTGACTGTAAATATTGTAAATTAAGTATGAATGTTTTTCTTTTTTATATATTTATTTGTTTTACTTCTGACTTATTTAATTTGCTACCAATTTCTGTATTTTTATTTTTTATTTATTTTTTTTTTAATTTGATTTCAAGTTACATTTCTTTGGTTTTATAGTTTTTACCTTTGTTATATAGATATATATTTTTTTATTTATTTAAAAAAAAAAAATTTTATTGCATTGTATATATAGTATGAATGGGCCTCACTAAGCTTTAGTACTCAGTGCCCTTAAATGTGGCAAAATGTATTATTTCTCAATAAAAAGATCTAAAAAAAAAATAAAAAATAAATGAAGTAACATTCTATGATGTCTTCTCTTCAAATAATAGTTCCGATCACTCCGTATTGATAGCACTAAAGCTCGTCAATAGCTATTAAACAAAAAAAGAAGGAAGAAAATCGGTTGAATAATAGAGGAGTAAAAGGTGCTGAACCGTTTTGTGTTTTGGCTATTTATATAACGATAAATAACTGTTTTTTTTTTATGATATGGCGATGCCGTGTTTTTTTTTTTTAACTTTAACTCCCTTTTCCCCTTCCTCGGTGTAAAATTCTAGTTCTGGCCCTGGGACCTACTCTCTTAGAAAAGTCTTTGGAGCACCTTCTTTTCAGGCCATTGTTGTTTTCATCACAGAATATATTTATTTATTAACATATTTGTGAACCTCTCATAAAAATAAAGTTTGATATGTTAGTTGATAAAACGTGATCGTCTTGGCCATAACTCACGAGACTGGAGCTGTTACTAAAGAGGACGCTATGTTGCAGGGAGGCGGCAGCGGAGGCGGACGAAGCGGCGGCGGGGGCATGAAAGGCGGACGAGGCGGCGGGGGCGGAATGGCGGTGGCCGCGGGCGGCTACAGGCCCGTCTGGGCCCCCCAAGTCTACAGCCCCCAGCTCAGGTTCACCCCCAGCCAGGGGGCACCCCCTCAGTACACGTCGGCACAGGCCCAATACCCTCATCACAATTCGGTAAGTCAACTTACAACTTAACAATATTGTAGTAGTAGAAAAGTATAAATAGTAGTAGTAGTATTAATTGCTGGTATAGAGAAGGAAAGGATTAGAAATCATCTTACTTTACTGTACAGATATCGGGGGAAAGAGCGGTTGCTCATTTACTGAATCAATTGGATCTCTATTTTCATTATTTAATTGTGCGAAACTGATATATGAAATGAAAATATTTTTTTATTATCCTGGGACTGTTGTCCCTTTAGGACAGATTACAGATAGAGAATAAATGGCCTGTGTGGCCATACATAAAATTAATTAAAGGAAGGAGATGGTCCGGGGTTGCGGTCATAAATAGACTAAATAGTAGTAAAACTATTTTATTGAAAGCCGACGTTTCTATCCTTACCACTGGCTTTCCAGTTCTAAGTGAAACTCCTAGATGAACACACCTGTAATTTTATTTATCTCCTGTAGATTTTGTATAGAAGTATATTCACATTTTCATTTATTATATATAACACTACAACAATTGTTAGCATCTATTTACTTCAGTTTAGAATCTTGTTACTCAGCGTACTTTGTCCATATTTTATTGTTCTTACTGTTTATAATTTTAATAATCTTATTCACATTGTTTATTAATTATGTCTAAATATTATGTATTTGCCACAATTCTCTATCTTTTTGTATCTTGCCCGTTCTAGCCCTGATGAAGACCTGCAAAGTCGGGTCGAAACGTCGGCTTTCAATAAAATAGTTTTACTACTATTTAGCCTATTTATGACCGCAACCCCGGACCATCTCCTTCCTTTATAATGCAACGGTCAACTATTAAATATTCAATAAAATTAATTACTTACAATTCTTATTAAGGTTATGATTTTGGAAAAAGAATAAAACAAAAAATAAAACAATTACACTAAAAACATACTGATGTGTATAGTACAAACGTGGGAAAATAAAATAGCATAAGTAAAGAAAATCATATCTGCGGAAACTTTAAAAAGTTCTCTTATCTACATTTCCTGATCAATCGGGTTGGGAAAGGAGTAGGTGGTTAAAAAGGAGAGATTTAAATGAGGAATCTGATTGTACATGTCGGATATCGGGAGGGATGGTATTCCAGAAGGAGACGGCTCGAATTATAATGGATTTGTCTAATCCTGTAGTTCGGTGGGAAGGTGGATAGAGGTCAGATGTACGAGATCTAGTGGGACGGGATTGAATGGAATATTTGAATTGTAGGCTGTGAAAAATATAGGAAGGCCGCTGAGTTCTGATGGCTTGCTATAGAAAGGCAGAAAGGAAGTACAGACGGCGGTTGGATGTATAGAGCCACTTCAACTTGATGTAATACTGGGTTATATACGTATCTCTTAAGATTGCGGAAACAAAAAGTATTGCGCGGTTCATTAGACGTTTAAGTTTGGCCTCGAATTCTCCCGAGAGTCCGCCGTACAGACAGTCATAGTCGAAGTTGGGGAAAACAAAGGAGGAAACCAGGAGTTGACGGGATTTATATGGAAGGAGATAGCGGCGACAGTTAAACTGTTTCAGGGTAGAGATAGATGACGTGAAATTTGGGAGATGTGTGATATCCAGGAGAGAGTTTGATCGAATGTAACACCAGGTTTTTTTTACGGAAGTATGGAATGAGATCTGTGAGTTGTTCAGGAAAAGATTGGGGAGTGTCTGTAAGGATTCGAGGAGTGTGGGAGATGCGATCAGGGTGGCTTTCTTCTTCTTGGCGTTTAGAGTAATCCTATTGTGATTTGCCCAGGCACATATTGCGTTTATATCTTTCTGTAATTTTTGGATGGCGTCAGAGGATTCGGTTGGATTGAAGGAGAGGTAAATTTGGTCGTCGTCGGCGTACAGATGGTATTGGCAGTGTAGGATAGAGGATGAAAGGTCATTGATGTAGATGGAAAAAAGGGTGAGAGATAAGGAGGAGCCTTGTGGGACACCTCTGGACAAGAGTAAAGATTCTGATAATTTACATAAGATTTATAATTTACACAAGACTGTCTTTTTTTCCATCTTTCCTTTTTTTTTTCTTTACTCATTTTTTTACGTAATTCTTCTTCTGAGCGTTACTTCAACACTTAATGAAACGATGTTATTGTAAGCAGAAAAATGTCACAGAATAAAACTTTTTTTTTTTTTATTAGATGACTTATTCAATAAATGGGTATTTCATTATCATGAACAGAATCCTCTCCATAATAACTTTTAAAATGTTCATACTGTTCATCCAAGTTCGAAATTATTTTTTGATGTGGGAGGCGTTGCAAAAGATATACTTTCGTCAGGTGGCAGAATTTAGGGTGTGGTAAATTTCAAACAATGTAATTTTTTTCAATTCAGTCAATAAAATGATAAATGTTATGTGATGATGTTTAATCCAAAATATTATTATTATCTAAACAGTGGTTAAAATATTTTTTTGAATTTTATTTTTAAGGAGAGCAGAGGGTTATAGAAGATGCAGGAAAATGAAGTTTCCGCTCGGAATAAAAATTTCTGGTCCCGGTCCTGCTTTCAGCTTATCTTAACTTTAAGTTTATGTCGTTAAAAATGACCAGAATAGTTTTAGGAGGAAAAAAAAACTCACATTTTCAACCATTTAAATAATACTACCTTCTCTCTGGGAGAATTGAAGTTGGGATGAGTAAACTGGGAGGACAGAAGGTAAAGGGAGGATGGAAGCCGACGTAGGTTCCGGAGGAGGAAGGAAGAGAAAAGTTGGCGGACTAGGGCGGACACTTTGGCAGGCTGCCAGGGCTCCATTGATAGCTCCAGCTCCAGCTCAGGTCCTCCGGTTATCCAGTTACAGCTCCTTCTGAAGCTGGAGGCGCTTTTTTTTTCTTTTCTATTTTTATTTCAGAGATCTTATCAAAAACACTCTCTCATCGCAATAAGCAAGCACTTAAGGTTTTATTTAGCGTTTCCTCATTTTTTGCACAGTAATATTCTCTCAATTCAAAAGGGGCTGCTTCTGAGTGTGTGCATAGTGTGTTTTACATTTTTTTTTTTTTTTACTTATCTCTACATTTTGTAGAATAAGGCTGCTTGCGCTAGTTGTTCATGACTATGTAATTAACTTACGCCACTGCAAGTTATAAATTATTAAAATATAGATATTTTCACATAACATATTAAACCTCCAGTACTGGGTGTTTGGGGCATCAGCCCTTCTCTAATCCCGAAGTAGGGGGAATCAAACCTGGTTGCTAATAAAATGTTTAGAAGGGGGTGTTCATGCGGAATGTGAAATGATTAAAATGGGATTGACATAAAATATATTGATAAAATAATAGATTGAAATAAACAGAGATTGATGGGGACTACTAATATATACATTTGTATTATTGAGTTAGTGAACTATTTATTAATATGGGCTGACCAGATAAATGAAGATTCTGGCTGGTTTGTTTTCATCGTAGGACTGGCTTCTGTGTCATCTGAGTATTGTGGTCTGGCTTCTTCTAATGCTGTACTAGTAGCTGGCATCATCTAATGTCTTGTCATGTGCTGGCATCTATGCCGCCTCTTCTTGCCACTTCTATCTGTTGATCTAGCTTGAAATGTAATTAAGACATTATATGAACATGCTTGGTCATGGAGACCATTCGTAGGCAGTTTCAGACTCATACTGGCACTGGTATACTTTGGCTCTTCTGGTATCAGGTCACCAGGCAGGGCCAGTTGCTAATCTTCTTCAGGTTGCCAGTAGATGGCACTGTCTTGATGACCGATAGATAGCGCCACTGATGTGCACTATTTGACGCATTCAAATTATGAATTACAGTGAATGGCCTTAACACCGGGTTTTAATATAAACGAAGATTGTTTCGTGTCATCACTGTCCTGAAAACATTTAAATTCGTACAGATTTTTATATTTGGTAGTGGGTGTAACTTCACCTCGATTCTTCATACCTCAACAAACAGTATTTCATGATCAAGAAAAGAAGCATCTCTGCCCCCCAAGGCTTTCAAAACTCGGACCTGTAGTAAGTAGTTAAAGGGACACTTTCCACAGGTGTCAAAATTTAGAGTGTGGCAAATTTAGACAATGAAGTAAAGAAAAATATTTCTTCTTTCTGTTTTTATTGTCCTTAAATCTTTCAAGTGAATGAGTTAATATTGTGAGCTTTTATTTGCTCCAAAACATATTACTTGGAGTATGTTCCGAGCTCTTGCTTATACCATTACTACTCATGTTCTTGTTTTTTTGTTGGTGTTGTTATTGTTGTGTTTGAATAACACAAATTCTCCAATTTGAATAGCATAACATCCAAAAATCCAACATAATATCGCTTTAGCTTCTTTGGAACTTATTTGGTGAGCGTAGCCCTAAAGGTTCATCAATGATGATCGTCATAACCACACTGCGGAAATGTATTTTGCATGGGCATCTTATGATGTTTTAGTGAACTGATAAAGGTCTATTTTACCAAGCAGGTGATGAATAGTTAAGGAAAAGAGAGAGTGATGCTCTTTTCGGAATGATCGCGATCACCATCCTCCCAATTTTGAATGGTAAACAGACCTCCATATTGTTTTTTGGTCAAATACATTGGTAAAGTCGATGTTTTACGTCATTCGAGATTCGAAATAAAACAGTATTTGAAAAATCTATTTGTTTATGTTGAATTCGTTGATAAATTAAAAAAAATGAAGAAAATTGTTGAATAAAAAAAAAAAGATTCTTACTTTTGTTTAATTTTCAATTTTTGTTTTTTTCCGTCTCCCTGATCTTGAAGAAGTAAATTATGAATTGGATACCTCCCAAAAAAAGATTATGAAAATCTGCCGGCAATTCCAGAGGCGGACGGACAACGGAACTGGTCCCCTGTGAAGATAATTATCCATGAGGGATTGGCCCGCGTAATTGTAGCAATTATTTGTCCTAATTACAGGCTAAATAGAATTAGATTTGAGGGGGATTGAATAGCCATCTCTCCTCTCTCAGGTACTTAGCAAGCCCTAATGGTACTCAATAGTCATTTTCCTTCTTAATAACTTCAGCCGCTAATGGATCTAAACTCTGAATAACTCGAGGGAAGAAAGAAAGTCCGTTGCATCATTTCATTTCTTTGAACGATTGCCTTCCTCTATGTTCCTAGGTTTTTGGTTAATCGTATGATTTCATATATGTATGTATGTCTTTCATTTTGAACTCTTTTATTTATAACCAATTGCTGTAATCGGTGTTATGAAGCTCTGGAAAATTTTACTTTTCCCTAATGATATCGATTAAAAAAATATCGAGAAGTAGATAATTGATAACCTCGACCCAAGCAGAATAATAGACTAAACACAAATATCAACAGTGATTCATGATATTGCTCTCCTCTACCTTCGTAGAAGAGAAACTTAGAAGAGGAGCAATTACGAGATAATAACCGGTGTTGTGGTAGGCCGCAAGTAGCCAGGTACTACATATCAGAACTATAGTAGTACCTCTGGGAGCACAATGGCCTGAGGAGCATTATAAATTCCCCATCGACTGCAGCCGCAGGACAATGCCCAGGACAACGTCGGCGGACCATCCATCTCTGGAACAAAAGAGGAATGGGAACGTGGCGAGGACATGCGGACTTGGTTATCGCTTGCTCCATCGTCATTTCATAGGGTCGTGCATGGGGGTCTGGGGCGGTTGCATACCCCCGTGGAAAGCAATGTCATCCAGTTCGCAGCGTCATGGTGATCAGCGTTAACTGCGATCCATACTTAAAGAGTAATCTATCCAAAAATGATGATAGAAACAAAGTAAGCTGGAATTACTGAATGAAATAAATAAATACGTGTTTCTGCATTAAAATATTATGAGTTAAAAGTTAACATAACATCAGAAAACAATATCAACTTCAACTTCAAAATTAATAGAATGATAGGGTCTACTGAATCGATTCCAATCCTGTTATTTATTGGCATATTTAGTTTTATTGGTAGTTATTTTAGTCCTTTCAGTGTATTAGTAAATGATTTCAATTTTTTTTTTTTTAAGTTCCAGACTTCGTAGAGTAAAGGCACCCGCCTACATATTACCAATTATTGACGCTTGTAAATTAAATTTGATAAAAAAAAAAAGTTTTTAGGTTCATGTAGGATTTCCAACTTGGCGTCCTTTCAAAGGCTGATTAGTGTATATTTGAAAGGGTGCCAAGTTTGAAATCCTACATGATCCTAAACGCTTATTGTATCAAATTTAAGTTACAAGTGTCAATAATTGGTAATATGTCAATGATAGGTGCATTTTCTCTATCTTCTCCTCTCTTATGCTATTTCTTTCCAGTTATCTTCACGCAGCTCTGATAAATATTTGTTCATGTAATCTATCCATTTGGTTAATCGTGATCTATTGCTTACTACTGAGGCATCCGTTTCTCTTTATAGGCTTTCTGATGGATTGCTGCTAGCTACATACCCCCATATTACCTCCTTGCCTTCATATCATAAGATATTGATTGAGCAGTTTCTGTCAGCAGTTCTTCATTGGTCCTTCTACTCCATGCGTCAGTACTCTGATCCCAGATCGCTCCGGTTATCCTGTTGAGGATTTATCTCTCAATCATTTAATACATTTTTCTAGATTAATGGTTATTGCCTTTATCATACCATCCTGTTCCCTGAAGGTGAGATTTCCATAAATTTGTTCGTGATTTCAATACACTTGAAATAGGAAAGTAAACTTTGTTCCCGCTTGTTATTCGTTGCTCTATTTCTGACCGTTGTTCATCCATTGATTACTTCCGAGCACAGCTGTATCATCTGCGTATCTAAGGACTTAATAATTATTCTTACTTAAAATATTGATTTCTGGACTATATAAAGATGTATCTTATTTTTAATTTTATTATTGAGAATGGAAAGCAAAAGATTGAGAACTTAGTTATGATAACAAATGTATTAATTGAGAAGAAAACCATATATAATGGATTATAAAATAATTACTTAAAAAAATATTAAAATTAAAGTAGAAACCGCTCGACATTTTCAATTACTTCAGCAATTACTACACAAACGCTCGAAACTTCCAATTAATTTGCAATAAACTCACATACATGACTATAATAAGGCCTATTTAGACTTACGGAGATGAGCTATTAGTCTCCACTGAACCATCGAAGTCCTCTCGTATCTAAACCTTACAATCCAAAATTCTCCGTAAAATCCTCAATGCTCCCTACTTAGTTATAAATAAAACCATCCTTATCTACCTTAATATTTCAGATCTGGCCCAATCCAGATACCTATCCTTCCATAATTAACTTCTTTCTAACCTTGCTTCCTCTTCAATTCCTGATAACCCTCCGAGGCGTCTGAAAAGAAGATGGTCCCGTGATCTCTTAATGTAGAGATATCATTAGAGTGCTACCATTGGTTAGTTACTCAGCAAGTGTTTTGACGTCATTATATCCCATATGTTCAAATTTACTAAAAGTATTTCTTTAATACAGTTGTGAATATAATTAAGAAATAATAAAAAAAAATTAAATTTTTTATTGAAGTCCTTGTACCTCAGCTCCTTTATCGTTTTTCCAATATTTTTGAAATATAGCAGCTGTTTCTGTTTAATATTAATATAGATTGATATTAAATTTATGTTATTTATCAACTGTGGGTTGACAGTGACATTTTAATCTGAGTGGGTTGTGACTGTTCACAGAAATATATATATCTAGGCCAGGGAGACCATGGTCTGTTTCGTTTTACGTTTTTTTACTCCCCTCAACGTGTTTCTCTGCTAGCAATGAGGTGTTCTCATTTCCGATGGGTGTAGGTATCAATTTAATCCGATGTATTTTTAATTTAAACATTTTAATATAAATCTTAAATCCACCAGTTTTATATTTTAATTTGTATGGTCAACTTATATTCGATTTTGAAACTGGATTTTTCTAACTTAGTTTGCATTTATTCTTAAAATGAGCTTGGATGAAAAATATCTCTTTATACTTAAAAAAATGAATAAGAAGTCTCAAGATTTGGAAGCTAATTTGGGATTTGAAGAATTATATAATTCCAGTCTGAAATCAATATATGTATATTACTCTATGAAATGTAAATGATTTCTGCATAACGGACGCAGAAATCTCATATTCTGAGAATATTAATTTAATGCATGGGTGCCCAGAAGGGCGTTTTATCGCACAAGTTGCACTATCAAAATTTTTGAGAGGGGCACATTTTGACGGGTTTTTTTTATTTTTGAAGGCGTCACATTTCGACGGATATGAGAATTTTCGAAATGAAAGTTTCAAACCAGAAAACAAGAGGAGAGCAAAGAACGGACCAATTTAACCAATTTGGAAAACAAAATTGTTATGTAACAAAAAGTTTCGACAAGAATTATAGGTCATGTTTTATATCCCTTCTGTCAGATCAAAAGAATCGCATGTAAACTTTTTCCATTTTCGTTGAGGTGACATTTTGTAGCCAACAATTGCTATAACAAGTTTGCTACTATGGAAAATAGCAGAGGGAAATAAAATAAGCAATTATACTAACAAAGCAAAGCATAAAGAAAGAATCAATTTTTATGTTCTTTTTAAAAAAACCAACTCAGTTTTCACCTACGACCTTTTACACGACTTTTGCTCTTTTATTATAAAAAAAAAAATATTTTTCATAAATTTATATTGATATTATAAATTTAAAAATAATTTTTATTTTTTTTATTTATGAAAATTCTTGGAAATAGGACATTTTGGGGTACTAAAACCTGATGAACACCTTCCACTCAAATCGTAGGGTAATTTGATCGAGGAATAAGGTGTCCTACAAAATATTAGGCTGTTTGTCGTGACTTCCATCCCCGTGTCAAAATAACGGTATTATATTGGCCGAACGAAACGCTTCAATTTTTAGTACCTCAATTAATTAATTAATTAAATGAGATTTGTCCAATTTCTGAGAAATTTCGTGGATAAAAAAGGTTGTTGGTTTTGACAGGATAAAGCCATTCACGATGTTTTTGACGGATGATATTAATTAGATAGAAAGGGTTCTGTACCGCGTCCCATTACGTTTACTTTGATACGCTTTCAATCAGTTCCGCATATAATAATTTATATTTAAAATTGATATATAACCATCTTTCATTGTTATCATGTAATCCTTCATTTAGGATTTATCATTTTTATGATTCATGAAAGAAAGAGCGACGATCTATGACGGGGGAGGGGAGGGGGACTTTGCATGACTTAGTAATGAGGGAAGGAAGGTTTAAGCCCTGCCGATGCCTTTTGACCCTGCTCCGGCATTCAATGTTAATAACCTTGGGGTTACAACCTGATTCAACATTTTTCATCAATAATTAATTGTCTTCATAAAGTGCTGTTATCAAGCTAGGCATCGTAAATGTTGAATACATAATTTGTAGAAATATTTCCTATACAATTACTTTCACTTGCTATATTTATTGTTATTCCAATTAATTTTAATATGCTGCCAACATATTTATTTATCTATGGTTGATTGGTTGGTTGTGTAGTAAAGGCGTAGAACCTGTTGGTCATCAACGCCGTTAATTGAAATTATATCTTTTAGTTATGAATATTAAGACTTGGATAAAATTTAAAATACAGGTTAAGGTTAAAAGTATTTAATTGTTATTAAAGTTTAGTTATTTAAAGTTCGCACGTTAGGTAAAAAAGAAAGACGAAAAAGGAGGGGAAAAAAGTTGTAAAAGGAAAAATAGAGGTGGTGAGTGCTGCGCGAGAGGTTCAGATATTTTTTAAGATCCCTTCTTCGGAGAAGAGAAAACATTATTTTGCCTAGTATTTTTTCATCATTCATCATTTATCTATGTACACTATATATAATACATTAATACAGAGGATCTAAACAACGGAAAAATTATTTTCCGACTCTCAAGAGCGATGGATTTTGATGAGTGTAATATCTAACGAAAAGTAATTTTATGGAGAATAGAATAGAAAATCAACTTTGTTCTGGAACAAAGTCCCTGTACCTGAGAATAACAATATTGTTCATATAAATTAAGATTGAATCAGTCCAAAAGATCTATTACAGTAAAGAGTAAAGAATAATTAAAACATATGTGATCATATAAGTGTATGCATAGCTATTGGGATAAAATAAAGAAATCATACGAGCAATTGGATTAAAATGCTGCAATATAGCTGCCAAAAACAATAAAATAAAAATAAATAAATAAAATTAATTGTATAATCAAATCATTAATAATATAAAAATAACAAAAAGAAAAGAGTAAATAACTGATTTGCATCTGTTCCTTAAGATGTAGAAATAAATATTTAATGGTAATGTTAAAAATTATTGTAATATACATACTGAGCTTAGACGTAGATTGAGAGGATATACTAGTATATATACGCACAAACACCGAAGTGGATCCAAGATTAGTAACAAATGAAATAAATCTCAAAGGCATATTATCTTATGTACAGGAAAAATAAAAAAAATAATAATAAAAATAAACAAGCAATACCTATTCACAATGTTTTTTGAAAAGTGATAGGTAATCTTTTCCATTTTCATAACTGAAAAACTATAATTACAATAAAAGTAATTGATAAAATTGGAAGATTTCTAAACTTGGTTGCTTTCAAAAGACGGAACGGAACACAATTGTGTTTTGAAGATTTCGACGCGGAGATCAAAATGCGTTATCGTTCCTCAGGGCCCGGCTTATAATCCTCCCCTCTATTTAAAGTTTTAAGGAGAGGATGAAAATGCTATGGAACGTTTATAAAAAATAGTTTCATTTTAACAGTTTCTATGAAACTTTATAGGAAAAAAGTTGTTAAAATAAAAGTTCTAAAAAACCTTTTCGTGATAAAGTTCCAAGTCTGTGGTAAAAATTTAACCTGTATTTTCATGTTCTTCAAAAAAGAAAGAAAAATGAACAGTAATTTAATTGGGCATAGATTAGAGTTATAATTTGTCGTAAATGAATTGCACATGATTCTAATGTGTCCTTTGTTCGAGTAGCTATGAATAAAAATAATTTTTAAATCTAATTTTTTGTGACAGAACTTTTAAATAAAAGTCCTGTAAAATTTTTACTTGTAAACTTGCAAGGGAAAAAATTATCGGCTATAAATTCCAGTGATACAGAAACTTGTTAAGAAATTTGTTTTCCGTTTTAAGCTCTGGATTTTAGAAATTAAATATATATATTTATGATAGTCTTTAACGAACTCAAAATCAATTTTAAAAGTATATGAAAGAGAATAGTATTAGAAACCTCGGATAAAATAGAAATAATTGATTTTTATTTTTATTTAGTAAAAAAAATATCTAGGTTTCTATATGTTCAGGAATATACTTCTATACTCTTGGTAAGTGTATTAGCACAAACTAAAGCTCTTATGTACCAAAATCATAGGTGTTGAACGATGATAGTAATGGATTAGTATAAGTTCAGCATTAGCTGTGTCTTATCGCCTGACTGTTAAACTGGAGGGATATTTTCTAGTGGTTCATGCTAATTTATTTTTAATTTATTAAATAAATCGCTAATCCAGCAGTTTTGGTATCTTCCTTTCTTAAAAGTGGATAGTGCAATAAAAACACCTTATTGTAAACAAAAAGCTTCTTTCATGTATAAATAATATATTCGCTGAAGTTTTCGATGCAATTTAGAAACACAAAAGAAGGCGGGACATATTGTTCTACACTCGATATCGCTTCCCTCCTCTATTGATAATAACGCAGGGTTCCGACACCATCCGCGCTAAAAGTTCGTCTTGTGTAGGGATGCCGTTAAAGTTTGCTTGTTGGCAAACTTTCGCGATCCTTCCCCGGATGGAAAATGTTCCGAGAAAACCTATCACACCTCTTCCCAGCCAATTTCAACAGATATTTAGGGAAGAGTTGGGAAGCTGTCAAGTCTTTTTAAATAACATTTGAACCTTTCAGTAGACAGAATGACTAACTCCAAATTTTTGAGTTAAGCCATTTAATTAATATTTCTGGTTGGAAAAGTCATAATATCTGTACAGGCAGTGAGTAAGTTGATTCAATAATAGGTGATTGTAGTGTTGAAATATAGAACTGTGAATAAAGATATCAATGTTCTTTCCAGAATTTCACTATAATTAATAATCAAGAATGTTGAAATTAGAATTAGTCATTCTGTCACCTTAAATGATCATTTAATGAAGGAAAAAGTGTATATGATCATGATAATGTTGTTGTTTTTTTATACAATTTTGTTATTTTGAATTTTCTCAGAATGAAGTTATTATGTATTTATCGATGATATTATATAGATCATACATCTATAGTTACGATCATATTTAAAATTCATTTTATTTGATGTAAATTTTATACAGCTATCCTGTTTAAAATCAATAAAAAATTCAACATCTTTTACTTTCTCTTACCTATATATATCATATATATATATATATATATATATATATATATATATATATATATATATATATATATAAAATACATAGTAAGGGAAAGTAATATAATCGTTATAAAAATTCCCACAAATGTTCTGTATGTGTGTATTTTAAGATCATCAAAAAGTCTTACTAAACTGAAATTAAGATTATTAAGATAGGTATTTGTCTCAGATGTTACAGCAACCTTTTCTTTAAAATCAGCT
Organism: Nezara viridula; assembly: GCA_928085145.1. NCBI lineage: Eukaryota > Metazoa > Arthropoda > Insecta > Hemiptera > Pentatomidae > Nezara > Nezara viridula. Next base: position 73,387,495 of record OV725082.1, read on the forward strand.
AACCTTAAAGTGCATTTATATTATCGATTTTACACATTGTTACTATTTTAGTAATTTAATATTTTTTAATATCAGCATGATCTTGTCCTCATAGATGTCGCCTAACAGGGCTTAAATGGCCAATATTATAAATTTCTTCCTCTAAAGAACGTTTAATTTGTTTTATTAAAAAAAAAAAACGATATTTTTAATAGTAATCGAAAAAGGCTAAATATAAACTATGGAAGAATTTAATAATTGGCTAAAGAAGAAAAAAAAAGGAAATGTGTTCTTTTTGTTTTTGGATGAAAATGAATTTCCAAGCTGGAATGGTTAGCTAATGATTTTTTATATTAGAATAAATAATATCTAAGATAACTAGTCATAAAAAATAATAGTGCTATAAATAAGGGACGAAAAATAAATATAAAAATTAAGAATTTTGTTCTTAACTTTCATTTATCGAGATACTTTTACTCAGTTCTAATTGAAACTCCTTGCTGAACACACCTCCTTGAAGAAGATCTGCAAAGTCATGTCGAAACGTTGGCTTTTGAAAAATAGTTTTGCCACTATTTAGTCTATTTATGACCATCTCCTTCCTTAATAGTACAACGGTCAACTATTAAGTATTCAGTATTATAATATAAAGCTTCTTTTTCTTTCTTTTTTACTATATAATTTGTTTAGTGCCGTTAGGTTTGATGCGTGCCTGAATATATTTATTAGCTACTCCGGTCTGGTGCGTGTGAGAGAATAATTTTTTTAATCTTTTTTCTTTGGGCTTTGATTGTTGTTATTACTCTAATTGATAAGATATAATAAGGGTCAGTCATTATTTTTCTACCCCTAATGTTTAGCCTTCTTGAGTCGGCGACCGATCGAGATCTTATCAGTTATTTTTCGTCATTAGTTTTCGTTAGCATTTTCTTTCTTTCTAATAGGTGTTGTGTGTATGCTTTTTGTCTCACACATGTCACATAGTAAAATAAAATAAACTATGCCATTTTAAGTAGGAACTGTTGTTCAGATTGAATAAAAGCTTCAAAAACTTCACTTAATACATGGGCCGATTCCGAAAGGAAAATGAGTTTAAAGGAAAAAAGGAGACCAATTTTGTGTTGTCATTTTAGGTGGTCATGATTTATGTTGAATAAGAAGGAATTTCTCAAAAAATGTTCAAGATAATGAAATTCTAATTGTACCATCGTAAAATATACTGTTTTGAGAAAACAGTGATTAAATGTTTACATACATTGTTTACATAGGTCTAGATGACAAGGGACTTACAGGAGTTCTAATATGTCGGCTGTACTGTAGCAGTTACAGTACCCATATCCGATGAGTATATCTCTGTAATCCCGATTAGTGAAATCATTCAGCATAATGGTAGACTTTTGCGTTATTAGAACTCCTGAAAGTCCATTTTATCACTGACCTTAGTAAATTTAATGACTGTTTTCTCAAAGAAAAATTTGTTTACTTTACGATGGTGTACTTAAAATTTAATTATCTTAAACAGTTTTTTAAAAATTCCTTATTAAAAAAAGACGTGGCCACCTTAAGAAAAACACAAATTTGGTCTTAACTACTTTTCAGTTCGAAATAGAGCCATGCATCAAATGATCTTTTTTTTTTTTTTAGAATTTTTTTCTAGAATCGCCCTCCAGTATAAGCCATTAAGAACTGCGATATCCTGTATATGGGATGTTATGCACGTTCCTTACAACTTTCGACATGTTAATTATAAAAATTCCTAATTTTTTCTATGACTAATTGGTATACAATATTTTAAATGTGGTATTTTTTGCTCATTGGTTTTTTGGAAGGGTAATTTTATCCCCTTTCCTTTCCCTGAATCTGCTACCGATTCACACTCTACATTAGTTAACTCTTCAATTGTAATTAATAAAAAAAATATATATATTAAAATGTATCCTGATTATTTTCTTTGTCAATCTTGATAATTAATGTCTGGTGAAAACCATTATGTATTTTTAGTGTTGAGTATCTCGAATCTGCCTGAATGAGATGGCTTATGAATTAGGTTGAAGACTTTTTTAACTTATTTTAAACTACTGACTAACTTAACTATTTTTTTTTTTGTACTATAATCGGCAAGCAGTTAATGCTTATAAATAAGTCTGCTTAGATGGACTTCTTACGAGGTAATTATGTAGGTCCCAGTCGGGATTTTTAAAAATTCATTCGGAAAAAAATTCACTTACCCATAATCCTGCCCGAAACCTCCGTGACAGCTTTTAAACTGCCGAACTGGATTAGAAAACCGAATGGGATAAATATAGCGACATTTTGATAAAACTGATTAAAGTAGCGGAGAGAGAGAAGAGAAGCGGTGGTGGGGGAGGGGGGAGATCCAATTACCGGGAAATAATCAGATTTAATCGAAGTTGGCCGCCCTGTCCATCCCAGTCGGCTCTTGTGCCATTTATCTTGCCAACTTGTGCTTGCCTTGGTTTGGGTTTGCTGTCTGCCGTTAGCTGGCCGTGTCTTCTTGTTATAGGCTGCGCTTGTCTAGTGGCGTTTGGCATTGCTTTGAATATTGTTCAAGCAGTTTAATGAACTTTTGTATGAGTATTTTTTCTAGACAGCGCAGGCTCTCTCTCAGAACAATAAAAGTGTACATAAAGTATAATATGCATATACACGTATATGGGACCAAATGTACAGACTACTAAGGTAAATGTAACTGTGATAGACACTATACCAGTAATGAATAGTTTACAATACTTTAAAAGATAATAAGCTCTAAACACCAAAAATAGAGGGCAAATATGACTAGAATAATTTGAAGTTGAAATACTTAGCATGGTGATGTATAAACCCAGGGGTACCCAGAGGGGGGTTTTATGGCACAAGTTTCGCCATCAAAATTAATCAGGGGGGCACTTTTTGACAGGGTTTTCAATTTTTGAGCGGCCCACATTTCGAAGGGATTATGAATTTTCAAAGTGAATAATTTCAAGTCAAAAGACAAGTGGAATCGTGGAATGGACCACAGGATGAGTAATGATTTTTCTATTATATATAATCTATTAATATTCAAATTCTAATTTCTTTTGCATTTGTTTTTAAGAAGAAGAGAGGAATAAAATATCTTCGGAGGGGTAGGGGAAGGTTTATGTTCCATTAGCTTTGGGATGGATAGGCATGGATAGGCCTGAACCTTAAGTGATATGCTACAATAATCGGCTGACAGTTGATTTTTTCATAAAACAAGGCTTAGGTCTGTTTCAAGGAGATTTCCTTACTACTATTCTTTAAGAGATAATTTGAAAGTTTTATTATTCATCTGTGGTTTACTGTTTCTTAGTTTAAAACTGTGGAGAATTTATTTAGTGCTTTTTATTTATATAAAAAACCTATTTATCTCCCCTCCCAAAAAAAAAAAATAAAATACAATAATAAGTTACCCCCAATAGACACCAGAGTGACCAGACTTGAAACAGTGAAACAAGACCCTACATGGGTTTTAGTTGTACAATTGTTTTTATTTATTTATTTTTTTTAAATTTTCATGTATTAGCAATTTATGTCCATTACATATGGTCATGAACCTACAATTGATATGATAATTGAACCAACAAAAAACCGAAAATGCATAAAAAATAATTTTTACACAATATTTCAACTTTCCTACAGTTTTACGGCATGAGAAAAATCTCTCAATAATGCCAAGTCCAAAAATATATATTTTTAGTTTTCAGAACAAATTCGTATTTAAGAATTTTTAAGGAAATTTGAATTTCATTGTTATGATAAAAATTTACTTGCCCTACTTTTTCTTATTTTACACATAAAAAAAAGTTTAAATAAGAAATAGGTTCAAATCATACATAACATAGAAATCCATACAAAGCAAAGCCTGAAAACAGAAGTATAGAATAATGTTTAAATTTTTTATAAATGTTAAAATGTTTTTTCTCGGCTTTTAGTCGCATTGGTAAGAACACTTGAACATGAGTCTAATATTACCACTAAATATCATCAAAAAGAGTTTCATTGAAATTGCGACCCCTCATCAGTAACCTTTTCCGCCAAGTTAAAAATCGACCCAGCTTTTGGCTGAAAAATTCAGCTGTTAAAAAAAAAAAATTAAATTCATACTAACAGACAGATTCATAACCTATTTTATACAAGTTATTACTCAGTGAATACTATGTACCCATGTTTTTCGGTTTCGTTAAATTTCTTGATGATGTCTCAGAATTTTACTTTTTAATATTCTGAATGGTGCGTTCTTTAGATTTAAATTTAACTAATAACCTCCCATCGCCTCAACTGGTTTTTGTTTAAAGTATTGGTTTAGGTTTCATACGAAGTCCATATTGAACTCTCTATATTGAGAATCTCTTCCCCTTGAGAAGATGCGTTGGGGGTCCATGAGACTCCATTACGTAACAGTTAATATCTCTAGCTATAGTCAGGGTACGTGACAGGCGAACACGGGTCTATGGCTTCTTTCTTAGAATACTTTTCTTTTTTTTTCTTCTTTTTTCCTTATAGTGGCGTTTCCGGGTAGCCGGCTTCTTTTCTCTTTATCGACCTCAATTACCGCCACATATTTTACTCTTGATGGTATTGATTATTTGTTTACGTAAACTAATCAGAATTGCTTACACCATCGAAAACTATTTTGTGGCGATGAGTCGTGTTGAGATCATATTCTTGGTGACTTTATTCTATAACATTTATAAACTAGGCGGATACCGTCCTGTCTGCTTAACGGCGGACCAACCCCAATTTTACAAATTATACCATTATTACAATTTTCATTTAGTTGTACTACTCCTGGCTCAAATTGTATAAATTTAATTTACATGTATTCTGTAGTTCGGATTGTATTATTTGTTATCAACATGAAATAAACTGGACAAAACCACAGTTCGGACAAATATTTAATTTCTTTAAAAATCTATATTATACATGACCCCTTATTGCCAATTTGTAACCATAATATATATTCAACTTGTCCAACAATAATTTGAACCTTTTATTTATAATATTTTCATTGTACGTTATATTGTGCTACTAAATGTCTAGATCGAAAAATAACCGCTGTCAGTTAGATGAAATCAAATTACCACCTCCAGACGAAAATACCATTTCCGTTACTAATTTTTAGTCTACTAAGATCTTTATTTTTTATTTGGAGGTTAGGGAGTAATAGAATCGCAAGACATATTTAATTAAATGGAGAACTCTATAATTTGTAAAATAATTAGTTAAGCTCCTGTTATCTCCTACTCTCCTCATACTAAAATGGAATAAAATATGAAAGTCACTAAAAAATTTTTTTAACAGAGAGATGTAAACAATATATGACGTTAAGGTGTAAACAATATTCTATAAACCTAGATTTAAGGAATTTATCTGGTGCGTTTAGTTAATTTTTATAATGTTGATTTCCTTCTCCTTTCCTGCAAGCCGAAACATAAACAGATTTTAATCTATTAAAAATTCCCAGGTGCAACTTAAAATTACATTAAACTCACAAATTAATTATAAAAGTAAATTACGCAAGAAATGACGGCGAAAATAATGTTTTTGACAAAATCCTGGTAGTTTTTTTGTTGCATTGGACGTAGCTGTTGTTCGTTATAGTAGGGTAAGGAAAACATCTATAAGAACTGGTTTTTCTACAAAAAAAATATATTTATAGTAAATAATCACACGGCCAACATAGAAAGTAATATTATATTAATTATGTAACGTAAGTTACAAATAAATTGTGGATTAATGCAATATCATATTTTAATTGCATATCAAGTATCTTAACGAAGCGGTCTACTTATCAAGGATTGACATTTCATTATTTAATTTTTGTTTTAATTAATTCAAATAATTCCTATGAAATTACCTTTACCCTTTGTCGTAAATCAATGACTTCTTGTCCTTCAGTGTCCTTAATAATACTCCAATTATATTTGTTAAGTAAATTCGTTACCTGAGACTCCACCTGGACAAACGTCTCACTTGGAATCCTCATACAAGACTGTAACAACATGAAACCGCTACCGATTTTTCCGACTACTCCAGCACTTATTAGCTTTCAATTAATTACAAACGACTATAATAATATGTGACTATAATAAGGCCTATTTGGACTTTGATTGATGTTTGGGGCTCCATTAAATTCCTCTTTTATCCAATCCTTACAATCCAAAATCCTTCCTAAAATTCTCAATACTCCCTACTTTGTCAGTATAAAGTCATCCATAACGACCTTAATGTACATGTGCGTCCGATATGTCCTGATCCAGATACCTATCATTCCATAACAAACTTCAGGACTATCTGAACCCTTTCGTTTCAGACCTTGCTTCCTCTTCCTTTTCTGATAATCCTCCGGTGTGTCTAAAAATAAGATTGCTTCTTGATCACCTCATGTAGATACATTATTTGAGTGTTACAAGTGTTTAATTACTCAACAAGCGTTTTCATGTCATATTCCTGGGTGTATTTTACATTTACAAGGTGTATTTTTTTAAATATATAGTTGTATAATATCATATATATATATATACATTTTTTTTTTTTGTGTGAGGGTGTTGAATATATTTCTAATTTTGATTATTGGTTGTTGCTCAACCACCAAGGCTGGGAACGTCAAAGCCCCGGGTGGTTTATGGCATATTCTTTCTTACTTTAGCAGCAATAAGGCCCCTTATAACAGACATTATTCAAAGATTCCTCGGGAGGGCCGACGTCGCATCGGTAATAACCGAGGAGGCGACTGCCAATACGTGACCGCGGGGTCTAGGACCGCTCGCTACAATTGTTTCTCTCAAACATCTATTGATCTAAATCGTCTGCCTTGCATCGCCAACTGTCGTCACCGTTGCACCTTCAATTCTGTCACGTATATATATAAGTTTTAGTTGTACTTATTACATCTTTGTCAATAAACCTCTTCTCCATCTCATACGGCGCTACGTTTCGTGTTGCCGCCTTCCACTTCCGCACCCCAAGTATGGACCGAGCATTCGCAGCTACGCCATCTATCCCCCCACCGCAACTTTGGTATTCCTCTCCTCATTTTGCCAAATATTTCTTGCATTAGTATGTTTTTAGAACTTGACCCTCAGGCATTCTGTTGAGATGTCCATTCCACCTGTGCCAGCTTACTTTAATAAACGTCAATACATCAGCACTCCTAATAATTATTAATTATTTTATAGTACTAATAAATTTAAGATCCTAAAGAACTAACTTAATTGAGAGTCTTTAAGTGTGTATGGAATATTTTGTAATTAAAATGAAAATTATATTATGAATTAGTAAATGTGATCGAAAGAATGTCTACATCATCATCCGATGACGCTATGGTTCTAGCCGAACCTTTGTCTCCTCTGCTGTCTTCCGGACCGACCACTCTTCAGCCGCTCTTTTCCATCTCTCTCCGTCTTACTACACCCAGTCTCCTTAGATCGTTTTGACATCTTCCACCCAACGAGATTGAGGCCTGCTTCTTTTTCTTCTTCAACTTGGATGTACCACGATAATTGTTTTAGGGAGTCTGCTATTTGCCATTCATTGTACGCAACCTAGCCATCTTATACTCTCCCTTTTTATTGTTAATATAATCCCATATATTTTATAACTTCTTCAGCTCTTAATCCTTCCAAGGTTTTCTTATTTAGAACAATAATGTAAAATGTATTAAAATTCAAGATAAATATATTTTACAAGGTTTCGATGTAATCTCCGTACCTAAAGCTTCACCACCAACACACACCGAATTGGCAAAAAAAATGTTTATATTTGTTTAAATAACGAACCTATATAACAAAATTATAATGTTTCTTACACTTTATTGGAAATTTTAATGTTTTACATATTTTGTACTTTTTTTTAGTCCCCCGTTCCTCGCCTTTAAGCCTATACGGGGTTTTACCGGGTCAGGAATTGTGGGCGGGGATTTAAAAGACCCTCCCGACATCGGGATGGGAACTCTTGACTATTTTTTAACCTTTTTGTCTTATACATCAGGTTACTGTGTGTTAGCCCTCTCGGCTACCTCGCCCACTAGATATTTTGTACTTTAGAATTTATTGTTAAATTTCATCTAATGTAATATAAATACTGTGTAAGGAATAAAATGGCCCGTAAGGTGTTGAGGAGTCCCCTATTATTATAAATAAATAAATTTATTTTTTTTAAATCCGTCTCTTTTTTTGTTTTTAAAAATACTCCAAAAATTCTGATTCTAGATTGCGATAATCCAGTCTTAGAACCCAAAACAATATATTTTCCCCATTTCTCTATTAACACATGCCATAGATAGAAGTAATGATAAGCGACTTTGCTCAAAATTATGAAAAAGGCATTTCAGGCACGTGGAAAGATAGTTCCCAGAACCTCTTCCCGTTTTTGATGAATTAAATTCAGCCTTTGATTCATTAAAATGATTAACTGATGTACTCTCTTATCCGGAATTCTATTTTTTCTTAAAATCTTCAAAGATATTAGTCCAGATAAATGAGGTCCTACCATATTCCACTCAAAAAATTAAAATATGTTATGTTTTACATTCCAAAGAGCTGTGACCCGTTAATATTTTTTTTATTTTTCCTTGTGGTATTATGAGCTTGTTATAAATGTATTAATTAATTCATCAAAGGGAATCCATTAATTCTTAATATTTAGCACGTTAAGTATATCTGATAATAATTAAGTGAAAACAAGGTATTAATTGAAATAGACGTATTACCTCTTCCATAATTCCAGGTTAGAAGGTCCCGACTCCATTAGAGGTACAATGAGCTGGGGACAATTTAATTAACAAGATTGGATTCCTTTACATCCACTTTTGGGCCTGCAATTGGAATCCTTTTCATCCAATTTGTTAATTGGATCTAACTCGAGCTCCTTGCGCTTGCCTCTTTAAAGACCGAATTAAAGAGGAAATGATCCTTATTTTTCTCTTTAGTCATGTTTACATTCCCAGTGATTCTACAAAAAATAATGCAGCTTTATATTAATTTAAAGTTGCATTACTTTTCATCTAGAAGTTGACTATGATTTAAATATAAATTTAGTTATCAAGGACCAGATTTTGATGTAAAATAAAAAGCTGAAGATGTGCGGAGTATAGTACTATACTTGTATTACTATATATAGTAAAAAAATAGATTTGTTGAAAAATTAAGGCAAAATAGTTACTAATACTTGACAATCTTAGTTGCTATATGTAAATAATTGGTATAACCAATATACTTTTTCATTTAACTCCTCTAATTTTTTATTCGGGCTTAGTTAGGTTTCTCTTATCTAAAAAATTACAGTATATCTCTACAGTAATAAGTAACTGCAAGACTGTTGTGAGACTCATGCGCAAGACCCAGATAATGACCAAGCCTGAGTTTGCAAGACCAAAACTCGTCTCGATCTCGCATTTGGGCAACACTAATTACTACATATATTACCTGACTGTATGCAAAATAACACTGAAAATACATTTATGTGTTTTTTGTTGATTAACAATAGCGTTGAACTGTAGAGTACAGAGTTAAATCGAGTACAGAAAAGTTAATTATTAAACATTGAATAGGATATCCATATATGGTAAATGTACCACTAATAGACAGTTTTCTACTCATTATCTTGTAATAAGCTTTATACAACGTCGAAAAGAGATTACAAATAAAATTTGGTTTGAAGCTGGTGCACTTCGGAAGGTAGTGCCAGAATCACATATAATCTCATGGCACATAGGCGATTTGTAAAATTTTAATTAAATTATTTAATTTGATTTTTCAATGGAGGAAGGCAGGATTTTTCTTTCAGTGAACTTCCCTTATCACTTTTTTTTGGAGACAGGTTTGCATTTTTCCTGTAGCTTGCCATTTCCTTGTTTAAAACTGTGGAAAATTTATTTTGGCTTTTTATTGTATAAGAAAATATGTCTTCCTCAAAACCCGAGTGTCTGCAAAATACTCTGTCAGAATTTCCTAAGTTTTTCATGAATAATAAATTGACTGATTATAGAAAAAAATAATTCTTAAAAAACAAAGGATGACTGTCAATGAAATCCATTTGAAAAGATCCACCGTCAGAATTTAAGTTGTGATTCTCATTAATGTTTTAAAAATTCTCTTAAAGTTTCTTTTGCCTTCTGGTAGATGTATCTTCATGCAAATTTGTTAAAAATATGTATCTTTTTATTGATTTAAATAAATAAAATGAATTTATTTGTTACTAATATTTAAAATAAATATTTTAATATTAAAAAACTTAATATTATCTGTGCGAACTTTCAAAACGATATTTTCCCACGACCCTTCATGGGTTATAGTGATGCAGGTCTATATTTTACAAATAAAATTAAACGTTCATCATAATAAAACAGACCAACGCATAGGATAAAAAAAAGTAATTTGTTCTTGAAAATGGTTGACATCGAAACATTAATCCAATAAAAGAGAACAAAATAGTTCATCAGGAATGATGTGAAAGCTTTTTAATCATTTTTCCGTTTGATTTTGCTATCAGCCTTAGCCTTCAAATGAAATGTAATTTAAAAAATACACGATATTTATGATTTACTATTTATCTCTCTTTCATTAAATATTGCAGGAAGTTAGTCGACTGCTCTACATATCATGGCTGATAAATATTGAGGAAGCAGTCCTTTTTTAAAAACAAAAATTAAATTTTATATTTATGCCAACGTTTCAACCCATACATGTGGGTGTTCTTCAGGGCGTCGTTTGAGAACTGAGGGTGTTCAAGTGCTGGGTTAAAAATATTAAAAAAAAAAAAGACTGCTTCCTGAATATTTATCACCCATTTCATTAAACAGTGTCAGTCTCAAGTCAGTTATCAGTCGAGGATAACGCTTGGTTTTTCGGACCATGCATACAAAAAAATGTTCTGTTTCCCATGTCCTTCGGTGTCCGGTGACTCATTGATAGATCTAGATTTTCTTCAGCCATGACACATTTTTCTGCCCATTTTCGCAACAGTCATTAATTCATTAATTGCAAACTACTCGGCTGGCTTCGGCATTACTCGAACAGTGTGATCTTTCTGTCCATTCATCACGTTACGCTTGTGAAATAGTATTTATCATTGATTGGAGGAGTTTCGTATTTCTTATGGTTTCAAGACATTATTTTCTCAAATACAATTTGGAAACTTTATTGCACTTCTGTGTAATTACTACTTTTGTTAAGATAAATCTGAAAACAAATTCGTTACTAAAATGTTGATCAGGGGTACGCAAAACGGGAATTCATAGAGCAAAATGCGCCATCAAAATTTTTGAGAGGGTACATTTCATCGCGGCTCTGAATTTTCGGAATGAAAAGGGGAAAACAAGGAACAGACCGCAGATAGTGTAATTGTGTATATGAGGTCTTAATGGCCGAGAGTGTTGGATCTTGCCTAATGCCTAGCGACGCCGAACAGTGGGACGTCGTCCAAATTCTATAATTCGAGAGAATATTTTAAGTTGGCAGAATATACATTTTCTACTGTTTTTATTGAATAATTCAATTGAAAAAAATAAATAGATTAAGCTGATGTCGCGAGTGTTCTCTAACTCTGAAAAAACACTGTGCCGCTTCGTATCCCGCCTGGGAAGAGTTGAATTTTATTTCGTGGCGGATCCACGGAATGAAACTCGACCTTCTCACTCAGGTTAGAATAGGTTTGATTCTACCTCTAGAACAACCTTTCCGTATGCCAGAAATGGTGGGTAGGAAGTAATACAAAAAAATAAAAATGTAATTGTATATGGTCTGCGATTTTTAAAAAAATTCTATTATTCTGTATTTAAGAAAAGCAATCTTTTGAGGTGTGAAGGGTAGATTCTTGCGCCATCAACCTAGGAGGGATGGGCACCCCTGTTGTAGATCCTGTGATTTTTTAAACCATTTTATTATCTGAAGGAACAAAAAATCACTGTAAGGCGAAAAAATAATGTGAAACTCCTTATCCCACTTTTGAAAGGTTAAGGTTTCAACATCTTTAGGACCCAGCTCCGACTGTTATCAAAAGCCCTAGGCTGCGAACTGCCAGAGGGCCACATCAGACCCGCACCTTGGTATTAATCAAGCCCTTTGTCAACTGATACCTCGCCTTAACCCTTCCCGTCTCTGTCAATACTCCAGCCCTCACCACTCCAGACTGTTCATGAAGGTGTTACTAACCAGAAGCTACTCAGGTGTCTCTATGGAGTATATGGATCGTTCTTTACTCAGCTTCCTGATAAAAAAAAAAAAAATCGATCCATCATTTGTTGTACCAGCGAAGAGCGAATAATTGGCCATTTATCATTCCTTTCTCATTACAAGTTGACAAACAACATTGTTGATGGCTATTCTTCAGTAGCGTCTGAAAACTGGAGTGATTTATTAAAATTAATTGAGTGGTGGTCCGTTATCGAAAAGTTGTCAAGTCCTATAACCTATTCGATAATCTTTTTGTTTACCATATTTTGATTTTTTGTTTAACGGATATATTGTAAGTAAAAAGTTGTTCGTTTTTATTTACTGTTGAACAATCTCTCAATCCATTACCCCAGATGAGGGAGAAGTATGAGATCCATTTCTTGTTGAAGACACCGGTATAATGTTGGGGAAGTATTTTAAAGAACGTTAAAAAAAAAGTTACATTGAATGAAGGAGAAATAAGCAATAACTGGGTTTAGATTAGAGTTATAATTTATCTTAAATGAATTACTTGGTTCTGAAGTGTCAATTTTTTTTTCAAGATGCTAGGAAAAACAGTATAACTTTAAAACAAACGTTTATGAAAAGTTACAGTTTCGAAATAGCACAAAGAACTGAAAAAAAATATATATTCCAGTCTTACCAAAACTGATTAAAATTAAAACTTAAAATTTCATTTCAAGTAATATAATTTCCCTTCAAGAGCTAAAAAAGAATAGGTAGATATGAACTTCAGTGATTTACTTATACGACGTCCTTTTTTCTAGTTTAAAAAATATTCCTTCCTTTCTTGTGCCCCTGATAACTTATACTAACACAAGAAATAATTTATCATTGAACCTAATTTATAATTATACATTTATTTATAGTATAATAATTATAAACCTAATTGAACTAACCTCATTGAAAACCGAGTCAAGCCCATGTACTCATGGAAACTCCATTAATGAATTATTAAAATAAACTTTAACTGTTTTTGTCCTCGAATCATGTTATTAATGGGTTTATGAAATGATTTTTCACTCATTATCTTTAACCTCAGTGATTTACTAATTCAATTCTTTTTTTTTTCTTGAACCAGTCTTGTTATTAATCAGTCTTTTTTTCATTCATTTGTTCACAGATCATGTTTCTTAATAATTGGCTTATGAACTGATTTTTAACTCATTATTTTTAACCTCTTTAATTCACCAATCAAATTATGTTTTCTCGAATTCAGCTTGTTAATTATCTGTTTATAAACTTATTGTTCTTGAATCATGTTCCTTATTAACCACTTTATTAACTCATTTTTCACTTATTATCTTAAACCTCAGTGATATAACAATCGAACTTTTTTTTCCTGCAAATCATGTTTATTATTAACCAGTTCACGGACTGATTTTTCATTCATTTCTTTAAAAATCATGTTTCTTATAAATCTACTTATGAATTGATTTTCGTTCAGTATTTTTTTTTTTTTTTTTTTTTTTTTTTTATTATTTCAATGAAATTTACAACTGTATTACATAGAGAATACAATAAGTAAATGAGAAATTTGTAACATGGCATGTACAACATGAAGAGAAACTACCCATTGGTAGAACTCAAATTAAAGTTCTATATTAGAAGATCCCGAGGCCATCTTCTTTTCAGACGCCTCGGAGGGTTATCAGGGATCGAGGAGGAAGCAAGGTTTGAAACGAGAGGATTCGGATGATTCTGCAGTTTGTTATGGAAGGAAAGGTATCTGGATTGGGCCAGATCGGAAACATATGGAACATTAAGGTCTTTATGGATGATTTTATTTGTGACAAAGTAAGGAGCGTTGAGGATTTTACGAAGGATTTTGGATTGTAAGGATTGGATACGAGAGGAATTCGATGGTTTAGTGGAGCCCCAAAGCTCAATTCCGTAAGTCCAAATAGGTCTTATTATTGTCATATATACGAGTCGTTTATAATTGATTGAAAGCTTAGATCGTTTGTCTAGTAAGTGCTGCAGTAGTCGAAAACGTCGGGCGGTTTCTAGTCGTTTCAGTCTGGTATGGGGGTTCCAAGTGAGTCGTTTGTCAAGGTGGAGTCCTAAGTAGCGGATTTGCTCAACAGGAATAAGTGGAGTATTATTGAAGGATACTGTAGGACAAGAGGTCATAGGTTTACGACGGAGGGTAAAAGTGATTTGATGGGATTTGTTGGAATTTATTTTTATTCTCCAATTTTTACACCATTCTTCAAGGCTTGTGATATGTGATTGAAGAGTTTGGGATGCAATTAAAGGATCGTTATTAACTGATAGGATACACGTGTCATCGGCATAGGTGGTGATGACAGTGTTGGATTGGGTTGGGATGTCAGCTGTATAAACTGTGTAAAGGATAGGACCTAGGATACTACCTTGAGGAACACCGGCAGACTGAGTAAAAAGAGATGAATAAGCATTGTTATGATTGACTTTGAAGTATCTGTCAGTAAGGTAGGAACGTATAATGAGGAAGTATGTAGGTGGTAGGAATTCACGGAGTTTGTACATCAGTCCCGGATGCCAGACTCTATCAAACGCCTGTTCAACGTCGAGAAAGACTCCCGTGCAGTACATTCCGCGCTCCAATGCAGAGGAGACTACATCTACCACACGATGGCATTGCTGAATAGTGGAGTGGGATGTGCGGAATCCAAATTGGTGATCTGGGATAATGTGTTTAGAGTCTAGGATGGGATACAGGCGTTTTAAAATGAGTTTTTCCAGGATTTTGCCCATAATGGGTAAAAGGGAGATAGGACGGTAAGAGGATGGGTGTTCTGGCGGCTTTGTGGGTTTAGGTATCATTTTGACAATGGATAGTTTCCAAGAGTCAGGAAAATATGTGGTGCGGAGTACAGCATTAAATATATAGGTTAGGAACAATATGGCTTTTTTAGGAAGACATTTTAGGATCTGGGAGGTGATTAGGTCATGGCCAGGAGCTTTGCGAGAAGGTAATCTATTAATGATATTGGATATTTCTGAAGGATGAAATGCTTTAGGTGGAGGAGTCAATTGGAGTGGGGTATCCAATTCTGCTTCAATAAACTCAAGGTGGGTTGGATTAAGGATGTCTGGGTGTGGATTAAATGTTTTTGAGAGGTGTTGAGCAAATATTTGAGATTTTTCATCATCAGATCTGGACCAGGTTTGGGTTTCAGTAATAAGTGGGTGGTTAAAATCTTTGAATTTAAGGAGTTTTTTAGTGGTCAACCATAGTGATTTGTCACAAGTAGTAAGTTTTTCTGTCATGTTATGTAAATTTTGAACTTTGTATTTTCTAATTTCAGCTTTTAGTTGGTTAGTTAATTTGTTGTAATATGTCTTATCTGATGGATATCTAGTCCTGTGCCACTTCGATCTTGCTCTGCGTTTTTCCCTTAATAAGATACGAATATGCTGCGGCAAATTTGTCTGTTGGGAGTTGTCAGTTTTATTGGTAGATGTATTATTCTTTATTTTGTCACTTATAGATGTAGTAAGTTCTTTTATGGCTGTGTCAATATCACGTTTCGTCTTAAGTGGAATATTTAGGTCCAATTTATTTTCCAGGTCTTTACGAAAATTGTCCCAGTTTACTCGTCCTGTAATCAGTGTAGGAGAGGACGAGGGCTTAGGAGCGAAGGTTGTGTGTAATGAAAGCAGAACTGGAGAATGATCTGAGGAGAGGTCATCCAGGGATTTTATTGTGACATGGGAAGAGGAAATTTGGGAGGTGACAAATATGTCGAGGATATCAGGGCGTTTTTTGAGGGATGTTGGCCAATAGGTAGGATTCATAGGAGAGAGGACAGAGTAACTATTGGAAGTTGAGACAGAAGATAGTATGTTACCACGGGAGTTGGATGATCGACAACCCCATCGTTGGTGTTTAGCATTGTAGTCTCCTCCAGCAATAAAGCGCGATCCGAAGGATTGAAATAAGGATTCAAGTAAGTTATAGGTAAGAGTATGACCGGGAGGACAGTATACAGCTGAGAATGTTAAATGGAAAGGACGAGTTGAAATGATAACCGAGGTTGCTTGAATAGCCTCCGTTGGAGTAGAAGGAATGAGAGAATGGGATAAGGATTTATGGATAAGGATGCAAGAACCGGCATGGGAAGTGTTGTCGGGGTGGTCTGATCTATAAGTGATATAGTCACGTATGTAGAAATATGAACGTCGAGTGAAGTGAGTTTCTGTCAGTAGAGCAATATCAATGTGATAGTCATGAAGAAAAATGTCGAGTTCGTCTCGGTGGTTTTGTAGTCCGTTAGCATTCCATAAAAGAACAGCTAGGGGCTTAGTGCTCATCGTGAGAGATTGAAGGGAATTTCGGTAAGGATTCTTGTGAGGAGGGTAATTAGTGGCTTGATAGTCTCTTGGAGATCTTTCAGGAAGGACGCAAGGGTGGAGTTTATTAAATCGATCGGGTTTTGTTGGTCAGGTTGGTTTTGATTAGGAGTTCGTGAGGGAAAGATCTTATGATAAGGAGTGTCTGATGAAGGATGTACCCTTGGAACTTGGGAAGGAGAGTAAATATGAGCAGTAGGGTGGGAATAAACAGGAGTTGGATGTTCGGGCGGTAATTTTACACGTATAGGTATCTGGTGAGGAGGCATTTGCTGACGTGGAGATTTTGAATGAATGTGGGAGATTTGAGTCTTGGATTGGGAGGTCTGGATCTTAGGTTTGGAAGCCTGAGTCTTAGTTTTGGAAATCTGAGGCGTCTGACGTCGCGGCTGTTGATTCTTCACCGTAGTGTCTGAATATAGGTGCCTAGAGTCTTGATGGGGATGATCTGTTGATGTAGAAGGGTTGTGCGTCAATTGTGGTATTATTTCGTTCGGCAGTTGAGGAAACGCTGCCAAATTTAGGAGTTCAGGTGCCTGTACCTGTGCCTGGGTAGAATTCTTCTGTTCTTCTTTTAATGATAAATTATAAGTTCTTTGCTTATATAGCTTCTTATAGATAATGCAGCCCCGATAGGTTGCAGGGTGGTCCTCACCACAAAGGGCACATTTTGGTGGTTCATTTAACGGTTTCTGGCAGGTGTTAGAGGCGTGAGGCCCGGCGCATTTAACGCAACGCACCGAGTGATGGCAGTAAGCCTTTGTATGCCCTAAGTTTTGGCACTTGGTGCATTGAACGACTATTGGTTTCTGCCTCGGCTCTTCAAATTTTACAACAGAATACAGCAGTCTTTTAACTTCGAAGATTTCTGCATTATTCCGGGCTGGTTCTAGATCGATGAAAAATAATGGCAGTGGATATTTATCAATAGGATGTAAAATAGAAGATATATGTCTTACCGAATGGCCGATATCTTCCAGATCTTTTTTTATAGCGGTAGTGGGTGTGGTAGAGTGAAGACCTCTCAAAACCACTCTATATGTTTTGTCTTCTTTTAGTTGATAGCAGTGGAAGTCGTGATTGAGTGCTGTCAAATGATTTATAAGTTTTTTATAATCTTCTTTAGTATTGGTGTTAATCTTTATATCGTTGACTCGAGAAAAACACCGGAAGTTGGTCGGTCCGATCAGATTAGCTATTTCTTGACCGAACTGAATGAAATTGTCAATCTTGCTTACATAAATCGGAGGTGGCACTGGTTCAGTGAAAGTTCTAGGTTCAGTGATTTCGTTAATTTTATTATTGGCTGTAACAGAATTGTTACTGGATGTGTTAGTTGATGGTTTAGTGTCAGGTTTCATAGCTGAATTATTACTAGTTTTTGATTGTTTATTTACTTTGAGAGCTTGCTTTGTTTTAGCGGATTTGTTTTTTTTTTTATTAGGTGAGTTGCCCGCCGAACCGGGGGCAGAGTTTCTATGGCGCTTTTGGAGAGTTCGCCTTGTTAAATATTGAGAATCAGTCTCACTGATTTCGGAGAAAGGAGTCTCTTCATCTGATTCGTCAAAAGAAATGTTCTTATCAGAATCCATACCTCTAAATAATAATATATACAAAAAGAAGAGAGAAAAAAAAAAGTATCACTAATAAGAAAATTTACAAAACAAATACTTAATAACTAATCTATTTACAAATATATATACAAATATTAAAAAAAACATTTTTATAAATAAATAAAATAGAGTCTCAGTAGAAAAAAAAATATTAAAATAAAATAATCAATTAAGAAATAAAAACAGAGAAAAAAAAAATATATACTGTCTTAGGTACGAACTCAAGATATTCTGAACGTAAAATAAAGCGCCGTGACCTTGAATTTGAAAGATAAGACCCGCTGAGGGGAATTATCTGCCACGTAAACTGTCTCTAGCAATCGAGTACCAATTTAATGTTGCTAATTGTTAATAAAAGTCACTCACCTCACTGATTGTAATGTAAAAATGTTAAATTGTTTATAAACTCACTGTTTACAAAGTCTGAGAACAGGATTTGAGATAATAAGCACATAACAAACTAGCAAAGACGGAACGATACGAATATAGAACCTCAGTTTCGGCCATGACACTTTCAGTATTTTTAACCTCATTAATGCACCAATCATATTATTTGTTTTCTCGAACACAGCTCATTATTAATCTGTTTATAAAGCGATTGCACTTGCACTTGCAATCAGTTTATGAACTTATTTTTCACTCATTATCTTTAATCTCAGCGATGCACTAATCAAAGTATTTTTTTTCTCCAATCAGGCTTGTTATTAATCGGTATTTGGACTGATTGCTGTCGAATCTTGTCTCTTATTAATCAGTTTATGGACTGATTTTTCAAAATCTTTTTATTTTTTCGGTATTTTGTTAATGTCATTATTTATTGTTGGTTATTCGTCTATAAACAATAATCCGTACCCTTAGATCCATTTGTACCAACATAAGTTGCTTCAAGAAAAGTCAGTTCACAGATTAGTACCAATATAAGTTGCTGCAAGAAAAGTCAGTTCACAGATGTGCCAAGGGTACGACTCCGAGTCGCACCGTCTGCTCTTGGTCTAGACACTTCTCTTCAGTGTTAGGCCCTATACAGGCACTCTGGGTGGGGCACTATCGACCCGTTGAAAGCCGTGTTCGGCTTCACAGTTCTCGTATAAATCGTCCTGTCACCTCGGACGCTGTAGTCAAAATATTTTTTTCTTATGTTAAGATCCCTTCGAAAATCTTATGATAATTAATGGCAGGTTTTACGATTTATGGTTTTTAAGATCTGAGTATCGTTATAATAAGATTCCTCTGCATGAATTCAGATGGCTCCAATGCAATGCTTCTTACTTAGGAATTGAAGCATCTCCCTCAAATAAAACTTAATAAGTTTTTATAAATCGATTAAAAATTATTATGATCGATGAATTCTTATGACTAGAATCGTTAAGCAAAAGTCTTTCCACTGAGACAAATTCGATAGGCGAAATTGTCTAATTCGCTTTTTATTTCCTTTCAATTTATATTCTTAATATTTTAAAATTATTAACAATAAAAATAGTATGTAAATATATATTTTAATATATTTGGTTAGGGCTTCATTTGTTTTTATTTATTTATTGAAATTAACAACTGTAATTCATAAATAAAACTAGTAAATATGAGCAAATCAAGAGTAATGCCATGAACAGACTTATGGAGATACTACCCAGTGATAGCACTCCCCTAATAGTTCTAAGTAAGAAAATCACGAGGCCATCTTCTTTTCAGACGCCTAGGATGGTTATCGGGAATTGATGTAGAAGCAAGGCTGGAAGTTTGTCATGAAAGAATATATATCTTGCTTGTGCGAAATCAGCGACATATGGAACATAAAGGTGTTTATGAATGGTTTCATTTGTGGTATGGAGCATTGAGGAATTAACGAAGAATTGTGGATTGGATACGATAGGATTTCAATGGTTTGGTAGTGCCCCAAAGCTCATAGCTAGGACTTGAATTCAATTTTTAATAATATAACAATACATTTGATCCTCAAACCTTAGTGAATTTATTTTATTTTTTTAATTTGAGCTAATTTGCCTGGATCATATTATTTAATAATTTGTATAATAAGAAAACCTTATGAGGAGAAGATGGAGAATTAAATAAAATGGCGTAATGAAGAGCTGGAACGTGGCTGAGAAAAAAAAAAAATAGGGTTTGAGTGTCAAATGTGTTGTTTTATTATTAGAAGCAGCATATAAACTTCTTTCTAGTCCCGAATGGATCATTGAAAAGTTTAATCTCTAAAGTGTTTAAACATGTTGAATAAAGTATTAGTTTTAACTGACAAAATAACAATTTTGTAAGAATTCTATTATTTTAGAACTGTTGAATATGTGTACCTGCTTTTTTTCTTTTTTTTTTGCTATCTTGGTAGCATATACAGTATGCTGCTTATTTTTTTTAGTGTACGTTTTTCAATATCAAATAACTGTAAGAATGCTTTAACTTTTAATCAGATTAAATATATTTTCGAATGTATTGAAATCAACATTTACCTATTTCTAATTTATAGGTGGTATGCATAATCGTTCTTCTTACAGCGTTTAAATGTTCTGTCGAAAAGCTATACTTTAATGAAACTTAATGAAAAAGAGCTCCTTTCAGCCAATTTTATGTTTCTACTTCTCTTAAACATTGACAATAAAACGAGTTAGAGCAATTTACAATAACCTTATTATTTATTCGTGAGCGTCTCAGCAATCTAATTGGCTGAAGGGGTCCTCTTTCATTGATTTTTATTTTTTTTTTTGACGGAACGTTCAAGTGTAGTTAAAGTAGCGACTGGGCATATTTTCCTAGAACTGCAATAATCTAGCCAAAGAAACTTTTACAAAGAGTTTTTTTTTTTTTTTTCTCATGACAATTATTTAACTGTGCTCCCAACCATAATAATCTCTGATTTACGAAATACGATTACTGTAAAGCCTTTTTCTTTATTGGGGTTCTGTAAAAGCAATTTCAGATCCTCTCATCTTAAAACTTCTTTTTCCTTTTTTAATATTTCTTCCCCAGTGCCCCTGAGGCGAGGATGAACAGTCAGATAGTTCTGCATTGCTGCCTTGTAAAGATGTGGAAAATAATAATTTGTACATATTTATGAATGCGGGGGCTGTAAATTGCCATGTAGGGTAAAGCGGTGTAGCAATGGTTCTCTTTTAAAATAATAAATAATAGATGGCGCTAAGGGATGGGTTGGCTACCGCCCAAGGGTTACTAATACAGCCTTCTCAACTACGCCTTCCAGGACCTGTAAACAAGGGTCTTCATCTCCCGTCTCGATTTATCTCGATATTGGGGGGGGGTATTCGATATTACTATCGATATATTGAAAGTAGTTTGTCGCGGGTACTAATAATATCGATAGTCTATTGATTAAAAGGTAAAAATTAGTGCTTTTTACAAAACATTATTTTTTCAGGGTCTTTGAATATTTTTTGCTATTTAAGGAAAAGTAATATTAGTAATACGGATTCGTATTTTAAGATAACAACAATATATTGGGTTGACAAATAAGTCCTTCGGTTTTTCTATTTATTTTTATGTCACTACGATACATTTCTTATCTGATAATCACTAAGGTGGATGGTTTATCCTGTTTGTAATATGTCAACAACTACATCTGTTAACTCTTGTTGAAACTAGCTTAGTGTTTGTTATTGCATTATGAATATGAAAAAAAAAATATCATTCATTATCGGCATATTTTATTGTATTATTTTAAAAAAGATAAGCTTGCTGCAGAAGCTCATAGAAAAAGTTGCAGTGTTTATGGGAATGATGCCTTAACCGAACTGCCAAAATTGGTTTGCCAAATTTTATTCAACAAATGTTGACATAATTGATGCTCGACGTCTGGTCGCTCACACGAAATTGAAACGAGCAATATTGAGGCCATTGTTCAAAATTCCATCCAATCAGTGCGAGAGATTGTAATGGCCCTAACACAAGCATAGAAAACCATTAGCACAAGCTCAGCTATTTTTCCAGGCTTAATGCTTGGGTTCCTTACATGATTTTTTTTTTCTCGAAAATTACAAAAAAATATATAACTTCAATACGACTTTAGCTATCTACAAGAAATTTAGCAGGAATTTAGGGCCACATAAACTACATAAAATGACATCAAGCGGACCTTCAGTAGTTTTTTTTTGTTGGAGTTTTTTGAGTAAACAAGGAGTTTTTGTTTACTTATCCCTTATGTAGGCATTAAATAATTATTTCAGTATATAATTTCATGAACAAATATTTGTAGTGCAGCAAATGTCATAGATCTTATGTTCCTCGTCGCCATATTCCTTAAATATTTACGCATTAATTGATGCATGCCCCCCGTAAATATAAAAAAAAAAAAAAAATAAATGACAGGAAATCAAGCCTCTTTACTTTTCTAAGCGGAAGTGTCATGCAAAAACAACGGACCCGATGTTACAAATGACATCTGTGGCACTAGATTTCCAGGATTTAATTTTGTGGTCTACAGCCCGAAACTTTTTTATAATAAAAATAACGATAATTACTTTGGAAAAAAAAGAAAGAAACTAACTACCTATATGAAATGGTGTTTAAGTGATTCCTAAAGTCCTTTTAAATGTAATTACACGAACAATAATACTTTAAGAGATAATTTTTTTATACATTTTTTCTATGAAATATGGTTATATTTTACCATTTTGAGTGGTGGAGGCTTCAGTCCGAAAGCCCCCCTAGATCCGCCCGTGATCTGTTGGACTACAGAGCTCCAATCAACTTATAAACTCTTGACTGATCTACACTCCTATGCAAAGACATATCTGGACATGGTGTGCAGAGCTATGAAGTCCCGCAAAATACGCCCACATAAAAAAATTGAAACAGTTCAATCTAAAATACTTCAAAAAATTGTCCACCTTATTTATTGGAAATCACACCATACACAGAACATACCAACATTAAAATCCTACAAGACAAATACACGACATTTTTCTTTCCCTAACTCTCAATCATCCACGTCCACTCGTCCTCTCTCTTTCTTTCTCGCTGTCCCGATCAGCCTGATCAAAGACTAAAGTGACAGTGGCCCAGAGATCTCCCGCTCACAATATAAATATAAATAACCATCAAGAACAACCAAGACAGAATAAATGATAAAACACATTTCCTAGATGTGTGGTAATTTATTATAAAATAAAATAAATAAATAAAAATAATCACTTCTCTGATAAATAAAATAGTGTGATAAAAATTCATTAGCGAAAATTTATTCCATAGTAATTTGTCATGTGCGGTAGTGTTCATTAGCAGATTCTGTTTCTCCACCGTTGCAAGCTCGTCAAGAATGCGTAATTGGCGTTTCCTAACGCAGCCTTTGATAAACGAATTATATCGCCTGCTAGGATAACGGTTTCAATATGCGAAAACATGACCATTCTCATA
This sequence comes from Nezara viridula, assembly GCA_928085145.1. NCBI lineage: Eukaryota > Metazoa > Arthropoda > Insecta > Hemiptera > Pentatomidae > Nezara > Nezara viridula. The sequence goes on from OV725082.1 coordinate 73,411,001, forward strand.
ACTGTTAAATTTACAGCCTATTAGGCTCGCGAAATTTCTGCTGTGGAACGTTTCAGCGATTAAAATTGCAAATCGGTTCATGACAAACACGAAGTAGCTCCGGTCAACGCCCATTCCTAACATTTAATTAGAGGGGATGAATTATGTAGAGGTGTACCGTTGGGCGTGGGATGGGCTACGAGCTGTGATCCCGGGCACGTGGATAAGGATCCCGCAGGATATCTTCACCAGGTGTCCTTGTAACCGGGTTATCCCAGATTATTTTCCAATGAAGCACCCATACGATAGAGCCCTTATAGCCTGCTTATTGGAAGGCTAATGATGTTACCCCGTCATAATGGCGTCCTCAGCGCCTGGCTATTGGATTACGGTGGATTGTTTTGGGGCTCTCCGCTAACTTGTCGCTTCTCATCGCCACCGTACACCGTATTGACAAGTTGCCATGCTCCTTGGCAACACCTATATTGAACTCCTGTCGTAGTTTGGAATGGTGTATTAATTCGTTCCTAATTTCCCGTCTGGATCCTCATCAGATGCATATTAATTTTAGCTAAAACACAGTTTTAATACTATTATGTGCATAATCTCCATTATGATCTGAATGTGGATTTCATTTCATTGCTCTGTACAGTGAAAACTAAAACTACTTAGTGATCGTGTGATGACCACCACGCAGTCTGTCAGTCCGTAGTTCCTGGATCTTGTAGATTAATTCATACTGAAGGCTTTATTTTGTTAACTTTTTTCACTTGTGTTGAACTATATGTTTTTTTTCAGGCTACGGGATGAATCAAATCATTAAGTTGCCGTACAATGCGTGTACAGAAATTTTTCATTGTTTTCTTTTCACACACAGTTTTCCTCAGTCGATACCAATTTAAGTCCGGTTACGCTTTCCTTCTTGTCGGTTGACTTTTCCGTCAATCCATGTCCGCTCATATTTTCAACTGCTTTATATTTTTTCATGGGTGTATATATATATACACATGAAAAAATATAAAGCAGTTGAAAGTATGAGCGGACATATATATATATATTGTTAGTAAAAATTGATATTTACATGTTGTTTGATTTATTATATAAATGTGGAATTTGTCATAATAGCATACTGATCGTTCTGATCGATACAGTATCTCAACTTGACGAATTACCTAACCTTCATCATATTCTAATATTTATAAATTAACCATTCCCTGGCACTTCCAAATATGTACTTCCGTTCAAAACATGCATGCCCTCCCAACCTAACTGACCATACATTAATACGTTTGAAGTACATTTAATTCTACACAAATTTAGGCAATTTATAAGCTTACGCTTTTACTTTCCTACCAATACTAGATATGGGCAATTTTCATATTTGAGGTTTTCGAAGTATCTGTACGTTTCTGTCTGTTCCAAAATTGTCTAGGTGACTAGTTGACCGATTTTTTTGCTCCTTGTTTTATTTTATAGGGTTTATACTACAGGTACTTGTGACACGAATTGGTATAGTGGCAATTGCGGCTGCGCAATAAGTGAAAAACATATTTTTCAATAGACTATAGCACAAAAATGGGTCTAACAATTTTGATGAAACTTTCCTATAATTTTCAAATAAATGTTTTTCAATTTTCGTATATGAACTAAATTCTCGAGAAAATCCAGGGGGAAAAGTGATGAAGAAAAGAATAATGTTTTGGGGCCTAACTCGCTAAGTATATATTCTATGGTAAAATTTATACTCAAAATTTTGCAAAGTAATTAAATTACCTACAAAAAAAAAACAAAAAAAACAAAACAGCAACATTGGAATAAACAAAGCATTATTATCGATGCTACAGCGTATTCTATTTTCTAGGTCGTGTTCTTTTTAGCTTTTTTTTTTAGGGGATGAAATTCCATAGAAAACTAGATGAAATCGTTCATTTCGGACAACTATTAACTAAAATACAGCTATTCAATGTCTATGTAAAATTGTGAATTCAAAGTCCGGTGCAAAAAAGGGGAGAGAGAAAAACTAAAAAAATCTTGTTTCACAAGTTTCACCATTTTCACTAGTTTTAACAGAAATTATTGTCTGACACAATTAGGCTATGACAAACAAGTTTTTGATGTATTTATTGAATTTTTTACACTGATCTTTCACTAGACGGTTTACATTTCTTTAATTTATCAAATAAATCGTACTCACATGTTTTCTTTGATCTATTTTCAGGAAAACAAATCTAATTCATTTTTTTTTTTTGTTTCTTAATGGACATATTTAATGATATAAAAACTTTTCTGAAATAGGTAGGAAAGACCATATTTTTGTAATTGGGACTGAATTTTCCGATTATCTCTTTAGCCTGAACATGTTTTTTATCAATGATAACAATATTGTTTGTCCTCCCCCAAGAAATTCTATAATGCTAGAGCAATTTAAAAGATAAATACATATCGACATCGTTAAGTCTCAACAACCAAATACAAATACAAATCAGTGTATGCAAGTGCATCATACGTGCATAAAATTTCTATAAGCAAAATATTCATGTTCATGATAAGAGGTACTTACATAATTCTTGTACTAGAATTTACCATTTTTACGGATAATTGTAATTAGTAATATTTTTGAGATTAACTTTAAGATAACCGCTACCTAATTTTGGAATCATATGTTTTCTCCTAAACTTGTGTTTTAATGAAATTTAAATGTGTCATGTGCCTGGTTTATAAAGCTGGAATATAGGTCGCTACTTCTGTTCGGAACAACGTCTTGCTGTGGTTACAGTTCAGCAACTTGTTGAAACCTGTCCTGTATAGATCTTTAACAAACATGGGGTCTTGGGGATCGGATGTCTCCTTTCCCCGTGTTACATTTTTTTTAGTTGTGTGATATCATCAACCTCAACCTAATACAAAAGAATGAATATTAACCTATCTTTACGAACCTATTATTGTAAGTTAGCTAGATATTTCTCAATAGTTGGACTATACGAAATGCATTGTCTTAAATACTCGTGAATCACGTTTCGTATTTTCTAAACAAAAAAAAAATGTATTTTAACATATGTCCAACAAATTATATAACAATTCAATCGCCTTTAACTGAATTTGTTATGCTAGTGCGTATGTCATCGTATACCGCGTTTTATCTGTGTATGAAAATCTACATATAGTTGAAGCAGATACAAAAGGTAAAGTTGACATTGTATCCATTTATGATTATGATTTTTATCTGGGTTAAGTTATGGCGTTTCGGATTGAAGCTTTTTAGTGTTAACTTATTTCGGCCAGATGGTTTTTTTTGTACCTCTATTTGCTATTATCTGTATTGAATCAGATGGTTATATTAAAAGTGTCTGTAATAACATAGCCACAATGTTGTAGTGCAAGTAGTAGGTAGCCCAGTGATTCTGGCTCTGTGTTACCTTCCCGTACATATGTTGAAGCAAATATCAATTTGTCAATTTGTATTTTACTTTCAATTATCGACACTTTTATGTGAAAATAAAATAAACTGATATCTTCCTCTTAAGATATTCAGTATTCGTTGCGGTTTTCTGAAAGTCACTGATTATTATAGCAGTAATTAAAAAACATTAAAACGGTTTATTGAAGTTTGTTTGGAAGAGTAGTGATGGTGAATTCTACGGAGCGGGGAAATTTTACTATAAAAAAATTAATTTTTGTTTAAAATAAAATAAATTCATTTTTTCATTTAAGAATGCTTAAGAAATACAAGATTCATTACATAACTTGAAAAAAAAGCTGTTTTTTAAAATAAATTTACCATCGCACCACATTTAATATTTGCGTTCGTTTTTGAAAAAAAAAAATTACTCACCATCGGATTAATTGTGTGTTTTTACATGGGAATCGATACTCAACTATATTTCTCGGTGCCGGTGTGTTTTTTTTACATCTGCATTAATCCCCCGTCCTTACCTCCTGGCCCGGAAAAATCCCATATAACCTAAAAGGCAGTTTAGGGAAGAACAAAAAAATTAAATAAAAATATCTAAACTTAGGGAGTTGTGAATTTGTAATCGTGATCTTGATAATCTGGATGTAAAAGCTTCTGTAATATATATACATTTCTAATGATGATTACAAAAGTGCGTCCATCAATCGATGGTTCATCTGTGGAGGAGTGGGGGGAAATTGGATGAATACCTTTATAGTGTGGTTAAAGTATAATATAATTTTATATATCTGTGAATTGTGTCTTATATTATAATATGTGTATGTTTTTCATTAATCGTTTGCTAATTTATTTTTATTTTTTCAGGTAAGTCGTTTGGTTTCATCATTGTTCTGGAGATTCATGGGTAAGATATATTTATGTAATCAGACATATTATTGATTAAAATCCTCCTAATAGATGATCAATATTATTGAAGGATGTATCTTATGCGTATTGATGTTATTCTATACTCCTCAGGAGGTGAATATATTGATGAAATACGAATAATCTAATCGCGAACTACCCGCTAAAACTCAAAATACTTTTCTGAACGAAGTTATTTAAGAACAACTTAATAAATAAACGTATTCTCATATGTAATCATTAGTACCTAATTTATAAGCATCTGACAGAATATCCTTCTTGGTCTTTTAAGCATAAATATTGGCTTTCATTTCAACGGAAGGGGTCTTATTCGATTTAGAAACAAATATACTGTTAAATATGGTACCTTCTTAAAATTACTTCATACAAAATTTTTATTTTCAAATTTAACCACCAGAGATGGTTTTCTCTTAAAATTTGGACCGACTCCACAGATTTCGATTTGTATTAGAAAGACGAAGTCAATGACATAGGTTTCATGTATTTACTATTTTTTAATCATTTATTTAATTATTTATTTTTTATATACTTCTTCTGTACTATTTGGGATTCACTTTTCGTATTCGTGACTAAGATTTAACTTGATTGAAGCATCCATAAATTCCTTATTTGTACATTTTTTTTTCGTTACATTAGCACAACACTCTAAAATATTAAAACATGAATCTGATTTCGGTAACGACTGAGTGCTACAGAAAGAAAAGAATAGTGCTAAGAGAAAGATATTTAAGGCTATGCATATTATACAGAAACTGGATAATGCTGTGAATTACAGGACTGACGGTAGAAACTTAAATAACTTTTATTCGGAAACGTTGAGCATCTTAGATATGTCTAAAAAAATTAATTTGTTCTCGTATTTTATCTTCATCTGCGTAGTCAACATTTTTTTATTATGTCCTTCTTTTGCAGTGCTTTTTTTATATATGTATAATTATTTTTATTTAATACTTTGTTTTTCTTCATTATATCTTTTTACTTTGTAATTTTTTTTTAATATTTATTTATTTTATTTTATTTTTCTTATGTAACAGGTCTATTATTTTTGGTTAGATATCAGTCGTTGGTTTCTCTGATCAGCTGTTCGATCGTAACCTTCCCTTGCTGTGTAGCCTTATCTTTCAGTATGCGATTTGATGTCATGGAGTGATGTTTTATTTGCTGTTATTTGATACCTGAATTGGCGAAACGTTTACTAATTTTTTTTCATTGCCTGAATTTTGGAGACATAAGGCTGTGTGGTATAGAATTTTTCCAATTATAACCTAACATTATAAAAAAAAATATATCAAATAGGTGTAGCGGAATTCTCTGACTGTGATCTTTGCAGTGGGTTCAATATGGATGCGGCGCAACTTAAATCTTGTTCTAGTTTGTCGTAAATACGGACATCAAATTCCTTAAAATCAGGCAGATGAAAGACGGAAGTCAAGAGGCGTAAGACAAAGTTGTCGTTTGTGTCATTTACATGGTTCTGGCTGAGACAGGGTCTAAAGGATGGCGTGAGGCTATCGATAAGGCTAAGAATCGATGCCGCTTGTTTATACCGCCTTGGCTGCTGACTCGTTAGTGATTGATTAACTCCCATATAACACTGTTAGCTACTGTGCCTCTATGCTATAGACCTCCCTGACAGTTACATATTACAAATATTTATTGCCTATTTGGGTTCACTGAACCGATTAGGGGACCTATTATGTATTTTGTCGATATTTTCCATTGGAGCTCCCTTTCGCGGGGGCACTTAGTGACTCAGATGGGAAATTTAACAGGTGGATGACCTTTGAACAGGGGTTTTACTCAGGCAAGTGGGTTAGTGAAATTAGGGTCCTTGGGAGTCATCGACCTCTGTTTTGGTTTATCAGATAGTAACGTATGATTTTTTAATTGTCTTGATAAAGTGTTCAGATCACTACTTTATCACAGGCTGCAAGTTTTGTAACAGGTATCTTCACTAAATATATATGTATATATATATATATTTATTTATTTTTTATTTTTTTGGTTGGCGCTACAGACCTTGAAGATCTTTGACCGCGAGGTATGGCCTGATCTTTGACCATATCCTGATTCCCGATTTAATACACGGGAGGTAGGGTCATCAATCCTACACCCGGTCGATGTGAGTTGCCTCCAGTAGACTGACGGGCCTCACATGCCCGGTGGGGGAATCTTGGGCAGCGTGGCTTTCCCTGATGGACGGTCTCCCGTCAGATGCCATACGGTGATGTGGCATCTATGGGATTCTTATTACATGTCCAGATTTTAAAAATTAAAATCTGCCAAACACCATCATCAGGCCCATTTGGACATACGGTATTGATCTTTGGGGCTCTACAAAAACATTAAATTCTTTCCTTATCCAATCCTTACAATCCAAAATCCTTCGTGAACTCCTAAATGCTTCTTTTTATGTAACAAATAAAATTATCCATAAAGACCTCAACATTCCTCTTGTGGAAGACTAGGCCCTAACTAGATATCTCTTTTAATTCCAAACTCTGTGGTCACCCCAATCTTGTAGTTCGTAACATTTCATCCAATACAATTCCTGACAACCCTCCGAGAAAAATATATACTGACAAGACTTCTACACTTCATGTAATTGAGAGAACAACAAACCTCTTCCGCACTAAACAAATAAGTCTTGTGCGAGTACAATGAAGGATTAATATACATTCAGGGATTTTATCTTATCGCTTAACTATTAAACTGGAGAGATATTTTCTGGTGGAGCATGCTAATCATTTATTAAGTCCATTGTTGTTTTAACAATCGTGGTAATGTATCTTTATTTACCAATTCCTGTTTAGATTAGACTATCTTGATAATATTATAAGCTATATTCGAACTAACGTGTTTCATTGGCGTGGCTTACTATGCCATTTTTTTAGTTTGATTAATAATGGCTCAATGAAAATATAATTTTTGTTGAAGCGAAGGTAAACGTGGGTTCGGAACGGGTAATACATATGGTAAACGGTGGGCTGGAACAAGGTATAGGTGGGAAGATAATCTAAGATCTTACTGGTTGAAAACATTTTTTCCTATGTGTTTTTCTTGCATACTTACTGTATTCTGCAGTAAGATTATCTTTTTGTATTGTTGAATTAATGAGTTTTTATGCTCATATATGGAATGTTGTTTTGATTAAACAAATTAAGTGTAACTTTCTTGGGATTTGTTTAAATTTGACAAATTTTTTGGCATATCTTCTACAGCAGTTGCTATTTGAACTGTAATCGATCCCTTGTCTTGGCTAAGCGTGTAGGAAAATGAGACACCTGTAAGATGAGTTGTGCTGGATGGGTCGGGTCTGATCCAATAAGGCTCCGAGGAAGTTGCTGGAGGAAATAGGTTCTCGCTCTGGAGTTACACACCCCTGGAAGTCTATTAATATAGCTCTATCCTCGTATCCTGATATCCCTTTTATCGCCCTATCTACCTCTTAGGTTCATTTATGTTATTCCTGTAGCTTATTTATATTTCAGATCATATTTAATTTTTATGAATTCCTTACAAAAATTTCTTAAAATTTAAGTAAAAAGTTAATTAAACATTTATCAACCATAATTAAATCGAAATTAATCGTTTTGTATCCAATCTAATAATTTTTAATTACACGACTACGTTGAAGCCTTAGGGTATGTTGTGTCTTAAGGTTCAACTCGACTTTCTATTTAATTTATCTTAAGATCCAAGTGGAAAGCAAATGGGCCTTATTATTATTATTAAAATGGGCATATACGAGTTTTTAGTACCTAATTGAATTGACAAAGTATGCTGACTTCAGGATGGAAAAGTCCCACTTCCGAGAGTTTTCGTAAATAAATTATTTGTAGGTTACGACGAGGTGAAACTATTTTCGAAGTTACAGCCGTATGCTAATAATTTAATAAAATGCTTCTGTATCACGGACTACTAGGTATGTAACAATTTTTTTAGATAGAAATGTCTGGGCCTGATATATCAGATATGATAGCTCAAATCATTTGATGATATCCATTGATTGCTTTGAAACAATTTTTGCCTGAAACTCTGACAAAAATTATTCTATAAAATATGTTTAATATCTTTGTAAACGGTATATACCGATTTGTTGAGCGAACGGCTGGATCGATTTTTGAATTTGATGGCTCAAATTACTGAGTGAAATCTCGTGAATATTTTAAAATAATTTGAGCTCTAAATAATGAGAATAAAATAAAACTGAGGTGTGTGCTTTTGACCACAAGATAGAATTGAAAACATCAACAAGGCGATGTTAATAATATGAAATATAAATTATGAATAATAACTCATTATAAAAAGGATGAAATGCTGAACATTTCGCTCGCTTACAGTATGCAGGTCCGAGTTTTAGTTTCTTTTATATTTTAATTCATATCTTCCATAAAAATCGTTATCATTTGGTTTTTGACACTTTTTTTCTCCTTTTGCCTTTCTAGCACGGCGTAGCTTCAAGATACAATTTGGAATAATAGCGTATAGAAGAGTGGATGAAGTACTGAACATTCTGCTCGCTACCAATATGCAGGTCCGATTGTTTGAAATATTTTAATCCATATGCAAAGACACTTTAATTAATCGACTTCAGACGACTTTATTCGAGCGTTACTCATCAGAGATCTGGCGTTTCAATCTAATTCACTCTTCACAACGAGTGAATTTGGCCGAAACGTTGTCTAGATAAAATAAAATGTTGGTGCAATATGGGTTTAATTTGTAAAAATGAAAAGAATTAATAAATTCTATTGATCTTAAAATTCATTTTTCTCAACTAGCCTTACCTGGATTTAATTATCACTTTTCATCTGTTCCTCAGAGAAAAATTAAGGAAAGTACTATTTTTTTTGTATTTTTATTTATTACATACCTACAGCATTTTTTTTTTTACATTTTAATTTAATTGTTCTCAATCGTCAAATATAAAATTAATCATTTAGCTATGAATGAAGGGGGGAGGGGAGGAGGGTAAGGAAGATTCGTAGATTCTTCTTAAGATACTTTCAAATACCCTTCTTTCTTTACGTTAGTTCATTTACATGTTTTTGTATTTTAATTTCTTTTCACTCTTTTGTTATCCTCCAGTATGAATATTGTTGACAATTGTTTTATTAATTCGTTTCGGTTCAGCTTGTAGTTTAGTCGTTTTTCGTCACCATGCGTATGTTGCATGCATGTATCCTTGCGGATGTTTAAGACCGTATTCAAAATGTTGTTTATGTATTTGCATTTTAATTATCTCATAATTGGACATTAGGAATCAACGTTAGTTGAATTGAGATTTCGATGCACTTTCACTTGTGTTATTTTGTTTGGTCATGTTCCTTGAGGTGGAAACTATGATAAATAAGGTCTTTCTTCCATGGAGAATTATAGAGTTATTATTCGAAAGATCACTATACATAAGATGAGAATGAGAATTTAGTCAGTTGCTCGTACTTTTCAGAACGAATCCGGAGAAGAATTTTTTTTTTTATTCAAGACTTTAATCAAAATCCTAATTTTTCCAAAAAGGATACTAATACCCCTATGTTGCTTCTTGTAGTTTTCTATAACACAAATCATATAGAAAGGTGGCATATCATATTATAGATTAGAAGGAAGGGAAGCGAAAACAATAACTGGCCTACTGAGTAACGATTATGCTAAAAAACCTGTAATTACATTCGGAATTGAAGTATTAAAGGACAATTAAATATTTATGAAGTAGATAATTACATAATTCTGTGAATAATAATGGGCTAATTAGCGGAAAGGAGTTATTAATTACTCTCCTTTAAGTTTAAACAGTTGGGAACTTGAGTTTAACTATCTTACTCTTGCCTTAATTAAGTCAATTTTAATAAATAGTAGTTTTTATATTTATTTTATTTAAACTTTTAATTTCAATGTTTATCATTCTAATATTTTTTTATTGTTATGTCTATTACTATCGAAGTTTATTATATTTATATGCTCTATGACCGACCAACCATATTAAAACAATTAATATAATATTTGAGAAATATCAGATAATTTAATTTAAAGATTAATATTAAAGTATAGATTAGTAATATTTTGTTACTATTAATGTTTGAATATTCATAACAATATTTTTTTTAGAGTAACTATTTTTTGCGGACAGTACAAAATAAAAATCCGTCTAAATTCTGAAATTTATAAATTGTTTACTGACGAATATGAATTGGAAATTGTCAACTATTAACCGTACCTTAATTGCTTTGTTGTAATATTTTTTAACTTCTCATTTATTTATCTTTATTTATTATTTCTCAAAGGTGTTTTTTGTAGCTACGCCAAATCTTCACCATTTCTCCATTAAATCCAATGATTTTCCCTTCATTTCAAAGATCTTATCCTTCAAACGGAAAATAGTCTCATTTCCCCGAAATTTTATAGAAAAAGTTATGAAGAAAAAGAAACTTTATTTGAGAATAACTCAAAAAATATATATTTTGTTCCTTAATTATACCCATGATTATTTGAAAGATTTCTAAATTCCCTAAAAAACAAAACGAAAATATTAGTATTATTTTCTAGGATTCAGTCTATTATAATTCGTAAACATTTTTATTTTAAACATGACGGAAATTTTATAATATTCTTCTTTTCCCTGGTCGATTACAATTACCGTACTAATAAAAATGACAGATAAAGAATTACATAAATATTATACACCTTATTTTAAAAAAATATAACATCTAGTTTCTCTCATTAACTACTAAATTACAGATATGGTTTTTTTTTATTAATTTTTTTCTAAAACTGTATTGCATAAATATAAATTCATTATTTATTATTTATTAAAATGTATGTATGTATTGTAAAAAATATTGTTTACACCCTGGAATTTATAAGAGTTATAATACAGCGTGGTGTTAGGAGACCAACGATTTTTGGGATGGCTCTCCGCTGGCCACACCCCAACTTACCCCTAACGCCTCGAGGGGTATTTTGTCAGAAGAGTTTACTGTAATTTATGTGTCGAGATAACAATATGGTTTATTGAGCACGAGTGTAACTACGGAAATGAACTTCTTGTCCAAGAGCCCATACTAATGAGATGCTTTTGAATAATTGTAATTTTACCATTTTTCACTTCTTTTTTTTCGCAGTTCAGAGATTAAAATTCATTCAAGTTTTAGCTTCAATATTGATATAATTATAAGTTTACTTTATTTTTTTATACCTCTCTGTTCAAAACTCAAAAAGTATATTTACCATTCTATCCCTGTCCTTGGGGATTAAAGACGCAGAAAAGTCCTCCAGTTTGATATCTTTTGAGTATTACATGATTTGTCTGTATTATTTATGCATTATTCTGGCGGTTAATTCCCTAAAAATCGTATATAATGGATGCTGTAGCTATCTCTAACTAGCTCTCTTGACAAAACTCTCAAAAAATTACACCGGTTGAGCCACTCAATGAAAGACTTTTCAGACTGATAGTTGCTGTTAAGATCAAAGATCGGAAGAGGAGAATAAATATTGAAACAACAGAAATACATCAGCATGCAAATTCTGGCAATTGAATAACAAATCCGCCTTTGTGCTCTGCCAATGGCTTATAAATATTTCAGCTTCTTTTCGGGTTGAGAATCGTTTGAATTTTCCATTAAAATTCTCCAATTTGGCAGTCATGAGTTATGGGTTTGTTAACTCCCAGTAATTGAGAGGTTTATCCAAGTTGTAGTAGTTTAATGCAATTTAAAATAACAATTCGTTTGCGGGAAGGGTGGCTAATTGGTTAAGAGAATTTTAAAACATTTTTTAGAAATATATTTGTGTTTAAATTTAAAAAAAAAAATAACGTCATTTATAAGGAAAACGAAAAGAGAAGTTAAAAAAACATATCAAAAAGTACTCAAATTTTTGGTTGTTAATTATCAAAAGGTAGAGTACATTTTCTATGATTTTAAATGACATGTTTTAAAATTGTGAAAATAATTTAAACGATACTGATTCAGAACTTCATACATAGTCCTAATGGATGTTTAAGGAGTTTTATAGATCAAAAAAAATGATGTAATATTTTTATCATAATGAGAATTGAGATCTTCTTGAAAAAACGTATTTTAAAAAGTTGTATTTTTTTTATTTACAAAAATATGATTTATAAAATTACTTATTATTGAAACTTTTTTTTTTTCATGTTTCTTTACAATATTTGTTCAAACCTTTATTCGCTTCTAATTACGATAATTATAGTTGTACCTTATGTTCAACGCTTTCTCTTCACTTAGCCTTTCATCGAATTTCTTCCAATGATTTATTTTTAGGTGTTTAATTTTGGTTGTGTTGACAATTTTGTTGTCTCTTACTAACGAAGCTTTCTTATATGCTACCAGGTTATTTTACTTATACTAAAAATTGTGGCTGATTTTCATTTATAGATATCACGTTTTCCTTACCTATATTTTGTTTTTATTCTTTATCGGCTTGTAAAAATTGTTTTTCTTCTAAATTTCGATATCTCGAAAAATATAATGCATATTACCCGGAAGTAATTTTAAACCAGTATTTTTTTTGTCCCTTATCAAAGCTTGATATAAAATAATTTTACTTCTTGTAATTTTTTTTCTTCCAAATGTTCATATTCAAATGTTAGACTGACGCCTGAAATAACGTCTTCATTAATAATTTGGAAATTTGCCTATTGATGGACGTTACAAATACATTGTGTTGTTTCATTATTTCAGTAACTATATAGTCACTTGACACCTACTGTTCTTTGGGCAACTGTTGATTGAATATGGCGTAAAGAGGGAATATTAAAAATACATTGCTTAATATGTGTTCTGTATCTTATTGTTTGCAGAGAAACATAATTCGCAGGGAGAATGTGGATTTTATTTCGTGAGCTAGTTTGTGGACGAGTTTATGTAAATGATTGAGTTGACTTGCTGAAATTCTTTATTGTGTGTAATGAAACAACCTGTAACACTACAACCCATGTCTTGAGTTCATTACTATATGAAGAAGTACTGCTTCTTGGTCAGCATTGGTGCAGGGAGGTGATTTGACCGAAATCACACTGAACCGCCAGGTATTCCTCTTAGCTAATTATTTAATCGAGAGTACCCACTTTATAGAGCCTGGGCGTGCCGTAGGGGGGTATCCCGACCCCTGGGTCGATCCACGGCTGATGAAATAATATAAATAAGTACCTGCTATCAGCAGGATGTTGAGCTTTAGAAGTCAGTGTCTAACCCACTGAGCTAATAACTATTAAGTTAAATAATATTAGAGTTGGCGTAATAAGTCAATATTATTAACATCCGCCTGAAACTTCGTGAATAGTTTCATTTCATCGTAACCTACAACTACGATTATTGTGGCGTTTTCAATCTAGAGATTAGCAAACTTTGTCTATTTAATTATTTACTAAAAACTCGTAAATACTCATTTGCTTTCCACTTGAATCGTAAGATTATTTCATCACAAAATCGAGAAAAACGGTGACATACAAAAATATTGGGACTATAGGCGTGACCTACACTCCTTTTGAAATAACTTGGTTATATTTTCCAAACGTCTCAATATTTTTGGAGGCAACTTTTTTTCTCAATTTTGCGTCAAAAATATCTTACGATCCAAGTGGAAAGCAAATAGGTATTTACGAGGTTTTAGTACCTAATTAAATTGACAAAGTTTGGCGATATCTAGATTGAAAACGCCACAATTCCAAGACTTTTCGTAAATAAAATAGTTGCAGGTTACAATGTGATAAAGTTATTCACGAAATTTGTTTTGCGGATGTTAACAATTCGATAATGAGGGGTCAGTACCACGGACTATAAAGGACACCATGTTAGTAACTAAGAAGCAAATTTTAATAATTCAAAGTTATGGGTAGTTCTGAACGAACACAAATGACAGGGTGCACTTTACCTCCTGAGTACAGATTTAGAAACTAAGAGACAAATTATAATTGAGCAAGGAACTGGTCCGGGGTGGCGGTCATAAATAGACTGAAATAGTGGAAGAACTATTTTATTTCAAGCCAACGTTTCGACCCGACTTTGCAGGTCTTCTTCAGGGCTAGACCGGACAAGATACAAAAGGGTATAGAGAATTGTGGAAATTACATACTTTTTCGATATGTAGATAGACCCTGGACCATTTCCTTCCTCTAAGATAATTACTTCTGAGATAACACAACGGTCAACTATTAAGTATTCATAAAATTCTAATAGCTCAAAATTATGGAAAGTTGTCTCCCCTAAACAAATACAAAAAATGGACATTGTGTTCTTTATCTTCGGGATACAGATATATATCGAGGTAAGCGGGTTTTTACTCTGCATTTTGTCCCGGTATTTCCTTGGACCGGTACTTCCTTTGTTTGTTTATCTCATGTTCTTTGAAGACTTAATTAGAAAAGGAAAACTTGTTCAAGATGTAGCTGAACTTCCACATGGATCTTATTTTTCCTGTCAACCTTAACAAGGCTTGCAAGTAGTTCCTCCTTCAATCCACAGATGGCAGCACCCTTGTAGTATTCTAATGAAGGAAGTATCTCCTAGATGTTCAGAACTGTTCCTTGAACAATATATTTACCCATAGTAATGCGTTTCCAAAAATATCATTCATTACTCGGTTCTTCAGTTCTTTTTCATATCGTTCTATCGTTGTATTTATTTCTAAACATTGGCCGATTTTTTTTAGCTACTGAATTTCCAGTGAACCTTTTTGTTTGACTGGTTCAATAAAATGATTGCGAGTTCTTTTTATTCGATAGTAGTTCTAATACTAGAAACTAGAGAAACCGGGAGGGGGGGCCTTAGAACAAAACAGGGGGCCCAAAGAAAGGCAGCCAGCCTAGGCTTCTTATTGTCTCCACTTGTTCTGTTAATTGAGTCACTCCCTCACAAAGGCTTATTTTACCCTAGGCTACCCCTTTCTAAGGTTTATTTAATAGTTTTTTTATTCTATCTTTTTTTGTTGTTTTTTTATTCGCTTGTTACCCTTTTGTTCTGGCACTGAACAATAGAAAAATTAAAAGATGACTACCGCCGGCTCCGAATTCAGTTACCTTTCCTGAACATTACGTAAAATTTAGCATAAATGAAATTTTATTTTAAATTTCCTCTTACATTTATTCTTCCTAAATCGACCGGACTTCCTCAAGGATTGTTTCTTATGTTTTCTATTCTGTGCTAAAAGTCTTTGTTTTCTGCGAAACAGGCCCTCTCTATTCACTTTATTATTATTTGCTGAATATTTAGTTGATAGTTTAATGGCGTAGCCATGGGATCTAATTACTTTAAGCTTTAGCATTTAGCAATTTGCTAATCGTGCTAATTGTTATGTTTTGTAATTAGTTGGTTTCCTCTAATTTCAGGAATAATTAGTCCAGGTTTACGGGCAATATGCATAATTGTTCCCCTAACTCCACTTAAATGTTCCTTCAAAAAAAATACTTTAATGAATCTCAATGAAGAAGGACTCCTTTCAGTTTATTTTATTGCAGAGTCGATTCAATGTATCTTTTTCTTTTAAAAATTGGCGGGAAAAACTTCTTTTTTAAATTATTATTATTTTATTGAAATTTACAACTGTAAACATGTATAATACCCGTAAATTTGCTATTGGAATATATTACATGAAGGTACTTGTGAAGAAGCTACCCATTGGTAGCACTTCAAAGATAAATTAATTTAGAAGGTCCCTTGGCCATCTTCTTTTCAGACGCCTCTGAGGGTTGTCAGGAATTGTATTGGATAAAAGGTTATAAGAGTTGGGAATGAAAAGAGGTACATCTTATTTGGGCCTAGTCTTCCACAAGAGGAATGTTGAGGTCTTTATGGATAATTTTATTTGTTACATAATAAGGAGCATTTAGGATTTTACGGAGGATTTTGGATTAGGAAAAACTAAGTACGTTAAAGTATAGGTTCAGAATCGAGTAAGTAAAAGAGGTAGCGGGACTGTTTCAAATTACAATTACATTATAATTTTATAAAAGAGGCTCCGCGATCAAAATATCTGAAAGTATTCGTTTTTTTATTCAGTTTCATTGAAATATTGCTATATTGTTGGCAATAAGAACTTCCAATTAATAAATACACATTGTATATTTGCTATAATTCTTTCCAAGTTTACGTTTCGTGATACATTTCCCATCTTCAGAACTTTATTCCCATCTTTCGTAAGCAAGTAATAACTAGAAGAAGAGGTCCATTAAAATTAATATATGTTATTAAATCTGTAGGGGGCGGGGTGGCCGAATGGGCTTACATGTGTGCACAGTATCACGAATTGCGCGGCAACCGTATAAACAGGATTTGAGATTGAAAAAACTACGAGTTCACGTCCCAGTGCTTGAGGGGATTTTAAATTCTCAGCCCTTCCCTCTGGCCCGGGAAAACCCCGTATAGCCTAAAAAGGCGAGGTAGAGAAGAACAGAGGGGAAAAAAAAGTTATAAAATCTATCATTGTAATGTTGTTACATGTTTGCTATATTTAACTAAAACCTGGTGTGCTGCTTTGTCATAATCTCGAGCAACACATTTATGGAACTAATAATTTGACGTCCGTTAGCTACTTGGGGTTATTGACCTTTTTTGTATTGCAATTATTTGCTATTTTTCTCTTAATGTTTGTTATATTACAGTATTTTATTTTTACTATATTTTAAATATGTTTAAAGTGTTTGAATAATGAGTTCCTTAATGTTTAGTATGTGATTTGTAGTTTACTGTTATTCTATTGTTTTTTGTGGATGACTTCGAGTAATTTTTTGATATTATTTTTTGGTTTAATTCCTATTATTTGTGGTTTATTAGAAATTTGAAATGTGTTGCAATATACTCCTGTTCAATTCAACGATCACCAAATACTAATTTGGTTATTTTATTAATCTTTGAAATGTAAAAATTTTTATTAAATATATTTTTTTAAAAAGGTGCCCTCATCTCAAAGACGGACGTCTGCCGTTTTCAGAAATTGTATTATTCAATTTTTGTATTATTGGTTCAACCTAGACTGTTTCTGATAATTTTATTTAGAAATGTTCAAGTTGATTCTTAAAAAAAAAAAGTTATTAAAATCGGTTTAAATTCAAGCGATGTTATAAATATTGGCTTTTTCTCAACTTTTTAAAAATGACAAATACCCGTCTTTTATTTGGAGCCACTCATATAACTACGATTGTACGAAAAAAAAAATCTGCATTACTTCATAACAGGCCAGCATGTTTTTTTTTTTTGTTCTTTTCTTTCCTTTTTAAATATGATTATGCAAATTGCAACAATGATTACTATAATTAATGTGTAGATTGATACATCATTATGCCCTAATTTATTCTGATAATATTGCTAAACTTTAAAGGAATACCAAATCGGGAACGATGACTAAGCGTCGTGTTTTTTATCCCCGCACTTTCTAACTCTTGGTTCAATGACTGGATCTTATTTTAGAAATCCGCTGTGCTAAAGTGATACAGTTATTTAAAATAACATTGTAACATGTTTTTAAAACTGTAGTTAAATTTTAAATTAACTTAACTATTCTACAAGTTCAGCCTGTTACCTTGGCTTCCTTTTAGACAAAAGACTAACTTGGAACCCACATACCAGACTTAAAAGACAAGAACTTAACCGACGATATGGCCAGCTGTATAGATTACTAAGTAGGACATCTCATCTTTCGATTGAAAATAAACTTTTAATCTACAAGACCATACTGAAACCTATCTGGGCCTACGGACTTGAACTGTGCGGAACTGCTAAACATTCGAATATCAAACGTATCCAATCCTTCTAGTCCAAAGTGTTTAG
This sequence comes from Nezara viridula, assembly GCA_928085145.1. NCBI lineage: Eukaryota > Metazoa > Arthropoda > Insecta > Hemiptera > Pentatomidae > Nezara > Nezara viridula. The sequence goes on from OV725082.1 coordinate 73,429,103, forward strand.
AAGTTTCTATTTTATGTTATTGTTTCCTTTTTTTATCTTTTATTTACTTTCTTCATCAGTATTATTTATTTACTTTTTATATTTATATTTATTTCTCCATTATTTGTATATATTGTTTGAATGAGAACTCTTAGCCCTAATACTTATAGCCCTCCAGCAGTGGCTGATTTTATTATTATTCAATAAGTAGATTAAAAAAAAAAAAAATTCTACAAGTTAGTTAGTTTCAATGTAAACCCCTCACTCCAATAATTTTTTCTTAATAAAAAATTCATGGAATGATTTATTCATGTCCTTGAGTAATGAATGATTTGACATATAAAGTCAAATATTTTACTAAGTATAAAAATTAATTAAAAACTAGAGAGGTACTCCACGTCCGCCTAACGGCGAACTAACCACCGTTTTACAAATTATAGTACTATAATAATTAAATAATTATTAATACAAAATATTTAAAAATTTCTTTATGTATTGGTAATTTTATTTTTTCTTAAAAAATATTTATAAACTTATCCATCTGTGAAATGATAACTTAATAAAAATAATGAACATATATTTTGAATGATCTTATTTTTATGTACATAATCATTGGAGTAATTAAGTTAAATAAAAATTATTAGAATCTATTTTAAATATGCTGTATTAAATATGTTTTTCATTATTTTATTTTAACATACGTGTCTGTTCAATCGCAACTATTTTATGTGTACATATTAATTTCCAATGTTGTAGGGTGTAAAATAGAAATAAGAAACATATATTTTGAATTTTATTTAATGAGTGTAAAAATATATTATGTACAGTATATACTAGTATAGTGTAAAGCTTAAAATGTGCCGATATAATATATATTTATTAAGGTGAAAGACCTTTTTGATTTACAAATTATTCTATAACTTTTAATTTATTATTTAAACTGAGTTGAACCCTATTCAAACAATTCCTGAGAAAATTAACTTTATAAGCGAGGTTGGTGACCGATGAACCTTGAATTATTTTCCTCTGAAACAAGAGATACAGTGTGAATTTAAATGTAGCATAATTTTAATACGTTTGCATTTTAATTACTTCTTTATATGTTGTTTAATATCTCGCTAATTAATATAATGTTAAATAAATCTATTCATAATTAATGAGGCAGTAGCTTAGTCAAAACGTGACTAATTATTGATGGCCGTTTTGTTGAGTAGCCGATACGGAACCTAACATTATGACCAGCTGATTGATTCATATTGTGACGAGTGCTGTGGTTTAGTGACAAATAATTATTGGTTCACACATAAATACCTTTTCACGAAGTAATGACTTGTTTGTGGTCATTAGTCAAGCTAAAGCTTTAGTCATATTTTATGTCCACAGTTTTCTAGTATTTTTTTCACTTTTAAAAACTAGGAATTTAACTAAAGCTAATACTGTTGTGATGATCCAATAATTTGTGTTTTTAAGTTTTTATTATAATATCATTAACATAATAGTTGTACATCTGTTTATTAATTAGAAAATAATTCTTTCAATCGAATAAATTTAATTATACACAGCTCTAACTAAACGCTCTTCGTTTATAATGACACTAATGAAAATAAAAAAAATGATGATACGGATAATTATCAATTTATTTTTTAAAAAATACATGAGCTTTATAAATAAATAAAAAATATTTGACAGCAAATAAGTGATACACCACATCGTCACTACGATTACTTCACAGTAAACTGTTAATCAGAATTCTCATACCATAGTGATTTATGTTGTTACCATTGCAACATTATTATGTTCAAGGTATCTTCCTAATCATTTATACTTTCTCAAGTTTTGTATTAGTAGTTTAATGTTTTCCTGTCGTTTTTATCATGCTGGATTAGATATATAGTCTGGAATTTCACCCAACAGACTTGATTACGCTAAATCCTGTGAGATAACAAAGTTTTAGATATTTTTTCTTATCTCGTTTATATCTCATAAGAAAAAAAAATAATATATAAGAGAAAATATGGTATTCTGTATTAAATAAAATTGAATAAATGAAAATTTATTTAAAATTTGACAAAAGCATTGAAAACTGATTCTTCTATTTTTTTTTTAAATTTAGTATGGTTTAAGATAAGATATAAATGAATTATATATATTGCTACGCCCATTTCCCTCTTCCTTATCAATTTTATGTACTAATATGTGGATGGGAGTGGGATAGCTCAGTGGTAGGATACTGAGCTTCCAATGCTAAAGGTCCTAGGTTTGAATCCCGATTCATGGCAGAAAAATTGTTTATTTTGATACATTGGCCGTGAGGTGACTCTGGCTTTGGGGTCCCTCCTGGGGTTACCCAGCCTCTATTAAGTGGGCACCATTAATTAAATTATTTATTATTATAATAGCTTAATTATAATTGCAATTAATATTTAATTAAGGGAGAAAAGGGGTATATATATATATATATATATTTTTTTTTTTTATTGTTTTTTTTTCAAGGTAGCAGTATTTACTCCTGCTCTTATTTATTTCTCTTTACATCTCTTGCGGCTCTTCAGTTTAATCACCATCCTCTACTTAATTGCCTTAGATTAGGAGTCATCGTGTGCGGTTCTGACTCTCCGGGGGGGTTGCTTGTTATTTCTTTTTCTTCCAGCGCTCGTTGTTTGTAGAGTAATTAACTAAGTGAAGAAAGGAGGGGATCAAGTTGGGGGCCTACCGGATATTTAAAAGTCTAATGTCCTATTCCCTCCCTACTTCGCTCACAAGCCCATCAGTAAATAGGTCGAAATCGAAAATTAATTCGAATCTACAGTCATTGTATTATTCATTAATCCCGTTTATTGACAGAACTATACACAAATTATTACGGTTTACTATTTTGTTGTCTATGGTAATTGTACCGGTAATAGACACTATAAGAAGAATTTTCAACATTAATGAGAACCACAGTTCTGACAGTGGATCTTGCGGATGGCATTGATTGAAAGAAAATTTAGTCCTTTATCGATTTTGTTTTTTCTCTTGAGTCATTTAGTTTGTAATGGTGTAGAGATGGTTGACCGCAATATAATATGAGGAGTTGATCGGAGGGGGGGGGGGAGAGGTCCCGATCAATTCATGAAAAAGTTGTAGCATATTTTCAGCGAAATATTAATTTATTTGCACCGTACATAGATTTGAGAATGCTCTAACTGACAAATTTGGGTTAATTTTGTTGACTGAGTGAGAAGGGTTCCACGCGTGCTATTCATCTCTACTTATTTATGGCCATCGATTGTCGATATTATCTAAATATCTATATTTTTCTCGACTACGTACTGCATTCTTTAGGAAACAGGCAAGATTATTATAATTTTTTCTAACTATCATATTATTTCTAGTGCTTTCCGAAAACGATAGTTAATTTTTATTTGTATTTACTATATATTTTTTAAATTTTTATTATTAAAATTTACAACTGTATTAAATGATGAATACAACAAGTAAATATGAAATAAGTAACATGACATGTACAACATGAAGAGAAACTACCCATTGGTAGCACTCCAATTATATTTCTATATTAGAAGGTCCCGAGGCCATCTTCTTTTCAGACGCCTCGGAGGTTTATCAGGAATAGAAGAGGAAGCAAGGTTGGAAACATGAGGGTTCGGATGGTTCAAAAGATTATTATGGAAGGATAGGTATCTATATTGAGCTAAATCGAAAATATATGGTACATCAAGGTCGTTATGGATGATTTTATTTGTGACAAAGTAGAGAGCATCGAGGATTTTGGATTGTAAGGATTGGGATACGAGAGGAATTTGATGGTTTAGTAGAGCACAAAGCTCGATCCCGTAAGTCCAAATAGGCCTATGGTAATATATATATGAGTCTTTTGTAAATAGTTAGAAGTTTAGAGCGTTTGTCTAGTAAGTGCTGCAGTAATCGAAAACGTCAGGTTTCTAGTCGTTTCAGTAGGGTTTAATAAAATGGGGTAATTTTTATTTTAAAACTAAAAATCGAAGGGACGATATCGATAGTGGATAATATCGAAGTAGATACTATCGAAGGAAAATATCAACATCTCTATATTATCGACTATCCATGGCCATTCCTCACCTGATTCCATTATTGTACTCTTACAAGACCTATTTATTTGGTGCAGAAGAACTTTGGTTGTTGTTTTCTCATATACTAAAATTATAGAAGTCTATTTTTTCGAGAATAGAAGCCATAAGTTAGATAAATGTAGATTCCTATAGATACAGAGTTGCAAAGTATAGACTCATTCGTTAAATAATATGATTTGTGATTAGACCTTGTATCTTTCATAGGAATGTTAGACCACCTACAAAGACTAGCTCCAGATCGTTCATAAACCTTAATATTTCACGTCTTCCGAGGGTATACTGTTCCCAATCCTGAACTCCTTAGGATCAGTTCCATGGAACCAGATAAAAAATACCTCGAAAAGTCACGTAGGATGCTGATACGGAGACCATTGGCCTTTTAACAGCTTCAGCTAACCTCAGTGTTAGTCCCACGTGTTACACGTTTAAATCTGAAGATCTTAAGGCTTAAAAAATATTTTTTTTTTCTCAAATTATTAAAATATCAAAATTCACAACGGAATTTTATGTATGCTTGAATACTTTGTGGTTTATTATTTTCAATAATCAACTATTGTGATCGACCCAAAAATTCAAAAACTTAACCCCCTCTCAAAATTTGAGGTTTCACGTTTCAGGATGCGTAGAATTCGAAAAACGAATAAAAATGTTTTTGTCCGTCCGCCGTCCGCGCATTTTCTCCGAAACTACTGGACCGAATTTTTTTTTCAAATTTTGATATAAAATCAGAGGTCACCCAAGGATGTTCCCTCTTCATCGACATTACTATCCGCCTTTTACTTTCAAAATGGCGGCCGAAAAACCTGCGTTGCTATAGACTGTAGCTCCTAAACGAATGTACCGATTTCAATGAAACTTCACTAAAGTCATTTTCTCGACGCCCTTTAAATTTATCTATATAACATACTTCAACGAAAAGAAGCTGGTAAAAAAGTTACAAGGGATGGTAAAATTAAATTCCGAATAACTCATAAAGTTTATATTTTTTTGTTAATATTGTATATGGTTTTTAAAAAGTTTACATAATTTCCTAAAAAAAAAAAATCGTTAAAATTGGACAATTAGGAGCAAAGATATGGTCTCTGGTTTTTTTTAAATATGTTCTACTCCAAATGTTATATCCTTGGTTTGATTTTTAAATTTTGAATGTGTTACTGAAGTAATGTTATTTTTTTTTTTAGCATATTAATAATGATTAAAAAAAAAAGTTTAGTCCAATAATTGGAATCACCTTTTGTTTACTTTTCTTTGTAACTAGGAAGGTAATGTTACTTTAGTTGTATAATTGTTTGGAAATAATAAACCATATTATAAACCAGTTTTTTAATTGTTGCACATTGTTTTAGCATTTGCTATTTGATTTATTAGATTTTTTAAATTTTATGTAATTAATTCAAGTAATTTGTTTTTTATCTTGCTATGATCGTGTACTTTGTTCAGTCAGTTAGGATACACATGGATTCCTATTCCTTTTCCTTTTAAATTTCAGTAGCACTGCTAACCTAAATCGTTAAAAATTCTTCAAATTTCTAATAAGAACGCAACAAATTGAAGCAAGAAGTCGGAAAAATTTCTTTGATTCCGGTATAAAAGAGGAGACATTTTGGTTAAGCCAATGATTGCCTGCAATTTTCTCTACATCACATTGGTCCTCCGTTCAAAAGCTCCTCTCCCCTCCCTTTCGAAATAATTGGTTCATCATCATTACCTTCAAGATCGATATCTCCCCTTCGAAAATCGATAGTAACCTGCTATTTCCTAAAATGATAGGCCCTTCAGGTTCTTTTTATTCTTCTTCCTGCTCGGACGCCCTAGTCCTTGATTTGACGGTTGTCGATTCCGAAAAAATGAATGGGTTAAGATTAATATTTTATAATCATACCACTTGATCTGATTTTTCGAAATTATGTTCCTTAATCAATATTGAAACCGACAAAACTGTTTGTGTGTGTATATATATACACTACTATATATATATAGTAGGCAAGAGACCATGTGGAATGCCAGAAACGACATGGATCGATAGGATAAACAACAAAGATAGGCAGAGGTGGAGAAGGCTGGTTCAGGCGGCCAAAGATCATCTACAAGGTCTTGAGAGCCAACCGGAAAAGAAAGTGTGTGTGTGTATGTGTGTATATATAATTACTAACAGAAACCAGTAATTACTTACCTATTGTTGCTTTGTCTGAGGGGAATAGCTGAAGCTATTTTGCTTCTTCATCACTGAAGATTAGTGAAACATAAAAAACGTACAAGTAAATTTACATGTAAGTAACATATTTTTTCCTTCAGAATGAAAATTTCCTTCCATTCGCGTTTTGCATTCTCGACACTAAGGAACCTATTTGTTTTCGTATCTGTTGTGAAGTACAACCACTGAAGTATAACTTACCAACGTTCGATTTTGATGAATTTGTTTTGAATTGTGCAAGTTTGTTTCTAGAGGTTCCTGTATCTATTTTATCAAATCATAGCCACTATTTTCGGCTATGCGTAGAAAAAGTTATTTTTCAAATTAAATTTAAATTACCAAAAGAGTTTGTCTGATTTTGTTTAAACATAGAGGAAGGTTAGGGATTAATATACAAATGCCGGAGCATTTGTTTTTAGAATATATGCTTATCAATGAAAATTCATTAATCCATGATTAAGGAATTCTATTAGAAAAGAAATTTGATACAATGTTGGAATATTATAACAAATTTCTTCTACTTCTTCTAGTCTTTATTAATTATTGTTTCATGAATTTTCATTGATAAACATACATTTTAGAAATCGGCATTTTATTACTTTCTTAAATTTCAAACACATCATTTATTTTGTAATTATGTACTAATTAGAAATTGTGAGGAAGATTTATTGTTCATATTTATACCATATATTTTTTTATGTAGATTTTTGTTAAGCTATTTGTTGACAAAATTGATTAATATTGAAATTGTCATCCATGTCTTCCTAAATTGTCTAAACTTTTTATTTAAGCATTGGATGCCAACATCAAATATTATGTGAAGGAATTGATGATTTCTAACTCTTATTAGAAAATTCCGATGCTAGAAATATAGAAGTTTAATTATGTATTTTCTTTGAAAACACTTTCTTATTGATTTTTAATATTTAACAAGACTAAAAAAAAAAAGGGACTATAATTAGGAAGGTTTTTTTTTTAGCCCCTTATAATTTTTTGATGGTTTATTATTTTCACTATTGGATATTGTAATAGACTGAGGGGGGAAGAACGAATTCCTCCTCTCAATATTTATTTCATGTTAGTAACTGATTAATAAATAAATAAAAACTTCATATATATCTTACATCAATTTTTTTTAACGTTTACGATATTCATTTATATTTTCTATTCTTCAAGACGAATGTTATCTTCATGAAATTATGCCGAGGTATCGCTCCACGTTTTTGGTCTTAATCAGGAGTAAATTACTATGAGGAAAAGACAGTCCCTCCTCATTAAAATAGATTCGTGTGGAAGAAATTATCAGAGCTAGTGGTTTAAATTAGAGATGGGTGCTAATTAACTATAAGTTATTTATCATTTGTTATTTCCTGTTAGCGGTTGAAAAAGCAAAGAACCGTAGAAAAGATCTTATAGCTTTAAACTGCAACTAAATGGAACGATTTTGCTGTTAATTTTTTTATGTATGTATGTATTCTTCATATTTTTCTTTTTATTATTGAAGTATTTTTCTATTCACTTTTTTTTTTTTTTTTAAGAATATTTTTAGCTTGTATAAATGGTATGAATTTATATTTAAAGGGGTCCTTTATTGTGGCAGATTACTTTATTATTCTTAAATAAATTTTTAAAAAAATCTAAAATGCTAAATTAGTAGCTATAGATCCTTCATAATTAGTTTTCTGTATGATTAAATAGATTTCTAGGCCTTTCTATATCAAATTCGAAATATTTTTTTCTATAAAACTTTAATTTACTTTTTTTACACAATAATCCTTAAGGATAATTACAATTCCATATCTGAGGAATATTTCTATTTTCTAGAAATTGATTAATTTTTATCATTTCTATAGTTAAAAGTTCTTTCTTCGAATAGTAGATAAATGCAGTGTGAAGCGTGGAATCCTGTGTTGGCCAGTTCACCTTGAAAGAAATAATTTTATCTATTTTTAAAATCTGAAACTAGTATTGCTTAGTCTAATAAGCTGTGACCTTGTTGGCTTTATTATGGCTTCCATTATCCATCATTGTTTAGATAATTGATACTTTTGTCTTTGATGTATGTTTATTACTGAATATTATTATTTGTGGTTTTTATGTGTATCGCAGAAAAAAATTAATTAATTATTGGAAGTGAAAACTTCATTAGGCACGTTTTGCACTTTTTTTGTGGAGAGTGAATTAGATTGAGCCGTCAGATCTCCGATGTGTAACGCTCGGGTAAAATCGGCGAGAGTCGGCTAATTGAAGTAATTTTGCATATAGATTAAAATATCTCAAAAACTAAGGAAAGTCTAGGTGAATAATTATATATTTTTCACATCATATAAAAATTTCAGCTGTCAGTTTTTTCATAAAAGAAACGTCAAATTTCACCATTTTATTTAAATTTTCGTATAGAAAGGCTTTTTTTCCACCGACTGACCGAAGTTGCGAGTTCAGATGAGATTTATCTACAATTAAAAATGGTTACTAACTGTAACTCCTTCAGTTAAATGAAACGGTCCGTAGCTCATAGTCTATAACTAGCTACCCAGTCCGAATAGTTCACGATGGAATCCAGCTTTGTTTATCTCGCATTTTTTATTAAAAATAATATATCTTCACCATTTTTCATCAAATATTAAAAAAATAATTTTTCGAAGATTCCTCTTACTTGGAGCTACAATAAATATAAGAAACATTATTTCTTATTTGTCAGTAATTTCTAAGTTCTGAGTGGTGACAGAATTTGAATCAAGGAAATCTCAAATGGAATCCAAAACAAGCACCCTTGACAGTTATATCAGTACTTATGAAATTCAAGAACGATAATTTTTGACGGATATCTAATGAAAAACATTAAATAACACAGAAAGTGCTATGTAGCCATCTTTGACCCTCCATTTTGGATGGAAGCTGACATGAGGTTTGAGGGGACTTCTCATGGTTTGTTTTGCATTCGACAAAGAACGAACTAATCCCCACATTTACAGCCAATTTGAATTTACTTAGTATCGGCTTTTTTTTTTTTTTGCCTATATTTCCTGGTCTAATTTTACTAATTGAAGTATTTTTGCATATGGATTAAAATATCTCAGAAATTAAAAATCGTTCTTACATACTGTTAGCGAGGGAATGTTCACCATTGAGAGGAATGTTCAGCGTTGAGAGGAATGTTCAGCATTTCATCCTCTTTATAATGAATTATTATTTGTAATTTATATTACATATTATTAATCTCGCCTTGTTGATGTTTTCAATTCTATCGTGTGGTCTAAAGCCACACCCTTTAGGTTTTTTTTTTTTTTTTTTTAATTAAATTTATACATGTATTTAATTTAATTTGTCTTTGTTTCAGGTGAGTGTGTCACGTATGCATTCAAAATACAAAACCGAAATCTCGTCAAAGGTAGGATCATTTCGTTATTCTATCGATGTTGTAGTTTTTGTTGGTGTTGTAAAATTATGTATTTGATGTTTTTTGGATCAATGTTTAGTCAACATTTTTTAATTGATTCAGAAATCGGTTAATTTTTCTCCCTTGAATTGTTATAAAAGACTTTATTCTTCAAATGCTCAATCGATCCTTGAATATTAGTATTGTTCGTTTTACTTTCGAATATGTGGGTTGTTTACTGTTTTTGTTTGCTTGTTGTTTTCTTTATTAACTAAAAATAACTCAGTCGTCTCTAAGGAATGCTTTTCTTTTAATTTTACTAATCTGTTCTGACTGAAGTGATAAGAGATAGACATTTATTCCCTTCCTCCAAATGATAACCTGGCGGTCTGAACTCCAATCGATTCAGTTTTCGATAATCGCGTTGGAGTACAGTTTCCACACCTCCGCACTGCGGTGCTTCGTTTCACTATATTATAAATTAGATATACTATTATATTTAAATTAATTAATTATCAATAAAAATGTATTTGTTCATTTAATTTACTTGTTTAAGTAGGGTTATTTTTCGTATTACTAAAATGTATGTACTGTTTATAAATGTAAATTTATATATATGTTTTGATCAGGTATTTGCATGAACCTGGTAGTATTGTAGTAAGACTAATTGTTGTAAAATTTACGTTTTTTTTCTATTATCCTTATTATAACTTGTATTTAATAATCAATATATGAGTCGTAGAGAAGCAAAAAAGAGGTTGAACATACTAGTATTATGGTGATTAAAAAAAAACAAAAAAAAAACTAAGCTGTGTGCTTTAGATCACACGATAGAAGTGAAAACATCAATAAAGCGTGATTAATAATTAAAAATATAAATAATAAATAATAGTTCATTAGAAAGAAGACGAAATGCTGAACAGTTCCCTCGCTTACAGTATGCAGGTCCGATTTTTAGTTTCTAAAATGTTTTAATTCATATGCAAAAACACTTCAATTAATCGACTCCAGCCTACTTTGCCCGAGCGTTACACATCGGAAATCTGACGACTCAATCTAATTCACTCTACCAAAAAAAAAATTGCAAAACGCGCCTCAAGAAGTTTTCACTTAAAAAAAAGATCTATAATTACTTTCGATAATATTTATTATTCTTAACTACTGGTAATTCTTTTTCCGAAACATTTAATATCATTCGTTAAAATGTATGCTTTTTGGTTTCTAAATTTATTTCGATATTTAAATTCAGTAGAATAGATTCAAATTTACTCAATATAGAATTAAAACCAACTTTATCTTTATTGTATCTCTACGACTCATGATATAATTTTGATGAAATTTTATTTTTTGTTTGATATATTTTTATGATGATATCTATGGCACCTGTGAAAAATATATTAAGTGCAATTTAGTGAATTATTATGGTTATCACCAGAAAGCTAATTTTTCTCTTTTTTTTGTGTCTAATGGATTATTTTACGCGGCTATTAAACAGACGAACCTTCCTTTTTGAGTCATGCGTTGAAACTAGAAAATTGATTTTTCATTAATATAATTTTCGCACTTAACTCACTATGCACAGGCGCCACAGATATAAAAACGGTATTTGAAGCAATTAATATTAAAACCGGCTTCAATTGTTTTAATTTATTTTTCGAAATTTCTTAACGCTCATTTTATCTAGCAAAGCAGTGTTGACCAAATGCGTATTCATTCATTTTATAAATGGTGTAAATAAAAATGAGGTAGCTTGTTTTAGAAGTTACATGTTTGTATTATCTCTCCATAATGTTAAAACAAATGCATTCATTGGACCGGTTTTAAAACTAATTGCTTCTTCAATTAAGTGTGTCTATTGTAGAAAGTAGTATTTATTTTTATTACTTAATTATACCACTCTAAAAAACTAGCTTCCCATTTCGACTTAATTTTCTTGTATGTTCAAATTGTTACTTCGTTATTCTTAAATTGTTTTCTGAGATTATTGTTTTTTTTTTTAGGATTTTCCTACCACTATACTTCTCCCTCTCTCTCTCTCTCTCTCTCTCTCTCTCTCTCTCTATATATATATATATATATATATATATATATATATATATATATATATACCTGTACCTCCTGTATACCTGTGTGACCTCATTTAAATTTAATCAGGATCCTATGAAAAGTTCCGGCTATGAAAAGTTAACAGCTGTTCACTACCAAGATAATGATGATATAGTTTACTTCCAAAATCTATTTTATGCATAAAAAATATGAATAAAGACAAAAAAAACCTACATATATAATGTATTGATAGATTTAATTTAATGTTATTGAGCCAATAGGCATATTTAGAATTTAATTTAATATTGTTTCTATTACTCTACATAATTAACTATATTCACTTTTAAAGTAATATTCCTAATTATTTTTCTTGATTATTTGTCTAAAAATTTATCTTTTTCTTTTCTGTTCATGGCCATTACTCGTGTTCTGTTCGCATTTATTTGTATTTTATTTGTTGATACAGTCGTAAATTTCACGAATTGTGATAAAAATTTATTTTTTAAATTTCCTCAAGATTCGTTATTTAATGCTTTAACGAAAAGAAAAAATAAACCTTGTTAAAAAAAATACAGTCAATTTCGATATATTTAAGTTAATTAACATTATGGTAATTTTTTTGGTTTTTGCATTACTGTTTTTTATTCAACTTCAGAATTTTTATCAAGATTTTATACACAAACGATATTTAATAACATTTTCTAGTGGCTGCTTTTAGAATTTCTTTGTTGCGGAATATTGTTTACACCGGTTATATCGCCCATTTGCATGTCAATGGAATGGCATTTCATTCATGAGCAGGGGTCCGTTTTGTTGCGAGTCCCGCTTAGGATGTCTTCCCATTATCTTGTTAAGGCATTACATTTCTATGAAAGAACCTCAATTTATTTTACTATTTTACCAATAAATTAATCTATCTACTAGTTCTATTTATGTTCTTATTCCACGCCCATATATAAAACTAGCTAACTTCTTATAAGGTTTTTAAAGGTATTTTAATTTTCTTAAAAATAAAAAAAATATAATAGTATGGATGTCGCGGTTTTTTATTATTTTTGGTTTATGATTTTCAATAATGAACCTTTGTAATCGACCAAGAAAAAAAAGTTATTCTCCCCCCTTTCAAAGATTGAGATTTCACGTTTATTTTTAATTTTTTTGTTAATTTATTTTATTTTTTCCCATATCCTCAGTTTCATTGTATCTGCTGTTAGATTTGGTTGTACTGTATCTCAGATTAATTTTTCAGGATTAGAGTACTACAAATAGATAGTTTCTCAACAAGCATTTCCATGTTATTATATTCCTCTATGCTCATTTACTTGATGTATTTATACTAATACAGTTGTAAGTATCATAAAAAATAAATGAAATTTTAAAGTCCGTCGGAGCAATCCTCTTTTCTGTTTAATCTTTATTTTTCCTATTTTTTAGCAATATTATGTATGTTAGTATTGAATAATGAATGACTGGTTTGAACTTATTCTCATGTTCTCATGAAGTAATTGTAGCATTCAATGTACGAGTATATAATTTAATTCTTTTTACACTATGGCACTGTTCGTTTATAACTTTAGCCCTAAGAAAAATAATGCTTAATAAAGCTGGTGCTTTGTGTCTTGGGTTTTTTTATGTCTCCATTGCAGTAATGACTCGGCTATTAAGTAGGTTAGCATTCTGTGCGGTTTTGGTGGTAAACAATAACTCTCCATGCCTAATGACGGAAAGAAGAGACTAAAAATAAACAGAAGGGAGAAGAGAAAGAAGGCTGATGTAAGAAGCGAGAAAGGCTAGATGTTGTGTGGGAACTCCAATTCGGACTGCGGTAATAGCAAGGTCGCTAACCTCTCGCATCGCTTTCTTATAGAGTTCTTTCTATCCCCAACCATTATGAGCATTAAGTCTTTTATATATATATATATATATATATAGTTCATAAGGGAAAGGTATCTTGTTACTTGGAGTGTGATATCATATAGGCTTCTGAATAACAGATCATCTCAAAAGCTACACGACGTTGAATTGCATACGTTATAATCGGTAAATAATATTGCATTAAAAATCATATAAATGGTCTTGTAAAATTGTTTTGATGAATTACTAATGAATCATTGAAGAGATAATTAGTACTGAATGGGCAAGTTGACGTCCTAGCCGGAACGTAGAAGGGAGGATTTGGTTGTAGTCAGAGTAAGACTCTCTGTCCTCGAAAATTCAAAGTTGTTTAAAGCTATCATTGTTATTGTTATTGCATCCAACCTGCTGGTTTTTCTCTTCATGTTTTAACTTCAGCATCTATTAATTATGTTAGCTCACTCAGATCTAACAGATCCGCTATCTAGGAATTCGCCTTATTTCGAGTCTCTTAACACGAAGCGCACACCCTTGACTGAAAATACTTATCGATACGAACTTCAAATTTTAAAATATAAATGTTTCATTAATTCATTACAAAAATATTTAATTGTGACTATAATAAACTATATGCGTGAAGTCAAATTATTAGTATTTTGGATGGATTTCAAAAGAATTCTTTTGGAACACTTATCATTATTATAATAAAATAAATATTTAATTTTTTTTTTTTTTTTGGAGATTAAACAATTTTTATTGGAAGAATAATTATATTATCTGCCACAATCAAGGGTATTGGTACTTTAGCTCAATTTGTACATACATACTATTTATTTACCATCTAAAATAGAAATTGAAAAAAATATATGCATTAAAAAGAGAAATAAATAGATTATGATTTTAAGAAGAATACATCAAAAGAATAATAAAAATTAAAAGTAGATTGAAAACATTAAAAAAGAAAAGAAATACTTGTCACACATTCATAATATTTAGTTTTAGTTTCAGAAGAAGTTAGTCAGGGGTGCGGTGAATATATAAATTACTATATTACATAATAGTATTTATTATTGAATTATCAAACGTTTTGACATACGTTGTAGGTCTTCAGGGCTGAAAACACAAACAATATATGTTAATTATTACAGAGTACAATACATGATAAATATATTATATATTGATATTTAAATAGCTTTATTTGTACATTCATACTATTTAAAAGATATCATTCATTGTACTCTGTAACAATTAGCATATATTATTTGTACATTTTTGCACTGAAGATGATCTGCGTTGTTGGTCGGATGATTCAATAAAAATACTATCTATATAAATAAAATAAAGGTTTTGTCTGTACATTGAATGGAATCAACCCGTTTCATGACTTACGTTTTCTACATTAGAGACACTAATTCCACTTTAAAAAAAAAAAATTGTCTGTATGTCCGCGTTGTCCAACGAAATTTTTTCAGGGATAAGCTCAGCGGGGACTTTTGCTGTCTGGTGCCCTCTAGGCGCTCTTATTCTGCTTACGGAATAATGCACTCCTGTGTGGTATGGTTGGTAGCTCTTTATAATGAATTTATTCAATGTGTCACGATCTGTGAATCATGGCCTCCTCCTCTTCTTTCTTCATCGCCACTTTCTAATTTTCTTCACTGAGCCAGATTTTTTACCTAAAATATGATAAGGAGTTAGGACGTCTTATGTGGTGAGTCATCACACTGATATATATATAAAACAGTAGCTGTTTATGCATAAATAAAATAAAAATTTAAAGATGAACTTTAAAAATACAAAATAACTAACGCAAGTAAGAGCATCGTCTGTATTGTTTTCTCAATTTAAACGGTTATATGCCTAATGATCTTGCTGATATGTATTAATGTTATATATTCTTTTTTATCGTAACCGGTACTATAAAGTTATTTTGAAATATAGATTCCAAGGTAAATAATACTGTTTTTAAACAAGTAATAATTATTTTAGTATAGTCGTTTAAAATTTTTTATGCCATTATTTCCTTTTCAACGTTAAGTTCTAAGTTAACGAGGTGGTTTTATTACTCTTAAGTCTAAGCCTGAAGTTATTAACATTGAGCATAAAAACCCTCAATTGTCTTCCGTTAATGATAAGTTTCGTCTATAAAATAAATTACTGAAGGATGTAACTTGTCCTTTGAACAATTTTCTTTTTTTAGAATCATCTGTAATCTTTTTTTTTTTTAAATTTATTTTATACTAATATTATTTACTCTCCCCTCCCCTTCCTCATCCATATGAGTACAAGCTGATCCTTCTCTAACTAGATTGGATGGGCTCCGTCTGTTTTTTTTTTTGTTTTTTTATTTTGTCATGGGTATCTCTCTTTAAGTGATTTAAAATTGTTTGCAATTTTATTTTCATTTCGAATTGTTATAGTCCGTGGTACAGACCCCTTTTTATGGAATTATTAACATCCGTCTGAAACTTCGTAAATAGTTTCATCTCATCGTAATCTACGATTATATTATTTACGAAAACTCTCAGAATTGGGGCGTTTTCAATCTGGAGAGGGGCAAACTTTGTGTGTTTAATTAGGTACTAAAAATACCCACTTTCGTTCTACTTGGATCGTAAGATAATTTGACAAACAAAATCGGAAAAAAAGGTGGCCTTCAAAAATATTGGGCCGTTTGTCGTGACCTACACTCCCTAATTTTCAAAATAACGGAGTTATATAGGATATAGATGTGACAGCAACTTTTTCGTTAAAATCGACTAACTGGAAGAGGAACTTTATATCAACGGTTATACATACCTAATACGTACCTGGTTATACACACGTACTTAAATACGTAATATGCTTAGTTTCGTACGACTTTTCGTTTTTGAACTAGACTGTTCACATAAACACACACACACGCACGCACATACACACAGACCATTTCGTGGGACTTATTATTTAGACTCAGGGGACCTCATAACGTTTATTTCTGTTGTAAACTAAGATTCGAAAATGTTCACGATCGCAATAATTTCTCCTACTATATATTACTTATATAGGTAAGTAAAAGTAAAAAACGTAGTATTTATAAATCATTTTGAAATTCAGAATCTTAACATTACTTAAATCAAAATCTGAAAAATAATTTAAATTTAAATGGCTTATTATCAGAATCCGGATATATATATATATATATATATATATATATATATATATATATATATGCATCTGCATAGTTTCTTTTCATGCAGATTTTAAACATTCAGCCACATATGGTCTTTGTACTGAGATGCAATTAGTCAAATTTTGAAATAAAATGAAGATGTAGAGTGAAAAAATCTGAGACCATCGCAGAAAAATCTGAGCACCTAAACGAATAAACTGTAATTAAATTTAACGAATAAATAAATTTTAATTGAAAAGGATTTATTTACTTTAATCTTCTGGTTATAATCAATATTTTGAAAAAAAAATTTGTAATATCGAAAAGTTATCGAATATCGAAAACAAAATGTCAGTTTCTAATGAGTGTTTCTAAAACTTGTTTGATTGAAGTTCTGAAAAAATGTTTTTTGTTTTTTTTTTTCTCTCGAGAAAGCTGTTTCTTTCGTCAAGATAAAAACCCACTCCGTCAATGTCGATCGCTTAATCTAACTGAATACAGTAATTTAATTTAACTAAAAGGATAAAAAAAATAATAGATTGAGATCCTTGTAATCAAAAGTGTCAAATAATAGCATGGTGTGTAAAAGCGTAAAATAGAAAACTAAGCAATTCTCAACATTGCAAATGTATTATAATGCAAATATTTCATAATATGAATTATATGAGTGAGAAATTCAGTAAAAATAACTTCTCTAACTAACTTCTAACTTCGGTGATAATTTCTCAGGAATATGAATTTTTGCCTTGATCTTCTCAACTTTTTGGGGGTTATCTGTTTCTGAATTTTAATGTGTGTAATTTTTCTGAATGTTAATGAACCTTACCTCCTTTTTCAAAGATATTTTATTATTTAATCTTGCTTCGTTCTGTTCCATGTTTTCCAATGTCCCTTGGTTTCAAACTTTTCATTCCGACAATCCATAATCCCCTCGATAGTCTCCCCTTCAGAAATTCAAAGCCCAGTCAAAACGTGCCTCTCTCAAATTGCAGGTGCAGCAAGCATAATGTTTCTAAATGGCATTAACTTTTTTTGACTAACATTGACTTTAACTTTTCCGTATTTGGAGTACTGTTCTTTTTTCTTCTTCTTCTTTTTTTTTTTATCCTCTTCCTCGCATGTTAGGCTATACTGGGTTTTCTTGAGCAAGGGGTGAGGGCGGTGATCATTTCCATAGTTAAAAGCTCCCCTGGCCCCGGGACGCTAACTCGTGATTATTTTATTAAATTATTCGTTGATCCGGTTGCCGGGCAACAATGGTGCTGAGCATATGCATTAGCCCGCTCGGCCACCCCGTCCCTATTTTACTTACTAGTTTTAATGTTAATTACGTCCCCATTTAAATTCATTTACTGTTTTCTTTGTTAATTCACTGGTAGCGAGTTGACATGTTGAAACCAAATCTGTCGAACTGACAAAAAAGAATAAAATCGTTAATCTTGTGTCATCGTTAATCCTAATCCCTAGTCGGCAGTGGCAGTGACGGATCTATGAATTAATTTTTTTAGATTTTTTTTAAATAATGGGTATTACTCTTGAAGATAATAAAAGAACCCATATAAAAACATGTTTAACTAATCCTTGAAGGGCCATAAAAAAAAATAAATAAACAAAAATGTTTGCGGAAACAATAATGCTTTTAGGGATAGTTTTTTTAATATTAATGGTTTATTATTTTCAATAATGAACCATTGCAATAGTTTAAAAAAATTCAATATGTTCTACTGCAAAGATAAGTGTTTTGGAAATAATTAACCATCGTGTAATAATTTGCAGCGTTTTTTTCATGGCATGTGCTTAGCTGAAATACTTACGATTTCATTTAAAAATAGTAAATATTTTGATTATTTAAGTATTTACCTCTGGTCATTCGCAGCAATAAATATGGATCGATAAAAAAAAAATTCCATTGGGGGGGGGGGAGCATCAGCCTAGAAGCCGTCCCACGTGTATCCGCCACTGCAAGTCGGCATACTAATAACTGAAGTAAGCTACTATAAATTGACAAAACTTCTAAATCGAAATCCTCGCATCAGGCCTGTCGGCGTCCATTATAGAGAAAGAAGCTTTCGTGCGCAGAAGTCATTTATTATCTAAAATTATTGAAATCAGATTCCCGCTGTACGTCATTGTCCGTTATTGGAAGTTTCTCTTTAATAGTTTATTATTTCAATTTTTACTTGGAGCGTTTCGTATCGTATAAAACATTTATTTTTCATCAAACTGAGACCAGAGATAATCTGTCTAGCAGCATTTTAAAATTAAAAAACGACGCATATTATTAATTACATGGTTCACTATTTACAAACAATTATATATCATACGTATATCACTATATGCATTGTCATATATAGGAAAATATTTAAAATGTGAATTTTTAATTTTTTTTTTCAATATCAGTTATTTGCCAAGAAATGTGGTCGAAAATCTCGACTGCTCAGGTGATGTGAGACTTTCCAAAAATCAAAACAAAGGATATCAATTTTACTGTGGAACGCGTGAAAAATATTTAAAACGACGTATGTTAACGTTTTTTTTTTGGACACTTTTAAACAACTATCTTGATAGTAATCAAGCAATTAATATGAACTTAATATTAATCTGGATGGCCATTAAGCAAGCCCGCCATCTTGACTAGAAATTGTTTTTTGGTAAAATACGATATGTTATATACATAAATTTTAATTGCTTCCTGGAGAAGATTTCGGCTAAGTTTCATTAAAATCGTTTAGTTTAGCAACTAAAGTTCATAGCGACACAAGTTTTTTGGCCGTCATCTTGAAATGAAAGGTCGGATGGTAATGTCGAGTTCTGTGGACTATCCTCGAGAGACATTGATCCCGAATTTAAACACAATCGGTCCAGTAGTCTTGAAGGAAAGCCACAGGCGGCGGATGGACCGATTTTTTAAAATTTGATTTTCGGATTCTACCCATCTTGAAAAGTAAAACCTCGAATTTTGAGGTGTTTTTTTTTTTGTTTTGCCCGATTACAAAGGTTGATTACTGAAAATAACGGACCGAAAATCTGTTTAGACATTATTCCAGAGTGTAATTATATTATTTGGTAGCTTTATCGGATAATGCAATCCACGCTCCATTGTTGCCCTATGTGGAAGCGACCACGGCTGTCTGAGCACGGGACAATGTTGATTGGAAGATATGTGATCAGTAAATGGCCTACCTGATAACTGTTTACTGCTCCTCCTCAATTAGGGATTACAGGTCGGCCATTATTGTCAATATTGACTCTGCTCTACGGTCTCGCACAATATGTATGCCCTCCACAGCCTCGATGCACAGCTGTAGAAATTCCTTTGATAGGAGATGGCGATCGATGTTTGTTCCTGGAAGGATTGAGTTCCCATGGATCAACTGGAATTAAATATTTATTTTCAACAGGTTGTGTTTTATTTGTAGAGATCATCTTAATAAGTTTTTTTTTTCTCATCTGATAAAAGTATATTCATCGATGGTTCTAAACTTATCCAATCTCTAGAGCCACATTTTAAAATAATCCAATTGTAATAAAACTTAACAAATAGAACTAGGGAAATGATGTAATATTTATAGTTTATAAAAGCAATGATTCAATGATAGTCAGGATATGAAAAGTAGATGAAGTCATTTATGTTGTTTATTAGGTTTGCCGACTCCTGGCGACATCATCAGGGCTAAAAATAAATAAATATGGTGTATCCACTCACACGACTTTCCTACCTATTTCAGAAATGTTTTTATATCTTTACATATGTCCATAAAGAAAAAAAAAATTGAATTAGATTTATTTTCCTGAAAATTGATCAAAGAAACGATTTGAGTACGATTTATTTGATAAAATAAAGCAATGTAAACCAACTTAAGGTAGATCAGTGTAAAAATAAAAATACAGTGTATAGGTAAGAAAATAATTAATAAATTAAAACATTAGTAGAAAATAGAATACGCTGTATCATCGCTAATACTGGTTATATTCAGATGATTTTTTGTTTTTTGTTTTGTTGGTAATTTAATTATGTTTTAAAAGTGTTATTATAAATTTTACCATAGAATATACACTTAGCTAGTTAGGCCCAACAACACTTTTCTTTTCTTTATAACTTTTTTTCAGGGAATTTAGTCCATGTGTACATTTCAATATTCGTTATTGAAAGGACAATTATTAGAACATTATAGGAAAGTTTCATCAAAATCGTTAGAGCCGTTTTCGCGCTACAGTTTATAGAAAAACATGTTTTTCATTTATTGAGCATGGAGCATCATCCAATTTGTGTCGCAAAATAAAAAAAGGAGCAACAAAATCGGTTCACTAGTTCCCAAGAAAATCTTGGCACAAACAGACAGACGAATGGCTAAAAATGTGTTTTTCGGACTCGGGGTGCTCTGAAATGTATAGATGCGTCGAACCGCATATCGGAAACTTGATCCGATCGGAATACTGTACTTACCTAGTATAGGTAGAAAAGTAAAATAAATACGTAAATTTCATCAGAAAAATGAGATATAGATAAAAGTTGTAAATAAGGAAAGATAAAAGATGGAACGTACGCACGAGTTACCGGTAGTACAGAAATAACAGTAATACAGGCCCAACAATAAGTCAAGAAAAAACTTTGTTCTATAAATAAATTATGATATAAGTATATAAAACGTAAAAATAAATTAACTAAATAATTATTAATAATACAATTAAATTTTTTTTTTTGGCTTTAAGACTTGTAAAAGCAAGTTCTATTTTGCCAGTAAAATATTTTAATTGTCATACTAAAATACAATTAAGACAACCAACTAATTGAACCGACTCAAGATAATACCTAGTGAGCTCTATCACTGCACTATCTATAATCATAACATGTAAATTCTCAGAAATTCCAACTCCTTATATATACAATGTTTCGCAGTACATAAGTTTTTTTTTCCTCATAATTTAAGCTATATAAATTTCAATAACTTATCGCTGGAGCTAAGAAAAACAGGAGGTATATTTTATTAAAAAACAAAATCATATTGTGAAATTCAGAATTAATTATTCTCATTAAAGAAAATACTAATTTTTGAGTA
Source organism: Nezara viridula (assembly GCA_928085145.1). Taxonomy (NCBI): domain Eukaryota; kingdom Metazoa; phylum Arthropoda; class Insecta; order Hemiptera; family Pentatomidae; genus Nezara; species Nezara viridula. Next base: position 73,450,875 of record OV725082.1, read on the forward strand.
CACGACCAAATCAAAACAATTTTTCTTTTATCAGAACGTATCAAAGTGAAAAGGCTTCTTTTTTTTTTTTACTTTTATCGTTGAAAACTTTCTTGTCTACATTATCAATGCGTTTACTTTAATAAAATCGCTGATAACATTTATATTTTACGCCGAGAACTCGATCCATTTCAAATATTTGAAGGTTGATGGAAGGGAGTGAGAAATTTGATCCAGTTTTCGTGCTGAAGCAACAAGTCCCTTAGATCCAATATTCTAAGATATTCCAACCTTTGAAAATGTTTTTATAGGAGAATTTTGTTTGTTTAGGTTATCTACCAAAGTATCACACATTTTATTTTATAGTTTATTTATTATTAAATTTGTATAGAAACTTGATCATTGTATACACTAATGGTTAGTAGAAAAATTCAGTTTTTTTTTTTTAAAGTAAATGATGTAAATATTTACTTAAATGATGCTTGCATATTTTTCAGATATTATTTATAAACGCCATTTATACTTTAATTATTTTTGATCTGTCCAAAAAACATACGGTTTATAATATATATATATATATATATATATATATATATATATATATATATATATATATATATATATATATCATGTTGATTTAAAAGGGCAGTTCACAGTCAGTGGGTCATCGATTTCATTCATTTGTTTTTTTTTCATTATATTATATCCAAAAATACTGCACTCATTTCCCCAGCGTTCTTTCTAATGGGCCCTAGGAGCCGAAAAAAAATATATTTTTATGTAATTTCGTACAACATTTATGTTAATTATTTTTGTGTTTGCTTTGCCCGGATTAGGTTATTAATGTATCGTTAATTACAAAAACCAAAAGGCCTTCCAAAAAAGTAAGCTGATAACCTCCCCCCCCCCCCCCGTTACTCAGCTAGAAACATTCATAACTTATCAGGATTTTCTAAATGACATCGTTAGTATAACCAATGAAGTACTTTCGTTTTACTTTTTTTTTTAAGTGAAAATTTCTTTGGGCTCTTTGCACTTTTACTGTGGGTAGTGAATGATAGTGAGACGTCATGTAACGCCCGTTTGAGTAAAGTTGGCTCGAGTCGACTAATTTTTGCATTTCGATTAAAATATTTCAAAAACTTAAAATGGGACCTGCATACTATAAGCGAGGGGAATTTTCAGCTCCTTTGTAATGAGCTATAATTAAAAATTTGATTTTGACGTCACGCCGAGTTAGAGTCGGATAGGGAAAAAGTACCAATACTGCATAACTATCTTTTACTAATAGACGTCTCATTTTATACGAATATATAAATACTTAGATAATTTTTTTTTAATTAATCATAAAATTATGAAATTAAATGGTTCAGTTCGCTTAAGGTCGCTTCGAGTCGACTAATTTATGATTAAAATATCTCAAAACTAAAATGGAACTTGCATACTGGAAACAAGGGAAATTCATCACTTTGTCGTCTTTGTAATATGCAGATTTTTATATTTCATATTATCAACCCTACCTTTTCAATATGGCTGAGTGAGAGGGGCTGGGATCTCCTATAGTCCTGCCTTCCCTTCCGCGAGTGGGGGAAAGGCTTGTCCCAGAGTTTCATTGAATGGATGAATTTTGTAAATATTGTATAGAAGTACGTTTGTCTTAAAGTTGTTATTTTATTAGTTTAGTTGTTTTTCCTTTGTTTATATAAATTTACTTTTGGTTATATTATTTTTCTGTTTAATTTATTTTTATTTTTTTTATACATTGATTGTGAATGTGCTCACTGAACACTATTATAAATTTGCTCAATTGAGAAATACTGTAATATTTCTTAATAGAAAAATATAAATTATAATTTAATTAATACGAGACATTACATACGTTTATGAAAGCCGGCCAAAAACTCACGGTGCCCGCACTAATGCAATCGGAATCCGCACGTTTTCAACCCTACCAATATATACTTTATCTCATTGATCAAGGGTGTGCAGCATAGGTAATTTTTTTGGCTTTATTTTGAATTCTTATTAAAGTGAAAAGTTCTTTAGGCACGTTTTGCATTTTTTTTTTTTTTGTGGAAAGTGAATGAATTACATTGAGCCGTCAGATCTTCGATGTATAACGCTTGGGTAAAGTCGGCTGAAGGCGAAAAGGATGTTTGGGATGCGAAAAGGAAAAAATAGTGTCGAAAACCAAATTATAACGAATTTTATTTAAGATATAAATTAAAATATCTCAGAAACTAAAAATCGTACCTGCTTAGTGCAAGCAAGGGAATTGTTCAGCATTTCATCCTCTACTTAATGGGTAATTTTTATAATTTATATTTCATATTATTAATCTGTCCTCGTTGATGTTTTCACTTCTATCGTGTGGTCTAAAGCACCACGTACCTTATTTGTTTTTTTTTTTAAATATTTTCATTTTTCAGATCAATTTTTTTTACAAATGATCAAACGAACATTTCGCAACAAGCGTTCTGGTATTAAGGTAATGAAGCTTGAATGTTTGTCTGATAAATGATCGTTACGTACGTTTACCAGAGGTATATCAAATTAAATATTAATGTAGGCTATTTAGTCTTTGATACTTTTTTTTTCTTCTTCAAAATAATGGAATTATATTTTTCCATAAAAGCTTTTCAGTGTTCCTCAGCGTGAAAATAAATCATAAATAATCCAATATGATCCCGTGACAGAAAGGAAGTTTTGCTGTGACTGAAGTAAAAGGTCACCGTGATCTAATTTTAAGCCGGAATATCGAAGGGCTCAGGGTACAGAGGTTGAGAATGGTAGGGCGGGCGTCCATCAGAGAAGAGACAGGCTTTGATATGTTTAATCAAGGGCGATATGGTCGTGGGGGTTGACAATTAAGCTCCTCTCTGATTAAGTCAACCAATAAAGCAACCTCCGACCTACCCCCTTCTCTCCTCCCTCCCCCCGGGGGGTATAATCCTCTCCTGTCGGCTTTAAATTTTCTATTCGTCCCCTCGATTCAGGTGTCAGTATTTGCTTTTAGGAAAATTCCGGTTTTAGATTAACCACGGATCGGTAGATTTTATCTGTTCCCTCGGTTCTTTTTTAAAATAGCTTCATCGTGATTTGGCAATCGTTCCAAACTGTCGTTCACACTTCAATTGAGGAGCGTACAATAAAAATTTAAATTGTCTAATTTTGGAAAAATTTTAAATAAAAAAAAAATATAGGGTTTCTTATGTTGATAAGTCAAAATTCTATTATTTATTTACCTTTACCCGATAGGGGCATTGGCAATCCTTTCTTCACTCATTTTTTAAAAAATATTTTATTATAGAATACAATTATTTCAAGAAATCTATTAGGTCCTCCAAATCTCTGTAACACCTTTCGGATAGTCTCATGCATGTCCAGGCTCTACCGTATGACTGCATAATGTCTACAGTCCACGAATGTGTGGTTCTCGACCGTGGAGTAGGTAGCCCTGCGAAAGTTCGCTGTGACCAATTCTGAGGCGGCTCAGGATTAATTCCTCTCTTCTTGATTTCCTGTTACTCTTGTATCATTTAACGTTGCTTGGTTTTATCTTTACAAGTTTGGAGGGTTTACTTCTCCAGGTTTAATTCCGTTGAGATATTATCTGGAGTTTCGCTTGCTTCACCCAGTTCTCTCAAGGAACATAATCGATGGATTTTATCTCATTATTAACATCCTTCCGAAGCATTCTGGATGCGACGTTACTAATCCTATTAGTAACGTTTATTTGACAATGAAAATTTAAGTTAGAAAATATATTAAATAATTTTGAATATTTTTAATTATGTTCCTCCTTTTTGAACTTTATTGAACTCTATTTGAACAAATTATAATTATATAATACAAATGTACTTTTGATACTTGGTCGTTCTGCTGCCTGAGGGCATTTTATCGAATGGGAATAGGTATGGGTAACAGTTATGACACGAAACCTTATATCTTTCATTGAATGGAGAGGAACCGTTCTGCTGGTCTGTATTATTTACAATATTAATGGGTTTGGACTGCAAGGTCCATACTCCTTCCTTCAGCGAGCTCATCCAGCAGAGGAAGTTAGCCTTGCTATCTCCTAGGCGGACTTGGATATACCGGTGAAGAAGAGCATCGTGGATCAATGTAGGTCCACGGCTTGTAGATTTGTATTGAAAATAAGCCGAATAATATTTAGACATAGAATTTTAATATTTAAAATAAATGTTTCTCTATGAGAAGTGGATGTATTTAATTTTGATAGGAAGCTCATCAGTTGCATACATCCTCATTTAAAAAGCGTGAAACCACTAGCTTCTAAACTTTTTGATCCAGGATTAATTTACTTTTTGTATAATAAATTTAAATCTTAAAATAAATTTTATTTTAAATTATGGTAGTGACTTCTAAATCTCTTATAAGAAAAACACAGCAGTAGTTATTTAATTTTTATATAATAATTTCAATTTATTATAAAATATGGATTTATTTAAAAGCCACAGAACAAATCAACATTAGAAGGTGTAGCGAAGAAAATATATATTTTTGTAATCCTATAAGGTCCCACTGTTATTGCTGTGCGTGTAGCGTTTATTAGAATGAAGGCGTTTCGTCTCAAATAAATATTATATATTTACTTGCAATTTTACTGTATAAAGTAATTGTTTTTTTTTCTTTTATAAAACTATGGGGAGTCATGTGCTCTCTCTACCACTTACAGCCTAATTGCGAATAAAAATCTGTACACTGTCTAACTTGTAAAGACCACCTCATTTCATCAACAGTTAATTTACCATTAGATCATTCAAGGGTATTGGTATAGCTTGTGCGATACAAAGGGTCTTGGACATTTGTCCCAATCCCTTGACACCCTCTCAGTTTCCTTAATCTGATTGATACCGACCACCGAGAAGGGTCAAAGGGAACCCCAATCCCCTTATCGGAGGGCGACACGGAACAATGTTTTTTTCTATTTAGTTTGATATGTTGACTTATCCTCTATTGGATTTTCTACTCGTTCGAACTGTGCATCGGACTAGGTATTTGTGATCCTACAATCATATCGCCTTTATCAGGATTGCAGCGGTGCTTGAAGAGGTTGAAGGGGCTGGATGTTTCTCCTCTCTTGTACTTTCTATTCACATTGCACTTGCCCCGGGAGATATCCGGTGTCAGATAATGGTTTCAATTACATATCCCTAACGGGCATTAAGGCTCCGATCTGCATATCTGATTGCAAGTTTCTCTTTGATAATGATTCCTTTACGGTTTGAACGTAGCAAATTAATTTATCGAAAATGTTGGATAATTATAGGGGTGTAGTATAATGTAAAAAAAAAAAACAGTATCTTTCATCCCGAAGCGGGAAACTCTTTAAATATTATAGTTTAATATTGTAATAATATTTAATTCTGATAACCCACAAGTTCAAAATCGTCAACAACCTCGCTGTACAGAACCCCGTCCATTGGTTCAATAACTTTTAAACGATCGTTCGTTATCCATTTATTTGGGGTGCGATTTCAATAATTAGTTACTTTAAATTGTTCCATAATTTTGTCATTACTAAAATGGCATATTTAAAAATGTGTTGAACTACCGAAATTGGGTTTAAAATTATAAAATGTCATCGCTATAATATCTTTGATATTTACTTGTCTAGAAAGTAACGAGTTTTTTTTTTTATGTATGATATTTTCCTGCGTGTGCATCTTTTAGGAACTTGTTTGTTTCTATTTTATTTTTCGGGTATAGATCGTGCAGTATCATATGGTGAACCATTCAAGTTTTTCAGTCGATTCATTTTTTTTTTTTTTTCAAGCTAATATTTTTAGGAGTAGCTAACTTTCGAATACTCTCAATTATTTTCTGATTGTAATAGTTTTGTAAAAATTTATTTCTGGATTCTTCGGTATCAGTTCTTTAATAATTATCTATAAATTATAAAGTTCGATCATTTGAAATTTATTTAGTGTAATGGTTTGACAGAGATTATTTAGCAGAGCTAAAGCGAATTCATGCGTTACTGTTTTAAGTTGAAACTACCATTTTGTTTTTTCCATAACCGGCCGATGTTATACAAAATATGTACCTACCATAAAATATAATTATAGTAGAGAGGTGCCCTCTATCCGTGAACCAACCCCCATTTTACAAATTATACAACTGTTAATTTAATTTATGCTAATTTAATTCTACTCGTTGCTTAAATTGTATAACTTGAATGTACATTTATTCTGTAGTTCAGATTGTATTAATTTTTATAAACATAAAATAAACTGAACACACAATTCGGGCAATTTCTTTAAAAATCTATATTATACATCGCGCCTTATTTCTAATTTATATTATTATATAATTATAATTATTCTTAGTGCCAATTTGTAACCATACTTTATATTCAACTTGTCCAGCTTCATATATGCCCAACAATAATTTGAGCCTTTTACTTCTAATACTTCCATTGTAAGTTATATTGTGCTTCTTTTTCTATTTCATGATAATTATAATTATATCACAATAATAATAATAATAATAATAATTAATATATAGTATTTAAGGGTAAATGTCTAGCTCGAAAAATAACTACTGTCACCTAGATAAAATCAAACTACCACGTCCAGATGAAAATACCATTTCCTGTGCAAAATTTTAGTTTAAAATATATATTTTATATTGGGAGAGTATATTATATGTTGGTAACATAAGCTCAACAGATGTGTATTTAAATGAACGTAAAATAATCGCCATATTAGAAAAGCACTATCGAGCCTAGAGGGCTGGGCTGCTGTTGAGCTCTTGTTATCTCCTACTCTCCTAATACTAAAATAAAATAAAATATGAAAAAAACTGAAAACTTTTTTATATAATAGAGAGATTTATATATTCGTAAGTAATATCGGAGGACTAGAGAAAAAATAAAATTTTTGTTTCTACTTATGTTAGTTTCTTCGTACTGTCACCTAAGCAAACTGTAGAGGAATATGTTTTCTTTGCCATCATTCATAGAATCAGTTTTTTAATACTTTTCATCATTCAGCCACAGCAATCTGTGGACGTGACTTGTATCAGGTGAGTTCTCTGACTGCCTTCAAATGGAACTTGATTTAACAAAAAAAAATTGATCGTCCTTTTTTCCTATTTTGAATTGAATACTATGCAGTATTATATAAATATATTAATTACACACAAGTCAATAGAATTATCACGTGTTCTAGAAATGATGTTCTAGAAGATTAAATTATCTTCTGAACCTAATAAACATTTAATCACCTGAGCTCATCATATCTACTTATACACCATTACCATTACTTAACAAGCAGAGCATCTTTAGGGACAAACTTTATAGCGCTCTTGGTGTATTTAATGGTAAAAGGGATTCAATCATGAAATGACAAAGCTATCTTTTGTCTCTATAAATAGAGCACAGTTTGAATAAATTATGTCTTTGTGATTAAATACTTACGTCACGCGCCCAAGTTATTGCTGCTTTAAAATTTTACAATGGGACTTGATTTCAAGATGTGATTATGTTTATGATGCTTTTAATTACCGCTGTTCGTTTGGTTGCATTGTTAATATAAACGCTTATTTGGATAAACAGTTTGATTAAGAAACGCACTCCATTCCGCTCCATTGCTTATGGTAACTCTTAATTGATTAGGTTTTTGAAATTCAGTAGGATTTAGCATTCTTTCGAAACTGGATGTGAAGATGAAAATTGTGCATGATCTAAGGTAAATACCAGGGCTTGAAACGGAAAAATAAATTTTATTTTTAAAAAGTTTCGGTATTACCGTAATTTTTATTGTCAATAGTTGTTTAGTTTTTCATTGCATAACATACACATAAAAAAAAAAAAAAAATGAAGAATCCAACACTAAATCGTATACACATATATCCACAACTATAGACAAAAATACTAGACAATGCTAACAATTTAAAATAGAATAAATAAATAAATGATGAAAACACATATTTCACCCTGAAGATGATAAATATTACTGGATTGTAAACCAAGACAAATAATATTGTCTTATTTAATCTCTCAGTTAATATTTTTGTTTTAAAAAAAAAAGAAAAAGAAAAATTATTATTTTTAAGTTCTCTTCGCTCTCCCTGTTACTATGGAATTACTCTTGAGTACGGTGCGGCGTGAACTACTAACAATACTACCCTGAGTATTACTCCAGTATTCCTAGAAGTCTTGACAATGAAGGTGAACGCACCGTGGAATGGAATCTATCAATGGAATCCATATCCTTCTTGTAGACCACTGTCCAGGGACTGAATTGATATCAGAGTACATATTTTGATTTGTTATTTCATTCAATGAAATAATATTAAAAGCACTAGCTCCTCGAAAAAGAATTGACGATGGCTATTTGGAAATTTGTTGGATTCCTCGCTGACTCCTCTTATCATCAAAGAGGGTGCGCCCGATACGCGTTGGCCCATTACCATTCCTACTTCACCAAATGTTCCTCCTATCCCGAGGATGACGCCATCAAGAGCTGATAGGACATCAGGCATCCAAGCTCTTCGCGGAGCCATTTACTTCCCAGTCGATAAATAAAATGGCAGCCCGAAATATCCCTAGTCCACATGACATCATTAGTATAACTACGGAATTCCGTGTTGTTAGTGAAATCAAAGTCGTCAAAGGTTTTAAAAGTTAGATAAATAAATATTCAGGAAGGAAAACGTATTAACCACTATGTACAAAGGAAAATTGTTATGAACTAAACAGATCATAATAAATTTTGGAGATCTATTCAATTGGTACTGAAGTTTTTGTCTACATTGTTGGCTTTCTTCAGGGCTACACTAACCAGATTGATATTTCCATATCTAAACCAGGACAAATGTGGGTGATGCAGAGCGGCTCCATAAAGTTTAAAAATTGCTACAAACCAATTAGTTAATTGGATATTTTGAAATTTATATGCTATAGCGGACCCTACACTATCAGTCATGAATGACAGTCAAAAGACTGACATTTGATGATTGCTCCAATCATGATGAACCCTACACGTATAAATCAGACTGGCGTATTTTGTGTTAATAATAATGCGTTTCATTAAACAAGCCATTATCCTTTATAGTATTCGACATCAAGAGATAAGTGGTGATATAATAATCACATTTTAGAGCCTGACGCCTCGGTTTGACAAAAGTTAACTACCTAAAAAATATAAGTCATCTACCTATACAAATTAACGAAAAATACTGCGAAAATAATAAATTTGTTGAGAGAAAAGGAAAAAGAACTGACAAATAAACACAACAGTTACAAATTATTTTTTTCTATGAGTAATATGTGCAATTTTACACTCTTAAAAGAAATTAATTGGTCATTTGACTTCTTTAAAAAAATTTGTTGAACAAAATTTATAAAATATAAACTATGATATGATAAATATTTATTTTAAATGAAAATCAGGAATGTGCAAGGTTATGAGGCCTAGGCAAACTAACCTCTCTGAGTAGTGAGGTTATTCTTCCCACCACTTTTACCTCAGTCCCCCTCCACATCTCGTGATTAAACTTTTGATTTCCAGGTTTTCGGAAACCCGTCAGTCACGTCCATCAGTACTTCAATCACAAACTTACACGATCAATCACAATGTGACTCGGGATGTCATTCCGAATGACGGTGTAGAATCCACTTAGTGAGCTCCTTCATAACCGGAATAGAAATAGTCCAGAGTCCAAAACCCATTTTTAACATCCAAACGTCAAGAAAATATTCGTTTTTGTTTTAAGTTTAAATGATCGAAGCCGTTTGAGACTTCAAATGAAATAGAATCACCTTACATTCCCCAGATCCTATTTTTATCGTAAATTAGGATGTAACGCAGATTTAAGTTTTTGTTCGAATATCTGACAAGTCCGAAAACGATTCGACTGTGGGTTATGTTTGTTCCTTGGAAGCAATATGCGCATTGCTAGTTGTAAACATTCATCTGACTTATTACAAATTCGCAGGTGTTAATTGAAAACATTTCTTAAATTATGTTAAAAGCTCTGTTTTTTGTTTTACCCATAAAAATTCCCTCCTTTAATATTTCCAACCTTTTTCTAAGTAAAAATTCTTTAGTACTTTTTTTGTGAAGAGTGAATTTGATTGGGCCCTCAAATCTCCGATGTGTAACGGGTATAGACGGTAGGAGTCGACTAATTGAAGTGCTTTAGCGAATGGATTAAAATATCCGAAAATATAAAAATCGGACCTGCATATTGTTAGCGAGGAAAATTTTCATCATTTCATTCTCTTAATCATTATTATAAATTGTATCTTAACGTGGCGCCGTGTTAGAGAGAAGAAAAGCGAAAAATAGTGTCGACAACCAATTATAATGAGTGTTATGGAAGATAAGGAATCAAACTGTGTCTGAAACTAAAAATCGAACCTACATACTGTAAGCGAGGGAATTGTTCAGCATTTCATCCTCTCTATAATGTGCTATTATTCGAAATTGGATCTTAACGTGACGCCGTGTTAGAGAGGCGAAAAAGGAACAAAGAGTGTCGAAAACCTAATAACGGGTTTTATGAAAGATATGCATTAAAATATCTCAGAAACTACGATACAAGGACGCATGTACTGTAACCGAGAGGAATGTTCAGCATTTCATCCTCTTTATAATGAGCTATCACTTATTATTAATATAGTCTTTTTTCCTTTCAAGGTATTACTTTTTTTTTTTTATTCATGAGTTATACTCCTTGAATGGGTCAGTCATTTTGCCAATTGCTAATATGGGCCTATTTTCATACTCCTCTATCCCGTGTTATAATCAACGATAGTTTCTAACACCATCATTGGTACAGGTTTGATACTACGAGAGCAAGTTGTATGCGGCTTGTAGACATGTCACCTTTCTGTTGGCAATAATCGGATTGCTGTCACCGCTGACAAGAGTATTGTGAGTGCTGTCTCCTTTGACGGTTTTATTCAGCGTAGCAGTATTGTGAATTAGTATATCACATGGAATGGTTTATGGCATCCTTCAACTGTTCCTGTGAATCAAAAGAATTTCCACGGCCTATGATTGCCTGCATTGTACACGTATCGAAGTCGTTTTCCTTTCAGATACGGTCCTCATGATATTTTATTGGGTTTAGGTATTGATGGTAACCCAATACATTATTGCTAAAAAATATGGTTCCACTAATTTTATTTCTACTCGGTGTTGTATCATTTCAAGTTGATTCCTGTTACGAATAGATGTTAGTTTTTATAAAATATTAATGGTTTTTTTTCATATTACATATTTTAAAGATCTTTTCAATCCCACAATACATCATTTGGGAAAGCCCAATCAAGATCTGTATTTTCCAGTTTTCTTCCAAAGTTTTTTTTTATACTCAAGCAGGGTTTCATATAGCTTTATTTTTTTTCTATTAATTTTTATTTATTTAAGCAGCTATATTAATATTTTATTATTGATTAATACCAGCTCTGGTATTAATTGATATTCAATTATGTAAATTACGACAGGATGAATATGAAAATTTGCTTTCAATATGTGCTAATTCCTGCCTGAGCTAAAAGCGGGTTCCTTTATCACTACTTTACCTAAATGCAGCCTCTCTTATCACTGCCTAACCTAAATACGACCTCCTTTATCACTACCTAACCTAAATGCGACCTCCCTTATCACTACCTAACCTAAATACGACCTCCCTTATCACTACCTAACCTAAATACGACCTCCTTTATCACTACCTAACCTAAATGCGACCTCCTTTATCATTACTTAACCTAATTGCGGCCTCGTTTATCACTACCTTACCTAATTGAGACCTCCCTTATCACTATCTAACCTAAATGTCGCCTCGAATGACAAAAAGATTTCACTTCTATGATCTATACTTTAGAAAACTATTTTATTCTCTTGTAAATACCAAAGTAATAATAATAAATTACTGCCCTTTTTAAACTGCTAAACTATAATTTAATTATAATTCCTATGTAACTTTATTAATAGTCGCGTTACCTTTTCATAATCTTCTCAATTAAGCCCTATTAAAATTATATTTTTACAAAAACATTTTTTTTTTTAAGTTCTATTCCAAAATTAGTAATTAATCCTTGATTCATATCTGCTTGATTGTTACTATATACGTAAAATCCGAGGTCAACAACTTAGTTGTGAAATCTATTTATTTTTTTTGAACCGTCCTTGTAGAAAAATGTTGGAAAAAAATAAAGGGAGGAGATGGTCCGGGGTGGCGGTCATAAATAGGCTAATTAGTTGTAAAACTATTTTTATTAAAAGCCGACATTTCTACCCTACTTTGCAGGTCTTATTCAGGGAGGTGTGTTCAGCTAGGAGTTACACTTAGAACTGACAGTCAATTATTTCCTACAATACTTATCTGCAATATGATTTATTATTTAAGAAAGTTAGTCGACTGTTTTTATTGGTGCCGACGTTTGAGGACTCGAAGCAGGGTTGAAACGTCGGCACCAATAAAAACTTTAAAAATGACTGCATCCTGACAATTTATTATCTACAATAGTGTTTATTTTACATTTTTTTAGATCTTAAGGTTTTACATGGTATTTATATCTAAATTATATATTCAGAAATTATGTTGTTTTTCTCTTTTTTTAAATAAGAATTGCGTCTTAATTTATTTTTAAGAGAATTAAACACTCTTTGTCCGCCTTTCCAACAACTCGTTTCTTCATTTTAATAATGTTAATTTGACAAATAAGTAAATACAAAATTTAAGGAAGTCCTTTCCTTTAAGTCCTTAAGAAGATAAAAATCCTTAAGACCATCTCATTAGCAATAAAGTAAAAGCATCGTGTTTACTTCTTGTCTCACATAATTAATAAAAATAAATACTTTATATACAATTTTTTCAAGGTTATATTATATTATATCAAAGACGTTATATCATTTTCGGAATTTTATATTTTTAATGAAGCAACCTTTTGTTCCATGCCTTAATTCCTTCAAAAATAAACTAACAGTTTTATTTTTATTTTTCAGGTGAGTTATTTATTTATCATTGATAACAACACTATAAGGTAAGAAAATATTAGCCTGATTCAATGTTAAACTAAAATTATTGATACATAATTTATAATTATTGTAAGTTACCTTTTCAGTCATTTAACAATAATTCAGCTGATATATAAAACAGTGCATGTGATCATTTTTATTATTTTTTATTAAACTGTTTTTTTTCTTCTAAAAATGTTTGCATGTTTCTAACTTTAAAAAAATCAATATCATTCAAATTAACTATGATAGGCTTAAAAAATATGAAAAAGGTTTTGTTATTCTTAAAATTAATATCTTGTTATTATGTTTCGAATATCGTAGTGCGTTCCACCTAATTTATACAGTTACTTATGTGGTTTTGCCTTTTCATTTTATGATTTTATTTTATTTTATCAGATTCGTTCAACACTAATATAAATTAAATATATCTTTTTCTGTTAGATTACAGGGAGGGGCCTCGTTGCATGCAGGGATTGTTTTATTTGATTGGTTGTTCTGGTTAATAAAAAAAGATGCTATAGGTGTAGTCTTTTAAAACAATAATGTTAGATCTTTATTTTACTAAATGTTTATTTTCCGAAGGGTTCCTAAGTAACACACTAATTGATTTTTGAGTCTCCGAAACTCTTTAAATTAAAAGGATGTATGAACTACTTCCTGGAGATATGAATTTCCATTTTGAAGACGAAGAAAATTGCTTCTATGAAAAAATAAAGATTTTTTAAAATTTAATTTTCTTCTTTGCTTTATTAATGATATTAAACGATACGTACTACTGTGAAGACATTTCTTAAACCTTTCCGTGTAGATGTTACGGTTGAATACTTCGATTTTCCGTTTGCTCGTGGCATTTCCACTTTTCCGGTGAATTCTGTCAGATGTGCAGACCTATTGCCCTGGAGTAGGCATTCGGAAATTGGAAATGAAATGTCTGTTGGCCGAATGGTCTCTTTACAAATCTATTCGAACGCCAAAACCCATTTCTCCTCAAGTCTCGTCCTTTTCTTTACTTAAAATCTGTCTGTTTTTCTTATCGTTGAGGACTATGATTTAAAAATTAATTTTTGATATAGTTTTTACTTTTTAGTGTCTAAGAGTTATATGAATGATAATATAAAATAAGAAAATGATTTAAGTTATTTTTTTGTTGAAACGAAGATGATAAGAAATATGGATACCCATTGCAACAATAGTGGATGGATTAGAACAAACGAGAAAGGGTACAATTAAGGGGGAATAATTATGATTATGAATATACCAATAAATTGATTAGATTGGTGAGACTTATTTTTTTTTTTTTTTTATGACCAATTAATATCTTTAACTGCTCGACGTTTCCGACTACTCCAGCACTTGCTAGACAACCGCTCGGAACATCCAATTAATTACAAAATACTCATATATATGACTATAATAATACCTATTTGGACCTATGAAATTGAGCTTTGGGATTCCACTAAATCATCGAATTCCTCTCTTATCCAATCCTTACAAACCAAAATTCTTTATAAAATCCTCAACGCTCCTTTGTCACAAATAAAATCATCATTAATCGCCTTATTGTTCCATATGTTTCCGATTTGTAACAATCCTTTCCTTCCATAACAAACTTCAGAACCATACGAACCCTATCGTTTCATACCTTCCTCCTCGACCCCTGCTTACCCCCCGAGGCATCTGAAAAGAAGGTGGCCTCGTGATTTTGTTGTGTAAATTTATTGTGCAACCAGTGAGTAGTTTTAAGGAACTACAAGCGTTTTCATGTTATTATATCCTGAGTGCACATTTACTAGATTTTTTTTTAATACAGTTGTAAATATTACGAATGAATAAAAGCCAAAATCTCTAAACTTTTAGCAACGAGTTAAAGTAAGATATATATACAATTTATCTGCCAGGAAAATAAAACATCAAATTCCATACACGTGTTTTTTCGAAGAGCAGTTACAGCGAAAAAGGATAATTCCGAGTTGCATTAGGAAGATTTGTAACCTGTTCCTCTTATCTTAATTGCTCAACATCTCGACAAAGATTCTCAACCAAGTGCTCTCTATCACTTAAAGTCGGTTCATAATGTTTTTCTGAGTTACCGTCGAAATGGGCTACTTGGCTCTTCATGGGATAACATTGCTCCAATGACATCAATATTTCGTGTTTTTGTAAATGACCCGCAAGCGGTAGGTAATTTTAATCGGAGGATAAACATTATATATTGTTTTTCTTTCTTTTTGTGTTACTCTCCATCAAATAACGTATCTCAAACTTTTATCGGTGGATTGCTTCTTCAACTATTAAGGTGACTGTGATCATTAAGCTGTTCATGTTGGTAACTTTAGATTAGATATTAGTGATACTTTACTCTATTAAATGTGTTCTTAATCAATCAAGTGGTGCCAATAATTCAGATTTTTTTTTTCAAATTTTCAACATCTTTGCAATATCATAGTAAATATGACATAATATGTATTTTTTTTTTTTTTTATAAACACAATTTGGACATTTTGGTCGCGATTAATAACCAATGTTTTTTTTTTTATTTATAATCTTATCAAATTTAAATTGAAAATTCTTATTTAAGTATTGAAATAATTTAGGCTGTGATTTTTTTTGTTATTTGTCGGGCTGTTATATATATACAGTAATCCAATTATTCACCTATGAAAGCATCTTTTTAGATGACTTGAATATGGTATAATAACGACCGTAACGTCGCCATAAGTAATAAACAAAAAATGTTGTATGAATTAGTATATGGTGAATGAAATAACTGCTCAAGTTATTTTCTTTTTTATAGTCCTTTTTCAATAAAAAATAATAATTAAAGATCGGAAAAGTAAGCATTTTTTTCAAATAAAAACTTTTTTAAAAACATATTTTATTAATTTATTCATGTATATTTCGCCCATAGATTTAAGGCCTCATGGCGTATTAATTCATAATTTTACTCTCTGTTACAGAATTCTGCAAGTTTTGAATAGTCTTTTTTTTTTTTTCTCTTTTTCGTCACCTTTGAGAATTTTTTCCTCGTTCTCAACTTAAGGTGTTCTCTTAAATCAGTGTTGGTAAAACGTGCGAGAAGTACGTTCTTTACTGTAGCGACTTGGTTGGTTAGGGCTTCTAATCATCGCAGAAGGTACCCGTGGGAAAATGCACTAGATGACAGAATATGACTTCTACGCGTTTTAATCTTCGGTTTGAAATTTTCTGTGATATACACGTTTCCTTAAGTTTTATTGAGCTCATATATCATTAATCATTCCATTTTTCTGTGTGAGATATGGCAAGTTGATAAACAAATCGTCGGTTTATCGGGAAAAATCACTTAAGTACGCCTTTGGTCAACTTTTAACTGAAGGTACATTTTTGTTAATTTCGATCATATTTATCGATACAATAACTCATTAAGTGCATACAAATTCATTCATACGTGAAATATAGTTTCACTAAGTGCACGATGTTCTGACTTTACAGAGCAAAAATTCACTATCTGGAACTTAATGACTTATTCACTGGATTAATGGATTAGATGGCTAATAAAACTTACTAAGTCGGGTAAATCTAACTCTAATTCTATTTATTTACAAGGTTATAAAAGTACGTTAGTGTTTTTTACTTTTTCTTACCTATGTATGAAATATATAGTAAGAGAAAGTACTGTGATCATGAAAATTTTCGAAACTGAGTTTTCAACGAAAATATATGTTTTGGTGGTCCACACAGATTCGAAATAACCAAGTCCCGCAAAATGTGCGTGTGTTTTAACAGTCTACCTTAAAAATAAAAAGTGGTACGAAGGTGAAATTGCACATTCAAGGTTTTCATATACCTGAGATGGTACAGCAATTTTTTCGTCGAAATCGGCTAACCGGAAGTGGCACTTTATATCATGGACTAAACACATTTTTACGGTTTTCTCGAAAACTATTTTAACGATTTTGATTAAATTCATTATATCAGTGTAAACTTAAGCTGTTTTAAATAATATGTAGGTTTTATTATGATTGATGTTCTCTAACAGGGCTTAAAAAGTTATTTCAATATTAGTTTCCCCTAAAGTACCTTTTTTTTTTTTTTATTTGAAACTATTGACCATTTCACATCAATTTCTAATATAAAAGATATTTAAATATAAAATATGAAAGAACTTGATAATTAACTTAAGGAGAAATAAGAGATCGTTAACGGAGAATTGTTGTAATTGAGGAACCAAAGGATCTCGCCCGAAAGATTAGAAAACGCTTCCATTCTCAAAATACCACCAATGAAATATAAATAAATATAGCGTCTCTAATTTTTACTTTCACTTTCCTTTACGTATTTCTGCTAAGAAGAGTGTGAATGCAAGTGAAAGCTGTGTGATGCGCCCACCGCACCAGATTTTTTTTAGCTATGATAGTGTGCAGAAAGTGTCACTATCGTGGTTTCATTTTTTTCATTGTTGTGTATATGTTTAATTAGGTATTTTAATTAATTGTCGAATTGCGAATAACAAAAAATAAATCATCAAACGGCTATTTTCGTACTTTTTTAACGATTCAGAAACTTCAAATTGATTTTCTCAAATTCACTAAAATGATACTAAGATGACTTTTTATAATAAACCGACGATATTTATGTTTTAATAGTTGTTCTCTTTGATGGAGATATTTTCTATTTTTAATGGGTTCTAGAAACTAGTTATAATTCTCCCTACCGATCCACAAACTTTTCTCCACTATAACTTATGTTACCCAACTTTGTATGTCGGTATATTTCCTTTTCGAACATTCTCTTTTATATTCTGCATTTCCTGAGCTGACCTCCTTTTATTTTTTATTTTGTTCCTGATGCATTTGTCTATTGTGTGCATTACAACCAAGAATTTTCTAGTTATGAGGTTTTTGCCTAGCATGGACTCGTTCATCTTGCGGTTCCACTGGAAGTCGGCCAGCTTACTGTCCGAAGATGACCCGCCAATTCGTAGCTCTCCTGAAAGAGTGAAGTCACGGGTGACTGGCGGAGAGAGGCTGGATTTATCGTGAGAGCGTATTATCTATCCCCCGGCTAACGATTGGAAATATCTTTATCAGCCTCCCTGTTCCCACGGGCTCTCTTCGCGCAACCGCAGCCGTATCTTATACACTCCAGCTCATATCGCTGGTTCCATAGTTCCAATGATAATTATCACCATTTAGTGTTATGTAATGTCTGGATTTGTTCTACAATCTCCAATTCCCTTATTCCTATTTAAAGGAAAGAGCCTTGCTGGCAAGGAATTTAATTTAAATTTAAAATTTAATTTAATTTTAAAAAATACGCAACTATTTGAATAAATGAGTCGTTTATTTTGAAAGTGGCCTAAGCCCATTTATCCATAAATTGATTTTTAAAGATTTGCTTTTTAATGCAATTAAAAATACACATACATGATACTAATGGGTCATACCGCTTAAGTGTATCTAAAGGAGTTAAATTCATAGTACTAATAAAATAATCCAGCTTCTCCACTCAAGTCCTGAGCATCTGTGGCTTTAGTGCCCTCCCTCAGCCTCCACTGGCTTTTAATGCTAATGATGCCGCTGCAAGTGGCACTGGGATCTCCTGGAGTCCTGCTTTGCCTTCCTATGTGGGGGAAAAAGCCTGGTTCGGAGATTCCTGGGCGAATGTATATATTCTACATAGGTATGAAAGCTCCCTAATTTTCTTTCTCCCTGGTTATGTGAGGTCCGTCATTCTACTGAAGGCTACTCACTGATCGGGCGTAGGGGTGATGGTTCTACCCCACCTACTTTAATCGTGATATGGTTTATCTGGTATCAGTAGCCCAGTCCCTCTGATGTTTGTTCTATGGACGGTCTGTTTCAGAGAAGAAAAAAATATAGGTTCTTGTGCGCCTTCTTAGTTTGATAAGCCCTAGTCCATAGTTCTAGATCTATTTGTAGCTGCCCAGAAATCCCATTTAGTTAGTGAGAAGGTCACAGGGTCCCAAAGAGATCGGTAACTAACTACGGTCCCGCTGCACCATGGATGGACACTATGGTCCTCATGATGGAGCACGTTGGCGGCCCCTCCAATCTATCTGTACTCCCACATGTAATATATACGCCTATGAGGAGAACACATCGCGCGGCCAAAGATCTGCATGGTGTAGTCTACCAAGAGGGCGTCTACCGGGAAAAAAAATCTCCTTTATCATCCCTAACATAAATGCGGACTTCGTTCTAAACCATTCAGACTTTTCATTTATAATTTATATACTTGTTCTTTACTCAAGTAATTCCTATATAATCATATCTTACCAATTAATTGTTCATTTTCTATTTAATGTTATCCATTGTACTTTAATATTATTACTCGTGAACCTTAGGGGTCAGTGAGATACCACCGCGGAAGGAATGCTGTTAACCTCTAACACTGTACTCAGCTGTCTAATTTACAATTCAAGCCCGCGTCTTTTAAAAAAACCGGTTTCTTCTGAGGCTAGTCGTCATGGGAACCTCCGTACACTTGCGGTTTTGGCTGGTTCTTCATTCATTTTTTGCTTTTGCTTTCGGACTATTATTTGAGAGCGCTCATGTTGCCATCTTCTTATGCAGCGGCAGTCGAAGCCTTGTCCTCTACCATTTCTTAAACGGTTACCTTGTTTGAACCAAATTTTTTCATTGGCTCTTGCCGACTGTTTGGGACGAAATCTTAGAGAATCCGTTAATGAATATTTACAAACTTTTACGTTCCGAGTTTTTTGTTGTTTACATTTCATCTTTTACTATCGTGGAATGTTTGAAGTTAAAAAAAATTAATATCTAATACTAAAGAATTGTGATGAGGACTTCTAATGTTTTTGTTTTTTCTTTTACAAAGATATTTAGTCTCTACGTTATACGTTCTAGTACTATAACTTTAATTACTTAGAAAGTTTCTTTTAATCCTTCCAGGACGAGTCTGTGTTCCAATCATTACGTCGAGTTTAAGTGGTTCTTCCGGTTCATCCATTTTCATTATTTTCATTTTCAAATTATTTTGCATATAGAATACTTAATAGTTGACCGTTGTGTATTTTAGAGGAAGTAGATGGTCCGGAGTGGCGGTCAGAAATAGACTTAAAATAGTTTTTTCCCACTATTTTAGTCTAGTTATGACTGCCACTCCGCATCATATTTTTCCTCCTTTCTCTATATAAATTTTATTGAATTATAACGCAGTACTTATTCCTTCATATCCAATCCCAAACAATTCTTGTCCTTAATTTGTCTGCTGCTCGAAAGAACCCGTTTTTCGAACCTTTATACTCCATTTCAGGGAATTGCAGCTCACGAACGTTCTTTTCTTGCTTGTTCTACAACCCATCGGAATTCTCTCTCTCTCTCCTGTTTCCCGCCGTGGTTCTTATAGACGTTCAGAAAGATGCTGTTCTAACAATTTTATCAAATTTCAGGAAAGCTCCCTTTACATATCCTTTGATTTTCCGAAACATAAATTTTATATTTCTCTCTTCTATTTCGGTGTTTAATATTTAGTTTTCAATATATTTATTTTTAAGCCACTTTACACCAATTTTTAATTTGGTCAACTTAATTCTTTTAGACTTGAAAATGGCTCGTCGAGTTGAAACGTCGTAATAAGATGTTGTAGTCATTAAGTTGACCAAATTAAAAATTGGTGTAAAGCGGCTTAAAATAAATATATTGGAAATTTAATTTTATGATTGAAATAAAACGTAGATAATAAGTAAAATATTTTATTTTAAATATAAGACACATAATATTATTTTTTATGTTCCTAAACGAATTTTGACGATCCATTTTAAAAGTTCCTGTCGGAATGTTTCTCTTAGTTTTACATTTATATAAGCATTCTTAAAAATTTACTATTTCAGTTTAAGAAATGCAGCAAACAAAATACTTCATACGTTTTAATTTTATTTAAGTACGATGAATTTATCCATAGGGACTAAAAATTTAGTTTGGGGGACGAGTAGCAGATTGTAAACGTTTTTGGCCGATGGTTCGTACTATCCGGCAAACTATATTTTCTAATAATGGAGATGAAATACTCCAGAAACGAAGTGATATCTGGGAGCTGTCAGAATTGACAGGAGCCAATGGCATCCCGGCTTCCAAATGAAGGCTGCTATCGCGGCGGTTATTGCAATACTAGAAATCGATTGAGTGCATAACTTCCATTGGAAGAAGTGGACTTTATCAGGCAGGTCGTCCCTGGCGTGGTCTCTTATTTCAATGTATGGGGAGCTTGGAGCTTCTTATCTTGTCGGTTAAGTTTTCTATGACTTGTAGCACGCTTGTATCATGGGTTAAGGTGCATGTTCTATGCTCCTTTGAAATATTGGTACATTACTAAGGAGCAGAAGTGCTGAGTCACGTTCATTGCACTGAAAAATAATTCATCTCTCGGCAAAGGATTGAAATGATAGCAGTAACTGTTTGATGTATCATTGAGTATCGAAATTGAGTACGAGAATGAACTTCATTTTTAGTCTTGAAGGTTTCGCAAGATTAATTTTGGACTATGGAGTGGAAATATTCGCCTCTCCAACTGGCTTTATAAATGTTTTTACGTGTTTCTTTTGCACTTCTGTTTACTCTGACATTGCTAAGTGGAAAAAAAGCTATACTTTTTGTTTTTCTTGAAATATTTATCATTTAATTCTCCTTGAAACGAGCGATAATTGAAAATTATATCTTGACGCGGCGCCGCTCAGTGGTTGAAAAACGGATTTTTTCGGAAAAAAACCTGAAAATACTGATCTGTAAGTCACAAAAAATAGTTTTAATACCATCATAATCACAACTAACTTTGCTATAAAATATTTACAGTATGGCCCCGTTTAACCGGCTCTCCGGATTAACCGAGGAAAAAAGAGACGAATTAATTTTTTTTTTTTTCTATGGAGTGCTACTAATGGGTAGTTTCTCCTCATGTTGTACATGTCATATTACTTGTTCATATTTACTTGTTGTATTTATTATTAATTACAGTTGTAAATTTCGTTAATAAAAAAAATATAAAAAAAAATTTCTCTCTTAATAAGATAGCTTCAGCTAACTAAATTATTT
The DNA here is from genome assembly GCA_928085145.1 of Nezara viridula. Lineage (NCBI taxonomy): Eukaryota > Metazoa > Arthropoda > Insecta > Hemiptera > Pentatomidae > Nezara > Nezara viridula. Next base: position 73,472,908 of record OV725082.1, read on the forward strand.
AAACAAATGAGATGGTTGTTTTTATTACAACCAATCTTGACCTGTGAAATTATATTAAGAGAATTTAGTAGGGTAGCCAACTAATAAAGGGAAAATTAACAGGCTAACAAATAGCGAAAATCTTGCTATATTATGAAAGAAGAGAGATAAGGTATTTTATGTTTTTCAATAGCCTAGGTAGCTATTGTAATTGATGAAAACACTAGGTACTAAAAGGAAAAAATAAATAAATAACTAAGCAAGAAAAGTTACAATACGCTGTTGTAATCAATTTAAGTGCATCATATATTAATCCATAAACATACAACCTATAAATTTATGTTTGTAGAAAGTTTTAATTTTACTATTTAATTTCATTTTAATCGGCCGTATCTCGATTTAGACTAGGACAGATAAGCAACCTTATATTGTGCTTTAAAAATTGTTTACAGTTAAAGTGGGTAGTAAGTAAATTTATAAGATGTCTGTTCTTTAAAAAATAAATACATCTTTTATCAATTTTATGAAATAAATAATAGTAATATCATGACTTTGCGAGGAGATGGAAAGTTGAGAGATTTCATTTTATGAATTTATTCTGTGCTACCAAATACCATAAACTCATGAAATTATTTTCTAACGACTAACAACGTGTTAGAAAGGCAAAAAGAGAAATAAATAATGTCAACAACCAAATGATAACTATTTTTTTTTTAAATTTGAATTAAAATATCTCGAAAACTAAAATTCGGATCTGCATACTGTAACCGAGGGAAGTTTTCAGCATTTCATCCCCTTTTAATGAACTATTATTCAAAATATTTTAACGTGACGCCGAGTTAGAGACTGGGAAAGGGACATCGGTAAAAAAACAAATAATAATGACTGTGTGAACATCTGGACTAAAATAATAAAAATTTCTTTATTGAAAAACTTTACAAATGCCTTTGGCAAATATTGTAAATGTGATCATCATTCGTCAACTTCCTCTGCAGGATTAACAATAATTCTTGATTGGAGAAAATCCCAGCGAAAGCACTCCTAATGTGACTCTTCTTAATGTATGAGATCCCTGCTCCAGAGGCGTTTGAGTCTTCTTGTTGGATTCTGTAGTAGTGTGTCTGTTAGTAATGTCAGTGCAAGAGGATTAGGATGTCCAATAAGTAATTAATTAATTACGTCAGTCACTTGTGGTATTTTTAGGTCTTTATAAAGCGGTTACGTAGAAGTTTCTATTGGTTACGTAGAAGGGACAATGAGTGATATACCCGAGAAATTTAGATTGGAAGATTTGAATAGTATATAAGTGTGTTTTTTTTACATGAACCTCACACCTGAGTAGCATAGGTCCATATTGGTCTGAGTAGCATGTTGTAAATAATTTTATCATAAAGTGATAGTTTTATGGTGTAGCATTCGTCTTAGTAGTGACAGTCGATGGTTCAATATTTCTTTCAGTGTAGTCACGTGCGATTTCCAGGTCAGTCGTCTATCCATTGTCTATCCCAGTCCTAAATATTTTGTCTCTGTATGATTTGGCAAAGGGGTGTTGTAAACTGTCAGTGGAGGACAATTCGAGCGTCTAAGTGTAAATGTAACCTGATTTGATTTATTTATGTTAATTTTAGTGCGCCATTTATCAAACCGGTCTTGTAGTAGATTTAAATGAGTCTGTACTTTTTGGGATCCTGCGATCGGATTAGAATTCGTTGGACTAAAAGACATTTAAATACCATGGAGAATTCAGAAACCAATTCGGAAAAGTAAATATAGATATATTTTTAATTATCCGTAAAAATGAGAAATTATGTGTTTCTATTACAGTGGCCATGCTTGATGATTTGAAACAAGAACGGCTGATGGTAACTTGATACTTGTGCTGGTCTGGCTTCTCATCTCACAATTTATTGCACCCTTAGTAACTTATTCGCGGTGTTCCTTCCCAAGCAGGATATTAAATTGCAATGATTTAAAAAGCGTCTAGGTGAGGAGGCCAGATGTTGGGTCGTGCTGAATTTATTAAAACATCAGGACGAGGTGCATTAGACTTGGTAATCAGCTGCAGTGACCTTGCCTTGGAGGTCACCTGTTGTTAAAGGTTGTTTGATTGGAATCAGTTGATAGATACCTACATTTTTTTTTTACAATGCCAATTGGATATCTTTGGTAATGGGTCATGTGCATTGTGATTTTTTGATGATACTGCTTGAATTTTTGGAATGTTAATACATTTCTAACTAAAATGTAAGAGTATATAAGAGTATAAGGGAATAACTGCAAATTATATTCATGCAAACGTAATGCTTTATTAGTTCCCAATAGTTTCGTATCAATTATGTTTGGCACGTCGTACTACTCTCTTTTTCACTTCAGGAAAAATAATAGTCTGTGGTAAAGACACCTTTTTATAAAATTATTAACATCTGCCTGAAACTTCTTGAATAGCTTCATTCGTACAACTACTCTAGTTACGAAAACTCTTGAAATTGCGGTGTTTTCGATCTTGAGGTCGGCAAACTTTGTCTGTTTAATTAGGCACTAAAAACTCGTAAATAGCCATTTTCTTTCCACCTGGATCGCAAGATAATTTGATCACAAAATAGAGGAAAACGTGGGCTACAACAATGGGCCGTTTGGCCTATATAACATCGTTGTTTTGACATTTTGGAGGTGTATATCACTCTAAATGGCGCGATAATATTGATGGCCACTTTTTTTCTCGATTTTGTACTTCCATTATCCTACGATTCATATGGCTATTACGAGTTAAACGAGTTTTGAATTACTTTTACGAGTAACTAAATAGACAAGTTTGTTGATCTCGAGATTGAAAATGCCCTAATTAAGAAAATTTTTGTAAATAAAATAGTTGTAGGTTACGATGTGATAAAGCTATTTCCGAAGTTTCAAGGCAATGTTAATAATTTAATGAAATATATTTGTACCATGGACTACAAATATATGGTGTTTGATAATATTGTACTTTTTTTTTTTTGGTTTTTAAGAAATATGCACAATAATCTAGGTTTCTTCAGTTGATATTAGGTTTTCTAGTAATCAAAAACCAAAACGAAAGAGTTCGGCTTTGCAGCAGGAATGTGTGCTTTTCTAGGATTTATAAATGTTAAGGAATATGCACAATAATCTCGATTTCTTCAGTTGATATTAGGTTTTCTACTAATCAAAAACCAAAAGGAAGGAGATCGACTTTGCAGCAAAATGTCTGCTATACATTTAAAATGTTAAAATTTATGACTATTATTTTGTTTATTTTTTTAATGAAAATATTGTATACTCTTTGAGTTATTCGCAATTAAACTTTTGCACTCATCCTAACTTCTTTTCCAGCTTCTTTTTGGTGAGGTATGATCTTATAATCGTAATACATAAATTTAAAGATCTTCTAGGAGAAGACTTTAGGCAAGTTTCATTAAAATCATTACAGGCGTTTTATCGGTGCATTCTATAGAGACACAAGTTTTTAGCCGCCATTTCGAAACGAAAGTTCAGATATTAATGTCGAGTTCCTCGGGTGACCTTTGGTGATAACAAATTTCAAAAACAATGAAACAGTAGTCTCGGTGATTATAACATGCGGCGGACGTAAAACCTTTTGAGGTATGTCAACATTGATTTGTTTTTGGTTGTCATTTTCAAACGTTCATTATCGAAAATAATGAACCAAAATCTACAAATATAGACTGGTTAAAAAATAAAATGGAAATTTCAAATCCTAACTAGATTTACGCCACACTGGTTGACTTTTTGGTAACGAAAAAATTGTTTCATCGTTTCTACAAGTGTACAATATCTTGCATTGTGTATATATTTTTCAATGACAGTTATATTTCCCTTATTCAGACCAGGGTCGACCATTGACTAATTCGACTGAAACTAATGAACAAAACCTTAATAAACAGGGAAAGGACTATAACTTTCTAAAATATTTACTTTCACCTGCATTCCAATATGGCCAAAGCTATTATTTTCAGTTAGCTGTTATAAATGCTGTTTCGGACTTTTGGGAGGTAAAACGATTATTAAGTTACTAACATGTGACAACAAATTTCTTCTTTCATAAGTTAACATTTTTTAATAATAGGATACTTAGATTCTCCATAAAAATCATTTGTAGTTTTAAAAATCGAGTAAAATATAGACATCTTAGATTAAGAAAATCTACGCCATCGATCAGTCTCTACAAACTTTATGGAAACCGTAATTTGTCATGTTCAGGTATAACATTATTCCGTCTACGTTTCGGTCTAATCTTCGAATGTTTACCTGGTTGTTCGATGCCGACTTATTTTCCTATTTAGGTTATCAACTTTACATGTTAGTTTTATGGGCCAGGTGGTTGGTTTTATGGGCCACATGGTTGGTTTTAATTAAATTAACTAGATGAGGAAGGGGTGCGATAGATTGCTATTATTTTATTTAAATTACCTGCCGTTAAATAGCACCTAAAAATGAAAGTGTTAATAATATAATAAATGGGAAATAAAATATAGCTTATCAGCTGCTAATCGAAGCTTTTGGGTAAGCATTATTTTAGTAGTACATCCAACGGTTAATTTAATAAAGATAATAATGAATAAAGATAAAAGGATAATCCACATTTCCGATTTGGTTCCCAATTTCATTGCCAAAAATGGCTGCAGGTTCTGTAGGCAACAAATCTCATAGGAAGCCAGTACATGAAATTTTTCGTTATTGACAATGGCATCAAGTTGCTAATTAGTGCACGCTATTAGGAAAATATATAGCAGATTAAAATGTAAAAAAAAATCCAAGATACTTTTCTAGGTTTGAGAATAATTTGCAGCCTAAACTCCTCATGCTAGTGTCTTCCTGTACTTATTCTTTTTATATGACTAACACACTATTTATAATTATGTTGAGAAAATACATCCCAAATATTGTAGGCTTGACAACTAAGCAATTACTGATTTTTAGTAAGATATAAATATCCAAGTTATTTTAAACGCTTTACAATGCTCGTATGTGAACAAACCGAGCTCTTCTGCGATATCACTGAATACTTTGTATTTATTTATTCATGATATTTACAACTGTATTATAATAGAAATACATTCAATAAATGTCAGAAAAGGAATTATATCATTAATTATTATAACAAAATTATAATTATATAAACATGAAAACACTCATTGGTAGCACTCTAAAAATGTAGTTACAATAGAGCTCGAGACCATCTCTTTTTCAGGCGCCTTGGAGGGTTATCAGGGATCGAAGACTAAGCAAGGTGTTAAAAACGAGAGGGTTCGGATGTTTCTGAAGTTTATTATGGAAGAATAGGTATCTGGATTGGGCGAAATCGGAAACATATGGTACATTAAGGTCGTTATGGATATTTTTATTTCTGACAAATTAAGGAGCATTGCGGAGGATCTTAGGAAGAATTTTGGATTGGATACGAGAGGAATTCATAATTTGAATACTAAACTAAGCATTTATTAAATATTAAATAAAATATTTACATGTACTATAAAGATTTTAAAGGTCAATAAGGAGATCAAACTTTTATGTACTAAGATACACTATATATCAAGTATACGAAGATAACATTGTCGTTAAAGTCACCTGCTCAAATAATGCTCAATTATTTAGTTGCCAACTCATTAGTTTAGTAAAATTTTTATTTCTTCTTCATGTGATCCACATCACGTTCTTCTAAGTATGTTAGCGGCATGTCTTAGTAGTAGTATGCCACATGCGGATCTACGAGAGGAACTTTCGGGCTGAAGCTCCTCCCCCCCCCAACCTCATTCTCCCCAAAATGGTAAAATATAACCATATTTTACAGAAAAAAATATTAAAAACTTTCTCTTAAAGTATTCTAGTTCGTGTAATTACATTTAATAGGACTTCAAGAACCACTTAAAGACCATTTCATATAGATAATTACATTCCCTCTTTTTTTTCAAATTAATTATCGTTGTATATGTATATGCAAAAAAAGCTTTCGAGCTGAAGCCCCTCTTCTCCTCCCTCCAAAAAAAATTAAATTCTGGATCTTCTTGTCTAGTAGGGAATCATCAGCATGTTGATCAAAGTTAATTCTCGCCATGGTTGAATTGGTAGCACATTGGCTTCCAGTCGTTCCCTCCTGCTCCTTGGCCGTTGGACCGTTCCACAAACCTTCAATTACTCGATAGAACTAGAACTGGATAATCGCTGGTCGTGTACATGCGAGGGAGGTATGCGCTCCTGCGGCTGGCTATCTCGTTAGCCGCCATGTAATTAAATTAATAAAGTATTGAGTAATCAGTTTCGCTAGGTTCGGTTCGAACCCTTCCTTTATGGGAAAGCTCTTGGTTAAAACGACGTACAAGATGTTTGAGGCAAGGGGTTAGCGAATGGGAATAGCTTCTTAAGATGGGAGCTATGTAATCAACTGATTATAGTTTGTAATACTGGCTTTATGTCTTGTATAGTCAAATGAAATGATTTTGCTGTGCTTATGCGTTGTTGAACCGCCTTTGATTAAATTTCATGAATAGTATACTGAATAGGTGTCTTTTAAACATGTTAACCATGAATGAAATTATCTTTGGATTATATTGACGATACCTAAATAGGATATCTCATCAATTAGACAATTTCAAGAACTTTTTAGTAAAACTATCCATTACTAGCAATGACAGTTCCGTTTTAAAAGGTTCTCAAGCCATCTTCAATTCAAAGTATTGCAAACATTATTAGGAATCGATTAGGAAGATATGTTAGAAACTTCATTGATTAAGTATGTGTGGTGTGTGAAGGACCTATTTCCGGTCGAATCAGCATAACTAACATAATTTACATTAATTAGGATCGTGATGGGTGATAATTGGTATAAAGTTTGTCGTACAATAAAAAATATATACGATTTTAGATTACAATGAATGGATCAAAAAAGTTCAACAGCGTATGTCCAAGTAGTATTTTTAACTTTATTTTAGCCTGGTTTCAGAGATCTTGTTACTAGTCGCTAATAGTGTTGCCCGGTCTTCGTCTTGTCGGTCAAGACCAAGACCAGGACTGGTAAAAAAATCTATTTTTAAAATAAAAATAGCTACTAATACTCGACAATTTTAGCTACTATATGTTAATAATTGGTATAACCAATATACTTTAGCATTTAACTCCTCTAATTTCTCATTCGGGGTTAATTAGGTTTCTTCTATCTAAAAAATGACAGTAATATTTCTATAGTAATAAGCTAATAAGTAACTACAGGACTATTGCGAGACTCTTGCGGAAGACCAAGACTTATTTCGCAAGACGAAGACTCGTCTCGGTCTTGCATTTGGGCAGCACTAGTCGCTAATTAGATAAAGATCTACGACTTTGTTAATCTGAAGTTAACGAATCGCAGGTAGTGAGGACTTCAGAAATAGCACTTTTATTTTAGAGTGTAAGTTACAAATGGCCTGTGATAAACTGAACTAAACTATAACTATATGGATTCACTGCAAGAGTTCACTCCTCATACAAGTGTAAGACAACAAGATCAGCGATCTAGGTCTTCTGGCAAGTGTATGGCCTCAATGTAATGTAACTGCGTGATGATTTGTTCAGAGGGTGATAGGTAAAGTATTCAGGATATAGAAGGAGAACGGGGTAAGCCGGAAGATGGCTTCAAAGGGAGTTATCAATAATTGATATTCTTAATATGAGGTCTGTGAAGAAAGGAGCCTTTTGCTGAAATCTGTTATTGTTTCCTAGGTCTTGATAATGGGTCTTGTTGTGTCCAGTCGGTGCCTTTTAGATAACTATTTTTAACCTATCAGAGATAGCTTGCCCTAGCTATCCTAGATAGCTTTGTCCTTCGAGTTATGGGATTGTCAATATATGATTAATCGATTGGCACGCTTGGGAAACTCATATAATAAAGATTAAATTAATATTACTATTTGTTACAGATTAAATTCATTCCGTAACTAGAGATTCGGTGTTGTTTGAGTAATCTTCGGTCTTGTGACAATCTTTTTCTTTCATATCATTTTTTTATTTTATAAAAAGAAAAATCCACAACAAAGCCATGAGTCTCCACAAGTGAATGGTTAACTTGCCAACGTTTCGCCAATTCAGGTATCATCAGGATAGAACAACCGAAATCACATATATGCAGAAAGAAAAAGAAAAAAAAATGCACTAGACATCTCAGGAAGCCATTCAGATACATACTGAAAGAAAGAATAGGTTCTATTAACAACAGCTAAGGAAGGTATATACAGCTTATTAGACGTATTACATGGAAGAAAAAATAGAAGTAACTAAAAGCTAATAATGCAAAACGGTGTTAGATTAATTTAATAAGAATTTAAAAATTCAAATAAAAAGCTGGAAGGATTACATAACTTCCATTCTCAACAAAATGGTTCTTTTTTTATTGTTTTTTTTTTCATAAATTCACTTAATTGTTCCTTAGTGATGGATACATTTTCTGTATATAATCCAATTCTATTTTTTTTTTTCTTTCAAATGCTGAACCGGCTGTATTCGATTTTTTCGGATACAATCTCATAAATTCTCCAAAGCCATATTGATAACTCTTCTCAGATTCTGCAGCACATATCCTTTCTGTAATTGTGTGTACCAGTTGCTGTGCAACTATATTGCACTTAAAAGGATTTTAGAAAAAAAACAAACACAAAAAAAAAGTTTTGTTGGTTTCTACAACCATGGGACCGGTAGCTTAGCGGGCTAAAGCATTTGCAATATGCGCGTTGCCTGGCAATCTGATAACCTGAAGATTGTTACTTCGAATTTTAGTGTAGGAGAGTTTTTATAAATATGACATTATACGCCCGCCCTCTCTCCTGCTCCGGGAAAACCTCGTGATGATTTAAATTTTATTTTCAACATTTTTCGATGCAATTAATGTTTCATTATACGCAGATAATGCTTAAGTAGCATCGCTGCAGAGGTGCCCAGAAGGGGCTGAATGGCGCGATTTGCACCATCCAAATTTTTGGGGGGAGCATATTTTGACGGGTTTTGGAATTTTTGAGAGGGAGGAGGTTGCGAATTTCGACGGGGTTATGAATTTTCGGACTGAGGAACAAGACGAAAAACGTGGAACATGCCGCGGCAAGTGTAATTGTATATGATTTTTCTAATTCTACCTTGGCTTGATCTGTTTTTAAGATAATGTGTGCAAATATAATATCTTGGGAGGATGGAAGGGGAGGTTATTGCGCTATGGACCTTGTGGGAGATGGGCACCCCTGCATCACTGTATAATAAAATCGCTAATTTTTCACCATAAAATAATTTTATCAGTACTTAATATATACTTCATATTATGTGAAAGATTCATTTTTCTGCAGTACTAACTTTCACAGACGTTTTAATAAAAACATATAGATATTTTAAAATTACATGGAATATGTCAGAATATATAACAATTTCATTTATTTTGAGACAAACCTTGACAATGCTGCACTAAACCGGACTCGTGGAAGGAAGATGTATAAGAATAAATTGGAGGAGGGGAAATACAGGATAGCCTGGGAAGAGATAGAGCTGGCCGTGTTCAATAAGACATGAGAGGACTCCTATTGAATAATGCGCTCCCTATCTCCTCTCTTCCTCTCCTAATGCCTCTTCCATCCATCCTCCTCTCTCTCCATCCCACTCCCAAAATATTCATCAAATACAATGCTTCCCGCCTGGAATCTGTTAACCCAAAGCACGGTGTAGTTCCTTGTTATTTCCTGTCGCATCCAAATCGCAATGGAACGCCGAATCCTACTGAACCTGGGTAAGCCACGTTTAGGTAATGATGTTGATTTCGGCCTGAGCGAAAAATTATAAACAGGACCAAATATTTTGATAGTTTTTTTCAGTATGGCTTCCTTCTTTTTCTTTTGTTTACTCCCTACTTAGCCATTTCTGGCATATTGGAAAGGGAGAGAGGCTTGTTGTAGAGGTACAGCCAAGTTTATTCTAACCAGAGTGGGGAGGTCGATATACATTCGATGGGTCCACCGCGGAATAAATCTAAACCTGCCCACCAAGACCTCTCAATTTAGGCTACCAACCCTCAACATAAATCAACGAATTCCATATGTTCCAAGTTCTGTTACAAGTGAAGTCTTTCGCTTGTGCATAGGTATAAAAATGGGTTTAAGAGGACTTATTTATTATCATTATTATTGTTAATTTGTTTATATATATATAATATTTTATATAAAAAAGTTTTTGTATTTTATTTTGCATATACCAAATGTGGCAGAATGTAACGAAGACTTCAGACTTCTTATTCCTAGAATTATTTATCCCTTATTATGGTTATAAATTGGCAATAAGAATAATCATAATTATACAATAATAGAAATTAGCAATAAGGCGCGATGTATTTTTATTTTAATTATTTAGAAATATAATAATCTGTCACATAGACAACAATTATAGTGAGATATGAACACATTCACACCATACATACAGAAAACATAAAATTAACAAAAGTAAAATAATAACTAAATAATAATCGAACAACTATGTACAATAAAAAATAAAATAACCTAAAGATTAGTAAATTAAATACATAGGCATACCTATAACTATAAACATAAAAACTAGGTCATACGTAATTATTTAAAGAAATAAAAAAATGTCTGAACTTTGATATCGTCCAGTTTATTTTATGTTGATAAAAATTATTGAATTATGTATTCTGAACTACAGAATACATATAAATTACAATTATGCAAACTGAACAAGTAGTACAATTAAATGAAGTTTTATAATTTGTAAAATGGGAGTTGGTCCACCGTTAGGTGGATAGGAGGTACCCCCTAGCATATGTGTGTTTGATTCCCCGCCCTCACCCCCGGTCCGGGAACCCGTATAGCCTAAAAGGCATGCATGCAATGAGAGACCACAAAAAAAAAAATAAATAAACATTTGTTAATCATTGAATTATTCGGTAAAGTTGGAATTAAAGTATATGAGAATTAAATGGTCTTGACCACTATTCCCAAATATTTGTTTTTCAATACCGTTCTCATTAACAATTTCAATTAACTTTTAATTCTTGACATGTCAGGATTTCAATTCTCAAGAAAGTCCATGTATTCCCAAATACTTATTCTTTTTAAATTTTAGCGTTCATATATTTATTTTTAGCCATGATGAAGACATAATAATGTTATTAAAATGCAGAAAAATAGAACTTCACTAATATTGGGTTAAAATATCCTCAATTTCCTTTCTGAACACTACTTATTTTTTGTTTTAATAACAGAATATAACTTTCAGTTATTTATCATTTTTATTCCATTAGTCATACAGATTCTTATTTTTTTTTTTGTATAATTAGAGTTCGGTTACTGTAGATTTGCTTATTCCCGGTTCCCGCTTCTATTACCTACATTGGTACCATCTATTGAAATTTTATATATTAGTTCCATCAGGTTTGAGAAGTTAATCAAAGGCTACCATATTTCCAACACGGCACGGCGATACGGGCTGACAGGCGATCACATAAAGCAGAGCATCCATTAGTGTGTAGATATCGGGGACCAAATGGCTGTTAGATATCCTCTTTGTTCAGGTTGTTTTGTGCGCTCTCTATCATCCGCGCCCTTCTCAATTCCCTCTACAACACGGGAGAGGTATGTGGAATATTCAGGTGTATGTTTGGCCTTGTTAGTTATTTTTTCAAATTAAAAAAAAAAGGAAGTTATATTTCTCATTATTTTGATAATACCGTAGTCGCTCAAGTAAATAGGTGTTTTAATAGCTAAATGTAGTAAACATTTCTGAATATTTTCATCTAATAAAAATTCTCATAAAAACTAAAAAAATGTTGGATCTATTCCCTTAAAAAATGCTTCCCCAAAATTACATATATGTTTATTATTTTAGGAGATAGAATCTGGATCCTTTTTATGATAAACTTTTATAAATATTTTAATGTTTGAATTTTTCACTATGTATCGCTAACATTTTGTTAATATTTTTGAGAAAAAAAAGTCAATGAATTGATATGAACTTCAATTTAATTAGTAATTAGTAATTATAGCATAGTTTGAAATGATCCTCTGTTCTCTATGAATTAGATTTTGCGAAAAATATATACACTTTTTATATGGGTTATGATTATATTTTTACTTTAGCCAATATCGTTCATTGATATGATAAACTTTTATTATTTGAAGTATATTTGGATATATAAATAATAATAATATTTTTTAAAATATAAAAGAATCCAAATCGATACTAGGGAGTTAATAGCTTGAGCTGGGCTGTCTTAATTACGAGACATTCCTGTCATTCATAGAACATCTGGGCGGAGAGCACCATCGCATGCCAATGTTTTGGAATATTGGCTGTCATCATTGCTATTACCATGTCGGATATTAGCGATATGATTAAGTAAATTAGTATTAATTAAGTTTAATAGTGCTCATTTAGAAAATATAGTAATTTTACCGTTATATTTTAGTAATTGTTTCACAAAATTGAATATGAATTTCTTATTGTTAAAAAATTATATAAATACTAAGTTCATATTTCTTTCATTAGGTTGCTCATTTTTCCATGTAGATACATACATATATTAGTTGGCCGGGAAAATAGATAGCTGTATAAACAAATGAGAAAATAATATGGAAATGGTACTTTTCATAAGATGGAGAATTCAATTCTTATTACTTCGGTAATTATAATCGACCCTGGAAAAGAAAAATATTTCAAAACTTCATTCATCTTTCACACCTTTATGTTTACCAATTACAATAAACATTACTTTTGCTAATAATAGTTTGGTTTTAATATATATATATTTTTTTTTTTTGTAGCAAATTTATTAATGTTTCAAATAATCTCGTTTTAAATCAACAATAAACTGTACAATCTTTGAGTTATTGGCAAGTAACCTTTCTTTTGAGTCATTTTTTTTTTTTTTTTATCTCACAGGTATGTGACTATTTTTCCTAGCTCAAGGAGAACAAAATCTTCAAAATGAGGGTTTCATATTCGATTGAGAATTAACTTATATATGGCGTACCGACCTATAAACAAGATAAATATGGGGTGCAAAAATGTTTTTTTTTTTTTTTTTTCTAAAAACGTTAATTTAAAATTAACAAATAGGATTCTTTTTTTCACCTCTTCCACCTCCCTCCACCTCTCCCAAAAAAATAAGATACAAAGCTTTTGTTCAATTTTTGATACATTATTTGTGAGGAAAAGTTATAATTGCTTTAGGTTTTATAATTGAAATTAACCATAGTAAAACCTTAGTATTGGTTTTAAATACCACAATTCAGTAAAACAAAAACAAAAATATATATCACTAAAAATAAAGTAAAAACAAATTTTAAAACAGATTAATAGAAATTAAACAATCATTACACGTACATATCATAAATTATTTAAAAAATATATAAAAACAACACTCCATGAGCAGGAAAAAATATATTAATAAAGGAGTGAGGAGGATGATATAGGAATTATTATCATGAAGTTCAATTCAGATTCAATCATAATTGACAAATTTTTAACATGTATTGTTTAACAATGAGATGAATGTTGGAAGAATTTTTTTTAATATAAATTAGTTATCAACTCCCTAGTGATTGAGATGGTATATAAATGGAGTGCATAAATAGATATTGTTGATAATAATATAATTGTTATTTAGGCTATAACAGAATAAATTATCTATAGGAATTAAATTCTATATTAGCCATAAATACCATTATTAATTTATATCACATATTTATTTATTTGATCTCTTTTCTACTTTGTAGTGTTGTACTACATGTTTCCGAAAAAAAGAATTATCAGTAGTTAATAATAATAAATATTTTGAAAGTTATTATAGATTTTTTTTAAGTGAACTTAAATAACCTAAAACTTCTTTAGGTGTGTTTTGCACTTTTTTTTGGGAGAGTGACTAACATCGCAGAAACTAAAAATCGGACCTTCATACTGTAAGCGAGGAAAATGTTCAGCATTTCATCGTCCCTGTAATGAGATATTTTTCAAAATTGTATCTTAATGCGATGTCGTGTTAGAAATAGAAAAATAGAGTAGAAAACCAACTGATGATGAATTTTATTGAATATATTGACTAAAGTATCTCAGAAACTAAAAATCGTACCTCCATACTGTAGTAAGCGAACTAAATGTTTAGCATTACATCTTCTTTGTAGTGATCTATTATTAAAAATTGTATCTTAACGCGACACCGTGATAGAGAGATGAAAAGGAGAAAAGGTCGTGTCACTGATATGCGTGAGTAGAAAAAAAGCCTTATTTGGCCATTTTCAAGCATATCACCTTCATATTTGATACTAGGCGTTTTTTCCAAAAATACGTCAGTCAGTTATTATTTAGACGGAAACTTATTTTGGTCAGTCACAGTTTGACCAAATCCCCGTTCACACCCCCTGGCCCGGGAAAATCCCGAGGTTGATGGGGTTTAAGATGTACATTTGGGTTATTGTGTTAGTAAACTATTGGGTAATATGGGCTGACCAGATAATTGAAGATGCTGGCTGATTGATGATGATGTTGAGTTCTCCAGTGAGAGACTGGTTTCTGTGTCATCTAAGTTGAATGATGTGTCTTGTCACGTGCTGGCATCCATGCCGCCACTTTTATGTGTAGGTCTAGCTAGACATGTAATTCACACATTATATGAATATGCTTGGTCATGGAGACCATTTTGTTGGCAGACTCAGACTCAGACTGGCAATGGTGTTGTACTTTGGCCCTGCTGGTCTCAGGTCACCAGGCATGGCTAAGCTTCTTCAGCTTGCCAGTAGATGGCACTGTCATAATGGCCGATAGATGGCGCCACTGATGTGCGCTATTTGACGTACATAAATTATTAATTACAGTGAGTGGCCTTAACAAATATATATATATGGTTCATTTGGTCTATTACTGCCAAACATTTGACTATCACCGTACTGTGATTAAATAAAAATTTGACAATTCAAATTTTATTACTGCTCATACAAATGGATAGAGCAATAAAACACGATGGTCCCCCCTCCCCTCTCCTCCCACTCCCAGATCCAACGAGAGACGGTGATGAAGGAGCAGACTGCTCCCAACCATAACAGCTCAATGAAAAGTCCATTACAACTTTTAATGGATCTCGGATCGAACAACGACAATAAAAGTCATGAGAGGGCACAAACTATGAAAACAAAGGGCACCATTTGAATCCCACTCAACTTGGTCGGGAAAACATTAATATTTCCATTTTTGCAATTTTAAACTGATAATAGTTTCAATTCATACGGTAGTGCATGTATCCAATTGCCGCATAAACAAAAAAAAATCTGCGAAGGAGTTCAGAACAGCTTCATCGTCGTTTCTATTGAGCAAATAAGACGGCAAACAAATTTATTGATTTGTTGTTTATTTCAAGAATTTTCGAAAAATGTTTTCTCGTTTTTCACTTTTTGATCACTGTTGTTTAATAAAAATCAGCTAAGATAAATTTAAATTTTTCATTTGTCACGCCTCGCATAGCTTCCCATCTATCATTTTGAGAAAGTTAAGAAAAAGCCAATTTTCTGTAGCATAGCTTCAATTTAAACCAGAACATCCATAATTCAAATCATCATAAACAGTTTGATTGAATCTATAAAACAGAAATTGATTTTTTCTCCGCTTTCTAAAAATGACAGATATCCGTATTTGACATGAAGACGCTCATATAGATGTATTATTTGCAGTTTCAATTTTATTATTCTTAAAACATAAATAATAATTTTATAAATTTTTTAAAAATCTATTTATTGAGTAATATAGTATTATGTCACTTCGGCAATGGTCTAGGGAGGTAAGACCACATTCAACTATATATATATCTATATATCATATATATATATATATATATATAGTATATATATATGTATATATATATATATATATAAGTTTATATATATATATATATACAGAAGAGATAAAATAATAATAAATATAACAACTAAATAATAATAAAAAATTATATACTATAAATAAAAATAAACTCAAAGATAAGTAAATTAAAAAAATATATATTTACTGTACTCTATGCTAATATTCTGATGTTTTTAATTTAAATTATTTTAAAAAACATATGTATATATTAACATTGTTTTAATAATTGTTCCTCCTTTCTACTAAAAAAAAAAATCTACTTTTTAACAGTGTCTATTTTAATAATGATTCAATAGTAACTAATAGATTTAAACAAAATACATGGCAGTAAAACAAACTTTTCGTAAATCTCACAGATCAAAAAAAAATATACATATATACATTTAGTCAACTCAATATCTGTTGAGTTAACACTATTCCTGTTAAGTATCTTTCCTCAATTTATATCTTTTAAAAAAAAATGTATTATGAATTATTGTAATGATTTGGCAAACTTTTACGGAATGAATTATTATTTTAATAAGCAACAAATGATTCCAAAACTTAAAAGATTTTTATTTATATCAATAATTATATTTACACAATAAGTTAAAAGTTTTACAAATATTTAAAAAAAAGTTTCTTGATACAGTGTTTAAAAAAAAAAAATCTTTAAGCACTTAATACATTTTAACGTTCAGGTACGTTTATTAATTATTACATTATTATATTTATATATCCATCACATACTTATGAGCTATACTCATTTCATTGTTTCATCAGGTATCATTTTCTTATGAGAGCTACAAATTCAATGATATACTTAAAGAATAAGGATTCAAAAAAATCTAAAAAAAAAAATTTTGTGATAAAAAATTCAAGGTTTTTTTCGAGTAATATTTTTAAATAACAGTTCTGTCATAACAGTTATTCTTTGCCTATTTTAAAAATTGTAAATTATTTCTGTACCCCGGAAGTGAAGAAAATTATGTTAATGTTTTTATTTTTTTCAGGGAAGTCAGTTTTCCTTAACTATGAGCTATTAAACTATTGCTAGTTACTTAATCAGCATTCCCAAGGTAAATGAAAGCATGTCCCATTTTTGTATTTGTTTGAGGAACCATGTTTCTATAACTTCGAGCTATTAAAATTTGTTTATTAGTTATTAAATCGTTTAATAAAATAATGGATATGATATTCATCACCTCCAGGGCACAGAACTGGGAACAGTTCGAATGTTCGAAAACAAATAAATAAGGACTTCAGGTCCTGTTAAAAATAATAATAATAATAATAATAATAAATAAAGAATATACTTAGTCGTGTTTTTCACAAAAAACGAACATACTAGTTTTAGTATTACTGAGTGAATATTTGTTTTTAATTTATAATATATTTAAGAAAGAATATTCACTGAAATTTTTTAACTGAATTTCTTAGGGTCAGTACACTATTATGCTAAACGGCATATTTTACATCCATTGAACAATGTCCAGCCCCTAGCCTGAGAACTACAAGATAAGAAGACAACAAACCCATAAGTCACTTCCTGGACCTACAATTGTCCAAGATAGCTACAATTGAAATAAAAGGGAAGATAGCCCATTGACTGCTATCTCAAGCTCTTGCTGGTGGGTTCGAACAATATGAACCCCCTCCTGGTTTATCTTAAGCCTTTGGGAAATAGTCTGAAAAGCACTGTTCACAAATAGCTTTTTGTGCACTGATAACGACAATAATATCCTTCTAAATGCCTTTCTAGCTCCTAGCATATCATTCCTGTCCAGGGAATTCCAAAAATAGGTAAGGTCATGCAAGCAAACATTCCGAAGATAATACCAACGGACTGACTATCAGATAAATAATTTTGAAAAAAAATTTTTTCTTAGATACAAACTAATAAGTTAGATAAGACTAAAATTTAATAAATATCTATCTATACCCTTTGCTTTTATTTCAATACTTTTTACTTTTCTATCTATATTAGGTAAGGAAAGTATTGCAATCGGTTCAAATTTCCGACATGCGGTTTTCCCTACAAAGCCATATAAAAATCGTTAATTTTGGACAACTATTAACGAAGTTACAGCTATTCAATTTCCAATGTAAGATTACCGTTTCATATCCTGGTTTCAGAAAGGGGTGAATGAGAGAATAAAGATGACTAATTGAAAATAAGAAAATCTGATGCCCGCATTCACTATTTACTCTAATTTTAACAGAAGTTATTGTTTGACAATACTAAGCTATGGCAAAACGTTTTTGATCAGCAATATTAGTGAGTATTGAAATGTTTACACTGATCTACCTTCAGCCGGTTTACATTGCTTTAGTTTATCAAATCGTACTCAAATCTTTTGTTTGATCAATTTTCAAGAAAATAAATCTAGTCCAATTCTTTTTTGTTTCTTCATGAACATACGTAAAGATATAAAAACTTTTCTGAAATAGGTAGGAAAGTCGTGTGAGTGGACACACTAGATTTTTTTTTTTTTTTGCATAAGTGTGGGTATTGTTCAAGCAATTTCATTTTGTAAATTCTTCTAAAAAACATTGTCGAGTTTATTTTTCTCTTTGAAGAACCAAATCGTTAATCATAATTTTTAATCGGTTTTTCACATTTTTAAAATTTGTTGAGAAATGGCTCTGGCGATTTTTATTGCATTCTTATATCAGTGTAAAATTAAGTTGTTTTTAATATGATGTAGGTCTTATCCTAATTGATGTTCTCTAACAGGGTTTAAATGCTTATTTTTAAAAATTTATTTCTTTAAAGCGCCTTTAATTTTTTTTATTTGAAATAATTAACCATTTCACATTAGAAACTGATATAGAAAATGGTTAAATATAATGGATGAAGAAAATTGAATGTTAACTAAATGAGAAATAATGGTTGGAAGCTTTACGGAAACAGCCGAGAGCGCCCGATCTTTACCGATCGTCTCCATTTACAAATTCCCGATACCCCTCTGTATAAAGCTTTCATATTGTTAGTTTAACTTAAATATATCATTTATCTATAGTTTTTTTAAAGGTTTTTACGGAAAATGTTGAGAGTCTGTTAATATAAATTTAATAATATACAATATTTACTAACGTTATGTTATTTTTTCGTGGTGATTCGTGATAAATGTTTCCGTTAAAACTCAGAATCTTTAAAAAAATAAATCAATTTTTCCCAAAATCATTAATATAAGGCTGAATATGAGAACAAGAAACTCTTGAAACTTCTTATAAATGTATTTTTATATTTATTGACTAAATCTTAAGATCATTAGAATATGTATAGTCTTCGGAGAGGGGTGGAGTATTAACAATTATAATATGTGAATGTGTCAATCAGTATTTATCATATTTGTTTGCAATCGTTTCTTAATTAATTTATTGTTGTTTTTTTTCAGGTGAGTACACTTCTATCTTCTAGTACGTCGGTAAGTTTTTTTTCTTTCAGCTTCCTCTTTTTTTTTCTTTTTTTTTTTAAGAATCTCTTGGCTTATTGTTCTGAGGGATTGTTGATATGAAGTTAAGCAACGTACACACTACAACCGGTAGCAATCAGTGAGAAGTGTATACAAACTGCAAATTACTCTGGTAAAGGGGAGAGTTAAGGGGCTCACGCCCGGAGCCTGGGGGTGTTGGCAAATTGAAATTTTAAATTGTACTCGCACCGGAAATGTTAGATGTGACATATACCTATACCATCGTCTTAAAATTTATTTTTCCTTTACTTGTTGTTTAGTTTATTGATTAATTATTTCATCATAAAATTATGTTAAAGGACTTTTAATGGAGATATAGCTGACATGTAGATATTTGCGTTACTGTCTAAGCTAATATATATATATATATATATATATATATAATAAAAGATAATAAACGGCTAGTTTAATGCGTAGTTTTTTAGTTACTTAAAAATAAATATATATTGTTAATAACTTTTTAAAATCTAGTATTTGAAATTCGAAATATTTAACAAGGTAGTATATACTTTAAAACTCTAAAATATTTCTAATTATTTTGATGAATTGCAGTATACAGAAAGGATTTCTTTTATTGTTTCTTGAAGGTATGCGAAAAAATATATATCTTCCTACTGGGTTAAATTCTTTTATTAATTATGTTTTTTTCTAAGGGACTAAAACATTTTCACGAAATATGACAAAATAAAACAAATGATTGATGACATGATAGAACAATATTTAGGAACGTTAGGAAATAGAATATACCTGAAGATGGGGCAGAACTCCGTAACGTTGAATATGTAGGATTTGAAAAATATGATTAATAAAGTAATTTGTCGCAGGAGGGCACAATTATTGTTTTTAATAATTGTTTTTTCATTGAGACTTTATTTGAAAATTTAAATATAGCTTAAATTATTTTAGATATAAACCTGAAATATCTCATAAGGGAAACACTTTTAAAGCCCATACATTGTAGGAAACATTATCATATTATGTAGTAATTTTTAAAGATAGCTAAAATTATAGAAGCACTATTGAGCGCATTATTTAACTGCTTATAGTTAAAATCTATAAATATGTAAATACTATTCTTTTAATTTTATTTAGTTAACAGTATATTTAAAACAGATTTTTTTTAAATGCTCTTATGTATATTTAAATGTTTTTTATTTACTGAATGCAATATTAAGTACCTTGTTTCAATGTCGTCTATTTTGATGGAATTATTTGACAAACAAATTTATTGATTATTCAAATTAGTTGTCCCTATTGGTAAGTGTGACGAATTGTCTTGAAACCCCATTACTGAAATAGTAACGATTATGGTGGGGAATAGTTTCAGGTGGATTATTTTACTGACAAAATTTTAATATTTCCTGTAATTTATGTTTTGCAATCTTGAGTAACAATCATGAAAGTGGAATGTGGAACATAATTGAAAAAAATCCATGGACGACCAGTCATACTTAACTTTTGAAGAACTATTGCTCATTGTTTGTAAAATATTAATTCTGACTTCCATGAACAAATCTTCTTTTGGAATGTCACACCAGTTCGTAAAAAGATTACTATGAAAAAAAAATCCAACTTAATAGATCCGAGGCGTATGCTACAAAGTCCGACGGTATGAAGATTCTGCTATTCGAGAGAATGATATCGAGAATTGATGGGATATATGAACGAACCGGTGGGAGAAGCACATTGGGAAGAAATTGTTCTTTCATTACAAAAAGACTTCACCGGGCCGGATTCGAATGATTACACACGAAATCCCGAAAATATTATGGCTGAGAAACTCCGTCAAACCAGAGAAACTGTTAGACCCAAAGCAAGATTGTTGGGCGGACTGTTAGGACTGATGCGAGGTTCGCCCTTAACTCCAGAAATAAGGCCGTTGTAGGACCAATAGGAGACAAAGGTTCACTAAGAGGGTTGTTGTGCATTCGATGTATGTGTGCAATGGGCAGCTTAGTGCCAGTTGAGGGTTTGTGTTTAACGAAACCATTATACAATTAAACACTTCATCTATATTATTTATTTTACCATCAAGGCTCTTGGAATTTTCAATTTATTTTCTGATTGGCAATATTCTTACAATAAATTATTAAATATAAAGTCCAATTTTTTTTTTAATAATGTTGGATATGAAGCCTGTTTAACATTCGATTTCTGCAAAATCTTCCGTGTATAGACCCTTCTTATCATTCGTAAACTCCAACTTTACGATCACTCTGTAACTGCAACTACTTTATTTAAGAAAACTCTTGGAATTGGTACATTTTCAATCTTGAGATCGGCAAACTTTATCTATTTAACTAGGTATTAAAAACTCGTAAATTCCCATTTGCTCTCTACACTTGGATCATAAGATAGTTTGATGACAAAATCGAGAAAAAATGAGGCCTGCAAAAGTATCTGGTTGTTCGGCCTTTAGAACCTCGTTATTTTAAAATATTGGTGTAGGTAACGCCACACGGCTCAATATTTTTGAACGTCTTTTTTTTCTGTTGAAAAATCTTTTTTCTCGAGTCCGTGCTCAAATTACCTTACGATTCAAGTGGAAATCAAATGGTTATTTACGAGTTTTAGTACCTGATTAAATAAAACAAGTTCGACGATTTAAAACGCTCCAATTCCGAGCAGTTTCGTAAATAAAATATTTGTAGATTACCTTTGAGATGAATTTACGAAGTTTCAGGCGGATGTTAATAATTTGATAAAAG
The DNA here is from genome assembly GCA_928085145.1 of Nezara viridula. Lineage (NCBI taxonomy): Eukaryota > Metazoa > Arthropoda > Insecta > Hemiptera > Pentatomidae > Nezara > Nezara viridula. The sequence continues at coordinate 73,494,953 of OV725082.1, forward strand.
GGGTCTGAACCCCATGGACTATTATTAAGTAAAATAATTCTAGTTGTAGTACGGCAGAGTCGAACTCTACGCTCTCATTTTTAAATTAATAACTTTGAACGCCATTTTATCATTTCGCTCCTGCGGGATTGTTAGAAATAGTTATCGGAGAAGTGTTTGTAACTATGTTGTTCCCAGAAAGCTTTTATCTTCTTGATGATAATGAGCCAGAGGACGGGCTCAAGATAAAGTTATTTTTCTGCTGCCATATTCAAGAACTCAGCAGTATTAGCTAAGAATAAAGGAAACAGTTATATATTTTTGTAAAACAAAGACAGCTCGCAACTGTTAACAGAAGATATTAATTAAGTGTACCTACTACCTTTACTAAATAAATTAAATATTGAAATTGAGTAAAATTTCAATGTGTATTTTTTAACGCCTCTATTTGTTTGATAACACCCTGAGTTCAAAAGATACATTTGCAACCATCCTTCGTGCTGAAAATCTTCTTAAAGAGAGAAAACAGGTTAAAAAGTTATGACGAAAAGTAAATTTTATTTGCCCGTAACTTATAAAGTGTTCGATTCATGGTAAGTTATATCGGCGATCTTTTGAAAGATAATTAAATTATTTTCAAATAAAAAAAATCTGTCAACAATAATCAAATGATACGGCGTATTTAACTCTTTTGCATTATTTAGCATTTTGTTCCGTCCCGAATAGCTCTCTAGAAATTCGGGACACTGCCTGAAAAATCAGAACTGTAAAAATAATTATTTACATACAAATTATTTTTTTGTTTATAAGTTTATTGAATAATAATACAATCTTCCACATTGGAGAGAGCAAGCAATTATTAGGGATTATTCATGCAATATATTCATACGAAAGGAAAATAAATATATAAAAAATTATAAATATATATTACCGCCAATGACCCTCTAGGGTAGAGACAAATACAAATTAAAAAACAAAAGATATATGTATATATATATATAATAAAATAATTAGAAAAAATTAGATTAGATTGAAATTTAGTAAAAGTAAAATAAATTTTCTTAAACAATATTCTTACTAATGTACCTCCAATGTCCATCAAGAATTTATTTTTAGGTTAGCCGTAAAACTGAATTTACATTAATTTTAAACCAAAATAATAGAAAAATATTATGTTATATACTAAAATTTTTAAATAGAATAATAATAAGAAGGACTATATATATGATAGTATCCATATCGACTAGTAAACACTTTTTAAAACTGTATACACTGTTGATATTGTGCTTAGATGTTAGGAGCAAAAATTTAGAGCAAAGATGTGGTCTATAGATATTTTTATATTTTCTACTGCAAAGGTTATATCTTTTGTTTTGTGTTTTGATTTTTTAATGTGTTACTATTTTTTGTTAGGAAATTACTAATGATGAAAAAAAAATGTTTAGGGCAATAATAGAATCACCTTTTATTTCATTTTTTTTTCTTTTACTAGGAAGGTAATGTTATTTTAGATGCATAATTGTTTGGAAATAATAAACCATTATGAAATAATTTGAAGCGTTTTTGAAGATGTAACAGAACTTAATCTTTCTTATTATTGGAACGAAACTTAAAGTAACATCAATAGAAATTTCTAATTCCAAACATATGTAAGAATAATATTTTGTTATATTACTGCTACCAATCAATTATTTTACTCCGATCATTTAAATTAAATACAAGCTCAAATTAGTTAACATATCGTCTTTATTTATCTATAATTGATCATTTTTATTTATTACTTTATTTAAATATATTTTATAATTGTATTATTCTAAAATAAAATTATTATAATTATTTTGTATATATTTTATGCTAGGCAAATGGCACTGTAATTCTATATTATTCTGAATGTACTCATTTTCCTAGAATAAAATATACTTTTTATCAAAATTAGATTGTCGATTAGAGCTTCCAACATTCAAAAGATGTGTTTACATTATTATTGGAGCATTTCGATCAACTTCTTGAGTTGAGCATTGGGTCCTAGAATTCTTCTAGTCGATGACGTAACACTCAAACCAGTTTCGTCGGCTTTAATTCATCTTGTGCTTTTCAAGCCATGGAACTGACTCATTCGTGTTTAACTTGTAAAATAATTTTTCAACAGGAAAACTATTGTTTTCTGGATTGAAAAAAATGGAAATAAAAAATTAAGATGTGTGCTTTAGACCGCACGATAGGAGTGAATCCATCAGTAAGGCGAGATTAATAATATGAAATATAAATTACAAATAATAGCTCATTATAATGGGGATGGAATGCTGAACATTTCCCTTATAAAACTCGTTATAATTTGGTTTGCTACACAATTTTTTTCGTCTCCCTAACACGACGTCGCTTTAAGACACAATTCTGAACAATTCCCTCGCTTGCAGCATGCACGTGCAATTTTTAGTTTCTGGGATATTTTAATCCATGTCTTAAATAAACCTTGTTATAATTTGGTTTTCGACACTGTTTTTTTGCCTCGCTTACAGTATACATGTTAGTTTTTGAGATATTTTAATTCATATACAAAAACACTTCAATTAGTCGACTCAAACCGAGCATTACACATCGTAGATCTGACGGCTCAATCTGATTCGCTCTCCACAAAAAAAAAATATGCAAACGTGCCTAAAGAAGTTTTCACTTAAAAAATGGACTCAAAGTCTTTTGGTGCTTTATTCGAACATGTTTCTAATTTAGAAAGATTTGAGTTCAGTTATGTTAACCATCTGGTTTTATCTTGATTCAATAAAAAAGGATCAGCTACTTTGTAGAGGCTGGATGTGTTCCTGAAGGTTTTGATAACTTCCTAGTTTATCCCAACTACAGTGAACTATCCTGCTTCATAGCTTTCTTAATTAAGATTAAAGTAGTAAGAAATTGAATGATTTAAGGTGACATGTCATATTTGAGGAAGCACTGAATACATCTCAACACTTAACAACATTTATTTTTGTTTAACAAGTTGATAGAAAGTATGTTGGGAATCACTTTATAACATATAGGGAGGTTATCTTTTATTATTACCTTCCTCCAAAGACTTGGAATTTTCTAACTGATTACTCAGTTTAAGCAGCCTTAAAATAAAAGGGAATTGTAAATTCTTAACTGCCAGCTCGGATATAGTTTACGCTCTTGGGTTTCAGTGCTATTCTTATGGGGTCGTATCCTCCGTCCCGTAAATTGTCGCCATCTGGGTCTTCCATTCCCGATGCCCTTGGTTCTATCCGGATATCCATATAGCAGAGGAGCGTCGTAAAAGATCTTATAAACAGAATAGCTATTGTTTGTGCTCGGGTCTTCCATGCTCTCATAGATGGATATACCGTGCGAAAATAGATTCCGTTTTTGTTGTATATTTGATTTCCATCCTATTTCTCTGCAAGTGGATACCGAGAAGCTATTGGCTTCGATACCTAAGATTATAAATAAACAAAAGTTTTTATATATTTTTAAATTAATGAAAATTAAATTTTGTTATGTAGTTAGGCCTTTCCTTTTTTTTTTTTTTTTTTTTGTTAAACGCTAGGACACAAATCTGTCTAAATCCTTTATAATGATATGAACTATTGCTTGGTGTACGAATTTCACATGTATCCATTTATTTATTCTATTACTTCATTGCAATTTATATATTCTTTTTTCTAGGAAGTTGTTTATTTATTTTTAGTTATTTGGCAATAATAACTTCCAATCGGTAACAATTGAGTATATTTCTATTATCAACGTTACATGTTAACAAGTTAGTTGACGTTTCGGGATATGGGACACCCAATTATTGGTCAAAAGCAGGATGTTGCTCTAGATGATACATTTTATAACATGAATTAGAAATTTGACGATGGAGCACATTATTATTAATTTTAAGCCTTGCATCCACAAGATTATTGGAATTGCAGTTCCGAAAATGGGAGTAAATATCCCGAAACGTCAACTAACTTGTTAACACGTAACGTTGGTAATATAAATATACTAAATTGTTACCAATTTCAACTTATTATTGCCAAATAACTAAAAACAATTTATATAAATTTTGATCTGTAATATTTTTACCAAAATTAATATTGAAATCCTTCCCCAACCCTTTCACTTATCTAATAAATGTGTCAGTACTTGAATATCTTCAGTGCTCGAACCACGCCCTGATGATGATCCACATGTTTGGATTGAAACGTCGGCATTAAATAAAACTTCATAATGACTTCGTCCTGAATATTTATCACCCAATATACCTGAAGGGATGTATTTATGAATGTCGAACAATCTTATCGATGCAAATGCATCTTAAATAGGTGGATAAATTTAACGCAAATCCAGATATTTTACACTTATCCGGATTTTGCAGAAGGAAAATTCATCGAATTGCTTTATCAAATCGACATCTACATTTCTATTCCTGTAAATACAATTGTATTAGATCTATTATAAATTATTTCCGTTAATAAGCTTGGTACATATATCCATAACTACAAACGAAAAACAACACTTTCCATTGTATGCAATAATAAAACTTTCCTTAGATTGAAACCACTTATTAATACACTGATATATTGAGTTCAATGAAAATTATTAGGGCCATTTTTCGTAGTAAAATATTAAAAATCTGTTTAATTGATGATGTTAAGTGCCTCTTCCGGTTTGATGATTTAGACGAAAACGTTGCTGTAACATTCTATTAATTTTAATGTTAAAAATATTTATTGAAGGAACTTAAACGACTCTTCTACATATCGGTGACAAATATTCAGGAAGCAGTCATTTTAAGATTTTTATTATTGTTGACGTTTTAAACTGAAGCATGTGGGTCATCATCTAGGCATGTTTCCAGCACTGAAGATAACATACACTGATGACGACCCACATGCTTAGGTTGAAACATCCGCAACAATAAAAATCTTACAATGACTGTGTCCTGGACTATTTATCACCTATGATAAAACTATTTATTATTGAGCAAACAATAAAAAAACAAATAATTCTTAATTTAAAACAACCTTCTACGTACCCCAGTTTAAATCATTGAATTCGTATTTATTTCTTATATGTAATAATTGTATACTATTGTGTACTACTTTGTTATTGTCGTCTGATTAAATTATCATCAATATTTATTTATTGATATGATAGTAATAATTTGTTTGAATACTTATTTTTAAAGCTGCCTGTGTTGGACAATTGCATTGCTCAACTATCGTTTTAAATAAATATGTGGATACGTGATCACAGTGGAATTCCTGGAAATGAAAATGCACACACAGGAAAAACGAGCAATGAAAAATTGTCAAGTATTTTCAGTAAGTGATTGCAGCTATCTAATATCTTGGATCAATGATAAAAGATGGCTAGAGTGGCAAATTCAATGGTTTGGCACGAGAGAAAATTAATTAAGAAAAATCGGACAAAATGTTAAACATCCAAGAAAGATCTACAGCAATCATGAAGAAAATAGGTAGTTCTTACCCGCCTCAGGATTGGCCATTGTCGACTTATCCATGGATATCTGATGAAGAAGGAAGAACCGTCAACATGTTCCTACTGTGGGTGTATTCTAAGTGCTTCACATACTAACAAAGTGTATGGCTCACGACTCCTACAGCTTCTCCACAGACCCAGAACAAATATTGAGATATGGCCCAGACACGACCTCAAGACTTATTAAATTTTTAAAAACTATCTGCATATATAATAAAATTGAAAAAAAACAACACAACAATTGACTAAAGAGGCTTCGATGTAAACGACCCTAGTGATCGAAACACTCAAATAAATATAAAATTTGCTATTAAAATAATTTAAATTAAATTTTAATTAAATATATTAAGGATGAAAAAAATTATCAGGATTTACAGTCACAAATTTCTATAACAAGTTAGGCGGTGTTTCGACCCAACATGTGGGTCACCATCAGGTCTAAAAATTAAAAAAATATAAAATGATAGTCATAAGAATGAAGAATAACAATAATAATATAATAAACCGTGGTTAAAAAATAATATTATAACAGTAATAAGAAAAAGCCTTTTTCTTTTCTTATACTTTTATATTTATTATTCTGATGTTATTCTCTAGTCATATTACTTATACTTTAATATTCATCATTTTTCTTTTATATTTTTTAATTTTTAGTGCTGATTTTGATTCGCATGTTTGAGTCGAAACGTCGGCTAACTCATAAAAGAAATTTTGAACCGCAAATCCTGACGATTTTTTTCATCCTTTCTAATTAAAGTTATAATTTTTGTGAAATAAATTAATATTATCCTTGAACTTTGGGAATCTTCAAAAACATCAAATTCTTCTCGTATCCAATACATACAATCCAAAATCCTCCCTAAAATCCTAAATGTTCCTAATGATGTAACAAATGAAATTATTCATAAAGAACTCAACATTCCTCTTGTGGAAGACTTGGCCCGAACTAGATATATCTCTTTTCATTCCAAACTCTTTGGTCACCTCATTCCTCTACTTTGTAACCTATCCTCCATAATTCCTGACAACCCTCCGAGGCGTCTGGAAAGCAGATGGCCAAGGGACCTCCTAAATTAATTTATCATTGAAGTGTTACCAATGGGTAGCTTCTTCACAAGTACCTTCATGTTATATATTCCTATAGCAGATTTACTGGTTGTATGTATGTTTAAAGTTGTAAATTTCAATAAAATAATAAAAAAATTATCCTATAAGTTAACTGGTCCATTATAGGTTAAATTTATAGTTGTCTCTATTATTAATAGAATTAACAAAAATAGGTGATGATGCAGGGGACTCGTATCTATTGTGTGGTTGATCATAAAACAGTGGAGTGAAGACAGGGACGCTTATCACCATGACAACACGGAAGAAGGGTGTGGTGTAAACCCACCCCACCAGGTCTCCCAGCGCCCGTTTAATTAATTCCTCAATCGATAATTCGTTATTCAATTAATTAATAAAATAATTTATATATATATTTATACAATAATAATAATATAAGCTATATTATACATTATTTATAGAACATGAAGCCTCTCCAATGGAAGTAAGAATCTGGTTTTAACAAAAAAAGAATTGATAATAATTTATATATAAATTACAATTTCTTTCTTCAGAATTATTCAAACTTATATAAACATTAACATTAAAAAGTTAACACATATACATATTATATTTATGTATATAAATAATCTTGTAGGTTAGGATTTTATTTAAGATCACTTTGGTTTTATTAAAATAATTCCTTGTTATGTTAGTTGATAAGTGTTAAAATACGTTTGTTAGTATAATTTATTTATTAATGTTAAATTGTTCATGATGTTATTACAAAATTACGTAGTACGTTTTTTTTATATTATTTTTACTTACAACACTTCTTTTTTTTTAACTTTTAAGTCATGCCATCGTTTCTTTCACCAAATTCGTTATGTTAAAGTTATATTACTTGAAGTTTAAATTTCATTAATTGATTTCTACCAATGGGTAGTTTCTCTTCATGTTGTACATGCCATGTTACAAATTTCTCATTTACTTATTGTATTCTCTATGTAATACAGTTGTAAATTCCATTGAAATAATAAAAAAAAAAAAAAATTTCATTAAATAAAGTTTCCCATTATTTTTATTTGTGTATTTACTTTAACTTAACCTATGTCTATAATATATATTATCGGAAAAGTACTGCGATCGTGAAAAATTTGAAATGTTAGTTTGCAACGGAAATACATGTTTTGAAACCCGTGAGTCGAAATAACTAAGTCCCGCAAAATGTTCTGTGTGTGCGTGGACGGTCTAGCTACGAAATGCCTTAGCTATTGAAATTGCTTATTTAAGGTTTGTATATGCCTGGAATATTACAGCAACTTCGCTTATGTCGCTTAACCGGAAGTACCTCTTTATACTATCAATTTTACACATTTGTTTACTCCCTGCTTACTTAATAACGGTAAGTTATTTTTTTGACAAGTTTCTCGATAAATGTTTACAATAAAACTAATAATTTTTCTTAAAGATCTATTTCCTCCCTCCCCACAATCGTTAGTATTGTTTGGTACTATCCACAGTCGTCAAAGTAAATGGAATGTAGGGCAAACGTATAAATTTAACATATTCGATGATCGGAAAAAAACATGGTAATTGTCTTAAATGAAGTAATATCGTAGTCACTTTGACTCCCTATATATAGGAAATACTTATCTACTCTAAGGTTGGTATGTGAAAGTTGTGTGATGCACGCACCGCTCTAGCTTTTTTCGTTTACATTTCCGATTAATGCATAACTTTTGATTATTAAAGTTTCTTAAACTACCATTTTGTAAGAATCTGTTTTTCTCTAATAAAATACTGAACTGTTTTTGGTTGAGTTTTATATGCTTCTGCATATAAGGTGAAGAAGGAACACAAAGAATTTCAACAAAGTAAAACTGTTGATTAACGATCAATATTTGTAGGTGTGGCATCCGCGAGTTTTGATTATTCTCGGAAGTATTGCATATTCGACGATTCTCAAATAATTATTATATAATTTTTTTTCAACTTAAAGAACCATAGTTTTTTCAATTAGTGTTGACCAAATGCGACACTAAGGCGAGTCTTAGTCTTGCACATTCAGTCTTCATCTTGGTCTTGGTCTTGCGCATGAGTCTCGTACAATCTTGCAGTTACCTATTAGATTATTACTGTAATTTTGTAGATAGGAGAAACCTAACTAAGCACGAATGAAACATTAGAAGAGTTAAATGCAAAAGTTTGTTGCTTATAAAAATTGTTTACATATAGTATCTAAAATTGTCAAGTATTCGTAACTACTTTGCCGTAATTTAAAAAATATATTTTTTTTTTACCAGTCTTGGTCTTGCAAACATTAGTCGGTCATGGTCTTGCACTGTGTAACTTAATTTTATTAAGACCGCAAGAGTTTCATTCAGAAGGTTTAACAAAGACACAAATTGGTTTTGAATTTATACTTATATTATTTAAAATACATTTAATTGTTTTAATTATAGCAGCTCTACCTGAAACAATATTCATAAAAAAATGTTCCTAAGCAACATGTTATTGTTTCTGCGTTTGTTTAAGTCGAATGATTTATATCAATGTTGTATGAAAATTTGTTTAATTTTCTTTTCATTTAAATGAAACTGACAGTTTTCATTAGCGAACCAACAAAATACAATGCCGGACAAAATTTATGTGTCATCTACATTAGTATAATGTTTTGATAATGAAAATAATAAATATTTCTCTGGTTCCAGAATAGAATTAGTGTAATCCTTTATCAATTCTATCCTCAAAATGTAAACATTAATCACTCCTTGGGATTAAAAAGATAATGTAAGCACATTTTGTGGACTCAAGCTGACGGTTCTAAATTTGTTATGAATGCTGGTAATGTTGAGGGCTAGAGAGAGAAAATACTTCCTTCTGATTTTATTGAATAATCTGGATTTTTCTTCCTTTTTTGATTTATTTGCTCTTTTTATAAACAATTCTATCATATTTTAAAAAATTTCCATTAATATTAAAATGATCCTATAATTTTGTCTGTCAGTGTATTTAACGTTTCCAACGCACTTTTGTTACTTACAATTTGAAATAGACTAAATATTTATTTTATATGTATTTTTAATATGTATGTATTTTTTAAATATACTCAGACTTTACATGGATTTTTTTTATTTTAAATAAATTTGTAATAGTGATACAATAGCTCATTCACATTCAATGTACAATAAATAAAAATAATTAAACAGAGAAATAATAATACTAAATGTAAATGAATATAAACAAAAATAAATTGAACTAATCAAATTACCTACTAAGATACAGATATACTTTTATACACATTATTTACAAAGTTATTCACTCAAGAGGACTTGATGTTTTTTCCATACTCCATTTCGCGAGTATGTAATACTTCAGATTTTTTTGTATTCGCGAATCATCAAAACTTTCGAATGTCAAATTCGCAATTGTGGAGTGATTAATATATTTAATTATCGTCAATCATTTTTTTTTTTTTTTTTGTCTTGACATTCTCTGCGTTCTTCAGCTATGACTCAGACAAAATTTCACCATAAAATGTTCATGAATCGTATCAGAGAAAGATGGGTTAATACAAAATATAAGAGAAAGCTTGGAGAGATAAAATAAAAATATTGAGAAGATATCCTTTTGCGATGGGTGACTCACCATAAGTGACCTGTCTGCTCTGAGTCACCAAGGGTCGGTCACTAGAAGGTTCTTCGGTTTGGTCATTCACCTTTTTTTTTCTAATTTCATTTTTGTTTTGGGAGGTTGACTTGCGAGTCCCTTTCACTTCTGCAAGAATTTGGGATATTTTTTTGTGAGCATAGTTTACTTTCTAAAGTGTCGTAAGTTAATTGATCTTGCAATAGAAATTTTGGACAAAATTAAAAAAAATAAATAAAAATAAACAAAGAATATATATTTGGTATAATCTATAATTCAGCGATAATTTGTTAAATTTCAGATTTTTGTAGCGATGGTTTGAAACTTTTAGCTTAGTTTATAAACTATACCAATCCAGTTCAAAGTCATACACAAAGTCTATACAAAGTTAGTTCTTCATTAGCTTTAAGAAACTAAGTTTTTGTAAATTGAGTTATATAAACACCGAATTAGTATTATAACTGGTTTTGTACACAATTTTTTTTTATTTTATTTCTTTATTACATTTCGTCACGATTGAGGGCACTATTAATTGTGATTAGTGTTGCCCAAATGCGAGACCCACATGAGTCTTGGTCTTGCAAACTCAGTCTTGGTTATGGTCTTGGTCTTGCGCAAGAGTATCGCAACAGTCTTGCAGTTACTTATAAGCTTATTACTATAGAGATATTATTGTAATTTTTCAGATCAGAGAAATCTGACTAAGCCCGAATGAAAAAATAGAGGAGTTAAATGCAAAAGTATGTTAGTTACACCAATTATTAACATATAGTAACTAAGATTGTCAAGTATTAGTAACTATTTTGCCTCAATTTTTATTCAAAAACTCGATTTTTTTTACCAGTCTTGGTCTTGGTCTTGCAACAGTTAAGCGGCCTTGGTCTTAGTCTTGCTAAGTGCAAGACCAAGACCGATTTTGGGCTACACTAATTGTGACAATCATTCTCACCATATGTGTCATATTGAATAAGAAGATGGTCAGGGGTAGCAGTGATAGAGACACTAAAATAATAAAATACTATTTTATTTAAAGCCAACGTTTCGACCCGATTTTGCGGGTCTTCTTCAGGGGGTTGTATGCAGTATGAAGTTTCGGTTGAAACTCCGTTTCAAAACATCAGTTTCAACCGAAACTCCATATTGCATAAAACCAGCTGAAGAAGACCTGCAAAGTAGGGTCGAAAAGTTGACTTTAAATGAAATAGTTTTTTACCATTTCAGTCCCTTTATGACCGCCACCCCGGACCATCTTCTTACTCAGTAATAAATTAAATGGAATAACAGAAAAATAATAATACTCAAAATAAAAACATACATATTTGTCCCCCGGAGTTAAAGGACACCATGTCCATTTTTTAATTAAATAATTAAGTAACTATGAAACAAATTTTAATATCTCAAAGTTATGGATAATTGGCTCCCCTGACTTGTTGTTCTTTACCTGCGGGGTACAGACATTTAAACAAAAATTAAACTTAAACTAATTGCTGTAACAAATTCAATTCAGACATACTTATATACAATATTTAAAAACATGCATTATGGGGAATTCTGAATCTATTCTCACACTCCGCATGTAGAGGGAAAAATATGACTCAAGGAGATCCCAGCTCATTTCTAATTAGTTGATTTGTAATGGAGAGTTTAATATTTATAAAATCATATTTATTTTATATTAAATAATATGTATGTTTAATTTATAAAAAATAAATTTAACTATTTCAAGAAATCAGCCATATTTTATTAAATTTTAGATCTTTGTAATAATTGATTGAAAGAAAATTTAGTCCGGTTTATAAAAACTATACCAAGCAAGCTCAGTCCTTGATTAACTTCGAGAAACAAAGTTGTTGGAAATAGGTTTTAATTAAATAAAACTGAATTAGTTCGGTAACCATTAATTAATACTCGAACTTACTCTGCACAGAACTTATTTAACTTAATTACTCTATTTCATAACAATCACAATCATGAAAATAAATTTTGCATTTCGTCAGCATAAAAATAAATATATTGGCATCTTAAATTTCATGTGCTAACTAAATTCAGATAATAGAGGGTGTATTCGTGCAACTAGTGTTAAGTATAGTAAACTTCTTAAATGTGTTTAAGTCGAAACACTTTTTTAAGCATTATATTACATATCAGCTAGTACACTAGTTTTTAAGGCAGTATAGGGTTCTGTAAAGTGGTGCTAATTTCGTAATCGCACTGAAAATTTGCTTATAATTTGGTTTTGAAATCGTGATTAGTTTTTTATACAATAGCAGTCTACCAATACAAGTCTATACAATACCACAAACAAGTGGTAAGACATTTGGCGCTGTCTTGATGAAAAGATCAGTATGTCTCGAATGTCTGCTAGGATTTCATTTATGTTTTCATCAAGTTCTCCATCTCCATTTCTACTTTTTGATAAAGCATTTTTAATCTAACAAACTCTACATTTGTTTTCCTCTTTGGCATTTTAAAAATAAATCAAAATCTTATTAAACCAACCAAGTAGGAGAATTCACAAACTTTGTTTACATTACAATCATAACCTTACTATAATTAATTACATATTAGCATACAAGAGATATTTACCATTAATTTAAAATTTGAGCAAACGGTTTAGCATGATAACTCATTAAGCATTTACCATAAGGAGCACGAACATCCAGTATTTAAACTTATGTTAAAGTCATATATTAAACTTTTATAAAACTGTTTTAATAGTTATTTATTAAATAACTGCACTGTTTTTGCGGCGCTATTACTATTTAATTCAAAAATAATTTTCAGTTAACCTATTTATTAAATATAAATATCAGGCAAAATATGGAATATACCATTTCTTAAATAAAATACATTTAGCTAAATCTATATTGACATAATTTCATAAATTTTAGATTTTTGTTGCAATGCATTGAAACTTTTAACTTTGTTTATGAAAGTATACCAAGGATAGTTAGTTTTTCATTAGGTTCAAGAAACTAAGTTGCTGGAAATTCTGTTAAATAAACACTGAATTAGTATTGTGACTCGTTTTCATCAATTTTTTTTTTTAAATTTCTTCATTATATTTCATCACAATTAAGGGCTGTAGTAATAGTAATACAAACGTTCATTCTCACCATATCAGCAAAAAATTAAATGGAATAACAGGAAAATAATAATTCTAAAAATTAAAAAAAAAAAACATGCACCCTTTTTAAATTTAAAAATAATTGTCAGTTAATTTATTTGTTAAATACAAATATCAGACAATACCATTTCTTATATAATTGTGGATTAATGGTTGACTGTAGTGAATAATTAAAGAGAAGTTGGGATGATCAGTCCAAACAAAAAATAAAATAAAATAAATGAAGAAAAAAATATATATATAAGGGGCTGGGGTAGCTGTGTGTTCTAAGGCGCTTGTAATAGGTAAGCAACGCCGAACGTTGGTTAGTACTTGAATGGGTAACCGCCTAATTTGGGTGGCCGTCCACCAGGGAAAGCCATGCTGCCCGAGATCCCTCTATAATTAGAGCAGCAATGTGAGGCCCTCAGTCTACTGGAGGCAACTCGCACCGACCGGGCGTAGGACTGATGACCCTACCCCCGTGTTCTTAAATCAGGAATCAGGATGTAGTCTAGGGGACAACATCTCGCGGTCAAAGATATTCATGGTCTGTAGCGCCAATCGAAAAAATTATATATATATATTATATATAATATATATTACTTATATATATATATATATATATATATATATATATATATATATATATATATATATATATATATATAAATAAGTTACGCTGCTTCTCTTTAATTTAATTAAAATTAGATCATTGTAGTATTTAAATATATATATTCTGTTTAAGATATTTTTTGTTTGTTTAATGTTTTATATATTCATTCCTTATGAAAATTTCATTATGGCCCATGATTTTTTTTTTTTTTTTTTTTTTTTTGTGAAATATTTCAACATCATCAACTACTTTTTGGTCTCAAGCTCGTAATAAGGGTTCTAAATATTTTAGCTCCTTTTAGGAATTTCTCCTTGTTAAAATTTTTACACTCACGACTTCTACATACCCACTCTCCCTCTAAATAATAACCTTTAAGAATATATTTAATTAATTGAGAAAACTTATTAATATAAAATAAATATTTTTTGTAACATCATTGCCTATTATGTTTGGTTAATTGAATAAAACATTTAAAATAAACTAATTAAACGATATTGTTTAAGATTTGATTCAATATTCTAAATTATTGATTGATTTGAATTGGAGGGAAATGATAAATAAAAATAAATGAATTTACCGTTGTAGTATAAAAAATCTGGTACGCGCAACACACAACTTTCACTTACCGATCTACTTTGAATAGAAATTATTTTCTGGCAATGCTGGGCTATTATAAAATTTTTGAAGTGCTTTTTAAACGGAGCTAAATCTTAAAGCTTACCGATAACAAGTCATTAAGACCTTTATAATTACAAAATGTCTATTTAATATATAGAAGACATTCAATAAAAATCAATTCACTATATCTTGCTTTTATAAACCACAGAATGACTAACTCCAATTTCAACATTTTTGAGTGATGTCATTTTAGTGATATTTTTAGTTGAAAAAGTTATCTATGCAGACAATGAGTAAGTTGATTCCAGAGCTGTGATTGTAGTGTTGTAATATAGAACTGAGAATAAAGTATAAATTTAGGTACTACTTTCTTATGAAAGGTGTTCATAGGAAATACACTTTAATTAATATCTCTAGAAAAAAAAGTTTTTTTAGTCTCAACAATTAGGAAAATATATTTTATATTTATCCAAATTCTCAACTCTTAAGAGAAAATAACTAGAGACCATATCTTTCCTCCTAATTGTCCGATTTTAACGATTTTTTTTTTGTTTTTTTAGGAAATTCCTAAACTTTTAAAAACCATATACAATATCACAAAAAGCGTACACTTTTTGAGTTATTCGGAATTTAATTTTAACATTCCTCGTAACTTTTTTTCCAGCTTCTTTTCGTTGAAGTATGTTATATAGATAAATTTAAAGGGTATCGAGAAAATGACTTTAGCGAAGTTTCATTGAAATCGGTACATTCGTTTAGGCGCTACAGTCTATAGCAACGCAGGTTTTTCTGCATTTTTATTTTTTTCTCCTTTATTAACTTATCAAATTCTTTCAAAAGTTATATTTAGCATTTTTTCGTAACTCTGAATAATGTGAAATGATTAACTTTTTAAAATAAACCATATTAAAGGTACTTTAGAGGAAGACGTATATGAACATTGGGCATTTAAGCCCTGTAAAGTGACATCAATGGGGATAAGACCTAATTGATATTAAAGACCACTTAATTATACAATGATACACCGAGTTTAATCAAAATCGTTAGAGCCGTTTTTGAGAAAATTGTAAAAATGTGTTTCAGCGTTGATATAAAGTGGCACTTCCGGTTAGCCGATTTTAAGGAAAAAGTTGCTGTCACATCTAAGGCATATACCTATCTTAAATACGTAATATCAGTTTCGTACGACTTTTCGTTTTTGAGCTAGACTGCTAACATACAAACACACAGACCATTTTTCGGGACTTGGTTATTTCGACTCAGGTACCTCAAAACGTATTTCCGTGAAAACTCAGATTCAAAAATTTTCTCGATCGCAATACTTACTATATATATATATATATCATATATACGTAAGTGAAATTAAAAATAAATTATATAGTGTTCCATTATTTTTTAGTAGTCGTGAAGAAATACTTTAAACCTTTTTTTATTTTTAAGTTTAAATAATTTCGGGAAGTAAAATAATTTTAAAGAGTTCTAGGGCTGATTGGTAATTTAGAATTGCTTTAGGATAATTAATTATTTTGAGTTGAAATTTCGAGCTCAGTACACATGCACATTTAGAATGTTTTACAACTATCTTTATTTTATTTTTACTCCAGATGGTAGAAAAGGAGCTTGTAAGTAGAGAGAAACCCTGTTGCAATATTTGTATTATTAGCTTCAGAAGTTTCTACCTGCTCGGGTAAATCCCCCCAGTACCTGCAAAAGCAATATATGTTCTAGTACAGAGGAGTTTAAGTGACAGCTCCCAAGTCATAAATCAATAAAATCTGGTTATATTTAACAAAGGTACGGAGGGAGCAGCTTGCAGTAAAGTTTTGCTCAAAATATTTCAAAAATTCCAATGTCTCAAAGTGAAAGAGCTGGTACGAAGGCTTATTTTTTTTCCCTCTACCCTAGTGGGTAATATTTACATACAAATAATATTACTTAGTGTACCACTTATTACTTGAGGGTAATACTTCTTAAATTTTACTCAGAATAATGAATTGTTAATTATTTCTACTCGATTGTTAATCAATTCATATTGTACCAACTATGGGGGGCGGGGTGGCCGAATGGGCTAAAGCGTGTGCACAGCGCCGCGAGTTGCCTGGCAACCGGAGAACAAGATTTGGGATGATTTAAAAAGTACGAGTTCGCGTCCCGGTGCCGGAGATGATTTTAAATTCCCCGCCCTCACCTCCCGGCCCGGGAAAATCCCGTATAGCCTAAAAAAGGCGGGCGAGGTAGGGAAGAACAAACAAAAAAAAAAAAAAAAAAAAGTACCAACTATGTAAAAATAACTTAGTGCACAATACAATTTTTTTGTTTTGCGTTTTTTCATCTAGCCTGAAAATAGGATATATACCTATTAGAGAGCGATGAATTATTATTGAATAATAAATATTTTGCTTCTAAGTAAATAATAATTCTTAATTTCACAACAATCAAATTTAATATATTGTTTCAAAATACGCCTGTAACAAGAGCTTTGATTATGCTAAGCAACTAAATTGAATCAATTTTAAACAAAATCGATGGGAATCAAAACCATGAAAATTTTGTGAAAAACAGTTTTAATAAACCTCTTGGTTGGGAGGCACTCGTTTCATTTTATAAATATTTTAAATTCCATAAAATTTTGCTAATATATTTATGTATTAAATACGATATTTGATTAAATAAAAATGAATATAATCTTATTTTTTCTCATACCATTAATGTGTAACCATCTTCATGTTCTGCAATATAATGAACCACTAAAACCTAATATGAATATATTAATTTTAATAATAATTGCAAAAATTTCCTTGATTGAGCATATCTTATAATAATAAACATAATATAATAATAATAATGTATATATATGTAGCAAATATATCATTTGCCTATTGATCATAAATAAATTAATCAAAAATTAGTGTGTGATTGCATATATATAATAATGTAATAATATATATGTATAATTTAAGTTAATTTAAATTATTAAAAGTGCAAAATTTCCTTGATAGAGCATATCTTTCTAATAATAAAACATAATTATATAATATAATGTAAAATCTATGTAGCAAATATACATTTGCCTAATTGATCATAAATAAATTAATCAAAAATTAGTGTGTGATTGCATATATATAATAATGTATATATATGTATATATATATATAATAATAATGTATATATATGTAGCAAATATATCATTTGCCTATTGATCATAAATAAATTAATCAAAAATTTGTGTGTGATTGCAAAATTTATTTCTATATTTCGAAAAAACTCTCCTCATTTTCAGCCATCACCCAAGAAAATGGGTTAATCATAAAAGTACAAGTAAACAGGATTGGTCAATGGTACATAAATAAGTTTACTAAATCAAATACTAATTTTTGATTAATTTATTTTTGACCTATCGGCCAACGAAACACTAAAAAAAGAACAAATGTCAAACAATAAGCAAATGTCATACTGAAAAATGCATAGTTTTATTTATTTACTAATATATGTTTTTCTTGTCCATTGTTACTAATTTGTTAAGTTCATTTTAGATATCACTGTCATAGATATCTTTATATTTACATATATAATAGAATGATGTATCCACTTTTCTTTTAAATGTCCCTATAAAGTGGATACTGTTTATTTCATCCAAATAAGACAAACAAACTTGATTAATCAAATTAAATAAAAACTGTATACAAAAAAAGAAACAAAAAATGGAGAGTCTTTTTTTTTCTTTTTGTCTAGAAATTGATTTTTTTGTAAATTTATTTTAATAATATATGTATAACCTAGATATATCATTAAAGTAGATTTACAACACTTTCTCTTTCTGGGCGAAAAGCGATTCACTCACACCGTTCTGTTTCTTACATCTTATGGATCATTCTATTTCATTTGTGTTTAGAATAAATAAATATATTATTTATACATTATACAAACAGACTTATGCGATGAAGACGGACAGGTTCAAAATTTTAAACATAAAATATGTATGGCTGTAAACGATTTGTCAGACAGCGATTCGATTTAATAGAAAGCGTAGTTATCAAAAATGGAAATTGGCCTGAGACGGTTATTTATCTATTTAAGTAACAAAAGTTATTTACTGAATTCAAGACAGGCTTTCTTAAATTTATTAGATCTATCGACTTATACTTACCAGTGATAGCGTAGGTGATTTCTTGTTGGCTTTGTTGAATTGACTTTTGTGTTTAATTTATTTGATTCTGTTTTTTTTTTCTATTATTATTTGTTTATATATATAATTTTGTACTAAAAAATCATATCGTGTAAAAATAAAAAAGAAAATTATGCAAACAATTGTAATTTAAAGAAAAAAAATACACACTCACACATATATATATATTTTTTCTTTTCCCTATGCGGTAACCCCACATAAGGATCATTTATTTGATTCGCCTTCATGCTCCATGCCTTAAAGGCATACTACTTCAATTATAATTGTTTGCATAATTTTCTTTTTTATTTTTACACGATATGATTTTTTAGTACATAATTATATTTGTATATATATATATATAAACCGATATATATATGTAATATATATATATATATAATTGATATATATATGTAAACAATTTCCCTTCCATTTGTGATAATATGAATAATAATAAACATGAGCTGTTTACATTAGTATAGCTTTAGATTTTAATTCCTTTTCTGTTTTAAAACAAAAAAAAAATCAACAACTTCTTGGATTAATGCTTTCCTCTTTGTAATATTTTCTTAAACATCCTCCGCTATCTTGCATATTATCTTATTCGGGAACGGGAGTGATGGTGGAGGGGGGGGGGGAAACGATGTTTGTTTCGCTTCCAAATCCCGAAGCCTCCTGGCCCGAAGACTTCATCCCATTGGCTGTTGCTATTGTCCTCTATCTCCTTCCACCCTACCTTGGCCATTCAGATATCTGGATAGGAAAAGATAAGGGTAGATAATTGTGTTGCAACCAATCGGTACTAATAAAACCATAAACAGACTTAGTACCGTCCGAGTACCTAGTATTTAAAGTCAGTGGAGCAGTGGAATTGTTCAAGAGCAGTTCCTTGTGTTTAGTATTTCAGTTTCACGTGTTGATTCCCGCGATCCACTACTCATCACCATGACAACGTATTTTTATTCCAACGCCTACAACTACTTCGATCCGGTGAGTTATTGAGTTACATTCATATGGTGCTTTTGTGTATGTAGTACATAAGAAATTAAATACACCACGGCAAATTTATTAAGAAAATACTTTTTATTTATATACTAGTATCATAATTCATTAAAGAACAGTCGCCTTTCGTTTTTCTCTAAGTATTTTTGTAATGTCAAAATGTCGAATGTTGAATGCTGAATTTATTTTTAAAATCTCCACTCATTTAATAATGAAAAATTGAAAATATTTGACAGTGAAATAAAGTTTGATTGAATGAAATTTTAAGAAAAATATCTTTTAATGTATCAGTTAGTTTGATATTTTATCGACTATTGAGGTATTATTTAAATGCCCAATATACAATAGTTTAAGAGTAACAATTTACCAGAGTATGGAAAATCTTAATGGGATGGAAATATTTGAGCTAACCACTACAGAAGATATAAAAAAAAAATATTTTTTCGTTTCTAGTATATTAAATTATAGAGAATTGGTGGTGTAATCAAGAATATTGTCCTTTGGCTAATATTGCAAAATGTATTCTGTTCGGGGATTATTTCTTGTTTGTTTTCTTTGTTCATTCGAGTAATCTTTTAATTGAATTTTAAAACATAGTTTATTATTAATATTTAAAAAAAAAATGCATTTATTGTTATTGTGTTTTTTGTTTTGATGGGAGTTTTAGATTTTATATAATTGTTAATAAATGGCGTTATTTTAACTGTCGTGAATTTTTGATAAATATGCTTTTTAGATTCTTGTAATAAGATTGTTGTAATGAAGTATATAAATGAAAAAAAAGAAAAAAAATATTTGTAATAATATAAGAGTAATCATGTTAAAGATAGGCTCTATTTGCCTCCCATGAAAACAGATAAAGATTACTAATAACAATAGTTTGATATTTTACTGCTTGTTGTTATTTTATTATATTACTAATATCATCTAAGGCTGGATATAAAATTAAGTTAATAAATTTATCATCAGATTTGACGCAAAAAGTCATTAACGGTTCATTAAATTAAATTAACGAATACTTCGCAGAATTTTTCCTGTGTGAAGTCAAAACATTGCATTATATTTAATAGGTTAAAAGGGTTTTTGTAATTTGATGCACTTACTGTGTCATGCTGCAATTAAGCGTCGGTATACTGACTGTATATGAGTTATTATTATTATTCTGTCTCGGCCATCCAGATATCTGGAAATAAAAAGATAAGGGTGGAAAAGTGTGCTGCATCCAATCGGGCACTCATAGAACCAGAAATGGTACTTAGTACCTTTTGAGGATTAGCGTTTCTGATTCAGTGTGCCAGTGGGAGTATTAAAGAGCACTTCATTGTGCTCTTCCCTGAGTTTCCGTCATTTACACATCACCATGACGTCATATTACTATATGGATACTTACTTTGATCCGGTGAGTTGTAGAGTCACATTCATATGGTGCTTTTGAAAGATTATTATTCATAAGAAATTAAATATAACAGAGAACATTTACTAAGAAGAATACTTTTTCATATATTAGTGTCATAATTCATTAAATAACTGTTGCTTTATTTTTTTCTATAAGTATTTTTATATTATTAAAATATAGTATGTTTATTAATTTTAAAAATCTCCAATTATTTTATAATATTGATTAATAATCAACAATGAAATAAAGTGTAATTAAATGAAATTTTAAGAAAAATACTCAGTTCTATATTTTATTTACTATTGATCTTTTGTTTATAACTAGCTACATCGAAGTCTGGATATAAATCTAATTTATCATCAGATTTGCCGCAAAACGTCATTAACGTTTCATCAAATTAAACTACCAAATACTTCGAAGAATTTTTCCTCTGAGAAGTCTAAACATTGCATTATATTTATTAGGTTAAAAGGGTTTTTGTCATTTTTATGCACTTCTTATCCTTTCACCCTCCCTCGGCCATACAGATATTTGGAAAGGGGAAGATAAGGGTGGAAAAGTGTGCTGCACCCAATCGGGCACTCCTAGAACCAGAAATAGAGTACCTAGTACCTTCTGAGGACTAGCGTTTCAGATTCAGTGTACCAGTGGGAGTATTCAGGAGTACTTCGTTGTGCTTTTCCGTGAGTTTCCGTCCTATACGCATCACCATGGCGACATATTACTATTTGGATACTTACATTGATCCGGTGAGTTGTAGAGTCACATTCATATGGTGGTTAGGGTTGGTTATAATGGAAGATTATTATTCATAAGAAATTAAATATACCAGAGTGCATTTATTAGGAAAATATTTTTTTCATATATTAGTGTCATAATTCATTAAATAACTATAAGTATTTTTATAATATTCAAATGTACTTTGTTAATTAATTTTTAAAATCTTCACTTTTTTCATAATATAAATTAACAAAGAAAAATAAAATTATTTGACAAAGAAATAAAGTGTAATTGAATGAAATTTTAAGAAAAATGCTTATTTTGATATTTTATTTACTATTTATGTTTTATTAATAACTAGCAGCTACATCGAAGTCTGGATATAAATCTAATTTTAATAAATTTATCGTCAGGTTTATAGCAAAAATTAATATCAGCGTTTCATCAAATTAAATTACTAAATACTTCGATGAATTTTTCCTCTGTGAATTCAAAATATTTTACTATGTTTATTAGGTTAAACGGGTTTCTGTAATTTTGATGCACTTCCTGTGTTATGCTGCAGCAAGGATTTACTTCTAACTGCAATTAAGTGTCGGTATACTGACTGTATATGAGTCAAACCTTCATAATTATATTTGTGACAATAGTGGGTTAAATGCAAAAATCATGCATTTATACATAATGCATTAAATGTTTGAGGTTTTTACAGGTGCAGGTTTAATTTTCCTGTGTCAATCACAGTTTATAAAGGAATATTCATCTCTGTAACAGCCACTTAACTTATCCCATTAGACACAAAGAAACAGAAAAAATAGCTTTCTGGTATTTACACATACAAAATCACATAATTGTTCTTAACACAATATGCACACGTATCATAGATATATGCATTAATGAATTGAATTCGTTTATATTTTTTTTTTTTTTAAATCTGAAATATTAAATAATTAATTATATTATTCAACATAATTCTGTTAAATACTCTGATTTTTACTATTTTATTTTACATTTAATTGATCGAAGTCAATATTTTATTTTAAAAATAAAATAGAAAGACTTTAATTGTTTATTTTGTAGATATTTACTAACATAGTTTATTTCAAGACTTTGTATACCTTAAGAACTTAGTATTTTTAATATTTATTTTTGACATTTTAAATGTACGTGTATTTTTAATACAAACCATTTTATTTATTATAACATATCTTAAATTTGTTTTAAAAAAATAATACGTCGTAATGGTTCTATTTTTCTTTTAGTCTTTTCTGATTTTTTATTATAAAAAATATTTTTTATTTTCTGCTGTAATTCCTAAAGTTGCTGTTTGTGAATTAAGTTAAAATGCTTTAATTGAGTGTTATTTTCCTTTTTAAAACATAAGTTCATTTAGTCACTTAAAAAAATTGCGTAATGGTGACTCTAACGGCTTGTGAGTCAGTTTATAGCAGTTGTGTCAGTTAAGTTGACTCATGTGCGATATAAGATTATTTTTTATAAATATAAATTTTATCTGACTTGTTCCAGTTATTGATCATTTTCGGTTTAGATATTTTTTATTCCTGTCAAGTATTTATTTTTTGAATTTATCCTTGAAATGTTGATGCTTAAATTCTATATTTAAAAAGTGATATAAAATCATTTAAAAAGTTACGATGGAAAATTCTCTTTTAATCATTCGAAATTATATATTTCTATAACTTAATAATGGAAAATTATTCTTTCAAGAATTATTTACAATATTTTAAGATACTCGTGAACCTAAATTAAATTATTTTGAAGTATAAATGTTTATATATATATATATATATATATATATATATATATATATACATGTCAGAGTGGTCAAGAAAGTTTTATAATGGACAAAATTGTATTGAATAAAAAATCATAATATAATTAGCGAATAAGCGAATATTTATCATAATATATTGATCAGTGAACAATTGAAGGTATTATATAGAAATAATATAGTACAATGCGATAATATAAATATAGAAATATTTATAGAAACGAGATAAAGGAAATAATTTCCTTTTTCTCAGTCAAATCTTGTAAATTCACTTATAATAATTAACAAAAACATTGCTAAATGCTCCATCTTTGCTAATAACTGTCCAATTTCGATCATTTTGTTTTGTAGGAAATTTAATAATTTTTCAAATACTTGTGGGTGCGAACTACAAAAAAATGTTTACTTATTATTGTTCGTAAATAAAATTCCTTTTCCTTTGTAACTTTTTCCCTTAAATTTTGGGAGGATATGAATATAATTCATCACTTCTTGAAATTCCCGTTCGTTTTTCCATTAAACTACCATTTTATATATAATGATAAATACTGTAGTCTGAGATTATGGTGGCATTGTTTGAAACCTGGCTTGGGAGGATAAACTTTAATTTCGTAGTGGACGGGATGTAGTTTCATTGGGTTTTTTGCACATTAGCCCCGCCAGTTACTTTTTGTAACTGTTATGAAAACGTATCAGTTACATTTGACTCAATGTTGTTATTCTTCTATTATGTAAACATCTATTTATTATGTAAACATGATTTAAGAAAACTAGTTAATATAAATGAGTAAATAATTTAATAACAGATAGAAATCAGACGTTATGTTACAAATGGGAAAAATTAAAACTACACGAACTTGAATCTCTGAACCTTTTATACGTTTGAGGTTATGCATATTGCAGAGAATTTAAATATAGCCGTTAACTATATAACTGATCGTAGGAATTTGAATAAGTTTTACACTGAAACATGTTGTAAAAGTCTAATAAATGTAGCTAATTTGCTGTTTTAACTTTGTCAGAGCGATCAGCTGTTTTTGATTATAACCTTTCTTTGCTGTCTATTCCATACTTTTGAACATTACGGTAGTAAGTCCACATATTCTTCCTTATCAGCCTAATGCAGGCATAAACTTTTACGGTTTCTTCAGTTCACCAAATCGATTCTGTGACAACTCTTCGTGTGTATCTGGGGGTCCTCCGCTTCGCCATTATGGCCAGTCATCGGCGAAAGGAGGAATAATAATTCTTCTGGAGCACGTCGATGATGACAGCCATTATTATCTCGTTGCTGACTCGCAGACCAAGTAGTTTTTTACTTTAATATCTGCATTGCTGAATAATACATATTTTTTTTCAAAAATGCATATATATTTATTTATTTTTTTGTACGCTATATATTCCATAATAATTCATCAAGTCCCATGATTGATCCATAATTTTTAATATTACTTTCTCACAGCTTTGCCATACAATATACACAGCTCCTCAGAAAAAAAAAGAAAACAAATTAAAAAAAAAATTACGAAGAAAGTAAAACTTTGTTTGCCCTTAACTCCAAAAATACACATCATAATCAAAATAATTATGATTGATCGTTCAATTCGTAATAATTTTAAAAGTTAATAAATTCCTTACAAAAAGTTTTTTTAGACTGTTGTTACCTTAGATGCGGCCTATTGGAATTCGTATACATGTTTTAGTTTATTAATTTCAATTATGTCCCATTATCATAGACCGATAAAAAAAATTGGCTTTCTCAAAATTCATTGTATTTATTTCTTCTATATTATATGCCCATTTAGTCTATACTAATACAATATACCACATAAATTATTCACAAGGGCCCAGCTAGTGTAATATTTTCATTTTAAATATTATTTCTATACTTTTGATTTTTTTTTTCCTCCTGTAAGGTTTGTAGTAATTGTATTTTACGTGACCTTATTTCCGGCTGAAAATACTTTTATATCGGTGACTCAGTGGTAACCTTTAAGACTCATTTCTGACCAACAGTCATGATGGGAATTACCTTCTTTTTTTTAATATCACTGATACTCTTTTTATATAAAAATGTGTAAGAATACTTGTATAAGCACTGAAATATATATATAATTATATATATATATATATATATATATATATATATATATATATATACATTTACATTCTTATTTATTTTTATAAATGTTTTTATAGAGATCATCTTTTGTTTCTGTGCAGGGTTATGAATATTTTTATTTATTTATTTAGATATATAATATTCTGTCTCGTGGACAATAATTATAGTGATAAATGAAAACATTCACACCATATAAACAGAAAATACAAAATTAACAAAAGTAAAATCATAATAAAAAAGAACTGGTTATGAATAAATAAATTTAAAAAAACATAAACCTTTTGACTTCAAGAATTGTTACTTTTAATAAATAAATAAAAAACTTTAACCATACATATTTATTTAAATATTATCGGTAATAAATTATTATTATTTTTTAATAGTTAAGACCAAGGCGCTTATTTATTAAAACATTTTTTTTTTTTTTTATTTAGTTTAATGTAGCAAATGTATTATTTTACTTTTTCTATTTGTATTATATATGTTTTTGATGAGTTCTGTTCAGATTTTTCGATTCTATTCCATATAAAATATATAGCCTGGATGGTTCTTAAATCCTGGTTTGTAAAAATGTTAGTGATAACCGTTCTTTACTTTGTATAATGTGATTAGGAATCTCTTATTCAGTCGTGAAGACAACAATGGTGTTGTGCCCGGGTGTGTTAGTCAAATCGTTTTCTTTCTTTTTTCCTCGAAGAAAAATGTTGGCGACCACGCCTTTTCGATTATACGAGTTTTTCCCTAATCGGGACGGAGCGCGGAGAATCATTTTCAGTTTATCATGTTGCCGAGTAATGCAGCTTGTTGCACACATCGCCCTCCCTAATGCAAATGCTCTGCATTCTCCTGTCATAAGCGTAGTCGTTTTAAGTTCGACCTGAGGCAGTTAAAATTTGTATTTCGTGGAGGACCCACGGACATTCCTGCTCTAACTGGAATAAATAAGGATGTCAACACCTGAAGAACAATCCTCATTCTTCCCAATTCTTCCCCCTGTTGATTATTTCCATTCCCGGTTTGCTGCAATTGAACTCTCTCTCAGATACTTGCTATTCCCTGGCCATCGATGCCCGTTATCGACTATTGGTGCTGCTGACTTGGAAGAGCGTTTCTGATTGACTCGTAACCTCCTAGGGCGGTGTTTGCTCGAGACTCTCACGATGGTAAACACACTCAGTAAACTGTTAGCCAATCATGTCTGTTGACAGTGCCTCTCTGAGCTCAAGTTCATTGTTCGGTGGTATTCTCTTTGCCATTCGACCATAACAAATAATTTATATTATAATATAGTTGAATATTTATTAGCGGTAATTAGTTCGATAATTGCGAATCCTTGTCTAAATTGATAACGGGAACTATGATATTGGTCTGGTGGGTTGTCATATTCTTGTATTTCTCCGTAGGTCAGAACCTAGATTCAAATACGGTAGACACCAATATGGGAGCGGGAAGTTTTCGTGATCCTTTATCATGTCATTACACTTAATGAATAATTCAATTTCGTATTTTTTTATTTGTTTTTCCATGGTAATATCGTGCTCTTTTGTCAGATGAGGACTCGGGACGGATCTAGATATAATTTCTTGAGGAGGGAACTATCAGGGCGATTACAGGATTTGGGAGAAATATTATCTTGTTTATTAGAAAAAAATAATAAACCGATTATCTCTGTTTCATATCCCGAACTATTTAATATAGATTGTCCTGGCATAAATAAGGTAATTAATTAATTCCATTAATGCATCTGCAACGGATTGATTTTTTACTACTTGAGAAAATTTTTGTAATTTTACCTTAGCACACGAATGATAATCTATCCATAAGATATGAAATGCTATCCACTTTATTTTATTTTAATAAATATAAATTGTTTTCATGAATGATAAGAAGTAGTCACGACACAAGTCATTTTAAAATTTTTTTTGCCTACGTTTCAACCAAAGTTTGTGCGACATCGTCAGGGTGCTTGTGGGTACTCAAGATGCTGGTAACATGTTGCTGCTAAGATGCCTAGATGATGTTCCACATGCTTGAGTTAAAACGTCGGCAATAATTAAAATATTAAAATGACTGCGTACCTATTTATTTATGGCACATGGTATATAGAACTGTCGACTAACTTCCTTTAAAAATTCTACGAAAGGAAAATAAAGGAATCGAACCTTTTTTTATTGTTTTTGTTCTGTTGTAATCACAGATATCCCTTCTGAAAATCTTAATTTTGATAGTTCATTACTAACTAATACAAAATGTCATTTATTTGTCTTGACGAAGGTTTATTATTAATTTCAGCATCATTGGTTAATTGAAAATAAAACACTTAAAAAGGAATCACATGACAGTCGATTTGTAATAATGTAAACATGATTTATTGTTTAATTTTGGACAATAATAGTGTATTTAATGCCTTTTAATTAGATACGAATATTCGGTATATTATGTTTCTACTCAAAAAAACGAAAATCATAAGGACATCTTTTAAGACTGCATAAGAACTTGGAGGCTTTAAAATTTTTTTATAGGAATTTTTTCCTATTCCAGCCAGGGAAGAAATTTAATGCTCTTCGGTATTTATGACGTCACGGAAAATGAAGGCGTCTCATAAAATTCCACTCTTGATGAAAACAAGGTGGGTGTGATTCAATTTTCCAAAACCCGATTTGCATTATTTCCTCTTTTCATCGGTTGAAGCTTCGCGGCTTAAATTTCCAGGAAGGCGTTCTGTGAATAGCTCATTTTTATTTAAATACACATTTCGGGGATCGAAGGATTAAAGATTATGGAAAATTATATTCGTTAATATATTTGGGTCTCACTAGAGCTGATGACGTTATTTAAAATATTGATTTGTACACTCTTATCTCTCTGTTATATAAAAAAGTTTTTAGTGTATGCCATATTTTATTTTAGCAGGTTACAGATAGAGCGTAGGTTACAGGAGCTCTCCTGTTATCTCTATAATTAGCACTAATTATACAGCTGTTCATTGAATTACATATGTGTTGAGCTCCTATTATCTAATACTCTCCTAATGCAAAATAAAGATTTTAGACTAAAAATTTGTACGGGAAATCGTATTTATTTATCTGGAGGTGAAAGTTTGATTTTACCTAGGTGATAGCAGTTATTTTTCGATCTAATAATATTTATATTATATTTGATTGGACAAGTTGAATATATGTCTATGCATATATATATATATATATATATATATATATATATATATATATATATATATATATATATACATACATACATATATATACAAAATTATTAAAAATTGACAATAACTCGCTAAGAGCTCGGTTAAATGGTTCACTTAAAAAGTGACAGTAATTCTACTAAAAGCTCTATTTCTTCTTTCATCTCTAGAAAAGTGATAATCAGGTTAAAGATTGTGTTTTGCTTAATAGAGCTAATAGCTCTTCACAATTCGTTTAGTGATCTGTTCACAGCCTTCATCAATAGTCAGTGCTGTGCTCGGCGGAAGAATGTCCTTTACTCCCTGAATAGGTTTCCAAATTTGGTTCAAAGCTCTGTTACGCATTTTATAATAGTTCTGAGAAGAATATCTGACATGATTATCCATTCTTCGCATCTTTGGGACATATTTGTCAGAATGCTTTCAAAACTATTTATAGTATTGAAAGGGGTTTCTAATTGATTTTCAATTGTTTATTTATTTTTCCAGAATCCGCTGGTTATCAATTCAGTAACTATTTGTTATTGATCTGCTAAAATCCAAATTTTAGTTATTTTCTAAAATAATTTTTAGCAAAATTAACTTTAGTGTTAATTCATATAAAGTTATATCATGGTAAACAACGGAAGAAGATACTATCCTGACTAATCAGAATCCGATACAAAAAGGAAAAAAAAAAGCTGCAAATCATAACTCAATGGTTTATTATTTTCAAACAATTTTTTATTTTATTATTTCGTAATGATATTTACAACTGTATTAAAGAAATACATTCAGTAAATTTGGAAATAATGACGTGAAAACACTTGCTGAGTAATTGCCCAATGGTAGCACTCTAATGATGTGTCTATATTAGGAGATCACGGGGCCATCTTCTTTTCAGACGCCTTGGAGAGTATCAGGATTGAAGAGGAAGCAAGGCTAGAAAGGAGAGGGTTGGGATAATTCTGAAGTTTATTATGGAAGGATATGTATTTGGATTGGGCCAGATCTGAAACATAAGAAATATTAAGGTCATTATGGATGGTTTTATTTGTAACAAAGTAGGGAGCATTGAGGATTTTGGATTGTAAGGATTGGATACGAGAGGAACTCGATGGTTTAGTGGAGCCCCATACCTCAACTCCGCAAGTCCAAATATGCCTTATTATAGTCATGTATATGAGTCTTTTCTAATTAATTGGAAGTTAAGAGCGTTTGTCTTGTAAGTGCTGAAGTAATCGGAAACGTCGAGCATTTTCTTGTCGTTTCAGTCTGGTATGAGTTGTCTAAAACTTATAACGAGATTGTAAATTTTCTATTCCGAGGATAATAATATATTTACTTCCAGCATGAATAAATAAATTACCTTATGACCATTGATGTTTTTTTATTTTACATTGCTATTTTAAATTTTAACAGTTAAACTGTAGAATATAAAAAAGTTGCAAGCCTAACATCAGCCATTTATCTGAAGCTTTAAAATTTAAAAATAGTTGCATTATTATTTCTTGTCGTTTCAGTCTAGTATGATCAAACAATTTAATTTAAAAATTAACATTACTTTCCATGTAAAATTAAGGAAAGTAAATAAAATGGGATTCCTAACATTGGCCTTTCCAGCACAGCCACTCACTCTTACCGGTCTCTGTTTAACCGCATGATTTGGTCGAAGGGTTGGCCTCTTCTTCCTCCGATCTTCTGCATGAACTCCTCATATGAAACTCTGGGACGCCCTTAATGGTTTAATTATATTTATTTCTGTTGTGATCCTTCTAATATTTTTTTACCTTTCCCAAAATTCTTTACTTATATATTTTAAATACTACTGACTTTAAGTCCATGTTATTCTTCATCCTTACTGGCTTCAGGAACATTTATTTACATGTCAGAAAAAATCCACTCCTCTTTGTACATCTCGGGGTGTCAGGTGCACAGATAGAGTGAGAGAGATTCCGTGCGTCGTCTCTCCTCCTTCCCTTCCCCTCCGGGAACGTGACTCGAGTAAGGGGCGTAATGGATGTCAGAGCCGTTATTACCGAGATGGCCGAAGGAAGATAGGAACCGAATCCGTGTATATTTAATTAGCCGACTATATAAAGGTTACAAGAATGCTCCTTGTTAGTTGAGTGAGCTTCTGTATACACAAGAGCCCATCAGAAACAATAGTCACAACTTGCGTCCGTATATTGCCTCCTACTAGATATAGGGGTAGGATCTGTTATGTACAAATCCAAAGAATAAAAAAAAAACAATAAAGATAAAATCTTCATTTAAAGAACAAAACAACCAATGGAATAACCACCAAAAACATAAATTAGTTATGATTGGTAGGGCACGGAAGTTATATTAATACAAATGTAAATGTTCGTTTGTTCAAAACCGCTAATCTCCTAAACTTCTTCACCGATTCAATGTTTCTATCGGATCCATGAGTGTTTTTATATACATTTAATTATCCTCCGGTCTTTCGTTTCGGAAAGGCGGCCGAAAAACCTGTGTCGCTATAGACTGTAGCGCCTAAACGGATGTAACCGTTTTAATTAAACTTGGCTAAAGTCTTCTCCTTGAAGACCTTTCAATTTATCTATATAACATTTTCCCCCGAAAAGTGAATGAAAAAAAAGTTACGATGGGTTCAAAACTACATTTGCAAATAACTCCAAAAGTACACAATTTGTGTTTGATTATATCCATCATTGAAAGATTCCTTAATTCTCTGCAAATTAAAAAAAAATCATCAAAATCGGACGATTTGGTGCCGAGATACCATGTTTTAAACATTTAGTACTTTTTATTGAGTAAAATAAAAACCTATTTCTTCTCACGTAGACAATTATATGTTGCGAATTCTAGAGTTGGTAAACCAGACAATCTCTATATCCATACAAAGAATTAAACAACAAAAAATATCGCATATCCACAAGTGTTGTTACATAAAATATATTAGAAACATCTGCTTTCGTTTTTATTTATTTTTCTATTTAACCAGAATGAGCCACATCAACGCGTGGTACACTTAGTTGTATAATAATATATATTTTTTGCATATTTTTATCATAAAACATAAGTCCAAATCTTTAGTAAACTCATTCCAAATGTTATGGCAAAATGGTAGTAAGCCAGAGATTCCTCCTGAACAACAGGATATGCGTAGAAGAGAAATCGTCCTCGAGAGACTAATTCGAATACTTCGGCTCTACAACAACCTCAATGAATGGCCAACGGTCAGAAACACGAGTAAACCTGCGTGTAACAAGTGCAAACACAACTTTCTTCTATCTTTTAAAGTTATTGATATCCCGGCCAAATGAAAGGAAGCTCAAATTAAGTGTGTATAATGCCACTATAAAGTCGAATCTGATAGGCTGTGAAACGTAGGCATCTATATTAATCTGCAGTTTTACCCACATTTTGATCTTTGTGTATATATTTAAGATCAAAAGGCATTTGAGTGGCATCATATCAAAGATGTACATCTGTCATTTTTAAAAATTTGAGAAAAGGACATTTTTCTGTAACATTGCTTGAATTTAATCCAATTCTATTTATTTTTTTTTTTTCCTGATTCAACTGATTTTCCTGAACTTTCTTGAACAAATATTTTGAGTTCAACTTATAAAACAAAATATGACTTTTTCTCCACTTTCTGAAAATGAAAGATGTACATCTTTGATATGAAGCCATGAAGCCAAGGCGTTGAAAATTGTTTAATTAATAAAATTACAAGTTAATTTAATTTATATTCCACCAAACGTTAGTTAATTATATTTGATTATAAGATTACTAACTGTTTACGATATGTCCATGCGTGACTTGCTAATATAAAAGATACGACATGTTAGTTTTGCAATTGATTTATCTTCTACCATTAATTTGTATTTAGAACTTAGATGACTGCGAATTTGTAGATATTTGGATGTATGATTGTATGTGTGTATCGGTTTTAAATGAGCCAAAAAATATGATCTCAATAATTGAACTTTTTAAACCTTTAAAAATTCCCTGTAGTTCACAACCTCGCTCTGAAATGTGCATCTAGTCTAATGGTCCTTTTGCTAAACCCAGATTACTATTTGAACAGTTTACTCCCCTGACTTTATCAGAACATGGGTTTAAAAATACTAACTGATCTATGTCACGCCACCTTATCCTCTTCCAACAAGTTCCTTTCAGATGAATGTTATAGAATTATTGATTCAGTACTTCTTGAAGGGGACTTGTTACATGACGATTTAAATAAAGCTTGTGGAGTAGCCGTATATGCCAATTACCTTTCCAAGTTTATGGAGCTCCTCGCACAGCGAACCCGTTAAACGAGATACGTGACACTGCTGGAGGATAGAAATCACTATTGACAGATTCCAGACATGTAGTACGGAACCTGTAAAGTTTGTTGGTTAGAGAAAATATGGAAATAGCGATGAAACTTGGACCGTAGGAAGGAAACCCATTTGTCTCCGGTGGCAGGGGATACCGCTAGAAGGAGCCGCTAGGAGGTTGAGGTATTCTAATGGTGAGGAATGGTAAAGCAGGGAGGTGTCAACGAGGCAGGAAGAAGAGTTGACATTGTACTAGAGGCCAAGGTGTAACGTAGCTTGTGTAATCTTTTAGCTTGTGTAAATTGAACTTAGTCGAAGGCATGGCACAGAATGATGCTATAATTTATCGCGAGGACTTCTTGGTGTTTTTACCTAATGTCCATCTATTTGTTTAATGACATTAAGAAGTCAATCAGTTTAGGCAAATAACTAATATGTCTAAATTAATTCAATAAAACGCTTAAGTAACTATTTTCATTTTGTAGCGTCTCACAGCGCCATTTATACTGTCCACGAATGAGCCGGATTGTTTAAAAGCCATTTCATTTTAGGCAATTAAAAACATACCGTAGCGTATGATTAGGAGTGATAACTTCATACTGTTTCGAAAATGCCCTTCTTTTTTTTCTGACATTGGTTCTGAATGTCTAAAATTGAACATAAAGTCCATAGGTAGGATATTTGTGGCCTCTAGGCCGCATGTCGCCTCCGAGACCTGGCTGCGACTTCAAGAGATTCTAGCGCTAGAATTAATATTTAATTATCGATTAGGAAAAATTGAAAATTAAGTTGAATATCCGTACATAGTTGTGTATATTTATTTATAAATAATAATAGCAACAGTAAAATATAAAAAAGTGTTGCAGTCTCCATTACCACTGCCTATGGTGTTTGTTGACTTACACTAAATAGCTCCAAGACATTTTACTATTTTTTTTTTTTTTTTTTTTGGAAAGAAACATATAGTGGGGTGTTTCTTGTTGTTGACTTCGAAAAGAAGAATTGCTAATTTAATAAATATTTTTCAAGATTATTAGCATTCGAATTGAAAGCCTGTAAAAGAGATTAAGATAAAATAATTTGATTAAATTATTGTATTTAATTCTTATGTATCACTTATTTTTTTTTATAAGTTTGTCTTAATATAAACGAAAGAACTGCTATATTTTCCCCATAAAAATTGAAATCAACAATTCTGAATGAAATGGCAGCAACAATGATGAACGTATAGTTAAAATTAGTCAATAGCTTTAGTGAATAGTTACCAAAAGTCACGTGTTTTTTGTGTTGAGTTATATATATACTATTTAAGGTTAGTTTTTCTGTATCCTCAAAAAAAGTGTGTTATTGCATGACTTTTCAAGAAAAAAACAAAAGTTATTATCCTTAGATGCATCAGTATTTTTCTGTTACACTTTAAAATCATCTCGTTTTTATATGTATTTACTGACCAGCACTAATTGTCTTCTGAACTCTCTATTCAATTAAACAAACGAAATTTTTTTTATAATGTTAGTAGATGGTAATATTTGTTAATATGAATTACAATTTCCTCAATAAGTAATGTGTAATCTATTATTTCTCTCACATGTTTCTGAAATTATATTAAAAATCTCATAGTTCCAACAATCGATGAGAGGATAAGTAAAAAAAGTGATAAAAATTATTGGCATTTTTGTTTAATCATGTATTAAAATATTAAACAAAAATTATAATTGTAATGTCATAGTTCCATA
Organism: Nezara viridula; assembly: GCA_928085145.1. NCBI lineage: Eukaryota > Metazoa > Arthropoda > Insecta > Hemiptera > Pentatomidae > Nezara > Nezara viridula. The sequence goes on from OV725082.1 coordinate 73,529,905, forward strand.
ATATATCAGGAAATTTTTACGCTTATCAGATTGCATCTGCTATTACATAATTTTTTCCTCCATATTTTTATGATTTTCTCAGTAGGTGTGTGCATATTCTGAGGACGAAGTGTAGTTAACTTCAATTTACACAATAATCGGCGTCATAAGAGATAATTCCTGATCTTACATTATCAAATTAAACGTTTTATCATCATCCCACTTTCTTTTTTCGAGTACTGGCACGATATGAAGTCATGTTCATCGATCATTATTTCAGTGGGAACTTATTATTTCTTCAATTACTGATCTTGATTTTTTATTATTTTTTTTTTTTTTTTTTTATGAATATTCGTTAAATTTCAAATGAACATACAAATAAACTGAACTGAAAATATATATTTTTAGTTATTCAAAGATAAAATTTTGCATTCGTCATAACTTTTTTTTTTTTCTGAGAAATATGTTATATACATGAATTGAAAGAGGGCTTCTAGTATTCAAGAATCATTCAAAGAATAGCTGTACAGGTTATTCGGCCGCCGTATCAAAACAAAAGTCCCGATGATAATGTCGAATTCCGTGGATCATCCTCGGGTGAACCTAGGCGTTGAAACCAAATCTATAAACAATCAGTAGTCTCGGAAAAAAAAAAAAAAAAACGCGGACGAGACTATTCTTTCAAAATTTGATTTTCGGATTCTGCATAACTTAAAACTTAAAACCTAAAAGTTTGAGAAAGATAAACTTTTTATTCTTGGTTGATTATAAAAACAAAATAAATAAATACAAATTATGAAAATTTCACGTTGAGGCATATTGGATGTTACCTGTGTCGTAGGGTCTAGGGTCGAGGAGAGGGGGCATGGAAAAGTACCTGGTACAATAACACTAACTCAAGGTTCCCTAATTTAGTAAGGGCAAGTAATAGGGCAAGCCGATTAGACCGAATAGGGCAAGTAAATAAACAAAGATAAAATAAAAAAAACGAGGTAGGGAACAAGAAGAAGAGTGGAAGGGGATCATGAATGAGGCGGAGGAATGCCAGAGGTTGTCGCCCCGGCCCGCCACGCCCCTGCGTTCCGTTACTGCTCTTCCGTTTCCTTACCGGGCTCTTCCGTTCTAGAGTAGGCCTTGGGGGGAGAGGGGCCCTCAGGTAGAGGAAGTGGACCTGCTCAGCTTCAAAAGGAATACTGGTCTTCCGCTGGCCAATATAGAGCACTTGCAAGTTTTTAAAGGCTTACTATGATTAATAAGTAGATGATAAAACAATCATAGATTCGCATGAGGCGTTGTAGGGATAGAGGAGAGGAATATTAAAGGTGATAATTATAAAAGTTGTTTTTTTTTCTGTTGGCACTACAGACCATGTAGATCTTTTGTCGCCTTAACAAGCCTGCTTCATCTCTGTCTGTCGTGGACTGTTTCTTTCCATTTATCTGCACGCAGCTCTATTGCATCTGTGTTGATTCTATCTATCCATCTGTGTTTTGGCTTTCCACATGGTCTTTTGCCTTCTATTGCGGCATTCATTGCTACGTAGAGGCTTTCAGGTTGATTGCTACGAGCTACATGGCCCGCCCATCTTAACCTCCGTGCCTTCATATCATGGGATATTGATTGACCAGTTTCTGTAAGCAGTTCTTTATTGGCATTTCTTCTTCTTGTGTTAGTACTCTGATCACAGATCGCTCCGTTTATCGTCCGGAGGATTTTCCTCTCAAATCTTTCAACACTTTTTTCTAGAGTGCTGGTTAGTGTCCAGGTCTCACAACCGTATAATGGAATTATCTTATCATAACATTGTACAACACTCTTAATTTGAGATTTTTCGGGATTTCAATAACTTTGAAAGGGAGAAGAAAGGTCTACACTAGTTATACGCTGCTCTATTTATGCCCATTGGTCATTCATTGAGGTCATTGTGAAGCCGAGTTATTTGAATTTGTATACTCTTGGGAATGATTTTTCTTCTTAGCATATCCTCTTATTAGGGTGGAACTTTCTGCTTATTATCATATTTTTGTTTGTCTTAATTTACTTTTAATAAATATGTATGAAATAATAACAAGAGGTTTTACAATATCAGTATCATTATTTAATAGCTACACCTCTTATAACTTTATTATTTTGTATCGATTAAGATTCCAATGATTATATAAACTACTTTAACTTTTGATTTCTATAATATTTATAAAATATTTTAAATGTTTTCTGTTTGCAGTCTATATTGTTTCTTTTTCGTTCCTCTTCGCCTTTCCCTCTATACCATTTAGACCCTAAATTACTCTAGGCCTGCCCACTCGCACAAGGCCCTTTTACATCCCTTTTAGGCGGCCCCAGCCGATGGTCACTCTCCGTTCCTAATCCCCTGTACACCTGCAGCTTATTCATAAATCTGTCTCTTCCAGGAAGCTCGTCGTAATCCTGTCACACGGAGCGAAGAGAATTAGGTAGGGTCCGAGGGGGGCGGAATGGTTCCTAGAATTGTATATAGTTTATTTTTGCAGCCTTTATTTTAAAATAAACTCTTGAGCTGAAGCTTTTTAAACAATTTAGTTTGTCATATTAACGATCGTTTTTACTTTTATACAATTAATATTCGACAAAGTATTTAAATGATGTACTGTGATTAAATTCTTCTTTGATATTGCTTTCACTCGTTTTCCATACTTTGGTTCGCTCATGCTTCCCTGTATTTGTGACTGATCCGGTCCTCTGCTTCTTTGGGACAAACCAAAGGAAACTAGTGACTGAATAAGTTAAAAGGAAACTACTTACATAATATAAATTGGAATTCACTACTGAATACTACATAAGTGCTATAAGTATTATATAATAAATCATATTCATGTTTTTCTTAGGCCTTCGAGTCTTATACGCCTCCTCCGTCGGATTTCTTTCCAGTTGTGGGCCATCTGATAGCTTGAAGTGCCCTAGGCCTACTGAACTTCTCCACCCAGCCATGAAATATTTGTAATAGGGGCAGTTTTGTTCAGTGGATAGTCGAATAAAATCGTTCTCTGTAAGGATTTCAGTCCAGTTTCCCTCTTCAGTAGTCCTTTGTTGCTCAAATACGATTCAGTCCACCGTAATACGCTAACGTCTTCGGAACACTACGACTAGGTTATAGAGGATCTATGTCCATTCCATGGCCATATCTTTTAACATAGCATTACATAATACAAACTGCTCGATTTTTAATTTATATTGTTTTATTTTTTTTTGCTTATATTATAAACTGTAATTATAATACTATATTAATTTAAATTTATATTTATTTTTATAATTTATTGATTACATCATTTTATTTATTTATTTTTTGCATTAAAATCGTTTCAATAAAAAGTCATTATTTTTTTTTTTACAATTGAGACAATAGAATTAGAGTAAAGTAGCTAGCTGATGGTTATGTGAAGGGTACCGGAAATAGCTCTAAAGATAATTTTAAATATTTATCTAGCTATCTGTAAGGCACTTTTCCAATGAGATTAGATAAATATGAAAAGAACAATTACAATAGATAAGGGCGAAATTCTTCATGACTCATGTTTCAATTTAATTCCTCTAAATAATTTTCTCTTTACTTCTTAATATTATTATTCGTAAACCTATTTTGTGTAATATATTATATTAAATTTAATATTATATTAATAAATTGGAATATAATATATTATCATATATAGTTTATATTATATAGCTATATGTAAAATTTAGTATTATATTATTATAATGTATCATTTTGTGTATTATTATAGATCAAAAAGAAAATTCTTAATAAATTGCGTACAAAATTCAATATAAATTTTCAAATTTTGTGTACATTAAAATAATTTATAAATGGATTATTAACTATTATTTACCAAGAATATGTTTAATTAAGATTTGGTTCATATCGGTGTTAGTAGTGGTACACTTTGGCGATACATGTGGGTATTTATCTAATGTATTTATTTAAATCAATTTCAGTTTTTAAGAACTAAAAAGTGTTACTCCCTATATCCACTTCAGTACTTTAAGGTTAGCGAAAGACAAAAAAAGAAATTAATATTAGTGTTTTCATTAAAGTAGCGATTTAAACTGTAACGCAATTACAAATATTTTAAATTTTCAATAATTATTATTATATTTCTTAAAAATTTTACCATATTAACCATTGTAAAGGAACCATGATGATGAACATCACTAAATAAATCAAAAATAGGAATACTTAGTTAATTTAACAAGAAAAAATAAATATATCCAGAAATACGGAAAAAAATATCAAAAAGAGAAGGCTTACATTAACATTGTGCAGTTTGGTCTATATAACCTCGTTATTTTGATACGGCCCAATCTTTTCAGATTTCAGTGGAAAGCAACTGGGTGTTCATGAGTTTTTAGTACCTAATTGAGTAAACTAAGTTTGGAAATCTCCAGATTGAAAACGTCCCAATGCCGAGAATTTTCGCGAATAAATAAGTTGTAAGTAGGTTATGATTAGATTAAGCTATTCAAGAACTTTTAGACTGATATTAATTATTTGATAAAAAGATGCATGAATCCGAATCCCATGGACTACGAGAACTTAATGATTGAATCATTACTAAAATTAAAGGGAGGAGATGGTCCGGTGTGGCGGTCATAAATAGGCTAAATGGTGGCAAAAGTATTTTATTAAAAGCCATTCTAGCTGAACACACCTCCCTGAAGAAGACCTGCAAAGTCGGGTCGAAACGTTGACTTTTAATAAAATAGTTTTGCCTCTATTTAGCCTATTTATGACCGCCACCCCGGACCATCTTCTTCCTTTATAATGCAACGGTCAACTGTCCAGTATTCAATATTACTAAAATTATATTCATGTCAGACTGTTTACAAGTAGTGTACTATTTATAGGTATTTGGTTGTTCTTCATTAGGATGTTGAAGTGGGATGTGTCATATCTAGAATACATTGATGTTATTTTATGGTTTGCAATACTAATGGTGTCTGGATCAGTAAGCTATGCTTTAAGACTTCATTTCAATTCTTAAAACAATTGCTCGTCAATATATATATATTTTCAATTTTTAAAAATTGTTTTGAAATTATTTTTAAAAAAAATATCTCTAATAATCATTATTAAAAGTCTCGAAAATGATGGTAAGGTTTAAGAAAAATCTTTTGAGTAGGAATTTATGTTGTTTAAGTGTATATAATTCTTCCAAAATGACTACAAAGCGTAATCAAATGAAATTGTTATGTTCGTATCTGTTTTTGACTTATTCTCCTCAATCATGACTTATTCTCATCAAAAAAATGATGCTTTGTTTATTATTTCAAAGGATTGAAATAAACCATAATCTTAATCAAGTATAATGAAAGGTGGTATTTGACCGAATGAGAGAGAACACTACGGAATTTTCCGCCAGAATTAATTAGTTTATCGTATCAACTGATGCGTGTTTGTGGTTTATCTTCATCCTTTGCTTTATCGCTTGAAGCAATTTAATTATTTGTTATTGTGTAGCATTCTATATGGGAATGTCGGGTGTTGCTAGAAATGGTTTTGTTAGGCTCCAGAACCTATTTAACTTATTGGTTAGAGAAGTCCGAAAACTTCACTCGCTACCTTTTGACTACCTGATGTTTTACAACTTAACCTTTCGGTTCCCTACTTCTAGGACCTACTATACTCGGAAATGTCCCGAGTGTATCTTCCAGTAAAGTATGAATGTCTAAGAACCTTTTCTGGGAAATATATCACTGTACTTAATAAAACGCAGATGTTCACATCGGCACATTACGGTGGAATGAAAAACTTTTTTTTTTCGGCGGACAAGTTTCTTATAGTTAAATCGAACCGTTAAAAAATATTATAATTTATAATTTGAGACTCTGAAAGAGACTTAAAAATAAGATTTTTTTAAACAAATGAATGTCATAATTATGATCAATCATTAAAATAATTTTATTATTTAATTAGTTTAACATAAAACAATTAGTAAGTTAATTACTAACACCATTCAATTGTTTTATGTAGTTCATTATTTTAAAAACTGTGTTTAAACAACGTTTCAAAAGTAAAATTTGATTAATGAATTCAACTCATCAACACTACGATTTTTATTTTATCCGTCCATTTATTTAAATTTTGCGAATAATTGGAGTATAAATTTAGAGCATCCAAACTTAATATCATTGTTATTTATAGTACATAAGGGAAGGGTCTATGGATAGTTATTTAAAACAATAGGAAAACATTTGATTTTTAGTACAAAAATCTTATTCTCATTTTTAAGACTCTAGCGTAAATTCAAGATATAAATACAGATTAAAGTTTTATACTTTAGTTATGATATGAAAAGGTACTTTTTGAATACTATTAGATTCCATGAAAAGTGTTTTTCGTTCCACCGTACTGCGCCTGCTCAAAAATATGTAACAAATTCAATGGTTATTTCTTTTCCATGTTGTTTTCCGTTTAATTTCCTCCAAGAAAGGGGTTACAGTTTGGCACGATACCAGAATGATCAATGGCCTACAACTCTTTATAAACATGGACGATCTCTAAAAAATCTCTTAAGAGAGGAAGAGCGCCTTTGAAGAGGCGTTGGATGAACTATGCCAGCTAATAAAACTTCAGACCCTTTGGTTCCCGAGGGAGTTTGGCGTCGAATCAGGGGCCATTTTGAAGTGGTGCAGGCGTACACACTGAATGGAACACTGCCAGCTCTTAAAAGAACAACATATAAACTACGATTCTAGTTAATGACGAGTTTTTAAATTTAATTTCATTTATTTGGTGTCATGAGCAAACTGCACATATTTCTTCTTGTCGGAACAATCTATAGTTTAAATTATCAAATTTTACCTGTCTCCGGTACTCCTCCTTACAAACATCACCATCACGATGGAACTTGTTTTTTTTTTTAAATAACAATGTGTGTGTGTGTTGTGTGTAATTAATCAAAGTTAAGATACACCACCAGAGAAAGTCATGCTGCCCAAGACTTCCCCCCCCCCCTGGTATGTGAGGTCCATCAGCCTATTGGAGGCAACTAACACCGAATGGGCATAGGACTGATGATCCTACTCTGTTTAATTAAATCTGGAATCCGGATGTGGTAAACAGGATGTCAGTATCCTCCCTGAGGTTCTGTTTCTGGGAAAGAAATATAGGTCCTCATGTGCCTGCTCACTCTTGAGCAGCCATAATCCATGGATGTAGACAGATTCGTCACTCTTCTTGAACCTTAGTGAGTCGGAGGGAGAGACACTGACAGATTAGTCTGGTTCCAAAGGGATCTGCTAGGGAGCTATGGGTGGCCTGCCGTTGCACCATGGAGACCATGGTTCGTAGCAACATGAGGTTGGGTGATCTCCTGCAGACTATCTGAGCTCCCAAGCAATATACATCTGTAAGGAGACCACATCTCGCGGTCAAAGATCTTCATGGGCTGTATCTCAAACCGAAAAAATAAAATTATATATATATATATATATATATATATATATATATATATATATATATATATATATATATATATATTTGTAATTAAGAATATTTATTTTTCTTATCAATTAAAAGTTCATATACTTATTACATTCCCGTACCTGACGTATAAAATGAAATATATTAAGGGAAAGAAGTGTTTGTTCATATGTTTATATACCTTAGTATTTAAAATGTTAAATATTTTACCAAATATGTAAAGTAGTTATATTAATAAACATCAGTTTACTATAAAGTTAGTCAGGAAACAATCATTTTTATTACTAACTTATAATTCTTAAATGTATCCTTTAAAATAATGTTTAAATATGTATTCTGTTTCACACTATTTAATTTGATTAAATCTCATAGATTCTTAGATATACTTATTTTGTAGTGTTTTAACCTGTTTTATTCAGTGAAGTTTTAGCCCGGATTCAATATCAGAACATTAATTTCTCAGTTGTTTTACTTATATTATATTTTCTTTTTGCATAGATAATATAATGTATCTCAATTTTGTCAACTTTCCAGGAGTGTGAAAAACTGTATTATATTTTTATGGAAATAATTAAGCTTCATTTATGCTTTAAAATTCATTTTATTAGTTTAAATTTTATTTAAGAGTTTAATACTAATCAGATTCATACCAAACCACGTAATTATAATAATTTTTTTCCCCATTTTTTGCAGTTCACAACCCCTCGGGTGCCGACTGCATCCTCTCCGGCTAACACTAGCTCGAGCTCCAGCTCGAATACTGGCTCCCAAAGCGGGACGTTGTCTACTAGCCTATCGAACAACATGGGTGGCCAAGGAGGGGAGCAACAGCTATCCAAGACTAATCTCTACATCCATGGGCTCAACCCCTCAACGACTGATAAGGAGCTCTACAATATGTGCTCGCAGTGAGTATTTTGAATTTTATAAAAGTACTATTGTTGGCTCTGTAAAATATTGTCTCAATGTAAAATTAGTAAGAGCCACAATGCCATGTTCCTGGATTTTGCAATTACAAACATATCACTGGTGTTTATTTTCTTAACCAATAGATTGTTAGATCTGATTGTTCAGATATTTGAACTTTTGTACTTAACTGCTACAACAGTTCCAACTATTGTTGTTTGTATCATAAATCAAGGAATTATCAATCTGGATACATTTAATCTTTGTTGCATTCTATGCCTGATGCTCATCAAGGCTTAAATCAGGTATTCTGAGTGTTGACAATGTTGATGGTATTGTCTTTTAAGAATAGTATGAAGTCAAGAATTATACACCTCATCAATGCTTACCGCTGAGACTCTTTATGAGCTTGTACTTTATCTTGAAAACCTAAGAGTGTTGGTCATTGGTGTAGCACTGTAGGCAATCATTAACTATTAATGATAGTTCCAAGGTTTCCAGTTTCATCCAAAAATGTGAAAAGGCTCTTTCTAAGTCTGCTCAAAGGAAATTATATGAAATTATGATCAATTGTGATTACCTCTGTCGTCATTTGTTTGGACCCTCTGATTAAAAGTATTTTTATTTTTATTTAAAGTATGACAGCTCTGTATTTAATTTGTTATCAATGAATTCTAAAAGTTGATGAGTGAAATCCATGGCTTTTTTCTTTTCTGTTCTTGTTTAAGAATTAAAAATACAAATAAAAACCAACAAATCACATAATGATTCTGGCCGCAATTATGTTATTTTATTTATTTATTTTTCATCAAAGTGTTTTAATTATTTAAATGTACATATTTTCATCATAATAATATTGTTATTTTTGTTTCAGATTTGGTACAATCATATCCACCAAGGCCATTCTTGATAAGAATACAAATAAGTGTAAAGGTAACGTAGAATGGATTTCGAAATTATTTTGATGTGTTTTTTGTTAAATAGCTAAATGTTTATTATGAAATGCAAACTGCGGCGTAAGCGATGAACGTTGCAAGGCTGCTTCGTCTTCAAAGAATCGCCTTTCATGCTAAAATGACTTGTGTGCCTGGCTAAAAGAGAAATCAGATTTCCCAATCTTCCAAATTAATTTTATAATCAATTATTTAAAAGTTGTTTAAATCAAATGTTCTTACATTATTTTTTATTATTAATTTGTTTTAATTATTTTTGTTTTATTAATGGCTAAAATTAAATTCTTTATTTTATTGTTTGAGATGAACCTGATAACATTTTACATAAGAAAATTTGATATTAATTTATATTTTACTGTCATTACATCATGCACAAAATTACTAAAACTGAATTATTATACACAATATTACTCAATTCTTTTTCGGTGCATACTATTTATTTTCAAGTTAATTTATTATTAGTCATATTTACACCAATTTAAAAAAAAATTTTGTCACTTAATGACTACTCATCACAATGACGACGTTTCGGCTCGTCGAGCCATTTTCAAGTCTAAAAAAATTTTTTCATTTACAATCATATATTAACTTTAACATATTTCAAATTATAAAGATTCTTATTATGTACCTAAAATGGCTCGATGAGCCGAAACGTCGTCATTGTGATGAGTAGTCATTAAGTGACAAAATTTTTTTTAAATTGGTGTAAATATGGCTAATAATAAATTAACTTGAAAATGAAGTATTATAGTTTTAATTTCTTACACAGTGATGTGGTTCAGTTCTGTATGGCAATTTTTCTTAAGTTGATATTTTTATCAGCTCTGAAGTAAAACAGTTCAATCCAATATTTTGAATGGCCAAAATGAATTTCATATCTACCCTTGATGATTTGATAACTTATCTGTGGGATGAATTGTCCACACATGTAGCAGACCCAGAATCTATCTTTTAATACTTCTGTGATTCAAAAATTTCTGATGTGGTAATATTACTCAAGATTAAAATACCTATTTAAAAAAAAAATTAATAATTGGAATTGAATTATAAAGAATGCTATCCTTTTATTTGCTTTTGAAGTATAGTTTGTAAGAACTGAACTGCCCTGTATATATCAAGTGAGTTTCTTAATGAAAATTGTTTTTTCTTTATCTTTATGTATGTGATTTTAAAAGTAGGATAATGAATGATTATAAGTTTCTTTATAAATTAGATTTATTTGATTCCATATCCTACTAAATTATAAATTTCGTTTTGCTATATTCACATATAGAGATTACTTAAACAGCAATGATATAGCTTGTGTGGACTACAAATTTTTAAAATTTATTTTCTCCAATGTGTTTATCTCTCACTTTTTATTTCATACATAGCTTACTCATTTTTTTTTAATTGTTTACAAAATAATTCTATGTTAATTTATTAATGTTGTTATAAAATCATTAATTTGTTTCTATTTTCGAAGCAGTGTCTTTTATACTTAAAATTTAATCTATTTAAAATTGTATTAATGTTTTAATAAATGAACTTTTTTTTAATCTTTAAGAGAGATGGATATGTTGATTTATTACTTTTGTTTTATTTATTTCTGATGAGTGAGGGCAAGAGAGAGTGAGTTAGTGAGAAGGAGAGGTTGTACTGTTGCAGGTTATGGTTTTGTTGACTTCGAGAGCGGAGATTGTGCCGAAACTGCAGTGAAAGCCCTCCAGGCGAAGGGGGTACAAGCTCAGATGGCCAAAGTGGGTATCACACTGCTCCGTAGCCCGACCACTGTACGTTTGTTGCATGCAAGTACTTCTCTATCTATCTATCTACCTTGAGTATCACTTATTAACCAACACTGACTCCCACTCAGCACAAACATTACACAATATCATCGTTTTTGCCATGTTACTATTTGTATCTGTTATATAAAAATGGCATAAATAATAATTTTTAAAATTTATAATTAGTAGTTTCCGTGCATTGTCAATCCCACTAATGAGCAACTTTGTCTAACTCTAATAAAAATGCTCAAATATAATACAAAAGCTGATGGTATAATCCAAAAAATTTTTCATTCTGCCATAATCGTTATTTATATTAAGAACCGTGTTGGTATATTACTGAATCAAAGATGACAGATAAAATCAAGTATAATTATTAATTTCAAAAGAAAATTTGTATTTTAACTAATCGCATTCTATTTTAATTCAATAAATCGTCATCACAATACAAAAGCTTTCTTTACTTTTTGTTACCATAATTCTGTTTATAGAGATTTCTAATCTCTAATTTTCTGTGATAATCTTGAAAAAATTGTTCAATTCTAATTAATCAACTAAAATAACAATAAACTTAATATTTTATATTAAACATTATTGCCTCATTTTTTATTGAAAATTTCACTATACCAGGTTTGCTGGTTTTAAGTCGGGTTAATTTATCTATTAACTTATTTACTGATAACAGATTTGGAAAGCTCACTTTAACACACCATCAAGAACATATTAAAAAAAAAACATTAACCACTTCTGTATCTTTTTTTTTAGTTTTCCTGTCTAATAAATTAAACAATAAAAAAAAAAATCAAATTGAGTTCATCATTAAACCTTCAGATTTACTGATGAACTCGATATTGTTTAATATGTTATAACGTTGCTTTAATAATCTTTTCTTTAATTGTTGGTGTTCCTGAAAATCTTTTATAGCTAGTCATAGTGTATGTTAAGACTGGCTGATCTTTTTAAACCCAATTTATTTGCTTTGTGATTAAAATCTTTGCTGAAAGTTATGGTCTAATTTTAATAACTTCAATTATTTTTGTTGTCTTCCTTTTGTTTAATTTTAATTGATTCGAACACTATTTTCCGATACTATCATAATATGGCACAACGATGAAAGTTATGATCTAGACATATTCACACCTACCCTTGCCACAGTATACACACATTTACACGCACATACATATTGTTGGGATCGGCACTCGCAAAGATTATTATGCTTTACAAATATGCGCTTTTGCACAAAACGGTACAGATATTATTCTGCTTGGGATTTTAGACATGTAAATCATCAAATTATTGATATGCAATTACTTTATGTCATAACAAGTTCTTTTAAGGGTTCTGCAAAATAATTCATTTTCCTTATTGTGTTGTCTACTGCTTAGTTATTTAATAATTCTAATGTTATTGTATATTTATTTTTTAAAAATACAACTTCCACAGCTTAGAAAATAGCCAATATAAAATTTACTTACTAATACTAATAGGCATGAGTAATTAATACTTTTGATGTAATATAAAATGAAATACAAGCATGTAATTTATAAAGAACCACTGGCTTGTCATGTTAATGTGGATAATTATTGTTGGGCGCCCTTAGACGGTAGCAAACATCCAATGGAATGCTGTGCGTATGTGGCTCTTCGAAGGAACCATGCTAAGAATAGGAGGTAGTGCCAATACTTGAATTAAAAATTAGTTCTCCCTAAACAGATTATATTTATTGTTTAAAAAGGTTCAAATGTTTTAGAACAAAAAGTTATTCAACAAATCAATTTTAAGATGATATTTATAAGTTAAGAATGTAGTCGAACTACGATATTTATTATGGCTTCTGACTATTCTATTTGTAGATCTTTCCAATTAGTCAAGCTAACATAATTTAGCTGTAACTAAAATTGTCTTGATTTTTTCGTTTGTATTCTAATAGTGATGTAAACAGTAATACATTTATTGTCTCTACAACTTTAAATGCTAAAAGCTAACCATAATCTCTATTAATTATACTTTTATTTATTTTTAAAATTCAATTTATCATTCTTTTGAAACCCAAGTCCTTAGGAATTTAGTATTTATAATGGGTCTAAGTAGGAATATTCTTTTAATCTTTTGGTCTCTGATATTGTAACTTAGTAATTATTTTATTATAAAAGAATATGGGAGCAATATCTTACAAATTAAAAATCATTTGTTAATTACCCCATTTGTCAGGATTTTAATATTTTGTACATTGAATTTCTGATCTATCATTATTTCATTTATGCCTTAAAATCTTTTGTTATGGCATATTAGGATGAAAAATTTATTTACAGTTTGTGCAAACAAAAAGTGTGTATCTGTGTGGCTCTTGATATTTTAAATTAGTCTATTAAAATAGCATTTTTATTTATTGTGATTGTTTTTTTTGTTTTGTTTTTACGAGAAAGTCATTATGACATAAAATAAGATGTTTGCAGTGCCGATCCAAATGATCTACAATATAGTAGCTGTAGATTACTAATTATTAATTAATGTAGATAATTAATGACCCTTTTCTCTATCACTTGTCTACTTACCTTTGAGCTTTAATGTTTCAGTGCTCGAATCATTGGAGTTTGATAACATGTTAAAAACAGTAAAGGCTTTTTATTCATACATTTACTGGCAACGTATTTTATGTCTCAGTATTCTATAATTTTACCTACAATTATATTTTAACAAATCTACCGCTGATAAGTATGAATTTTCATTATTTTCGGAGCAGCTTAGAGATTGCATATATTGGCTAAAGTTGACTCGAGCAATTCGCTAATCCTTTTTGTTTTTCTCTATTTTCTTGATAAAAACCGTAACAAGTTTCTGTGTGTTTAAAGTTCGCTCTTCCTAATTTAGAAAACATTAACATTTTTCATAGTGTTTGTTCCGTTTTTCTTTCTTTTTTTTCATATCATGTAGTTTAAGTGTACTATTTAAATAATTTTTATGTATATATTATTAAATAGTTTAGCTTTGTCTCAATTTTATATGAGTGTTGTCCCCAAATGTTTATACCCCAGCTAAGCTTTTTGCCGCTGTAAATTGATGATTAGCATTTTTACGTCTTAGCTTTACTGCTATGGAGCATGAATAAATAATTGTTTGGATAGTTTACTATTGTCACTGGTGGAGGAATCCATAAAATAACTAACTTTCTTTTCAATTACTAACACTTTAAGTCAGTTTTACATTTCGAATTTTTTATAAAATCTGAAAAAAAAATTATCGGTCGATGTAGTTTTTAAGATATTGTAAACATTTTAAAATTATGGACGAAATAGTCTCTATATTTTAAAGGTTTTTTCAAAATCTTATTCTCTATTGGTCATTCATTTACAAGTGATGGATATTATATTATAGTTTCAGTGTTATGTTTCCTTATTCATGTCAAATATATTTTTAAACAAACTTTGGTTGAAATACAGGAAAAGCTTTGATGTCAAAAAATGTTTTCTTTTTTATATTAAAATGCCTCCATGTTTTTAGTGTTATTTCTTCTTTTAAAATCAAATTTAAATTATTTTGATGATGTTACATATCAAAAGCCTGGACTGTTATATCAATTCTAAATAAATAACTAAATATATAATCTATTGACCATTTAAAAGTAATTTAATCTAGAATTTGGTCGTCATGACTATTTACAATTTTGAAATAATAATCAATCATAATAATAATCACCTTGGAAGTTTTGTGGTTGAGTTTTTTAAGTAATTATTTTTGTTTTTATTCAATCATTAACTTCTCAATGATTATTATGTCACTGATTTGCATATTTTAAAAATTAAACGGAATGGCAGTTTTTATATATAAAAATGAAAATTATAAATCTAAGAAACAGATGTTTCTGCATTTTTTTTTATATACTGCATCTGCTATTTTTCATTGGATTACCAAAAAGGATCAAAAAACTAAAAGTCCATGATGAAGATGAATTGTCGTTCTTATCTATGCCCTATAATTCTTCATAGATATAAGACCTACAGAATAATTTGTCCAATTATCTTATTTAAATTTTTTCTCTTTCCTCTCTAATTTTAGGTGTGGACTTGATTCATTCTAAAAGTATTTATAATTAAGAGACCTACCTATATGCATTTCTTATTTGTGTAACCTGCCTCTTGAGACGTGGCTATCAATAAATAATTTTGCAGGACTATTTATTAAGTTTAACTGCGGTTTGTGTGCTCTAATGATGGCCTTACATTTACTGTGACTTGATAGATTTGTAACTTTTGTTAATAATATCTCATAACAAATAAATAAATAAATAAAATGAGGGAAAGATTACAAAACATAGAGAGAAAGATTTCCTAAAACCTTTTTGTTGGTGTATTAAACATTTTATTTGAAGAGATATTCATTTCCGTTAGTGTGAAGTTGACTCTACCTTCCACAGGCCCATTCTGAAAAAGTTCTGATGTATTGTATTATTCCATTAGAACTGTGAATATAATATTTAGACAGAAATGTTTCTGTCTTGGATGACACTAACTTCTACAACGGCATTCTTAATGATTGTTATTATTGAAAATGGTTAATAGTTGTTTAAATAAATCAAAGGTTCCTTGAGATGGCAAAGCTATTACTGTATTTTTTAAGAAGTTAACTTTTGTAAGAAATATGCATTTTTATACGGTCAAGTGTAGTTTCATTTCTTAAATTAAAAAACATTATTGTAGTACAGCAGTAGAAAATAAGAAAGCTAATATCTGCAGAAATAGTCTTACCTATGTCTGTAGTTAAAATGTAGATCATGTGTAGAGTTATACAGCTTGTTAGTGAAGTTAACACTTTTCTCGTTGTTAGTTTGAAAAATGGAAATTTTCATTAATTTCTATTTATAATAAAATATAAGAATTTGTGATCAAAATAGTTTTATGTGTTAAAAAAAAAATCTAAAATACCCTATATACTTAGTTTATATAATGGTATTTAAAGTTTTATTTATCATTTTTGATCATACTAATTGGTATTTTGTTTTGTTCTGCAGCAACAAGAACAAGACCCTACTAACTTATATATTGCAAATCTTCCCCTAAATTATAAAGAGACAGACCTTGAGAATCTACTTCTGAAGTATGGACACGTTATTTCCACTAGGATTCTCAAAGATACTACAGGAACAAGTAAAGGCGTTGGATTCGCAAGGTAAGAACAGTGTAATTTTACAATATAATACTGCATATATAATAAAATATTAGAAATATGTGTTATTGAGTTACAAAATTGAGTGTTCAGGGATTATGGTCTCATCTCTTCCTCCTTCTCCCTCCTTCAAAGTTCTGTGCAGTTAATACTGTACAAAGTCAGAAATACCTCAATGGTTTTTTACATATACAATTCTAATATTTATCTATCCACTGCTTGATTATGACATGATGTCAAAAGGAGGTACTTGATATCCATCCTGAGCCTAAACTGTACCAAGTGTTGCTCATCATCTTTGTGATACAAAGAACTTTATATAAGCATTCTTTTGTCATACGGAGATGGTCCATCTCTTATCACTTCAATCAATTTTGAAACTTGATTTTATAAATTCACCACTAAACCTATTAACTGTGATTAACTCCATTAAAAATAATTTTATGAACAAAAAATAAAAGGGTTTACATTTTTTGTACTTATTTAATTCATTTTGACTATTAGAACATATTTAATTATAACCTTCATTTTCATTTATGTAGAGAGAAACAGTGTACTTTTAAGGAAAAAACTTGTGCAAATAATAATATGTATTGACATGATTTTCAAAATCTATGCTCTGTCCTTTCATTATTGTTTCCCTTAAACATTTGTACTACAGGAATTTAAAACAATTGTTGTGGTATTTGATAGCTATAGATATGGTACAGTGTAATTTCAGAAATCTTGCCTTCAATAGTCTGACCCCCTCAAGTAAATCATACTTACACTCTCAAAAAAAGAAGAGAAAAATAAAAGAAAGTAGATGGAGAGTTTTTTCAGAAACAAATATCCAACCTAAGATGCATGCCTTCGAAGTCAAATTTTAGAGGATTTCCTCAGCTCATTCGAACCCTCCAAAATAATGAAATTAGTGTTCATGAATACTTCATCTTCTATTTTCAAAAGCTAGAATAATTGTAAAAAAACGCAGCATTTGGTCTTGATGGGCAACAGTTCCTATTATATAAAATTGTTTTCTTGTAAACTCTAAGAGGAATGAGGAAGTATGGGTGTAGATAAGAAGGAAAACATATGTTTTCAATTAATAATATGGTTTGTATTTATTGAGTTTTAATCTTCAATTGCAAACAGCTTTTCCAAATGCCTTTAATATGAACATCCCCCTGTAGGAATTTGAATTTCTGATAATTGCACTATGTTCATAAAATTATATTGATATAGTAAAGTGTTCTTAGAAAATTAGTTGTAATGATGCACACACCTCATCTCATTAGACAAGGTTAGCTATTTTTGTATTTACCATAATTTTTGTTGATGCTCATGACCCTTTTTCTAATTAAATGCCTGTTAAATGATTTTTATTGGGACCTCGTTATTGATGATGTTATTAGATTATGGAAAATATTAAATTTAATTTCTAACCCTTGTCGATGCACTAAAGATCTATCAAACTTAAAAAATTAACATATATCCTTATATTCTTGTTAATAGGTCATGCCATGTATTAATCAGGCTCTGCAAGTATGCACAGATTTGCTTCGATAATTTGTAATTATAGTCTAATCATTATTTCTCATCGTACCCTCATAAAATACCCCCCTACCAGACTGAAACGACTAGAAACTGCCCGACGTTTTCGACTACTGCAGCTTCGACGAGACAAACACTCTTAAGCTTTCAATCAATTACAAACGACTCATATATAGACAATAATAAGGCCTTTTTGGAATTAAGCTTTGGGGCTCCACTAAAACATTGAATTCCTCTCGTATCCAATCCCTAAAATCCAAAATCCTTCGTAAAATCCTCAACGCTCCTTACTTTGTCATAAATAAAATCATCCATAAAGACCTTAATGTTCCATATGTTTCCTATTTGGCCCAATCCAGATACCTATCCTTCCATAACAAATTGCAGAACCATCCGAACCTACTTGTTTCAAAGCTTGCTTCCTCCTCGATCTCTGAAAAGAAGATGGCCTCGGGACCTTCTAATATAGAACTTTAATTTGAGTTCTACCAATGGGTAGTTTCTTGTCATGTTACCAATGTCACATTTACTTGTTGTATTTTTTATGTAATACAGTTGTAAATTTCATTAAAATTAAAAAAAAAAAAATCCTTATAAAATTAATACGTACCAACATAATTCTATGCTATGTTTAATCTTTTGTGAATATATTGTCCAAATATACCGAATACTCATGTTAATAATTGTTTTCTTAGGATGGAATCTAAAGATAAATGTGAACAGATTATTCAAGCATTCAATGGAAAGCCTCTTCCTGGATGCAAAGATGCTTTATTAGTAAAGTTCGCTGATGGTGGACAGAAAAAACGTAATTTATACAGAAATGACGCAAGAATGTGGAGAGAAGGAACTGATGTAAGTGTTTGATGCCAAGATCTTGTTCTTTTCACTTCATTTATATAGTTATTTATTTGTAATATTTTATTATTTGAAAAATTCCTTTTCTTTTTTCTAAGTTTTGTAAATAATTAATTTTCATGACTTTCAAAAATGTTTTCAACTATTTTTATTTTTAACCTAAAAAGTTTTATAAAGGGATAAAGCAAAACATAATGTTTTGTCTAAATACTAGTTAATACGAGTAAAATATAAATTTTTATGTTGTTATGTTTTTTCAATTAGTTAATTGCAGAACTTATGTGATTTGATGATTTGATTTGAGATAACATTCAATAACATAGTAATCTTGTTTTCTAATTATAGAGTGGGCAGATGGGTTACGATGGGTCGAGCCAGAACGGAGTTGCTACTCAACATATGTTGCCCGCTACGCTGACTGGTTACGGCAGTTACCAAGCTCAGGTCTCGAGCTACCCCCTTCCAACTTCTTGGGCACACAGCATGCTACCCGCACAGTACACGGTCATGCAGCCAACCCCGCATATGTCTGGAGTTGAGGTATGCTTATTGCTCAATTTAATTGTTCGTTTTTTTTATTTTATTAAGAAATATATATTTTTTTAAATGTAGTGTTTGAGACAAGGCTTACTTAATGGTTTGGAATTTTCCCATTTATATCCTAATCACTTTGTCTCTTTTTGGGCAAATTGCTCTTTTATATTAATTTAATTTAATATTTTAATTTTATTATAAGCATTTTCTTTCTTTCAGTAAATATTATTTACTTAGTAAATGTAATTAATTAATTGTATTTGTGAATTTTGCTAATCAACAAACTATTCACAATTATTAAATTTATTAGTATTACTTGGCATAAATATTATCCTTTATATGTGATATATCTTCAACGGCAAATTTCAGCGGAGAGGATTTCTTTATAGCAAAAGTTTATAAGTTGTCTTTTAAGTGTAAAAATAATCATTTAAATTCATAATTTTTTTTTTTTATATTTGATTATACTAGTTGGTTTTAAATTATCATCTTTACTCAGGAACTGTTTTTTTCATGATTTTACCTCTTTTTTTTTAATTTATTATGATTATGTTTTTGTAATTAACAACTCTAATAACTAAAGTTGAGGTTTATACCATTCTTTGTTAACTTTCAAGTATTGAAAAATTTAACTTAAGTAGATTGTTTTGGTCTGAGAAAATTTTTCTGATTTATGTTATAGAAAAAGCCATAATAAGAATGGTATTCGATTCTGTCAAATATTGTACTATTCACTAAGTATAAAGTAATGGCCTTCCTTAGTAATTTTCTAATATTTTCTATCAAATGATTGTGATATCTGTATAGTTTATCCATTAGTTTTATTTATGAGGTAATATTATAGTGAAATTATATTTTTATTACTTATGTCATGTGCTTGAGAGGTTTTAAATGTATTAAGAATATTTTAAAAATAATTCTTGAATATTTAACGTTGTGTGATAAGAGTAGCATATGTGTTTAACAGATGATGCAAAGCGCTGATCCAAATACAGTCCAGTACGCACCAGTTATCAGGCAGCTGTCTGCTCACATGAATACACTTCAGATCAGCCCAGCACCTCCTGTGAGTTCCCTTTAACATTACCTGATTTAGAAGGCCCTGGGGCAGTGGTTAGCAACCGGAGGTTCCCTCCCACCTTCCTGTTTTTATATGCATTTCTTCCAGTCATTTCCACTTCTCAACAACCATAACTTTTTTAATTGTTTGTAAATAGATTAATAAATAGAACTTTTTTCCTTTTGGATTATTACATTCATCTTTTTTTACATGAACAATTCTGTTAGTATTATAGACTTAAATTAGTTTAATGAGTTTTAAATTTTTTAGCCTGCTATAATAACTGGTTGTTCTTCCACTGCCATAGGGTCCAAGATTGTCTTGATTTGAAATTTATGAGGAAATCTATTTTATAAATTATTGAAGGATTTTATAAATATTTAGGATGCAGGCATTATGAAAAATTTTTATTTATGCCGACGTTTCAACCATCCATCATCAGGGTGTGGTTCGAACACTGAAAGCTTTCAAGTACTCAACTTATTACTTCAACTTTATTACTGAGTACTTGAAGGATTTCAGTGCTCGAACCATGTCCTGATGATGACCCACATGTTTGGGTTGATATGTCGGCACAAATAAAAAAATTTCATAATGACTGCATCCTGAATATTTATCATCCATGAAATCTATTTTATTTGAAACAAATTTTTTTTTATTTTTAGCTTTCTCAATATTCTTCTAATCCAAAGATCACTTCCAAATTTATGATATAAAATAGAATTTTTTTTTTCATTGTTAAATTCATTACTTTCAAGCCAACTGACTATCAGTAAATGAAACTTAAAGTACTAAAATCACTTGTCATAATAATGAAAAAAAAAAAATCTTATGGAATGGTACCACATATGCAGTATTCGGGGTGCTCAAAAGGGGGTTTCATGGCGCAAGTTGCGCTATCAATATTTATATAAGGGAGCAAATATTGATGGGGTTTTAATTTTTGAGGGAGCATATTTTGACGGGGTTGTGAATTTTCAAAATGAAAAGTTTCAAATAAAAAAATAAGTAAAAGCATGGTATAGGCCGCAGGATGTGTAAGAAGCCCAGAACAATGAAATATCCTGTTAGAAGGGGTGTGAGAAGGTTTATGGCCTTATATTGGCCTTGGGGGCTGGATGGGCACCCCTGCACATATGCTCTTAGTATGTTTGTATTCACAAGAGATCCTTCATCCACCTCCTTCTCGATTTTATGGGGTGTTGCAGAGAATGTTTGTTTGTTTTGTAGTGTTTTAGGATATCATGGTTATTATTAATACCTGATGTTTTTTATAATTTACAAATTACAATAGGAAGAATGCAAAGAAAAAAAAAAGAGAATAACTTAAAAATTATAAATGAACAAAAATAATTTTCAGAAAAATAGAAGGAACAATAAAAGATTAGAATTAAGATTCTCTAGATTATAAAATCTTTCATAATAATTTACAATTTGGCCCTATTCTACTTTAAATACACCAGTAAATTTTTTTTTTTTTCACTTCAGTGATTTCACATTTATGGATAGTTCCTTAAACATGTTTCGAGATTCATAATTGATACTACAAAAATCTGTTTTATTAAACATATGAAACAAGTTCATTTAAAGGTTATTTCTATTGCAGAAATTAATTTATTTGAACCAAGTACCTATTTAGGAAGTGACAAGGAGTTAATTATGACTCTACAGATATAAAACAATTTTGTGTTATTTTAAAAATTTCATATCTTTAATAAAAAGAATAAATATTGAATTTATGTTAAATCACATTCAATCAATTCATATTTATAATGTTACATTTAATTTTTTTCTAGATTAGGTTTACTTTGTAGTCAGATGTTTACGCTATTGTTTATAACCGTGAAATCACTAAAGTGAAAAAAAAATCCACTTGTGTTGTTAAAGTAGAAAAGAAGCCGCAATTTAAAATAAATTTAATAACTGAGTTTGTGGTTTTCCCATCTTCTCATAACACCATAGATATATTTTGTGGAACTCCAAGCTCATTAAAAGTCTACCATATTCTGGCTGACGATCTATAATATGCTTTACGAGTGTTTATTTGAAAATTAAATTTTTAATTGTAAGCTATACAAATTCATCGTGTATTATAATTTTATTTTATTTTAATCTATTTTATTGAAATAATATTTATTTTGTTATTTTCTAATTGCAGTACATTGCAGCGCCAGCGACTCCATATTCATACTACGGACATGCTCCTTCAATAATTCACACTATGCCGATACCAGAGAATGAACACAATTCAAACACTGCTTCACCTGACGACACCTACCAGTACCAGCCCCAGCCGCAGAAGTAGGGTAGACTCCAGTCATGAATTCTAGCCTCCAAAACGTTACCTTATATCAATTTTTAATACAGTGGCGGCAACATACACAGAGAAGATAAAAAAAAATGCAAAAAAAGTACAAAAAAAAATTGAAAACTGAAAAAAAATGAAAGAAACTATATATTTAATTTGGCTACACACGTGGCCCACAGATGGTGAGAATACCAATCACACCCGGGTTGGCATTTGAAGAATTGTTACCATTCATTGGCTACCAATGGAGCAATTCCATCGGTAGCTTTGTAAAGGTAACAAACAACATTTAATTGAGGCTCAATGTTTCTCATTCTTAACTAAATATTTTTAATATATTTTTTCTTTCTTTTAAATTTCGAATGAGGTCTCGATTAGGTTATTAGTCGGTATTTGAATTATTCTTCTGGTACGGTATATGTATATTAACAGTGAGCCATAAAGTAGATGCCATCAACATTTATTTAATGAAAGAAAAAGATAAATCAATTGGCTCAATTTGAATTGTTAAATTATTTTTTCATAATCAATTATTGTGTAGATTTTATTTGTGTTATGTTTGTTGTAAGTGATTTGAGGAAGGATTTATATTTAAGAGTAAAAATAGTTTATGAAAATAGTTTTTCATATTGTTTGTATTTTTGAATTCATCATACAGATGTGAAATTTACGCAGTAATAGTGGACGTAACTTGATATTTAAAAAAAACTTACATGCATTGTGATGTGTAGTGTACAGTTAATATATTTATTCTACAAGAGAGTTTTACGAGAGCTGAATTCTATAGTTGCTCGTCACTTTGAAAAAAATATATACAAAAAAAAAAGGTGTAAAATACACAGAATAACAAGTGTGCAAAATTTAATTCAAATTCTCTTCTTTACTGTTGGAAAAAAATGACCTTTCGCATTAATCCCATGGCTATATTTTGTAAATTTTAAAGAACCCAGCCCTTAAACATTCATTTAAATTTTTTAAGATATAAGTAAAGTAAAAGTTTGTTATTATTTATTTGGTTGTTGATATTTGAAAATTTTTAATATTTATATATAAATAATTTTTTAAAAAGTACGCTGAGCTGTTTATACAATTGGAAAAATTCATATCTTTGTAGAAAGTAGTCAGTGTATTTTCCATTCCTTTTAACTTTTAAATGGGTAAGAGACCATTTCGCTAGTCTCGTCGCATTGTAGATATTAATATTAAAAAAAGAAAGTAATTGTTTCTTTGTATTCGTTGTTAACACTTGTTATACATGACAAATAAACGTTGACTGCACCTTCCTATTTGTGTATTATATTATAAAAATTATATTAAGCCTTGTAATATGTGTATTTAAAATTCCATTTAAAAATGATTCATATCTTTCGTGTTTGTAGAAAATATTATAGCTAGCTATTCTGGTCCAGCTTTAATAATTTGTCTTCAATATATGTGTAAAATCGTCCTGCTAGGGTTACATTTTATAAATAGATGAAAAATCATTAATTTTTCCACTTGAATTCACAAAAAAATAAACTTTTGTACTTATTGTATTGTAAATGTTTTATTCTCATACCAAAAGAAAAAAAACAATATATTTGTATATATTTATATATATATATATGTATGTATTTGGTTCTGTTCAAAAATTATCAGCATATAAAAGAAATACAATACATGAGGGAAGATGTGCTGTTGTAAATACGTATATGTTAAATGTGTTTCTTAGAAATGTCTAAAGCTTTTAACAGTTTAGAGCATTTTTTATTATGGAAAATTACCAGACTAGCAATTATTTAAAAATAAAAAAAAATTGATGAATCATAATTCATCAGTCTTCCAACTTGTTGTTTGGTTTTCTTCTTTTGTTTCTGTTCAATTAACTTTTTTTTCTCTTCTTTTTTACATTTATAAAGCATCTGTTTATATTAATCATTACTGTAATTGTACATTCTGTGTCTTATTCTGATACTAAAAACTATATTAATCCGATAGATGTTCTTAAAGTATATATTGTAAAATACAATTTTATAGGTAAAATATGTGCCACGTCAGGGGGTTGTACCTGTCGTAGACAATGTTCCAAAAGAAGTGCCAAATAATAATAATAATAATAATCTAGTAGGAGGTGCAGTTGACTGAAGGTGAACCAAGGCTGTGATGTGCCAGGCGTGTGCTGATGTGGCCTCTAGCCGGTCCGTCCCCTGCCCGCTGATGTGCATGTGTTCAATCGGGGCCTTTAACAAGAGTTGTTTTCAATTCTTAACTCAAATCACCTGTCATCTCTTATAACGATGATGCCGAACTTTGTTCAGGGCCGTTAGTACAATCAAAAGGAGGCGAACTGGTCAGACCAAACAATAGCAAACATAGGGCATATCACAGCACTATTTATATATATAGATATATAAAATATAAAGAGGACTGTTTATTTTGATACTTTTAACCTTGACACAAGTCAAGTAAAGTACCACTATTTTTTTATGAACAATAGTTTTTATCGAAAATGTGTAGCAAATGTGTGTGTTTTACTGGCTTTAAAGGTTACTAAATGCTTAAATAATATACTACAAGGAGAATAAGACTCTTTTGTCGAGAGAATTTAATATCGAGGGTCATTGTAGAAAGAACCACAAACGTTCAAATAGGGAATAGGTTAATTTTTGTATCAAAAAATGTGATTTTTAAACATGTAAAAGACCTTGATTGTAAGTTGAGAATATATTAGCTTGCCACTTCCCTAATATTCATAATTTCCTCAATTATTGGTGTAGATAATTTGCTTTGAACAATCGTACATCAGAGCCCTATTTTTTCCATTCGCTCAATAAATGATTTGAAAGCCCTTCCAAAAAGAAGAATAAAATATTTGAAAAATAATTAAACTCATGAATAAATTTTATGTTTCTTGGAAACTTTTGTATTTGAAAAAGTAAAATCAGCTGTTTATTACATTTATATATTAACTTTTTGGAGCATTTCAAAAAACTTAAAGCTTTTGTAGAACATCAATTGACAACAGTGCCATTCGGTTTCTACTGTTGTTTGTTATTGTAAGTGGAAACACAACTGACAAGACATACAATTGAATAATTTTATAAAACTCCAAGGTTATGCATCTTGCATAACCTTTAGATTTAAGGTTAGTTAATAATAAATATATATATTTAGGATAAGTAAAGAAGTAAATCTTTATGAAACAATTTTTTCTGAAAAGTAGTCGGTAGATTGTAGTGTAAAAATGTAGAGAATAGTTTTTAAATTTAGGCTTTAAAGTGAGAGAAAAAAAAAACTTTTTTGGGCATAATTAATTTGCTGCCATTGTTGAATTTTACCGCATCCGAAGTAATATCGCTTGCTGAGTTTTTCGTATTTTTTTTTCTCCCCTCTTTTCCAGTTTGAACGGTGTGATATGTAGTAACAAAATGCTTCTTCTAACAAATTACTAACTGGAATTGTTGATGATGTAACAATGAGTGTTTCTAAAGCATTTTGAAGCTTCATAATTTTTGTAAGTTGGTTTAAATCAATGTTTGTACTGTCTTGTGGTAGATTTTAGGAATCGTAGGTGTAGCTCTTTACGCGTGATTTAAATATATTAAAATAAAAACGAGAAAAAGGTTTTTTTTTTCATCTACTCTTTTCTTTGATATAAATTGGAAGCCTATTTTGAATGGCTAAAAGGTCACATGGGCAGAGGGTTCCACACTGAGTTAGATTCCTAAAAATAAAAAAAAAATAAATAAAAAAAACTATTTTTAAATGTTGTAAAAATTCTGTAGGCTTAGTTTAGCTTATAGTATTTTTAGAATAATTTTAATAATTAATAAGCTAGTAATTAGGATTGTACTCTCCAGAAAAGAATAAAATGGATTCGGGCTTAAAAATTTAACGACTGTTAAAAAGTCTGATTTAGGTTTTTCATAAATATGTGTTATGTTTAAATAAGCATAAAAAAAAAGAAAAAAAAAAAGAAGGAATTTTTGAACCGTTTTTGTGAACACAAGATATAAAGTAGGTTTAATGATTGAGAAGTGCTAGTATTCAAACTTTGATTTAGGAAATGTTCCAGGGATGTCAGATAACATTAATATAAATAAATTTAAAACAAAACATATTTTTAATAATTTATTATACATTAGCCAATGTTGAGCTCAATATTTGTAATATTCCTTTGACCGCAAGAAAAAGAAAGAAAATAACAAAAAACCAAAGTACCTTTCTCCAAGTGTCCGGAAATTATAGAAATAAATGAACTTTAGATTTTGTATACACTTTTTTAGAATATAGGTCGTTCTAGAATTAGAATGGTTTATTAGGGAAAAATTCCCTTGTCTAAATTAGAGACAAAATGTAAAATTTTTTTTATTTCTGTTCTCATAAAAAAACCAGAATCTTTTGACTTTCCCCCTTTTTTTTTTTTTAATTAATTTGTCATAAGATATGATGTGCATTGGACATTGAAAAGAAGTTTCACCAAAAGGTGAAAAAGTTTTTTGTCAAGATGGAAGGAAACGGAACTCTTGGGGTCATAACATGGAGATAGAATTTCTTGTTTTAATCTTATTTTTCTTTATTTATTTTTTTGAATATTGTGTTGTAGGTTATAATATCTCTCCTCAAAGTGTTATATATTTTTTTATATTATCAAAGCTATAAAATGTCTCAGAAATCCACAGTTAGTAAAATCATTCCGTAGCGAGTACGTGTAGGATAATTGGATCACAACTTGTGAGTTTTTATGTGAGAGGGTTTCTGTGACCTTTTCTATTTTATTTTTTTAATTTAATTTTTTTTAAATAAATTTAATTGTATACATTCTTAACAAGTCTTTCCATTTAAATCATCTTATAAATTAATGTTAATTTATTTACTTTATACCTCTGTTGTTATTATAGGAATAATTTATGAAAATAGGTGCAATATTATTGTTAGTGCGATGTAATGTTTTCCTCTCCCTCTAATTTTGGATTCTTTTAATTATGGTATACTTTATGGTAATATTGGAAACATGCATATTATTGTTCTGCATTGGCTTGTTTACAAAATTAAAATTATAAATGCCTGTGAAATAACTACCTCCAATTAGAGTTGTGGTTGTGCCCACAGATTTGTTGTATTCAGGATAGGCCTTATTTCTTTAATAATGCTATGCTAAAAATAAATGATTCCCCATAGTTTTTAATACAAGAATAGAAACAATATTTATGGTAATATTTATTTTTATATACAATATAGAAATCCAATTGTAGTTTGGTTACTTAAATTATAAAGAGGGGGGTAGGGTTTGACCTAAGTGCACAAAGCGAGTTTTTTTTCTTTTCTTTTAAGCCGATATTATTTTTCTCAAAATATATATTTATTTTTTATGAAATGAAGTTTTAAACAAATTCAAATTTAAATAGTATAATGTAGGTTAAAGGTGTGTTTGGATTTGTAGTTAAATTATAGTACTATGGCTTTGAAATACCTTGTAACTATCAGACTATACTCATCCCCGTACTGTAGTCTATTATCCTAAAAATATTTATGTTTGGTTAAATTATTTAAACTTCAATCAAAGGTGCTAGTCGATTAAAAAAAAAAATTGAATATTAGCTATACCATGATTAAAATTCCAAAATTATATTTCTAGGGATGAGTATATGATTACAATAATGAAGTATTTATTTTCATTAGATTAAGTAGTTATGTAATTAGTTGTACCGCAAAGGCAAAGACTTCAATATTCCAAAGATTTTGTTTATTTCTCTTAAATAGTTTTTTTTCTTTGTAATTTGATTAATCATCATTATTATAATGAGCTACCTTGAAATAGAATATGAAATTGTTATTAATGTACAAAGTGATATGTTGTTTATTTTTTCGGTTATGACATGTATTTTGTAAAACAATTTCCCTGAAACATTATTGGTTAGGAAAATGCTTTTGTTTTTTCTCATCAATTTTGTTTCTTGTTACGACTCCTCTATTTGTATTTTGTCGAAATTTGAATATTAATAAATCGGATGTTGCCTGAAAAGAAAAGGAGTGCTTCGAAGCAAACTGATCGGCAGTTTTGAGTGTCGTGATAAATCTTAGTTACAAGAGAGAGGACATGACATTTAAGATCATGCAAATATGCATTAGTGTATTAGTGAATGTAATGAATGATAAG
The DNA here is from genome assembly GCA_928085145.1 of Nezara viridula. Classification (NCBI taxonomy): domain Eukaryota; kingdom Metazoa; phylum Arthropoda; class Insecta; order Hemiptera; family Pentatomidae; genus Nezara; species Nezara viridula. The sequence continues at coordinate 73,558,560 of OV725082.1, forward strand.
TTAATCATTGAGAACTGTGTTTTGGGTTTTATTGAATAAAAAAACCATCAGAGGACTAATATATTTGATAGGTTTAATGTTTAGTTATTAGTGAAACAGATTTTTTTTTCTTGATTGAAAATGAAGATGAATTAATATATATATAAATGAAAATATAACGGAAGCTCGAATTGCTGCCTCTCGAACGGGATGTAATGGTTGCAACAATCATGCATGCTCTTAAATGACCCTGTCAGCTTCATTCATCATTGTTTCTCTTTTTTTTAAAAAAAACAAAACGATGTAATGTCCAATTTGTACTGATCCTAATAAAGATCTGTATCTTGGATAATTTTATGTATTTTTTTCTATCACCGCTCCTTTTCCTCTCTTATCATTATATAGGTGTAATATGAATTATCAGGTTTTGGAGCAAATATTTTTATTTCATAAAATAAGTATTTTTTTTTATTTCATACTCTAATGTTGTAATTGTTAGATCACATCTAATTATTCATAAAAAATTAACACAATATAAATTATTCGACTTTTATACTCCAGTCTGGTGACTCATATAACACAATAAATCCAATATTAACTTTTTATATGATTTAAAAAAATTCTTCAATAATTATTTTTGTTTTGGCATTTGGTGTGTGAATTGCACCACTTTAGTGATTGTTTTTTAGGTTTTTCATGACTCTTCAAATCAGCTATCAAAATTTTGTAGGAGTGTGTAAAATACAAAATTTCTATGTTTAATTCAAAGTAACTTGAAAAATCTAAAGAACAATCACTAAACTGAAATTCATGCCCCTCACTCCACAATAACAAAATAAAAATAATAATTATAATATGAAATGTTTAAAAATAAAACTAATGTTATTTTGAATTATTTTATGTACATAGTTAAAATTAAAACTCCATATCAGTTATCTAAATAAGAAAAAATATCAGAAGAATATTATGAAATTATTACAAGTGTTAATAAAATTACAATTATATATTAAGCACACACATAAATGTAATAAATTTAGGTCCCAGTTTACAAAAAAAAAAAGGAAGAAAAGCAGTCATCTTAGCGGCAACAGAGGATCTAAAGTTCATTTTTCAATTGTCTCAACATAGACACCAATGGAGTGTTGCATACATTTTATTAGATAATGTTTGTTATGTACAACCAGCTCAATTTCAGGTTAACCAGCCAAATCGTTTGATTTGTGTAATTAATAATAATAATGATATGATTAAGCTTTTAGAGATTTTAAATTTTATTATTTTTTATTTGTTCTCATTCAAAGTTCCTATTCAAAGCTTAATAACCCATTGCAAATGACAAAAGAGGTCCAGGGCCTAGCGTAGTCTTGGTGGAAAACTTCACCCCTCTGATTTGCCAGTTCTGGTCATTTTTTCTAATGATTGATCCAAATTTGTTAAATGTGAGATTTATAATCTTAAATCAATTATTACCCCTGATGGCAATAACTCATAAAAAATAACACCCTTAAAATTCTACAATAGGGAAAGCATAATCTGTTTTGGATGCAATTTGTTGCTGCTTGTAGTGTTGACTTAAATTGAGATTGGGTGATCCAAACATCAAGCTTGGAAACGTAGCGGAGCTAGTGTAAAAATGTTTTTTTTCTATGCTTGTGTGAGACACATCTTGGGCAATACCATTCTGCTATGTTTTAGAGAAAAGTTATTCGGGATGCGTCTGGATGATTATTGGTGATAATTACCCAGAAATATTTAATAAAAAATCTGCTGCATGCAACACAACTTTTGCTTACCTTCCTACTTTGAATAGAAATTATTTTCAGGGCAATGTTGAGCAATTATAAAATTTTTGAAGTGCACTTTTACACCTACAAAGAAATTACGAGATTTTCATTACCTGCCATAGAGAGGTCAGAAGTTTTTACACTGATTTTTAATCAGATAATGTTTGGCTTTCACAAAGGGAAAATTCATCAAATTATTCACTAATTTAATTTTTAAAAAGGTCGCATGACAATTTTTCAGAATAAATGGACGTTGATACCTAATTATTTTAATAAAATATCAGATCTAGATTTATTAAAGTACAGTAAATGTATTTAAGGTTATGAACTTATGCTTTATACATCCATGAAATATTTTTATATTTCACTTCTTCTTTCACATAAGTACTATGAAATAGTTTTTTAAACAATGCAATTGACTTGATTAAGTGGATTTTAAATACTTGTTTTCAAACTTAAAAAAGTTTACATTTAATTAATAAATTTCATTTAATTTCCTTGGAATCATGTGATTTCAGTTAAATAATATTAGTTTTCACAAATTATTTATAATTTTTCATCACTCTCCATTACTTTCTGTATTAGATATTGTTTTTTTTCTAAAATTCTCCAATTTCCAATGATATATTATATGTAAACCTTCTGACTAGTATTTCTGGAAAGTGATTTTCGACTCAAATAAACATTTACCCTTTTTTCTCCATTTTTCAATTATCAAATATTTCAAAAGTTATATTTAGCATTTTTCGTAACTTAATAATGAGAGATGGTTAATTATTTAAAATAAACCAAATTAAAGGTACTTCAGAGGAAGTCATGTTTGAACATTTCAGCATTTAAGCCCTGTAAAGTGACATCAATGGAGATAATACCTCAATGGTATTGAATACCACTTAATTATACAATGATACACTGAGTGTAATCCAAATTGTTTGAGCTGTTTTTGAGAAAATTTTAAAAATTTGTATAACCGTTGATATAAAGTGCCACTTACAGTTAGTCGATTTTAATGAAAATACTGCTGTGACATCCAAGGCATACACCTATATTAAATACGTAATATCAGTTCCGTATGAACTTTCGTTTTTGAGCTAGACTTACCACATACAAACACACAGACCGTTTTGCGGGGCTTGGTTATTTAGACTCAGGGTACCTCAAAACGTGTATTTCTGTTGAAAACTCAGATTCAAAAATGTTCACGATCGCAATATTTTCCCGTACTATATATATATATATATATACCTACATATGTAGGTAAGTGAAAGTAAAAATTAGTAAAACAAATTTGAATCTATAATATAATGATTGGTCCAGAATTAATTAATGGGATTTCTTTTATCATGATTTCTAATTACCGATATTACCTGAGATAATAATCATATAAATAGGTGGCAGAATTAAAAATAACTTTACTAAAAATACTTAATTTATTGAATAAAGAATATATATATGATATACAAATTACATGGAAATATTGATGTACAAATTATATTTATTCTAAACTAAATAAAAACATGATTCCATATATTTAATAAGAACTCCATGAAGATATAATTCAGATGGACTCGTTTGAGAATGCCATGAAATATTTTAAAATTAATTAATCCACTATTGTTTGGGAATTAAACTTATCTGAGGTTTAAGAAATGATGTGGTTAGTTGGTGTTGATAGTCTTCGAGATTCCATCACTGCATATGTTGGTTCGATGTCATCTGCTCCAATCAAAGTCAAAGTCAAGGTCCAAACACTGCAAAGTTATAAGTCAGGAGGAGCCCATTCATTAGTCAGGCCTGAGTTAGTCAAGCTGCACACTCCGTCTCCCTAGGCAGAAGCTAACATAAGACCCTCTGTCCTTACTTCTATGTGATTTTATACAATAATCTAGAATGGAGCAAGGATAGTTCTGATTGGGTTTAAGTTCGGTGGGTGTAAAATTATTTAAAAGGGACAGACTAGGTAGGACCTGTTCATAACAATTCTGAGAAAAGTTTAATCTGAGGAAAGTAAGTGTTACTCCACCGTGACGGAGTCATGTCACTGTCAAGAAGTGTTTGATGTTGGCTTCCTCTTAACAGAAGTACGGCTTCATTTTTCCTTTGTTTCCATTGTTGGCACCCGATATTGAGTTTATAATCTTATTAGATCTATTTAATACATATCAATTTTCTCTTATGAAATCCTTGAATAGAAAATTGTTCTAGAAAGTAAAAACTTACAATACAGAGATCAATTTAATTTAAATAGTACACATTTTGAAAAGTAAATTCCAACATCATTGATGGGGAACATGGGCCTTTCATAAATGTAAACTGAGGTATATATCAATATTTAAATACTTAGATAATGGCTATATGAAAATTAAAATTCCTATGTACATATTTGCTTAAACAAACAAAAATACCAATAGTGAAATATAAAACAAAATATAGTGACCTCCTTTTACCAGCCTAACCTAAATGCTGCCTCTAATGATAAAAAGATTTACTCACCACATATGCTCTTTACCAAGAGAGGGGCATCAAAATTGTGTTATGAGCATCTTCATTACTATCAGCAATTAAGTTATAAAATGTAGCTATTAATATTTATGAAAAAAAAAACATATATTTTCTAAATGGACCTTGCTCTGATGTGAGGTTTATAAAGTTGTTATCATCATGAACAAATCTAAACCCAGCTGAGCGATTGATCGCAAAAGAGAAATGAGAAGCTTAATTTCTTTGATGGAAATATTTGAAGATTAGGCAGAGTGTGAAAATATTTCACATGAATTTATTTAAGGAATTATTGAAGGAAGTTAGTTGACTGTTCTACATATACATATCAATACTGATGAGTATTGTAATATCTTCAATGCTCAAACCACGTCCTGATGATGAACCACATGTTTGGATTGAAACGTCGACACTACTAAAAACCTTATAATGATTGCGTCCTGAATATTTATCACCCACGGATTTATTTAATGCCTTAGAACAATGCTAAGAAAAATTCAATAAACATGTAAGAAAGAAATTATACCTAATCAAATTTAAATTTTATGCATTGAGATGTATAAATATCTTTTTCTAGCTTTAATTATCTTCATAATTCTTTAGTTTTAAACTATCTGTTAATTTTAAATATCCTGTAGATAAATGAATAATAGCAATAAAAAATAAATGTGACCCACTATATTTGATATGAGTGACTATGCTTCACAATGGATTCATTTTGGATTTAGTAGGATTTAATTTATTTCTTAGCTAAGAAACTGTGATATGGTGAAATTCATTTAGCTTTAATTGAAAGCAACATTAAATTAACAATTTTAATAGTAATGTTAATTACTAATTTTAATACTAATGTTAATGTCATTCAAGAGGCATCAGCTGGATTAAAAATAATAACAAGGGAGTACTCATAATCTTTTTGTAATTGTACTTCAATGTAGTTTAAGTATAGAAGGAGCTTATTTCATAATTTATGTACATTACGTGCGGCCTTTGAAACTTGGCTCCCCCTTAGAAATTATGTAATGAGAAAAAAAATGTAATTTAAGAGGAGAAAATTAAACAGAAGTGAAGGACATAATATAATTATTTATTATTTTATTTTTTCAGAAGATGTTAGTCGGGGGGAGAAAGTATGGTAAAAAAAATACTATATTATATAATAGTATATTTATTGCATTGCTCAACGTTTTGACCTACATGGTAGGTCTCCTTCAGGGCTGTATAAGATACAAACATTATAAATTAGTTATTTAATTTTATATAAACGGTATATATTGATTATAGAATGTTACAGTAAATGTTACTAACTGACAGGTAGGAAGAGACCAAGAGGTTGTAAAGGTAATTGTTGGTCTGTTGACGAAAAAGTGCAAGTAGGTGAGATAAGAAAATACCATTATACCTAAAATTATTACAGTTGTAGTTGAATGCATTGGTCTAAGTGTTGGTTAAATTATTAAATACATCTGAGAAAGTGAGTATTGACTAGTATTTGTAAATATTATTAAGGTGTAGGGAATTTGAAAGAGGTCACGTTTTTAAGGTGAATGTATAAGGAATTGTATGTATATATATGCACTGATCTACTCCCAATTTAATTTCTTATATCACCTAATTTAAACCCCGAGTTAAATTTCAGAAGAAAAAAAAATGTGCACTTTGCACGTGGAGGAATGAATATTTTAAATTAAACTTTAAGACTATATATTTAATTATTTTTTTTTAGTTAAATATTAATCTCTAAGGGGTGCCTAAAGAAGTATATTTATAGACCCATTGTAGCAAACACCAATGAGATTTCTGCTCATCATTTTAATGTGTAGAACATTTTATTGGTGCTCTGTAAAAAGGGACAATTCAACAAAAATTGGATATTGTCAGTTTTCACATTTTTTTTTATATTCATGATATAAATAGTTAATTATATATAAAAATTTCAAATCAGTTACTTCTGTACTTGAAAACCACTCTTGAAGATTCTTTCATGTAATAATAATGAAAACAACACAACTTTCTAAAAAGTCTTGTATAATATCTCCTCAAAAATAATGAATTGTTGGATTCACCCTTTTTACAGAATGCTGACAATTAAAGAAACGTTGAACCTAAAAGTGTAGAGCAAGAAGAAATGGATTATAATGATAAAGTATTTTTAAAAAAATAGGGACTTGAGCAAAAAGAAAATATTGAATTTATAATGTCAGATATAAATTAAATAGAAATTCAAACAAATATATCATTTCAATTAGATGGTATTTAACAGAAGAGAACTGAACTAAATAAATTCGAGTCAAAGTTAATTAATGACCTTCGAAAATTCAAAAGCTTTTAAACAAGTATATTATCTTTTTTTTTCTCAAAGCCAATTTTATTCTAAACTTTATTCACCTCAAAATATTGCTATTATATTAATGGAAGGATAAAAAAATAACCTTTATATATATATATAGTATAATAACACGCATTTTATTTCTATTTTTTTTCAAATATGATTTTCCATCAAAGATACCTTAACAAAGAGCTCATCCTTTTCTGTTGATTATAGTAACCCCTAGTCCCATTCAAAACCAGTTTCTACTCATTTTTGCAAATTTTATTTGTTTATCACCTTCTGATAAAAGCTGTTTAATTTATCTGCATTGAATATATCTCAGTAGATAAAGAAAAAAAATTTCATATTATGGAAAAAAAAATTCATTAAAAACAATGTTTATAGAAAACAAAGTTAAAGCTGTAATTACTTGATAATCAAATAAGTATATGAATATAAATATACTTGAAAGATATGGCCATCCAAATTGATGGAATAGTCAGTTTTATTAGTAGGTATTTTAATCTATCCAGTGGCGAATGAAATAAGTTAGTTTACATTGATTTAAGTTAATTATATTTTAAAAGCGAGTTTTTAAAAAATATATATTATCTTTTATAATGATGCATAACAGTATAAATATACAAAAAAATGCATAACAACTATCACCTCTGTTGGAGAACTTTTTGATATAGTTTTCAGCAGAGGGGTTGCTTTATTATCAAATGCTATTACCAAATGAAAGGAGTAGTCATATTTCAATTCGTTATGTTTCAGTTCTTATTCGTTATTCAATTAATGAAAAATTTTTATTTATCAACATCCTAAAAAAGTCAATTGTTAGTGAAGAAAAAGCCATTTAAAAATACACATAAACTCCTAGGAGCTTAATATCATTTGTTAATTAATAGAACTTAGAAATTGAAATAAATCAAAGGTCACGCATTACACGATGGAGTGCTTTGTAAGAGTTTTAAACAAAACATGGTTGATATCATTTTTGTTTGAATACATTATATTTAAAAAAAAAACAATGTCAGGAGATTACTAAAGATTATATACTAGTTAAAATATCAAATAGAGGCAATAATTATGTCTTCAAGATATTGAACCGTTTTTGGAAGTTGCATGAATTAAAAGTAGTTTTTCTTTTATAAATATTCAAAATTACAATATTTTTTAAAATGCCTAAAAAATTATTTATTAAAATAATTAATTGAAAAACAATTGAGTAAATGCAAGTTTATTGGATGTAAAGTAGTGTGTGCCGTATAGACAAGGCGTACCACATTCACAAGCAATTTTTACTTTCACATACCTATATATGTAATGTAAAGTAAGGGAAAGTAATACATGAATTTTTTTTTTTTTTAATTTTCAACGGAAATACACGTTTTGAGGTCCTCTGTGTCCAAATAACCAAGTCCCGCAAAATGGTCTGTGGGTGTGTATGTGTGTATTTGAACATTCTAGCTTAACAACGAAAAATCATTCGAAACTGATATTACGTAGTTAAGATTGGTATATAACTGTGATGGTTCAGCAACTTTTCCCTTAAAATCGACTAACTGGAAGTACCACTTTGTGTTAATGATGAAACACATTTTTACAATTTTCTCAAAAACGGCTCAAACGATTTGGATTAAACTCAGTGTATTGTTGTATAATTAAGTGGTCTTTAATATCATTTTGGTCTTATCCCCATTGATGTCACTTTACAGGGCTCACATGCCCAATGTCAACATTCCTTCCTCAAAAGTACCTTTAATTTGGTTTATTTTGAATAATTAACTATATCTCATTGTTATGAGTTACGAAAAAATGCTAAATATAACTTTTGAATGGATTTGATAATTGAATAACGGAGAAAAAAGAAAAATGCTTATCCAGATCGAAAATGAATCTTAAATAATTTTTTTTAAGTTTGAAAAAAAAGGTTGATGTTAAATAAGGCAAAAGGTAAGTTTATTTTTTCTTCCAAAAAAAGTTTTAATTAAGTGTAAATACTTAATTTTTGTGTAACAAAAGTGTTTTATTAAGACAAGATAGCTAAAGACAAAACACCAAACATATATAGAGTGGATTTCACCGCCAACTATGGCGGAATAATCTCAAAATGAAGTAAGTAATATAATGAAATAGACAATGAAGTCGGCTCCTGGGAACTAGTTATTTGTCGTAAAATACCTATGACAGATTCGAGCGAGTCAAGAGCTAAAAAACTACCCACAGAATCTATTCTAGTTTTCAGGTTCTAAACAACATAACTAATTTACAAACAGAAGAAGTTAAAAGACCGCCTCAAAACGATATAATTCTACCAATTTTTTTAAACGGTGTTGAGAATTACCATGCATTGATGCACTTCAAACATTTTATAATAGCCCAGCATTGCCAGAAAATAATTTATTTTCAAAGCAGAGCGGTAAGTGAAAGTTGTGTGTTGCGGGCACAAGACTTTTTTATTCAGAATAAATAATTGTTTGCTAAAACCGGTCTAGAACTCGTTTCCGGGACATAGGAGCACAGTGTCTGAATTAAAAAAAAAGTTTATTTGGTCTAATTTGGTGTTTAAAGAGAGTTCGTTCATTAGTTTCTGAAAACAAATATACTTCCATGCATATTTTGTTTTGGTAAACTTGTTCCCGACCTTTAAAAAAAAAATTCCTTTTTGAAACATCAAAAAGAAAATAATGGGGAAATATGTATGTGTATAAACATTAGCAAATTCCTAAACTCAGCGCTGAACTCATCGGTGACATCTTTTCACCCAGTTTAGAGCGATGAGTTCAGCATTGAATTAAGGAATTTGCCCCATTTATTGTTAAAATTTAGAAAAGCTCTAGTTTAGCTAACGTCTATTTATAATGCAATACTCAGAACGATCAAATTCTCTGTACAATGGAAATATCCATACATTACAATGATCCAAAAACCAAACAAGGACAAATACACCCCCTCATCATATCGGCCAATTAGTCCGCTCCCAATATGTTCTAAAATCTTTGCGAGACTTTTCTATAAAAGACTTATTAACATACCGACGGACAGCCAAATTGTATGCAACTGGAGTATTTCTGGATGATGCTCAAGCATTTGATAAGAGTCTGGCATCAGGGTCTTCTCTTCGAACTAAAAACGATACTCCCTCCTACCTACTATCTTATCCTCTAATCCTTCCCTTCTGACATATTTTTCTCTGTCTGCAAAGGCTCAGAACTTTCTTCAATTATACCAGCCTTAGCAGGAGTTCCTCAGGTCAGTACACGCTCCACTTTTATACATCATCTACACACACGACATTCCTAACAGCGCCGGAACTATTACAGCGATTTTCGCAGACGCAGCCAATTCTGACAAGACATAATAATTCTACACACGCCCCACAGACTTTACACCAACTAACAAAACTAAACGATTGGTGCAAACTTTGGAAAATTCGACTCGACCAAGAGAAATCACAGCAAATTACTTTTACTCTACGACGTGAAACATGCCCTCCTATTTATCTTGACAATGCTGAAATTCCGCAAACAGATAAAATAGAATATCTTGCACTGACATTCGACAGAAGAATGGTATAAGGCATGGGGCCCACATATCAACAGAAAAGAAAAACGTCAAACCTCAGACCACGACTATTATACTCACTGCTTTCAAGACGTTCAATGAAAAAACATACTCTTGTCACGTTTTTAGACTTTCAACAAGCGTTTGATAAGGTTTGGCATTGTGGTCTATTGTACAAGCTAAAGAAAGTGGACACGCCCAAATATTTATATGACGTTCTGAGCTCATTCCTCAACGGCAGAACATTTACAGTTAGAATAAATAATATAAATTCAACCTTAAGACAAATCCATGCCGGCACCCCACAAGGTTCTGTTCTTTCTCCCATACTTTTTAACTTTTATGTTCACGACATTATCCAATCCACAAACACCTATCCATAGCTATGTTTGCCGACGATACAGCTGTCTTTTCCCAACACAATGATATATTAATAGCCAGAAATACACTGCAGTCTTACCTAGTAAATCTAGAACAATATTTAAAAAAATGGATGATTTGTCTCAACACCGAAAAATGTACAGCAAAAATTTTTACTCTTAGACGTCCCTCAGACCCACCTGAACTGATTCTCAAAAATAAAGAACTAAAATGGAACCCAGCTAGTGAAGCAGTAAAATACCTCGGAGTTTATCTGGACCGCCGCCTTACGTGGAATTACCATATAAATAATAAACTGACCCAAACATACGCAAGGTTAGCAATGTTATATCCCATAGTAAATAGAAAATCTAGTTTAAAACCAGAGACAACTGTTCTTATTCATAAAACCATACTAAGACCCTTGCTAATGTACGGATGTGAAGTCTGGGGAGCCGCTTCAGCTACGAAAAGAAAAAAACTACAATCCTTTCAAAACAAGGTATTAAGAATTGCAGTAGATGCCCCCTGGTTCATAAGAAACGCTCAACTACATCGAGAACTAAAATTGGAAACAATAGATGAATTCATCAAAAAAAGATTTAAAAAATTCCATACGCAGCTACCAGCAGTTAAAGGTGCAGTGGCCTACAACTTAGGAAACCCAACCTCATCTCGAAGACTGAAGCCCAGACTGATCCAAGACATCATGTTATGAACAATTAATAATTTTCTCTTTATTAATTGTAATTATTCAATAATTATAATGTATAAATAGTTAGGGGTGTCTTTTGCAAAGACTATACCCCACCAGAACAAATTGTTAAAAATCATCAAATTGTTACAACAACCATGTAAGGCCCACCAGGCCGATCTGGTAATAAATAAATTTAAAAAAAGACGTTCAGAATTAATATTAAAACAGAAACTGAACACATAAATTTATCTACTAAAGCCTATATGGACCTAACGATTCTCAACAGAACAACAAAATGGAGCAGCCAAAACGACCCACATACGAAAAACTTTCAGTCAAAAACTTTTAGGACTATAACTAAAGTTCCATGTTACGTCACAAAGATTACTTTACATAAAGATCTAAACATGCCAACAGTTAACGACCACATACGGACACACTACTAAAATTTTCACAATAACTGACATGGACATACTAACACACTGATACAAGACATAGCCACGATTAACATGTCCGAAAACTCCCTTCGGAGGCCCAAAAAAAGCTGGATGAGGAATTTCCTCACCTGAAAATATACAGAATTCAAGTCAAGAAGAGATGCCGCTGGGCATTCCTTTCCCTCACGCCGATCAAACCACTATTAGTATTTTCCAGATAGCAGACTCGCTGATTGTCAGTACCTCTGACAGGTGTGGATAAAAAAGAGTACTAAAAAACTGATTTTATTTCGTTTTCAGACTGAAAATTATCGATACGTAAAGGTAACTGCCAAGAACCAGTTTTTGGCAATGTTTTTATTCTCCCTTTAACGATTTTATTATACAAATTACAACGTATAAATTGTAATTCGTATAATAACTAAGGCGATAGGAAACCTGTTTTTGCTATATATTTAATCTAAATCACTTGAAATTTCTTTTAACAAGTAGTAAATGGTCCCATTTTTAAGATCCGTTATATTTAGTATATCTCTTTGAATTTATGAAAGTACAGGTCTGTTAACTACTGAAAAAAAGCTCCATTATAAGGTTCAAGCAGCTGATACCTATTACATTTCCAATTCCTTCATAAACATAAGTAAAAACAGAGAATATATATATATATATATATATATATATATATATACATATATATATATATATATATATATATATATATATATATATATATATATATATATATATATATATAAAGGAAAAGTACAACAAAAATTTTGGGATAAATCAAAGTAGTTAAAAGAGAAAAATGTAAAACACAGGTATGGTGTCCTTACTGATAGATGGTTGTTCCTGTGACACTCAGTGAATGAATTTGGCATTCATTATTTTGGTTACGGTTTTAGGCTAGACTAAAGCAAAGCAGACAAATATATAAGGAGAAAATACAGAGGCTAAATATCTATGAAATGGAGCCTCAGGAAGTCCTGAAATATTTGTATTCCATTTTTTGAGGAGGGCCTCAGCTACTGGAGCTTTTTTTTTTTTTTTTTTTTATTGGAGATATTTACAACTGTATTACAAGTAAAAATACATTCAGTAAATGTGAACAAAGGGATAAAATAGCATGGAATCACATGTTGAGAAACTACCCATTGGTAGCACTCTAAAAATGTATTTACAAAATGAGATCTCGAGGCCATCTTCTTTTCAGACGCCTCTGAGGGTTGTCAGGGATCGAAGAGGAAGCAAGGTTAGAAACGAGAGGGTTTGGATGGTTCTGAAGTTTGTTATGGAAGGATAGGTATCTGGATTGGGCCAGGTCAGAAACATAAGGAACATTAAGGTCGTTATGGATGATTTTGTTTGTGACAAAGTAAGGAGCAGTGAGGATTTTGGAAGGATTGGGTACGAGAGGAATTCGATGGCTTAGTGGAGCCCCAGAGCTCAATTCTGTAAGTCCAAATAGGTCTTATTGTAGTTATGTATATGAGTCTTTTGTAATTGACTGGGAGGTTAGAGCGTTTGTCTAGTAAGTGCTGGAGTAGTCGGAAACGTCGAGCTGTTTCTTGTCGTTTCCGTCTGGTATGAGGATTCCAAGTTAGACGTTTGTCTAAGTGAAGTCCAAGGTATCGAATTTGTTCAATAGGGATAAGTGCGTATTATTAAAGGATACTGTAGGACAAGAGGACATAGGTTTACGACGAAGGGTAAAGGTGATTTGATGGGATTTATTGGAATTTATTTTTATTCTCCAGTTTTGACACCATTCTTCAAGGTTTGTGATGTATGATTGAAGGGTTTGGGATGCAATTGTTGGGTCGTTATTAACTGATAGGACACATGTATCATCGGCATACGTGGTAATAACTGTGGTAATGACTGGTTGGGATATCAGCTGTATAAACTGTGTAAAGGATAGGGACCTAGGATACTACCTTGAGGAACAACAGCGGCCTGGGAAAAAAGGGATGAATAGGCATTATTATGATTTACTTTGAAGGATCTATCAGTAAGATAGGAACGGATAATGAGGAAGTATGTAGGGTGTAGGAATTTACGGAGTTTGTAAAGCAGTCCTGGGTGCCAGACTCGATCAAAAGCCTGTTATACATCGAGAAAGACTCCCGTGCAGTACATCTGGAGCTTTTAACATAGTAATTAAAAAATACATATTATATGCCATATAAGTTAAAATAAACGTTATTACATGTTTACCTTATCTTTTACTAATGTACAATTCATAAATACCGGATTATTTCGTTTATCCTTAAAAAAATTGTATTATTTATACCTGAAGCGCAGAGCGGTTAAACTACATTTTTCAGCAACGTTATTAACTTAAAGGAATCATGCAAACTAATTAATTGTGAAGGAGAAATTTTATATTTATTTTTTAGTATCTGTCAGTAGTTAATCCACAACTAGATTGTGTAGTAAACTATTATGTTAAAAACTGTATAATGCGTTAAATGGGTTTAAAACTATTCATTTTATTTTCCTGGTAATATCAGACTGCGGTTATACGTAGTGTATGGTTATACAGTTATAGCCTACTGCGACGTATTATTTATTATTTAAAACGGAATTTAATATTATTTTTCAGTACCTGTACTAGCTTAGTTAATCCACAACTAGATTGTGTAGTAAACTATTAAGTTAAAAACTATTTAATGAGTTAAAAAATATTAATTTTATTTTCCTGGTAATATCAGACAGCGGTTACAGATAATGTATGGTTATACAGTTATAGCCTGCTACGACTTATTATTTATTAGTACGCGGAACAGACTCTTTTTTTTTTTTTCAAATTAATAACATCCGTCTAAAAGTTTGCGAATAGTTTAATCTTATCATAACCTACAACTTTTTACTTTCCTACCTATACTAGGTAAGGAAAGTATTGCATTCGGGTCAAATTTCCGACATACAGTTTTCGACGGATCTATACGTTTCACAGCCCCCTGAGTCCGAAAAACACATTTTTAGCCATTGGTCTGTCAGTCTGTCTGTGCCAAGATTTTCTCGGGAACTACTGAACCGATTTTGCTGCTTCTTTTTTATTTTGTAGGGTTTTGACTACTGATGCCTGTGACAGAAATTCGTTGCTCCATGCGCAATAGCTTGCGCGCAATAAATGAAAAACATGGTTTTATATAGACTGTAGCGCGAAAACGGCTCTAACGATTTTGATGAAACTTTTCTATGATGTTCTAATCATTGTCCTTTCAATTTTCGTATATAGACTAAATTCCCGAAAAAATTCAGGAAAAAAAGTTATAAAGAAAACAAAAATGTTATAAGGCCTAACTCCCTAAGTATATATTATACGGTAAAATATATACAAATATACGGTACATATCATACAAAAATATTAGGCCGTTTGGCGTGACCTACACTCCCAATGTGTCAAAAAAATGAGTTTCTAAAGGCCGGACGACCCTATCTTTCGTAGGCCACTTTTTTCCTTTTTTTGTGATTAAATTATCTCAAAATGCAAGGCGAACGTATATTGTACCATGAGTGTTTAATATCTTATTAAATAGACGGAGTTTACCAATTTCCAGATTGAGAATTTACAAAGGTTATGATGAGATGAAGTTATTCTCGAAGTTTTAGACGGATGTTAATAATTTGATCTGTCTGTCTGTGCCGCGGACAATATGAAACGGTGAAGTTACTCGCGCCTGAACCCGCAACACACCCCTGTGTCTCAGTTTAGTGTACTTATTTACGTTTCAAAAATGGATTGTCGTCAAATGAATATTCTTGCGACACTAATCCTCCCCCAAAAAACTTTATTGGTATCAAAAAGTTACAACTTACAAGATATAAATTCTTAACTGCACTAGACTATTAACTAGAGACATTAAAATGTTTACTATAAGAGTCACGTCTGTCGGTATGTCGCTGACTGCTGCTTTCTGCTCTGAAGGACTGATGTATGTATATATATATATATATATATATATATATATATATATATATATATATACATCAGTCCTTCAGAGCAGAAAGCAGCATATATATATATACAAGTCCTGAAGTGCTGACTTCAGCTATGACGATAAGGGCTGTCCTAAGGATTTATTTGTCCTTAGCACAAGAAAAAAATATTCAACTTTTCAAAAAGATTTTATAGAACTACTTACAATCAATTCATTTTTCTTGTTGGATCTACATATATTTATAGATATTTTACAACCTTAACCAATCTATCCCACCTCTTACTATCTTGGGCGTTAGTCAGCTCAAGTAAGATGCCTCTCGCCTATTGTAATATTTTGCTCTGTACTCCCAATAAATATCGACCTTTCTATTCCACTGCAATAATTGGAAAACATGATTCAACCCAAAAAATTTATTAAAAATTACTGATAGATATGAAGTCGACTGTTTAAATAATGAAAACTCATGAAGTGTCTTGGGTTTAGTACTATTTAGGAAAAGCACTGTTTCTTGATCTACTGTCATGACAAGTGTATTTAAAGCCAAAAAAATAAATAAATAAAAATAATAATAATAAATAACAAACATAAATAGTTGCTTAAGAATGATTGTAATAGCAACATATCCATATTTTTTTTAATCACTAAACCTTATATTTTTTTATTTTAGGAATCGTTATTATCAATATTTTAGTTTATTATTTTTTAAATGATTAATTAAAAAAATAAAATAAAATACAGAGCCAAAATGACTCCCAGAGGTTTAAAAGTTGTTGTAAATTGTAAATATAAATTAAATAAACAATTGTAACAATAATTAGCAGAACGGTCCTTCCCCGTTCAATGAAATTCACAAGGCTTTCTGCCACATATGTAACCCTTAGCTATCCCCAATCCTTAAAATGCCCTCGGGCAGTGGAAGGAATTTGTTACATGTATATATTGTATTATTATGTATACTATATATGTAAATTTAATCTCTAAAAAATACAATTTGAATTAGCTTCATTTATTTTGACTTAAGTTATTTTATTTTTACTGATTGTACATACATTTTGATTAGTATTTTTCTTCTGTTTTATTTAATTTATATTTATGTCCTGTATATTTGGTGTGAATGTACTCTTTCCTGGCTGTGGCTATTGTCCATGTGAAAGAATGTTATATTACTCAATAATGGTATGTGAGATTATACTAATACAATTCATAAAGAAAAATAACATTACTAAAAAAAAAAAAAAAAATAACCTATTTGCGAGTAAACAACACATTTCCTTAACTACGTTGCGTGTGAACTTGTGTCATCATATTCATTTAATTTTTTTACTTAAGCTCAATGTCAAATATTGTGTCTTTTTAAATATTCGAGACCATTAAGATCACTAAATGCTCAATAAAACTGTTATAGCTCTGAATTTTCATTCATTGATTGCTATATAAAGGATAAATAAAATGAAAATTGAAAAAAATACAAAGCTCACCTGATTGGCTCTGCCTAAGGTAGTTGAGAAAATTACAAACAAGACAATTTAAATATCCTTTCTTTGCCACTGATCATCCCCATTATAGTGAGACGATATTTCAAGTACAGTGCAGGCATTGAAAGCAACTCTTCGCTTAACAGAATACATGAGAATAAAGCGATTTTTTTTATGAACTTAAATGACGAAATTGATTATTGTTTTCAGCGGTAAAACCTGCGGAAACCCTCTTCCAATTATTTGGACTATAATATTCTACTATTTGGATTTACGGAATTGAGCTTTGGAGCTCCACTAAGCCATCAAATTCCTCTCGCATCCGATCCTTCCAATCCTGAATCCTTCGTAAAATACTCAATGCTCCTTTCTTTGTCACTAATAAAATCATTCATAACGATCTTGATGTTCCACATGTTTCCATTTGTCCATCCAAAACTCGCTCTGATACCATCGACATCTGAAAGAGATGACCGTATCCTATGTAAATTATTAGGATGCTAGCAGTGCACGTGGAAGAAATCACCTTTTTGGGGATAAAATTTCGTAAAAGGCAATATAAGATAGGCATTATGATTGACGCTTTCTGTAATGAGCTATAATTCAAAGGTATATTTTAACGTGACGGATAGTCGGAAAGGAAAAACGATAGCGCGAAAAAAAAATAAATAACAACGGCTGTTTTGAACATGAAGAAGTGAGTAAACTGGACTCACTTTTTTTGTGGGTAGTGAATGAGATTGAGCTGTCGAACTCAGCTTTGGGCTGTCGCTACGGGTTAAGTCGGATCTAGTCAAATAATTAAAGCATTTTTGCATTAATATATCACAGAAACTAAAAATCAGAGCTGCATACCGTAAGCGAGGAAAAATTTCAGCGTTTCTTTCTCTTTGAAATGGCAAAAAAGTATTTTAACGTGAAACCGAGTTTGAGATTCGGAAAGAGAAGATGTGTTATTACTTTGTGAATATACAAACAAAAAATATATATATTTCATATTATTAAAAGGATGACCTGGGGCCCAAATGTCAAAACGAAAAGAAAGACTTTGAACAAGCGACTGAAAATACTATACTCACTGTTTTCTAAATCAAAATTGAAAATTAGAGAACAACTTTTTTTTTTCTTTTTTATTATTTCTTAATGATATTTACAACTGTATTATATAAATACATCTTGTAAATTTGAACATATGGATATAATGAGATGAAAACACTTGCTGATTAACTACCCAATGGTAGCACTCTAACAGGAAAAACTAAATACATAAAACCCATACATAAAACCTTACCTGCTCAAACCCATTTGGACATACGCCCCAAGATTTACGGTTCATCAAAAAAGACTCACTTACAAAAACTACTGCCTTTTCAATCTAAAATGTTAAGATTAATAACTTATTTTAATTTCTAATAATTTTTAAAAATTTTGGAGTTTTCTTGCCAGATTGTAAATATTGTATATAGGTATGTATGTGTTCTTTTTATTTATTTATTTTTAAGTTATTTTATTCTTATTTATTGTATTTATATTACTTTTCTGTATAATTTATTTTATTTATTGTACATAGAGTGTGAATGTGATCTGTGAACACTATTATAAATCTCCTTGAGACAGATTGTAATATTTTTCAATAAATAAGTTTAAAAAAAAGCTAATAAATAATTTCAAGACTCCCTGGTATGTCAACAACAAGACTTTACATACCGACTTAAGACAACTACACGAACATCACAAACTTATCAACGACATGGCCACGGCTGAAATGCTCATCAGGAGGCGACTGAATAGGAGCTGGATGAGAGATCTCTTTTTCTGATTTTAGGTTGTAAGCAGACCAGGAAGAGGTGCTGCTGGATTCCATTCTTCGTCATGCCTATCATGCCATTTTCTACCTAACAACAAATCTGCTAATTGTCACTACCATGACAGGTGCGGATGAAGAATCGAAGACAAAAAAAAAAATTATTAATCTCGCCTTATTTATGTTTTCACTTCAACCGGGTGGTCTTAAGCCCAGCGTAGTTTTTATTATTATTTATTGGACGCTTAAACGCTCACAGATGTTCATGTTTGTTGTTATTAGTAAGATTTATCAAGAAGTGGAACGAATTTGTTTACGACGCGTCTATATTAAAGGGAATAGATAAATATATCGCGTTCGTTTGACAAGATCCATGGGTCGGTCCAGTTTTGACAGGGACTAGTTGATGGAGCGGCCAGGAGGTGCCGCGACCGGCGCTCGGCGCTCAGTCATGCCCCAACAAGCCTCCACGACGCTGCTGTCAGCTCCCCGGCGAGAGTAGAACTAAGAACACGGCAGCCCAAAGCCTAGGTCAGTCTCAGAAAGATAAACAAATTATTCATTTTTTATTATTATTATTTTTAAAAAATACAATGAAAAATTATTTATTTTTTTAATAGCCCAATCCCTACGATACTTATAAAAAAAAATGGTGATTTACAACTCAAACCTCTAAATTAAAAAAAATATATTATTTTTTAAATTAATTTTTTTGGCTCTGGAAAATATACAAAAGTCCACATAAAATTAATGTTTGTAATATAATAATAACAATAATAATAATAATAATATATATATATGAACCCTATACAATACTTTTATCAGTAGATGATTTAAAAAAAGTATGCAGATACATTTTTTTAAATTTTTATATATGGTGATAAAGTGATATTTCAAAACAATGACGGGTATTTTTAATATTTAATGTATAACTTAAAAATTCTATATGTTCGTTTCTTATATAAATACTTCGAATAATATCTAAAATTATTCAATTGAAATAATGTAAAAAAATGGACACAACAATATTTTTTTTTACTATTTTTAAATCTAAATAAAAAGGGACTTATCCGTTGCGTTGAAGCAATAAAACTTATTTAGTTATTAAAAAAAAATAATAATAAATAAAATTATGATAGATGTCACAGTATGTAACATCTAACGTAAGTAATATTAAAAAAAAAAAGGAAACAGAAACATATATATTTAGTTATAAATAAACGGACACATAATAAAAGTGATAAAAAGCAACACTATCTTGAAAATAATTAAAATAATCTGTAAATGTTGCAGCGGTAATGTTTTTAGGATACATGTTCGTTTAAAAAATCCATTGATGGTTTAAAAAATTAAGGTGCATTCAGATATGAAGTCCTCATAAATTTTGATTTTTAAGTACTATATTCATAGACTAGAAAGAGTAAAAAAAAAAATCTGGTGAAAAGTTTTGGAGCAAAAAATTATTTTGATATGATTATTTGATAGAAAATAATTTTTTGGATTTTCGACATTGATTTTTCTCATGGAAGCGGAATTGTGTTCCACGCAAGCGTACCAAAGCGACTCGCTCGAATTCGTTGAACCGTGGTGAAATTCTGCTAAAAATAGTAGAAGCACCAAAATATAGTTAGTCGTTTCAAATTCGATTTTATATAAATTAATTTTTCATTTAATTTGATCCCTTTCTGATTAATATACCCATATCAAAAAATTAGAACTTATTCTGATGGCTTTGATTGATGTCAAAGGGTTGAGCAATAACTAAGAATTAAAAGAAAAAAATCACAATTGTAAATTTAACATAATTTTTAAAAATATATTTATTTAGGAAGTATTCATTAAAGATTGTTTATTTGCAACTTACTGGAACACGAATGAAGCCTACAATTTACTTAACCAAATAAAAACTAATTCTATTGAACTCTATCATTGAATATATTCAAATTCACAATAATACAATTTTATTAATCCAAACAAATTTCGGTTTCATATGAATAAGTTATGTCTTATAGTTGTAATATCTTGTACAAAAATAAAATAATGAAGATACTTTCCACATTTTGTTCTGAATACGCTTTATTTTTCTTAATCAGATTAGATTTTTTATTAAATACTCAATTGTTGACCGTAGTATAATATTGAGGATAGAGATGGTGTCATAAAAAACTTAAAATAGTAAAAACCAATTTTATTTTAATCCAACGTTTCGACCCAACAAACTGCTACTATTTAAAAATATATATATATATTATACTAATATTACTACTAATTAAAATATTATTTTTTGAGATGAAATTAATTTAATTGAAATTTCATAAATCATTTTTACTCTTTTTTTTTTTTTATTCGAAAACCCTATTAACTGTATTTAATAAATGCACTTGACCATTCATTTATTAGTTTAAAGTGAAAATAATTAAAACAACTACATTTTATAAAGAACTATATATTTTATTTCAACTTTTTTTTTTATCACGTAATATAACATTCTATCAATTAGACAATAGTTGTAAGAAGGTAAGACAACATTCATAGGATATATACATAAAAATATGAAATAAACAGAAGCAAAATAACTATATATGATAAATAAAAATAAAGTAACTAATCAGACAATCTTATAATAAAACAAATTTTGATTCAATAAATTAATTTAATAAATAAATTTGAAGCGTAGTACAAAGCCAAAAAATAATGAACAATATTAATTTTTAATATTAAACGAATTTAAATTAAGTTTTCAAACAGACCAAAAAATCTTACAACACATTATATTAATATAAAAAATTTTAACAAGAAAAAAATTCACTTTATTTTGTGATGTTTCAGGTGACATCTCTGTCCGTTTTTAAAAACTATAATTATTGCTTTTTCATAATCAACAATCAAAATACCAAATGATATACCACTCAATGACAGTAAATGTTGAAGATAAAAAATACTATTTTTTTTATTTACAAAATTTAGTTGTTTTCAGTTTTCATTTCAGTTATTTATTTTGGTAAGAACATTTCTGAAAATATATACATTTATAGGTTACAAAGAACACATTTAAAAACATTAATTTTCATTAAAAGATAATTAAAATATTATTTTTAGAGGAGAAATTCATTTCATTGAAATTTGGTAAATCATTTTTTTTTATTAATATTTTGTATTTCTAAAACTTCATTAACAGAATTTAATACATGCACTATTCTTTTCTTAGTTTCAAATGAAAATAATTAAAGCAATCAGATTATGTAAAGAATTTTATTTTATTTCAATATACCAGACATTGTATTATTTTAATTTGTTGTAGTTTATTTTTAATATGTTCTGCCATTTATTAATATATCAATATGTTAATATATTTAATATATTTATATATTAATATATCTTAATATGTTGGCAGGTTTTATGATATTTTGAATGTTCAATATGGAACAGCAAAAATTATAATGTTTGGTAATGGCTAAGAACCCAAAATGTTACAAAATAGAATAAACTTTTCAAATAAAAATGTTTTCCTTGTTATAAAGATTTTTATTAATAAAATGTTGTCTTTCTGCAACCTTCATCTGAATTTGGTTAATATTAACTTGAAATAACAGTGAATTTTTAGAAACCACTGTTTTCATAAAATATCTTTCTCTGTGTTCAGTTGTGAACAATTTCGAGGCTTGGAGCATGGATGATATTTTTTATTGCTGTGTTTTTTTTTCAAGTTTTTGTTTGTTAACGTATGGGAACATTTAGTAAAATATTTTTTTTTTAACCTTCCCCATTTCCATATGTCATATTAAGCTAAACGATATATTATACAATGAAAGTTGAACGAACTCTATAATGAAATAAAAAATAATTTTATTCTAAGTCCCCTTAGAATAATAGTAGAGTTAAAAAAAGTATGTGCATTAGTCTGACATGTATATATCATACAAATATATACGAAAAATACTTCGGGAATTGTAAATATATATAAAGATACTAAGGAAAATACAAATATATATAAAAAAAAATACAATGGAAAATATAAATATCTATAAAATTTACTAAGGAAAAACACAGATACATACAATAAATACTGAGAAATAAAAAAGTGAATAAACAAAAATAAAAAGACTTCTATCAATTAACTGTTGGTGACAAACGTAATTATATAACCCACAAATTTTTACAAGCTTGCGAAAGTTTGAACCATATATGTACAACTATTAAAAATAAATAAGATATTGAACTCTTGAACCATTGAATATAGTTGCACATACAAAAAAAATAGTTTTAAAATAAATTTTAGGCAACTAATTTCATCTTTATGCAAGACAAACGTATGAAATGAGAATTTTTATTGTTATATGAACAATTTATCTATTAATTTTTTTAATGTTATTTACGAGGAAAATTAATGCGTTATGCTAAATAAAATGAATTAAACATAACAATTCTGGTAAATATAAATTTTCCTGTATAAAATTCATTACTTGAAAATTTACATAATATAATTTAAAAGAAACTAAAAAGATCAATTATTTAATTTAAAAAACAAGAACTATCAAACTTTATTTTAATAATATCATAAACGAATAGCTTTTCATTTTTGACATTACAACAGAGAAATCGTGATAACATGTCAAATATTCATTAACATACTAAAAAAATATAATCATTTCAATTTTATTATCTTCTTAATAATTAAAAAAAAAATTCAATTTAATTAACCCCATTTAGTTTATTTTTTTTTTATATATTTTCACGGATTTCAACACAATTATCGAAACTTTTGAGAATTTGATTTGAATAACATGAATTATTTATTAATGTTTTACTCGGACACGCTCATGAAATCATATCGGTACAAATCACATACCATTATACCACGCGTATGTTGGTAAAGGTCATCTTTTGGAAGAGTTAAAAAAAATAATTGAATTTTTATCTAATGTTAACACGCGATTGTTTTACAGGCGTTACATACAGCGATTTTCTTCTTCCCTCTGGACGTTAAAACATTTACAAGTTCCATTTGCGGTCTATCGTCTGTTTAGTTTTAGGAGAATTACATTTTTATAGATTCATCGATCTTTTAAATGTTTCAGGCGACAAGGAGAAAAATACATGTTTTGATATGTATTTGATTCGTGTCCGTATTTCAGTTTGTTATATTATGCTGTGTATAAAAAAATTTTTTTCATGAACCTGATGAAATAGAATCTGGATTTTATTAACAACGTTGCGTGCCCAGTTCAGGTTACACCGAACGAGGGAAGAATCTTACCCCTCTACATAACTTTACTGATAGCTGCTTAGCGAAATAGACACTAATTTGATTTTTTTTTCACATTTGTTTTAATTCTTCCAAGAGCGAGCACTAATTCTTAAGTATACAGGGTGTTCCCCTAGAAATTTTTATAGGGGCCACATAGCAGCTCTCAAGAAGTATAGGATAGTTTACGTAAACAATGGGCCAATTTTGTCACTTATACATACAGATGAATTCTTTTAATGTAAATCTTGGTGAAAAACACAATTTCATGACAGCTTTACCTGAAAAGTATTCGAAATATTATTTTTGAAAAACACACACACACACACACACACACACACACACACACACACACATATATATATATAAATAAAAAGTGTATTTAGAGAATTATATTTATTATAATTGACCAATCTACCAATTGCTTCCTTGCTGCAGTGTCTGATACGACGCCCTGATGAAGACCTACAAAATGGGTAGAAACGTCGGCGTAGCTAGTAAAATACTATTCTAAATAATAGCATTTATTTGACCGCATCTCCGACCAACTCCTTCTTATATCCTATATATTATTTCTAAAAGGTGTTTTTTTTTGGTCGTCAATTCTTCATCAAATCCAATGATTGACCAATGATTTCGAAGATATTCTTCTCCTTCACTGCGAAAATTATTCCTATGGCCTCCGAAATTTTGGAAAAAAGTTTATGAAGGAAAGAAACTTTTTTCGCGAATAACTCAAAATGTATGAATTTTTTTGCTCGAATGTAACCGAAATATAGTGTAATTAGAATGATTACTAAATTACCCCATAAAAAATATTCCTAGATATTCGGACATTATTAACAAAGATCAGTCAATTAGTTTAATTAATGTTCTTTCTGTTTTAGATATTACATTAAGGGGTAGATTAGTCTTCTACATTTTTTTTTTCTGATTTGATGTGTTAACTTTATTATTATTAAACACATTTGGTTGTTACTTTTTATTTTTTTTAGAATTTAGAAAATTTCATGATCGGAAGCAGTTTATTTTGTCTTTATAATTTTTAATATCTTCTCCTGTAGCGTTATAAATAGGTCCTAGGATAAGCAATATGTACTAATATTTTGGTCTATTATGTTACTTGGAATATTGTAATATACCAGGAAATATTAATTCCTTCCTACATAATACATAGGATTACTATTTTTTTCTTTTTTGCACAACATATGACAAAAAATAAGGAATTAATAAAAATGAGTTTAGTAAGATAATTTCTATCGGAATTTTAACCGTGTTGGGCGCCTGGCTTTACCAGTCTTTTCATCTCCAAAGAGATGAAATCTAGAAATTATAAGATACTTAATCATTATTGGCCATCAGTAAACATTAATCCTACCATGCTAGCTCAGGTGAGAAGGGGTTAGGTTGGATATTTTTATAAAGCAGCAAAAAGGGTTAAGAGACCTATTTACAGAAAGAAATATTTACAGAATTAATACTATTTACAAGCAAAAGAAATAAAATAAAAGGAAAAAGAGAGAATTTAAACATAATTACTATATACAATTAAAGATAAATTATAAGATAATAAAGATAACAAAAAAAGATATTTATTCTATATAAAATAGTATGGCATGCCACATATAAACATCAGGAAGCGAAAGTCAAGATATAAGATACCAGAGCACATGCACATGCTAAAATAGGAATTAATAATTAGCCATAAGGAAACAAAAGAAAGAAGAGTTTTTTGTTTTTAATGCTTCCTGAATCTTGGTTACAAACATGAGGTGAATCTCAAGTTTCTACCTAATAAAACTCAACTTAATTAATGTCGACCTAAAGCGTATTAAACCGGAAAGTTTTTTAGTGGTGGGCTACCTGTAGAATAGTTGGAGGGCTTGCGAATAATTAATTATTGTGAATAATAATAATAATAATTGCGAATAATTAATGATTTTTTAAAAACAAAATTTATGTTAGTTTAGTTTAACAATGACAAACTCTATATTCGTTTAAAGAAATTTTGTCTAGTTTACACTGAAGCAATCGTTGTCGATTACTTAAATAAATATTTCTTTAGTTATCGCTTCAACAAAAAAACACGACATACTTAAAAAAAAATAACAATATTTCCTAATTAATATACTTCTGCTGCAAATTGGCCTATTGTTTATATGAATTTTGTTTGCACCTCATAAGGTCTGCTAGCACATACGTAATAATTTCCCTCAACTTACGGGACACATTGTCTAGTTATTTGATGCAACGAAGGAATGCAAAAAGGCTTTGAAAGGTCATTTGAATCAATTCGTACCGTCATGATAATGATGAGATAGTCCGAAGAATAAAAATGCATATTCAATTAAACGATTCATTCTAATTCAATCTAATTAATTTTATGTAATG
Source organism: Nezara viridula (assembly GCA_928085145.1). Lineage (NCBI taxonomy): Eukaryota > Metazoa > Arthropoda > Insecta > Hemiptera > Pentatomidae > Nezara > Nezara viridula. The sequence continues at coordinate 73,585,062 of OV725082.1, forward strand.
AAATGGATAAATGAAATAGAAAACTTAAAGTAATGAAAATTCATTATGAATCGATATCTGACAGTTCAATTGGATAGTACTGAGTTTTAATTTAAAATTAAAGTCTTTGAAATCCATTTATTAATCGGTTAGGTTTTTTAGTTCTGTTATCCTGCATTGAGGCTGCCTCGGAGTGAATAGTCTTTTTGTAGCCTTTTCTTCTCAAACAAGTACGGCTAGGAAGTTTTTAAGTTGTGTACTTATTTATGCCATGCAAGTACAAATAATTTTGTATTTTAAAACATGATTTTGTAGTTTATTTACAGACCTCCATACACTAGCGGATCCAGGATTTAATTTTTGGAGGGAGGGCTTCAGCCCGAAAGCTCTTTTTTTCATGTATATAAGGATAATTATTCTGGAAAAAGAAATATACTAACTTCCTACATGAGTGTTTAAGTGATTCTTGAAGTTCTATTAAACGTAATCACACGTACAACCATACTTTAATAGATAATTTTTTAATATTTTTTTCCATAAAACATGTTCACATTTTACAATTTTGGGGGGAGAGAACTACAGCCTGAAAGCTCCCTTCTCCTCGTAGATCCGCCTGTGCCTCCATACAAATAAAAATATTTTCAAAAAAATATCCTGGGTCTTCTTCTTTTTTTAGCTCAACAGGCATTTAGCGGCCCCTGGCTTTTTCAACTTCTCTGTTACGCATGTCTTAGAGTGCACTCAATGTTCCAGCGGTCTTCCTCTACGTCTTCCCCTTTGGTGTGCCCAGGTAAAGTCGTTTTGGTATCCAATTGTACTAAATTCTCATTAAATGGCCAAATCATTTCGGTCACTGGATTATGATTAGTGTTGCCCAAAATAGGTCTTGTTCTTGCACTTTGCAATACCAAGACCAACATCGCCTAACTATTGCAAGACCAAGACCAAGATTGGTAAAAAGAATTGTTTTTGTGAAGAAAAATTAAAGCAGAATAGTTACTAATACTTTAAAATTTTAGTTACCACACCATTTGGTATGCAAAGAATTGGTATAACCAATACACTTTTGCATTTAACTTTTCCATTTTTCATTCAGGCTTATTTAGGTTTCCCTATCTAAAAAATTTGTACCACTATAACCCATGAAGGCTCTGGTTTTCAGTACTATTTAGGGAAAACACTGTTTCTAGGTCAACGGTTGTGCAAGGAGGTGATTTGACCGAGATCAACCGCCAGGTTTTCCCCCTTAATTAATTATTTAATTAAGGGTACCAACTTTATAGAGGCTGGCTGGGTGTGCCCCAGGAGGGTCTCCCGACCCAGGGTCGCCCCACGGCCAATGAAACAGATAAATAAATTTTCTGCCATGAGTCGGTGTTCGAACCAGGGTACCTTTGCAGTGGAAGCTCAGTACCCTACCACTGAGCTACCCCGCTCCTCCTATCCGAAAAGTTACAGTAATATCTCTATAGTAATAAGGTAATAGCTAACTGCAAGACTCTTGCGCAAGACCAAGACCAGAACCAAGGTTGAGTTCGTAAGACCAAAACTCTTCTTGGTCTCGCATTCGGGCAACACTAATTATGATGCTGGCCGAGATATTGAAGTCTTTGTATTCATTATATAGCTTTCCATTTTTTCTAGGCAATAATCTTTATTTCCTAGATCATAGATGGGGAACCTGTGGACTCCATGACGTTTTTGCATCCTATAAATGTTTTCTTTAATCAAGTGCTAGAATTAATTAATATTTAATTATTTAGGTAACGAAAATCTTTAAATCAACAGAATTAAGTTGATTACATGTATTTATTAATAAAAGTACTAGAATAGTTACAGTAAAATAAAAACTATTATTGCTGTCTCTATTATCACTACCTATCCTTACTGAGGCCGTTGATCATAAAAATTTCCCCCACCTATCGTCTAGATCCTTATAATTTTATTTAATTCAGTGCGAGAATAAGTCATTAGAAAAATAATTAGTTACGAATGAGCTATAACTTCAATAGGTCAGAAACATTGAGATTTTACTTGATATGAGATAGCATATCTGTTTATTTGTCCTACAATGGATTTATGACACCAATTACATGTTTATTGTTTATTAGGGCTTATATTCATAATTGTGATTTGGCTGAGTAACGTTGATTGGTAAGACACAATAAATGTTTTATCATCAAGATACAATCAAGACATAGATTTTTTAAATAACGACATAATTATAATGTTTTCTCTTTTTATAAATTTTACTTTTATAATTTAAAAATAACGTTTTAAAAAAAAAATATTACTATGCCTAGTTATTAATAGAGTATATCATAGGTGGGGAACCTTTTTATCATTACCGTTGGTATTTTTATTCAGCACTAAATACATACTTTCAGCTTAATTTTCAAATTTTCGTTATTTAAATAATTAAATATTAATTAATTCTGGGTCTAGATTAAAAAATATCGTTCAAAAACGTTTGGAGACCGCCACAACGTTACAGAGACCACTTACCCATGAAATATACTGTCGGTTTATTGCAAAAAATCCTTAAGTAAAATATATAAAATTAAATCACTGATTACTTTGATGATTTTACGCAAAATTTAGCTATATTTTATATGTAACAGAGTATGTGTTACTTTATTTCGTTTTATTTACAAATGTTTCTGGTCATTTCAACGATAGATAAGGTCTAAATGCACAAAAATATAGATACTAATTTAAACCTATCAAAAGGATAGATTTTGGAGAAAATCCTAAAAAGTTATGAATGCATTAGTCAACGGCCGGAAAAACCTTTCTCAAAGGAAATCAGGTAATAAAGTTCGTATTTTTGGTTTCTATAAAAGATAATATTGAAGGGTTTTAAAGAATACTCAAAATGAACTTGCTTTTTCATAACAAAAATTTGTTTGACCTACTTTACCGGTCTTTTGGTTTTTGTAATTTATGGCACTAGTTGATCCAGGATTTAATTTTGGGGGGTTTCAGCCCGTAAACTTTTTTTTTTTTTCATAAAAATAATGATAATTACTTTGGAAAAAAAAGAAAGAAACTAAATACCTATATGAAATGGCGTTTAAGTGATTCTTAAAGCCCTTTTAAACGTAATTACACGAACAATAATGCTTTAAGAGATATTTCTTCAATATTTTTTTTCATGAAACATGGTTATATTTTACTATTTGGGAGGGGAGCTTCAGCCCTCCCCCCTCCGTAGATCCGCCGTTTATTTATGGTACATTTTGACTCGTTTAATACCATCTGCAATATTTGTTTCTTATTCTGCACAAAAAAAATTAATTTAAATTAAAAATAACTTTAAAATCCGGGAAAAACAAGCAAAAAGAAATAATATATATATTTTTAGAAAATATATAATTTTTTTTCTTTATATATATATATATATATATATATATATATAATCTTTTTCGTTGTAGAATCACACACAAAAAAAATTATAATCGGTTACCGACTAACTGTGACCTCTCCTTGTTAGTGATTTTTAAAAATAAACCGACGATGTATTCTCATTTAAATCCGAAGGAAAAACGATCAGAATAACTGGCGAACATTTTTATCCTGAATTTTCTTTTCCGTTCCCCGCTTTTAATTTTCATCCTACACAATCTGACCGGTAGAATATTATTGTTAAGGGCGGAAAACGATACATTTTTTGGACCATTCCAGTGGCTGTAATATTGGCGCCCAACACCCAACTGACTCCTCCTTCACGATTCTTTTACCTCCTTTCTGCTCGGTTTAATCTTACAGCTCAAGACCCAGCTTTTCTTTCATAAGCTTCTTCATATTATTTATGCCGTCTATAATATTTTTTAAACCGATCTCAGATTAGAAGATTTGTTTCTTTTAAAATAAGTCAAATAAATCTAATTATGATATACATTTGATTGCATACAAAATAAAATCACTTATTAACTAAAGGTTTTCAGATTTTTTATTTGTTTTATTTATTAAATAATATTATAATCTGCCACATCTACGTGCTTTAGTAGTATTAGTATTTTTTTTCATTGCATCTTTACCTTAGAGCAGTCAGCCCCGATGATGGCCTGAACTTCAGGTCGAAACGTCGGCACATGTAAAAATAAATATTATCATTTATTTTTGCCTTCTTTTTTTGACTGACCACCCAAACTATTCTTCTCTTCATTTTTTTTTATATAGTTTTAGTGTTATTAATGCTAAAGGTATCCATTAATACAACATCTACACACAAAAAAAATAAATATAAATAATTATGAACAAAGTGAAAAAATAAATAAATAAAATAAAGCAAAAACGAACAAACAAATATATAAAGTATTTTTTATTTATTATTTTTTATTTTATTTTATTGAAATTTACAACTGTATTACATGGAAAATACAATAAGTAAATATGACATTGGTAACATGACATGTACAACTTGAAGAGAAACATGTACAACCATTGGTAGAACTCAAATATTAGTAAAGTTCTATATTAGAAGGTCCCGAGGCCATCTTCTTTTCAGACGCTTCGGAGGATTATCAGGGATCGAGGAGAAAGCAAGGTTTGAAACGAGATTCGGATGGTTCTGGAGTTATATAAAGTAATAATAATGATGAGTAGTAATAAAGAAAGTATAATGATAAAAGTAAAATAATATGTGAACTTCACAAATGAAAGGATATATATATAAATAAATAATGATAACAACAAGTAAATTAAGATTGAATAAATAAACAAAAGTCATCTAAAATTCATTCATACCTATATAAAGTATTTACATTCCCCAAGGGATTCCTAGAAAGGTTTTATTCTCTACATGTGAAAGGAAAAGCAAAACTCCAGGAGATCTTAGCGCTTCACTTCCAGCCGCGTTATTGGAATTGGATGTCAGTGGAGACTGAAAGGGTGCATTTGCTACAGACGCATTGCTACAGACGCAGAATCAGCTTTACAAAAGCTTATAATTATAGGGATGATTGGAGCTTGATAGGGATTCAACTAGAAGATAACGTTTGCGATGTTGGATAACGTTTAGGCGAAAGCTTGAAAATCTTTATGGGATAATGTCAAGAACAAATGAGATGCTGAGGTCATGATATAAGTTATTGTTTGTGACTTTAAATAGACATAAACTATTTTCGTAGTACTTTGGACTGAAAGGATCGAAAACGTTTGATATTAGAAAATTTAGTTGTCCCACACATTTTAAGTCCCAGATAAGTTTCAGTAAGTTTTTGTCTAGTTAAAAATTTGTTTTCAAATGAATGATGACACGTTCTGTTTAAAAGTTTAAATAATTGACCAAGTCGTCGGTTAGGCTCTTATCTTTTAAATCTGGTATGTGAGTTTTGTGTCCGTCTTTTTCAGAACAATGCTGATGTTTGTTTTGGATTGTGACTCAAATGGTTTTCATTAGGACGCAAGGCGGGAGAGAGGTAGACAGTTTTAATATATTACGCCGCTGTATAAGTTGAAGCATTGACTGCCTTGAATCAAGATTAGGAATGCAGTGGCAGTGGTTTCGTTGAGGACTGGGAACTCTGATGGAATTGCCGGTCAGTCGGAGTGGAATAAACCTGCGTACCACAAGGCTCCTCAAAGCTTTTTATTTCTTCTACAACCAGTTGCGGAGAGCATCACAACTCCTCCGGGGGTGATATTGGTTTGCAACCGTACTGATACTGATACTGAAATAATTTTTACTATTGCCTTCAAAATATTGATATTAATCTTCATAGATGCTTTAATACTTTAAAGAAAAATGAATAAAATAGTTGTTTAATTTTTAGTACTTTTTTTAAAAGTTTAAAATAGATCATAATATTCGCATTTTAACAATATTTTTCATATAGTATTGATATAATATAGCGCTTTTAATCAATAAAAAATATTTTAAAGTTTCATTCTGTTTGCCATTTTAAAACATTTTGGTTTTTGCTATTGGACAGTCAATATGCAAAATATACCAATAGACACTATACGTTAAAGATAAGAAAAAAAATGTTTTTTTTTTTCCTTCAAAATCTAATTGTTTTAATTATTTAATTTCAAACGAAGTTTTATTTAAAAACAATGGAAGAATATTAAATAAAAAATCTTACCAGAAAAATAAAGTTCCAAAACATATGTTTTACCTAGGGGGTTACACCTGTGACTGACATTTAAATTTAAGGTTTTCAACACACTGTTCTAAAAACAAAATTAAAATGTTAGGCAGAACATATTTACAATAACTAAATAACATACTTATTAAATAATGTATTATCTTTCACAAAGCTATTCATGGTTTTAATCTATAATACATCTGACTCTATTTTATCTTACCCTCATTCAATGATTAAAAAGTCGACTGAAAAAATACTACAAATGTCCCATAATAAACTGAACGGCCAGATAAAGAGTAGTGTTGCCCAAATGGGACAGCGAGATGAGTCTTGGTCTTGCAAACTTAGTCTTGGCTATGGTCTTGCGCAAGAGTCTTGCATTTACTTATTAGCTTATTACTATAGAGATATTACTGTAATTTTTTAGATAGGAGAAACCTACCTAAGCCCGAATGAAAGATTTGAGAGGTTAAAAGCAAAAGTATATTGGTTATATTAATTCTTTACAAATAGTAACTAAGATTGTCAAGTATTAGTAACTATTTTGTCTTAATTTTAATATAAAAAATCGATTTTTTTTACCAGTTCTGGTCTTGGTCTTGCAACAGTTAGGTCTTGGAAAGTGCAAGACCAAGACAGATTTTGGGCAACGCTAGTAAAAGAGCTAAAACGCCAAGACTCCACGAAGAGTTAATTGCAAATTTTTACAATTCCATTTACTAAAAAATGGAACAAATTTCTTATTCAATCAACGTGTACCAACCATCTAGATCAATTCAACAATGGCGAATATTTTTTTTTTTCTGATGAGATTTTAAAAACTCATGAATACGCATTACTTTTCCTTAAGAATCGTAAGATAATTTAATTAAAAATCAATAAATCGGTGATCTATAAAAATATTGGACCGTTTGGCCTATACAACCTCGTTGTTTTGACATGTTGGTAGAGGAACGCCAATGTTTTTGTAGGTCATCCTTATTCTCGATTTTATGATGAAATCATCTTTCGATTCAAGTGAAAAGCAAGTGGATGTTCATGAGTTTTTAGTATCTCATAAAATAGTCGACGTTTACCGATCTTCATATTAAAAACACCCCATTTCTGAGATGTTTCGTAAATGAAAAAATTGATAAAAGATATAATTTTATAAAAAGGGGTCTGAACAAAGGACTATATTATTATTAATGCGTTGGCAGTAACAAAACATTGTTTATTATTGGACGTTTATTATTATAAACTACTATTTGAAATTTTGGTTTTGAATTGATGTTATTTTATAGATGCATTTGGCTAACATCTTGTCATTCCGTCAATCTTTTATTCGTCGTGATAATTATTTTCGATTTTCTAATACTTCGCCTGACAAGATTATATAAAAGATTATATAAAATCGTCCTCAAAGGAGGATTAATATTTCCAGGAACTTATCTATCCTAGCCGTAGATGGGAATATGATTAATGGTATATAGCTATTACACCCTCTGGTCGGGTAACGTCTTCTCAAAGGAGGGTGACAAAGGAAGCAGGATATAACGAAAAATCGATAAAGGATTGGTCAAAAATTCTTAGAAAATATTTTTTTCTGAAGCTCTTGGCATCATATTACATTTTATTAATTATTTATGAGTACAGATATTCACATCTGCATTTTTGCCATCACCTTTTTCTGAACCTTTATGAAGCCTATTATAGTCCGTTTTACAGAACTCTTTTTATCAAATTATTAACATCCGGCTGAAACTTCGTGAAAAGCTTCATCTCATGGTAACCCACAAATATTTCATTTACGAAAATTACCGGAATTGAGGCGTTTTCAATCTGGAGGTTGGCAAACTTTGCTATTTAATTTTTTTAAAATTTCTTTATTGAGTATTATAACAATCTGTCTGTTGGACATTGGTTATAGTGAGGTAGGATGACGTTCACACTATATGTACAAAAAAATAAAATAAATAGAACAAAATAATAATTAAAAGTATATACAATAGGCAATAAAATAAAATAACCTAAAAAATAAGAAAATTAAAACTAAGAAAAAAAAACACATGCATGCCTATATACAATCAGGCGAGGGAACTCCAGGAGAACCCTGCACTGCTCTCCCAACCGCGCCACTGGTACTAAAGCCAGCGGAGATTGGTCGAGAGCACACTATTTAATTAGGTACTAAAAACTCATAAAAATCCACTTGAATCGTAAGATAACTTGAGCAATAAGTCGTGAACTTAGAAAAAAGGTGAACTTAACCAAAATATTGATCAGTTTGGCGTGCCTTACACTCCCAAATTATGAAAATAACAATTCTATATAGGCCAAACGGCCCAATATTTTTGTAGACCACCTTTCTTATCGATTTTCTGATCAAATTATCATACGATCCAAGTGAAAATCAAATGGGTTTTTACTAGTTTTAAGTATCTCATTAAATAGTCAAAGTTTGCCGAACTCCAGATTGAAAATGCTCCAATTCCAAGAATTTTCGTAAATAAAATATTTACGAAGTTTCAGCCGAATGTTAATAATTTGATAAAAAGGGGACTGTACTACTTATATTAAGTAAATTTTATTTATTAATATTATGAATTTTTTTCTCTGTTCCATATAATCGTATTTATTTCTTTTTTCTTACGTTTAGTTCTCCTTACCCATGCTCAGAGGCAATTTTAATGAGGCCAATGGTCTTATATCCATCTCACATTATTATAGAACGTGTCAGGAAACATTTATTTTTATATTTCAAATACACTTAAATAAATAAATATAAATAAATAGATATTTATTTAAATGTATTTTGAATATAAAGAAAATTGTTTTATGACACACTGTATAATAATATAAAATGGATAGAAGACCATTAGCAGTTTTAAAATTGTCTCTGAGGATGGGTAAAGAGGTCGAAACGTAAGACAAAAGATATAAATAGAATTACACCGAGGAGAGAAAAATTGTTATAATATTGATACCTATAACCAAATTCTTCCTTACCAAACAATTCGAAATAACAAAAAATATATGAAGTTAATTTTATTGTGTTTTTTAAAGGTTCATATATATTAAATCAGCATTGGCCATATAAATATAAATTATTATTAGACATTTAATATGTGAAAATGGAATTTAATTAACACTAGGCAAGTTTGTTTTTACCTCTGGATTTTATCAACTCTCTTATATTTAAAAGTTCAACTTTCAGCTGCGAATTTCTTTCAGATATAACTTTGGTACGGTTTACGATAACGCAGTTCTGGAGGAGAATCTCCCGAAGGGTTAGTTATAAAATACATTCCCAGAGATTTTACATAAATTTCAAAACTAAAATCCCTTGGAGTTAGGGAAAAAGTTTATATGGCCGGGAGTTCCGCCACAACTTCTGCGAATCCGAGGAAGTTTTTGAACATTTAATATATGATAGTTTCTGATAATTTTATGTCTACTGAGAATAAGGACTTAACGCAAATTTTATTTATCTATATTCCTTAATTAATATAAATTTTAAAATTCATTTTATCGCCCATTACTTTATCTACCTTTTGGTTCTAGATTCGTTTTAATAACATTTTATTTTCTGAAATACTTCAAGCAAACTAATCAATGTAATGATTTCTAAAATATTGATATCGCATCGATACAAAGGATTCGATGTTACCGTAATATCGAAAGAAAAAATCCAATATCTGATTTCGATAAACTCTTTTAGTTTACATTATAAACCATTATAAATATCTCCAAATACTACAAAATGGAGTCATAATACTTTAAATAAAAAACAGCTCATGTTGTCGGTTTATTGTAAAAAGTCACCAAGTTCATTTTTGGATTAAGCTGCAATTTAAGAACATTTTTGTGAATTTCAACTATATTTATCGATGAAAACAACGTTAGTGTACTAAAATGACACAAACCCTTGATATATTAAATTTAGTTGGAACAAATCTACAATTTTCTTATTTTATAAAGGAAACATTATCAATATTTTTAGTGATTTAATGTTATAAAAAGCCAGTTCATTTTTTTTTTTCAGTAAGCAGATGATATATTTTCTACCTCAAAAATTTTATTTCGATATAGATATCATTTTATATTGGCGATGTAGATATCATTTATATTAGCGATATAGATATCATCTATATTGCCGATATAGATATCATTCTACATTGGTGATATCGATATTTTATACTAAAATCGATATCAAAGAATATCGAAACTTAACAGATATCGCAACAACCTTACATAAAGTCACAGGCGGATTTACGGGGAGGGGCTTACGGGCTGAAACGGTAAACTCTAACCATGTTTTATAGAAAAAAATATTAAAAACTATATCTTAAAGTATTATTGTTCGTGTAATTACATTTAATAGGACTTCAAAAATCACTTAAACACCATTTCATATAGGTAGTTCATTTCTTTCTTTTTTTTTCAAATTAATTATCGTTATATATATATGAAAAAAAATCTTTCTGGCTGAAGCCTCTCCCAACATGAAATCCTGGATCCGCTAGTGCATGAAGTGATAATTATTAATTAAAAATTCTAAAACAATACTTATTTTATTATTAAATAAGTTAACAATACTAAAACTATATATTAAACCACCATCATTTCTGTCTGTTTCATATATTTTTTCAGAGGAACAGTGACACAACTAAAATTAATACTATTTTATAGGAGGGGCAAAATAATTAGAATTATCATTAAATGAAAAACAAAAATTACAAAATATAACAAATTTTGGTAATGCAAAATTATAATATGACGTAAATTAGATTAAATACATCTTTCTGACAATGAGATAAATAACTATTTTTCTAATATTTTACAGTTGCATCGTTGTTCAAATTATAGTTTCTTTTTTAAATTATCTTCTCCAAAAGTATAATTTATGAATTAAATTAATTTATTAAGAAGTATAATATACTGCCATATGGTATAATAATTATTAAAGTGAGGTAAGACTACATTCATACTATATATACAGATAATATGAAATTAGCAGAAGCAAAATAACAACTAAAAAATAATCAAAAAGCATATACAATGAATAAAAATAAAATAACATAAATATATGTTAATTAAAAAAAAAACATTCCTATACTTTATAAAAGTATTTCTAGTTTTTGGAAACATTACAGAATTTGAATCATCATCATATACACTATATGGGTAATAATTAAACAATAGACAGCGGCATGGACCCCTATTTATCAAATTATTAACATCCGTCTAAAATTTTGTGGATGACTTCATCTTAGCGTAACTTACATTATTTTTCGGTACTAATAAACTTATGAACATTCGCTTACTTTCCAATTGTAAGATATTTCGATCACAAAATCCAGAAAAAAAGTTGTGTTCAAATTTATTATGATATTTGGCGTGTACTCGACCCCCAACGTATAAAAATAACGAGGTTTATAGGCCAAATGATCCAATATTTTTCAAGGCAATTTTTTGTTATCTTTTCTCCATTTTATGATCAAATTATCTAATGATTCAAGTTGGAAGGGTGGGTATTCATGAGTTTTATTTCATCAAATTAATTATTTTAATGAGAAAAAAAAACAATCTCAGAATTTTCGTGGATAAAAAAGTTGTAGCTATGATGAAAAGAAGCCATTCACAAAGTTTTAGAACGGATTTCAATAATTTGATAAAAAGTAGCACTGAATATTGTGCGACAATATTTATCAATAAATGTCCTATTGAATGGATTTTTAGGAAGGTGCTTGATTACTGTGCCCATCACTTCATTCATAGCAGATTTCGTTTTCATTACTGTTCTTCAAAAGCCATGTTTATCATCAATAGATTATGTTTATTTAAATGACAATATATGAAAACAAATACATTCCTCTATTTTATACGTATTATCTTTTTAAACACTGAATACATTTTTAATTTTATTCACTAATGGCTTATTGTTCACTACTGTTCGTGCACAACAGTCGATCACAGAATCTCGCGTGATGTGATCTTGACCGATGGGTAACAATGGTGGAATAGTTTACAAGGCATACATTACAGACTGAGATGGGAGCAATGATAAATCATCGTCTATGAGAATTGTAGTATTTTTTGCGTTTAGATTTTGACATGGCCATATAAAATGTAGGGTAAGATTTAGACGGAATTTGATTAATTATAAACAATTCACATGAAATATTTTATTCTCACGGAACCATTATGTGTCTTTGTCTTGGCGTTGAAGTGTAAACAGGATTAAATTTATGATGTTGAAATTATTTTCTTCGAGAACGCAAAGTTATTACAGTTTAATAATTATTTAAAATAGTTATAACGTCTTACTATTTTCAAAATAATTATTAAAAATAGCTTAGTACAGACTTTCTACATTGATTTGGGTTAAGGGCAGGTTGATGGACAAAAAAAAGTGCAAGTTTATATTATATATACAAATTATGTAAAATGATAATTATGTAAAAAGGAGCAATATTATTTAGAAACGAATTTAATACGTACGATATTTTAAAAAATAAATTTATATTTGTATACATATGGATAAGCACTTTTTTTTTTTATGGATATAGTTGAAAATATATGAACACAATTACTGAATATATTACATAATTTTTTCACATACATAACATTTTTATGTCTATGTAGGTATAAGTATTATGTAAAATGATAATTATTTAAGATCAGCATTATTATTGAGAAATGTAATACGATATATTTAAAAATAAATTTAAATTTATATATATTAGAATTTTTTTTTTACTTATTGATGTATTTGAAAATATATGAACACAATCACTAAATATATTACACATTTTTATATATCAAAAATGGGAAGAGGGGAGAGCTTTCATAACATAGAAATATTTCTAGAACTTTTATATGATACAAATGAATAATGTTAAAAACTAAAGAATAAATAAAAATAATTATGATTCCTTAATCTGTAAAATCTGAATATAAATTAATCTCTATATATAAACGAAAATTCAAACGACATAAACAAGTATTTAGGTCGTGATAAAATACGTCTGTATCTACTTTTAGGCGTTAGCCGATTTTTCTAATTGGTTTTAGTTAACATATTTTATTCATACATGCAGATTATTTCTTATCATTTTAATTATTCTTTTTTGTTTAAATTTTTACATCGAATGATTGGGGGAGAGAGCGAAATGATATTTATAGCATTTACTATTAAGGATTGTACAGGTAAAGGGGGTAGAAATACATTTATTGAACCATTTGCCTTTTCCTTCGATTGTAAAATTATCTTTAGTTTTTAAAAATATTACCGATTCGGTATAGCACGCTCACGTTTATAAATATTTTAACATTCTAGAGTTTTTTGATAATAATTCATTATTTGATTAACGAAAGCGTAGATTTTAAAGATGCTGTTAATACAAAGATCGCACCTGAGCTTGTAACTTAAACATCGTTGACATTTTGATAAAAATCGCTTCCAATAATATAACAATGGGCCCTTATATCGAAGAAATCCGAAAAGCCACACTACATCAATTGTATTGTCGAAATCCTAAAATCAATACTATTTCTCTAAAAAGCTCCTACGATTTAACAATTCAAATCCGATAAGTTAGCATAAAGCTATACGCTAAGGCTAAATCTTAATATGGATTGTATTTTATAAGACTTTAATATTAAAGAGATCCGATAAGATGAAATAAATTTATAAACCGATATAGTAATTATACCGTTATTTTTCATTATTTGAATACATTAGTTGGCTATTAAGGATTATAAGAGCGACCTTCCCAAAAAAAAATAAAAAAAAATGTAAACCATTTTTAACCTGGTGAAAATTTTGTCATCTGTAAGAGTGCCTTAAAAATATTGTAAGGCTTTTAAAAATGAAAATCCGGCAGTCTAGAATAACCATTGAGATTACAGAAGTTTAATTTTAATTGTGGTTTACTCAACTTTGGTTTTTAACTTAGTTTTTGTTGTTTATACCTGTTGTTTCTGAAAGCTTTAATTGAACTTTTGTTAATTATTTTTTTAACTAGAAAATTCCTAAATCAGAAACAGTCTCGTTATATTTTTATTTTCAGTAGTTAGTTTAATTTTCAGGAGTATCGTACTGTTTATAAAAAAAATAACCGGGTGCAATTCAAAGATTTGTTATAACTCAAAACTCAATTTCCTATTTTCAAACAGTCCTGATTATAATAACATTTTAATTTTTTAAATGTTGATCTGTTGGCTAAGTTGTAAAGGAAAAATAAATATAGTAAAGAAAAATTTAGATTGTAAGCTATTCATAAACCTATATATATTTATTTATATTTTTAGATTTATTAATCATGCAAAAATTTGAGAATACGTATTTGAAAATACATAGTCATTAATGTTAGAGCAATCAGAATGAATAACGTTGTTGGTTTAAGTGAATTATAGAACTACAGTCGGGTGAGAAACGGTGAGAGAGGGACATGACTTTCCGTGCTTATAATTATTTAGAGGTTTAACTCAGACATGCTCACATTTATATTCATGTATGGTAATAATGAATATGCAATAAAAACATATAAGTAAGATATTAAAGAAACTCATTCTTATTTATTATTGGTAGAACAAGGCCACTTGCCTGAGATAACAGTGACATTTTTTCTTAGGAATGTGATATTTCTTCAGTGAAAAGATAATTTGTAAAAAAATAGCTCATTTGTAGTTCCGAATATCAGAAAATATCTTTAAAAATAACTTTTTTTTAGCTTTGATGGTTAATTTTGATGGACGTTAAAGAGAACAGTATTCATATATGATTTTATTTATTTTTTATGTCACTCACGGATTAGTCATGGTTTCTTTATGGGCCAGAAAATTACTAGAACATCCGATATTTATTTTGTGAAATAACATTGCGGAAGAGTCTTTAGAACACCTACGTTCGTCCAATAAATTAAAAATTACAACCTGATAAACACCTCACTTTGAATAAAAATAAAAATACATCTTTAATTTTAAAATATTTGTCTTTACGTGATTTGATAGGCCTGAGGTGATTTGGTAGTTTTTTGAAGTCCGGGAGCCCTGCCATGATAGGATGGAGCTCATTATAGAAAAAGGTTTAAGTGTGATTAGGATATTGTAAGTAATGCTATGTAAAATAAATCTTTAGGCCATTTTAAAGCGGATGATTTAAAAATTGGAAGCTGATTTAAAAAATATTAATAAAATAGCTTAGTCTGCAAAGGATCGAAACGGTGGTTTTTGAAAATTTGGGATTGAAGTTTTTTATTCTTATATTTTTTAAGCATGGTTATGTGGCATGTGTATATATATCGTATAGGGATCAGATAGCACAGTGAATAAAGCATTGAGCTTCTGTGTTCAATTACCGTATTCGAGTCCGGCTGTGGTAGGTGATTACTTGAGCCTTTCACTTGACATAATGACTAACTCCAATTTCAACATTTTCAAGTAATGTCGTTTTAGCGATATTTCTAGTTGGAAAATTTATAATATCTGTATAAGCAGAGAGTAAGTTGATTCCAGAGGAGGTTATTGCAGTGCTGTAATAAAGAACTGTGATTGAAGGTATACATTTTCCCACTAGAAACAACACTAAAAATATATTGTTGGGTACAAATATTTATACAGGGTGTTTCAGGGTTATGAGTACTCTATCTCCAGGACTATTAGTGATGTGATCTACAGATAGAAATGAAGTCACACAGACAAAGGTGTATCTAATGATTTATCAAATATCCTAATTTTTAGAAATATTTAAGCATGTTGATTATAATAAAAATATTTTATTGCGATACTTCTTCGCTATTCAATAGCGAATTATGTTTCAATTTTACTAAAGACAGATATGGGCATTTCGGATAAATATTCTCCTGGTTATTTCCATTTCGGCGTGATACTTTAACAGACTGCTTCACTGATTTTATAAGTAGAGATGGCAGCCACGTGGTGTTTTTCATTCTTTTTGAAGCCCTTGGGGGAAAGTTTGTTTGTGTTCCAATGTAGATCCCTTGCCCTACTTTTGCATTCACATAAGAGAAATGGGAATTTGATAAAGCCGCTTTGCCGGTCAAGGGGCATTCGTGAAACTTTTAAATGGCCACATGTCTTCCACCTAACCATGAGAGGAATAAAGTATCACCCATAAACTTCATCATATTTTTCATAACTTCATTTCAAATTTACAGAATGAGCGATGTGATATACGATATTGAGTTTTGAGGAATGAATAAAGCGTTATGACATTTTTGTTGGAAATAAGTAGGCATATATCACACGATATAATGGTAAACAGAGACAGATTGTGATCTATAAGTTGGCACACATAGACAAACAATCAAACAACTATAGTAATACAGCTGAAGTATCATAACCGTTTTTCAACAGTCATTAAGGACATTTTTAGATTGACCTTGCTTTGATGTCTACATTTTATGCAATAGAACTTTGTTATTAACTTTTAAAATTTCTTTTTAAACGAAATGACACTAATTAACCCTAACTACAATACATCTAGGATACATGGATTAGTAAAGTTACATAAAAGTGGTGCTCCACTTAGTCTTATCAATTACAGTCATATCAATGGGGAAACTGAAAAATTTGACATCTCAATTACACACCCAATAACCTAAAATCATATAGTAACAATGATGTAAAAAACTCAGTGGAGATAAAGCAAATGCTAGAAAGAACAAATAAAATAGACAATAGGTAAATATTGTTTAGTCTTTTTTGATGTAGAAAATTTATCAATAGCAACTGGAAAGACGCAATCAGAATAATTGAAAAATACTAAGATACAATAGTACCCAAATTAAAGGGTTTTATGGAAGATATGGATTAAAATATCTCAGAAGCTCAACATCGGACGTGCATACTGTAAGCGAGGGAAATGTTCAGCATTTGACTTTCTTTATAGTCAGATATTATTTATAATTTATATTTCATAATAACGCCTGTATCCCATCCTAGATTCTAATAACATAATCCCAGATCACCAATTTGGATTCCGTCTCGCTCCACTATTCAGCAATTCTATCGTGTGTTCGTCTGTGGCTGTAGCGCTCTTACTCATCCTCCGCTGGTTTTAAATACCAGTGAAGTGGCTGAGGGAGAAGCCTCCTGAGCCTCCTTTTTCCCTCCACATGTGGAGGGGACAGGATTGGTTCGGAGATCACCTGGCTAATTGTAAATGATGTATATAGGTATGTTTTATCTAGGATGTTTGTTTTACTTTTATTTCTATTTTTACTTACTTATGTTTATATATATATATATATATATATATATTATTATTTTTATTTTTTTTATTTTGTTCTTTTTTCTTATTCTTTTGTTATTACTTTATTTATTTATATTTTTGTATATACGGTATGAATGTACTCTCTGAACTCTATTATAAGTGTCCTTAACTGTGACAAATAGTAATATTTCTCAATAAATATAATTGTTTATTTGATTTTTTAATTGTTAAAAAAAAAATCGTGTGTTCAACAGCACAAACCATATTTTTTTAAAATACAATTAAATTCTTACCTATAGTTACGTTCAGAAATAATCATGATGTATTTACTTATTATTCAGTATTTAAGTACTTAGACATTTTATATCGTCTGATTTGGCTTTCTTTTTTCTGAAGGATTTTATTATTGTTATTTTTTTGTTAACTCAATTCCCAGAATAAAGTTATTTTTTATCTATCCATCTATCTAAATAAATCTGCCATTTGTATTTAAAGATCTCGTTGAACATATACATTTCTAAAAGGCGGGGGGGAGAGAGGTAGGGTGTTTTACAGTAGACCATTAATGTTGGAGTGGTGAAGAAAACACAAGATGGAGGCCCTAGTTAGTGCAACTACAGCTGTCGAAGAAAAGCTTCTAGTTATTCCTAATTGCGCCTACTTTGCTCCTTATTTTTACTCAGCTCAGCCAGTTCTCAACTTTATAAATGGCCCGGGCTCTAAATAGCATTTGTGTTGTTCATGGGCTTCAGCGGTTGTGTTCCCAGCTGGATTACTTTACGTGGTAAGCAGGCCAAAAAAAAAAAAAAAAAATAATTATAAATCGTTTGGAAGGCCATTTCCTTAGAAATATTTTTTATCTCTCTCTTTATATATGTATCCGCACCTGTCATGGTATTGACAATCAGCAGATGTGTAAGGCTTGAAATTATAGGTCTGTGTAGTTTGAGATGAAAACGAGAGTAGAGAGTACATGTAAAGTTTTGTTGTTGACTTACCAGGAAGCTCCTATTATAAGTTGTAAAATTTTAGATTAAAATGACTGCGTTTTAGTTTTTGTAACTGCGTCTTTTTTGGCAAAACCTAAGAGGCGTATGTCCAGATGGGTTTGAGTAGGTTAGTGTATTTATTTAATTTTGTAAATTTATTTAAATTTATTTTATTTGTTTAATTTGTTAGTGTATTGTAACTTTCAATTTCGATTTATAAAAGAGTGAGTATAGTACTTTCAATAGCTTGTTTAAAGTCTGTCGTTTCATTTTGACGTGTGGACCCCATTTTTTTTTAATTCATAAAATTTACAACTATACGTCTACAATTGCATCTAGTAAATGTGACAAAGAGAAATATAATGACATGAAAAGACTTTGGCCCGGAAACTATCCATTGGTAGCACTCAAATAAAATCACAAAGCACCTTCTTTTCAGACGCATCGAAGTAGGAAAGGCCATCGATAGTCGATATTATCGTAATATCGATATTTTCCTATATTCGATATTTTATCATCTTTAGTATCTACATCGATGTTATCGATTATCGATATCGTCTCTCCGATATTTTAATATAAAAATTAAAATAATATCTATCATTTTCGGAAAGGGCTAGAAGTTATATATGAATCTGATCGTTAGAAAAAAAAAACTACGCATCTTACCTGTATCATATTAGAATGTAGTGCGTAGTAGAGGAGAATATCGATATTTCGATAATAACGACTATCTATGGCCATCCCTACTAACGGTATTCAAGTAGAGTTGAATACCGAGCGTGGGACCCTTGCCACTCAATAAACTAAATTTGCCAAAATTCGTTAGAACAATCTCAAACCAAGGTAACGAATTGTCTAAGAAATCTATGTTGGATGCAAATAAATTAGCATTTCGCTGAATCTGATCCATGGGTGAATGGAAGGTATAGTTGATTGAATGAAAATTTATGGGAAAAACTGAGGATGAAGTAGATTGACAGAAACTAGAAAACTAATTAGAAAAAATATTCGTCCATCAGCTAACCTCTCAGTATTACTTTATTTATACCTAAATTTTGCTAGCTAATTAATTATTTATTTCTAATCCATAGTATATCATCTTCAATAACTTACTGAATATCAATCTTTATTTGTTTTAAGGGAAGAACCATATCCAGATGGAGTCTATCGCGAAATAACGATCATTAATATCCTTATGGAACTACAAATTCACTCCTTTTTGTACTACATTACAGATATTACAACACTCTTAAGGATAAATTAAAAATCAAATTCGGTAAAATCAGACCGTTAAAATAATTCGAATTATCAAATTAATATAAAATCTTTTTTTTTTTTATTTCTTAAAGACATTTACAACTGCATTAGATAAATGAATCTAGTAAATTAGAACATAATGTATATAATGACATGAAAAACACTTGCTGAGTAACTACCCAATGGTAGCAATCTAATGATATGTTTACATTAGGAGATTACGGGGCCATCTTCTTTTCAGACGCCTCGGAGGGTTATCAGGAATTGAAGAAGAAGCAAGGTTAAAAACGAGAGGGTTGGGATGATTCTGAAGTTTATTATGGAAGGATAGGTATCTGGATTGGGTCAGATCTGAAACAAAAGAAACATTAAGGTCATTATGGATGGTTTTATTTGTTACATAGTAGGGAGCATTGAGGATTTTACGAAGGACTTTGGATTGTAAGGATTGGATACGAGAGGAATTCGATGGTTTAGTGGAGCCCCATAGCTCAACTCCGTAAGTCCAAATAGGCCTTATTATAGTCAAGTATATGAGTCTTTTGTAATTAATTGGAAGTTTAGAGCGTTTATCTAGTAAGTGCTGAAGTAATCGGAAACGTCGAGCGGTTTCTTGTCGTTTCAGTCTAGTATGAGGATTCCAAGTTAGTCGTTTGTCCAGGTAGAGTCCTAGGTATCGGATTTGCTCAACAGGGATAAGTGGAGTATTGTTAAAGGAAACTATGGGACAGGAAGTCATTGGTTTACGACGAAGTCTAAAGGTAATTTGGTGGGATTTATTGGAGTTTATTTTAATTCTCCAGTTTTGACACCATTCTTCAAGATTTATGATGTCTGATTGAAGCATTTGGGATGCAACTGATGGATCATTATTTACTGATAGGATACATGTGTCATCGGCATATGTGGTGATGATAGTGTTGGGATAGGTAGGGATGTCAGCTGTATAAACTGCATAGAGGATAGGACCTAGAATACTACCTTGAGGAACACCAGCGGACTGTGAAAAAAGGGATGAATAGACTTAATCAATTTAGAGAGGAAAATAAAATCTTTTTGATGCGCCTATGTCTCAGAGAATCAATATTTATATTGACATTGATATTTCAAAAATTTTTAGAATATCAACTATCGATATTTCAAATCCTAAATTTTGATGGCATCGATAGTTACACGCCGATATTAATATCAATGACAATAGTGACATTAGGCTTTCATAATTCCATTCTTACCTTAAAGGGTTTATCTGAGATCGACGTTAAAAACAAGAGGGTTTGGACGGTTCTGAAGTCTATTATGGAAGGATAGGTATCTGGATTGGGTCAAATCTGAAATATTAAGATCGTTATGGATTATTTTATTTGTGACAAATTAAGGAACATATAGGATTATGAATTGTAAGGATAGGAGAGAAATTCGATGACTAAGTGTAGCCCTAAAGCTCAACTCGTTAATCTAAATATTGGTAATACCATTGATGCGGCTGAGTGAAAGACGCTGGGATCTCCTAGAGTCCTGCCTTTCCTTCCATGAGTGTGGGGAAAGGCTTGGCTCGGAGATCTTGAATGACTGAATATTGTAAATATTGTATAAAAGCATGTGTGAATTTAAATATTTATTTTGTTAGATTGGTTTATTTTTATTTAGTTTAATATCTTTAAGTTTATATACAATTTACTTTAGTATTATTACATTGCAGTTTATTATTTTTATTTATTGTATGGTATGAATGAGCTACTCTATATCACTATTACTATTGTCCTTGAATGTGACAGATTGTAATATCTCAATAAAGAAGTTTAAAAATCAAAATCTAAATAAACTTTATTATAATAATGTATATAAGTCTTTTGTAATTAATTGGTAGCTTAGAGCGTTTTAGCAATAAATGCTGAAGTAGCCGGAAACGTCGAGCGGTTTCTTTTTATTTCAGTCTTTTATGAGGATTCCAAATTAGACGTTTGTCCAGGTGGATTTCAAGGTATCGGATATATTCAACAGCGATAAATGGGATATTATTATACTTTCAGGCAGGAAGTAATAGGTGTACGAAGAATGGCGATTTGATGGAATTTATTTTACCACACAATTCTTCAAGGTTTGCGATGCATGATTGACAACTTTGAGTTGCATATGATGGATCGTTTGAACTGATAGGATACACGCGTCATCGGCATACGTGGTGATAAGAGTGTTAGGATGGGTTGGGATGTCAGCTGTATAAACTTTGTAAAGGATAGAATTAAAATAGTATTTTTAATAAACAAAGACATCATTACAATCCTTAAAGATTTTAAATGATTGTATTAAGTTAATTAAAAGAAACAAATCCGACAGGCACACTGCTTACTGATGACTTTTTATAATTCACCAGAGCTGATGGGAGATACTATAAGTGACATGACCGGATGCGTTGCAGTGCAAGCCTAGCATACTTGACTCATGTGTCGGATAGTGCAAGTTAGGAACTGCAAACAGATTTTCTTATGACATGTTTTCCAGAGGAATAGTTTTATATTCGTTCACTTCGTTAAGATAAATCGATATAAATTTGGTAATATAAATCTGTGGTCGAGCGAGTTAAGATACCTATAAACATTTTTATATAAAAATAAAAGTAAAAAATAAAAGTAATTAATATTAAATTAAATAAGGTCAGGCCCTACTCGATTTCTTAGACCACTACGCCGCAGGTTTGATTCCCGCATAGAAACGGTAACGTTCTCATCCAAAAATTCATAAGGGGATGTTCGACCCCTTTGTCCTCGACCTTAGCTCCTTGTCCTCCAAGCTAGGGGTTGGGCAAGGGAATAATAATCCCCTATCCCATAATAAAACAGAATGAAGATTTCTGCAAAAGATTTTCAACAAAACTTCAGGAAAGTGTTTGATGAAGAGGGAGTGATTGTGATCGTGTCCGGTTATTGCAAACCACTAGCTCCCTGGATATCGTCAAGAGAACCAACAGCTAACTGCACGGGTAAGAACACAGCCCTAAAAACTGCTAGAAGACTCATGGCAGGAGTCGAAAATATCAAGATGTGTGAGGAAAAAAAAATGTTTTTAAATTAAAAACATAAAAAATTAATAATAATCCCAATTATGCAAAAATAATCCCAAGTGTGTATAACTGTCATATTATTAATTGCATATTCTTATTCGTGTAACTGATAATTACCATGAAAATTTTTTAAAAATAATATGTGCTGACTGCCTGCATCTTTATAAATTTTAGCTATATTGTCAAGCGTACGGAAGTCAACATCGTTTTGAGCAATACCAGATATCTTAATAATGCATCTTTGTAACCTATCATGATTACAATTTTAATCCACTCAAAAGATGAGATTTTTTTTTTTCAAGAGCTATAATTCTAAATAAATAAAAAATCCCAGTTTTCTTATGAGGCCCTCGAGACTTATGAGGCCCATTTTTGAAAATATTTGTTACAAAAGCTACAGGTCACACCAAAATAATCCTCAGAGCTCGCCATTACCACCAGCCATTTTGCTTCGAAATGGTATCATAATAAATTAGAAGTTTAATATAACTCTAGATTACTTATGTCCCACCAAAGTTACGGGCGACCAATGGACAATCTTGGAAACTCGAATTTTACCCTCGAAAATGGCAGTCGATTAAGTTTTTAACATGTTTATGCCGTCAACACCAAGTTAAAGTAACGAAAATGCAAGATTGGAAAGATTCTCATTCGCTTAACATGATGCCTACCATATAACGGCCATGAACAGGAAAAATAATAATAATAAACTTTAGAACATTAAGATGTAAACAAAGCCTTAGGTGTTTGACACGCCTCATTAATTGTGTCCTGAGGGCTTTTTCTCCTTCACCTGCTAAAAAATTAATTTATTTAGCTGTTGTAAATTACATTATGTTTGAATTACTTTTCATTCGATATGTGTGTAATCCAGTTGCTTAATTAATTAGCTCTCAGCTGGTTTCAGTACCAGTTAATTATGCGGTTGTACAGTAGCACAGGGTTCTCCTGGAGTCCTACTTTTCCCTCCATAGTTGGAGAGATAAAGCCTGACTCGGAGTTCCCTCGCCTGATTGTAAATAGTGTATATATATGTGGGTCTTGCTGGTTTTAATTTTCTTATTTTTAAGTTATTTTATTTTATTTATTGCATATACTTTTTGATTATTATGTATTTGTTATTTTGCTTCTGTTTATTTTATATATTTTTTGTAAATATACTGTGATCCTACCTCACTATAACTAATGTCCAAGTGACAGAATGTTGTAATATTCAATAAATAAATAGTTGAAAAACTAGCATTAATATACCTAGTTCGCGTCATATTTATATTATATTACGCTCGGAGGAAAGAGGCATGGAACTTTCTATAATCCAAAATTTTATGAAGTAGGACTAACTCCTCCAATATTTAATAGTAATCTACTTAAAAAAAACTTCTGACAATTAAGTATAGCTTTCTCACCGTTTTCATTGTATATTACAAGGTATACAATTTATCGTATGAGAATAAAATCTCTGGGAGAAGCCGATTGGGGAATACAGTTACCCTTCAACATTCAACAAAAGTGTGCCGTATTTGAAGATTTCATATTTGATTATCCTTAATAAATAAATAAATAAATATATATATATATATATATATATATATATATATATTTTGTTTTTATTTTTATTTTTGAATGTGTTACTAAAGTAATGATATTTTTTTAGTATATTACTAATGATTAAAAACAATTTTAGTCCAATAATTGGAATCACCTTTTATTTATAATTGGGAAGGGGATGTTACGTTAGATATATAATTGTTTGGAAATAATAAACCATTGTGAAATAATTGGCAGTGTTTTTTTTTTCAAATTAATTATCGCTATATGCATATGAAAAAAAAATCTTTCGGACTGAATCCTCTCATCCCCCCTCCCCAAAAAATTAAATCTGGATCCGCTAGTATGTATCACTACTATTAGTGCAAAATGTTTTATGTAAAAATTTTCAACTTTTATTCTATTTGTACTAAAGGTGATTCTATTTATTCTATTTTTTAGTCTGCAACTGATATAAGTAGTCTGCTACATTGGAAAATAGCAGATGACAATAAAATTGACATTATACTTATAAAGCATAAAGAAATAATGAGTTTTTACTCTTGTAAAACAATAATGTATGAATATATGAAAAACAATAATAACAATTATATATTTAAGAATAATTTTCTGAAATTATTTTCTATTAACCTTTGTTTGTAAAAATAAAGAAAATGGACATAATTTTTTCTTCAAGGAACACTAGTCCCATATTAAAAATAATATATAGAACAATGCATTCGGTTGTGTACGTATAACAAACGTAAGGATGAAAGGAAAAATGCAAAAGCATTGAAGTTAATGCAAAACCTGCTCAACCTGAAGCTAATAGTAGACAATATAAGGGATCATGAAGTTTTCATGACCGTTTCATCATTGTTCTCCCACATTAGCATCCGTCTCACCGAAGCATATTTAACATCCCCAGCTAAGCGTCGTTTCCCTGACTGAAAAAAAAAACGGCTCACTAATGATGTCGTTAATCAGGGGACAAATTTATTCGAAATCTGGTCCCAGGCCAAGAGGAATAATTAATGAGTCTCACAAGAATTGATTAATTCTTCTCACTGAATAATACGAAGCGGAACTTGTTTTGCAGTTGACCTGCTAGCGCGGAAATGTCGCCTATCAATCAACACGCGATATAACTATCGCCATAAGGTCAGATCCATTGTAAAATGTTGAGGAAAATGAATTTTGCACTTTCAAAATATTTATAATCACTTTCAAAGTGAAACCGTGTAACTGAAAATCCCAATTTTCCTCATTTTTTCACCGAGCAGTTTCACGAATTCGATTTTCATCATATGGATTTTTTTTCTCTAATTCAGTAATGGTGTTCTCAGCTAAAAGTATTGTTAGATATTATTGTGGAAGGCAATCTAGCTTATGAAACCAACTCAGCCATTATTAGAACTAATATTAACAGGATATTAAATAAATATAAACAACATTTGCAGGACGGTGACAGGATAACATTGCATAGCTCATATTACAGTGAACATTTTAGCCTTTTTCTTAATAACGATCAGATCTTCCAGTGTTTATTGATGCCAATTAATTTCGAATATATGAAACTATTAATGCAGATCCGCCTCTAGGGAAAATATACTATCAAGATTTCTGTTAATAATAAAATAGTGAAAATTACTCCACAACTTGAGCGAAAAATGTGCAACACTGAAGAAAAAGAAAAACTTTATCAAATATTATTTAAATGCCCAATTTAAAGTAGTTTAAGGTTAAGAATTTACCAGAGTATGGGAAAGCTTGATGGGACAGAAATATTTAAGCCAACCACTGCAGAAGATATGAGGAAATTATATTTTATTATGTCAATTATATCAAATTATAGATAATTGATAAGGTAATCTGGAATATTCTTCTGTGCAAATTATGCCAAAATTTCCATATCGCACATCGGCATATAATCTGTCCGGTTCTTTTTTTTTGGTTGTTTTCTTATGTATAGGAGTAATCTCTTAATTAAATTTTAAAACATGGTTTAATATTAATATTTTAAAAAAAGTATATTTATTTATTTTTTATTGTTTTGTGTGTATTTATTTATGTAAATTGTTGACAATTTTAGATTTTATATTCCCAGTCCGCTGGTATTCCTCAAGGTAGTATCCTAGGCCCTATCCTCTATACAGTTTATACAGCTGACATCCCTACCTATCCCAAAACTGTAATCACCACATATGCCGATGACACATGTATCCTATCAGTAAACAATGACCCAGCAATTGCATCCCAAATGTTTCAATCACACATCATAAATCTAGAAGAATGGTGTCAAAACTGGAGAATAAAATAAACTCCAATAAATCCCACCAAATTACCTTTATCCTTCGTCGTAAACCAACGACTTCCTGTCCTACAGTTTCCTTTAACAATACTCCACTTATCCCTGTTTAGCAAATCCGATACCTAGGACTCCACCTGGACAAACGACTAACTTGGAATCCTCATATTTGACTGAAACGACAAGAAACCGCTCGACGTTTCCGATTACTTCAGCACTTACTAGACAAACGCTCTAATCTTACAATTAATTACAAAAGACTCATATACTTGACTATAAGGCCTATTTGGACTTACGGAGTTGAGCTATGGGGCTTCACTAAACCATGGAATTCCTCTCGTATCCAATCCTTACAATCCAAAATCCTTCGTAAAATCCTCAATGCTCCCTACTTTGTTACAAATAAAACCATCTATAGTGACCTTAATGTTACTTTTGTTTCAGATCTGGCCCAATCCAGATATCTATCCTTCTATAATAAACTTCAGAATCATCCCAACCCTCTCGTTTCTAACCTTGCTTCCTCTTCAATTCTTGATAACCCTTCCTCCGAGGCGTCTGAAAAGAAGATGGCCCCGTGATCTCCTAATGTAAACATATCATTAGAGTGCTACCATTGGGTAGTTACTCAGCAAGTGTTTTTCATGTCATTATATACATTATGTTCTAATTTACTAGATGTATTTATTTAATACAGTTGTAAACGTCTTTAAGAAATAAAAAAAAAAATTATATTAATTTGATAATTCGAATTATTTTAACGGTCTGATTTTACCGAATTTGATTTTTAATTTATCCTTAAGAGTGTTGTAATATCTGTAATGTAGTATAAAAAGGAGTGAATTTGTAATTCCATAAGGATATTAATGATCGTTATTTCGCGATAGACTCCATCTGGATATGGTTCTTCCCTTAAAACAAATAAAGATTGATATTCAGTAAGTTATTGAAAATGATATACTATGGATTAGAAATAAATAATTAATTAGCTAGGAAAATTTAGGTATAAATGAAGTAATACTGAGAGGTTAGCTGATGGACGAATATTTTTTTAAATTCGATTTCCGGGTTCTACATATCTTGAAACGTGAAACTTTAAATTTTGAGGAGTATAATAAATTTTTTCTTGATCGATTACTAAAGTTCAATATAGACGATAAAAATATTTTGAAATCACGATATCTCTACTAGTAGTGCTTTGATTTCGATGAAACTTCTTTAATTTTTTTAAGACATTTAAATACCTTTGAAACATCTTATCACAATGTCCACAAAAAAGTGTATACTTTTTAAGTTATTCGGAATTTAATTTTACCATCCCTCGTAAATTTTTTTCCAGCTTCTTTTCGTTTAAGTATGTTATATAGATAAATTTACAGGGTGTCGAGAAAATGACTTTAGCGAAGTTTCATCGAAATCGGTACATTCGTTTAAGCGCTACAGTCTATATATAGCAACACAGGTTTTTCATTTTCGACCTGAATAAGCATTTTTTAATTTTATTTTTTATTAACTTATCAAATTTTTTCAAAAGTTATATTTAGCATTTTTTCGTAACTCTGAAAAAATATAATATAATAATAATTATTATTATAATTATAATAATATAATATAATAAAATAAATAAACAGGCACACGTTTACATTAATCATTATCTCTTCAAATTGATTTTACGGTGACCAATATTTATTTTTTTTGGGGGGGGGGAGAGAAGGGATTCCTCATTTTGGTAAATGAACTAACACCTAGACTTCCTAATTATTCCTATCTGACTTGTTAAAATGCGTCGATGGAAAGTGGTTTCGTTAAGAGTTTCTGATCGGATTAACAAGTCCGGCCGTTCCTGCCGTGATGGGCTATTGTTCAGCAACTGCGACTATTATATTGGATATTCTCGACATTACCCGCTTCACTTAAATATTTATACTGCGTAATTTTCTGTCATTCTCATTACTACCAGCAATCCAATCCGCCTCAATTGTACGATTAAAATGTTGATGACATGCTGATTTCTCTAACTGCAATGGATATTGCAATGAAAATTTGCAGAGTCAATCCATTGCGGGGGGCCATGGAATAAATGTAGCAATCAGGCTAAACGATTATACACAGTAAAAAAAATAATAATTGAATTAAAGTTTTATGTTATGTTATAATTGGAAAATTTCAAAAGACAGAGCCTGTCTACAAAAAAAAAAAAAAAAACTATTATACTATAACCCATGAAGACTCCACTGCATCTTAGTATTATTTAGGGGAAGTACTGTGTCTTGATCAAAGGTTGTGCAAGGAGGTGATTTGACCGCGATCATACTCAACCGCCAGATTGCTCACTAAATTAATTATTTAATTAATGGTGCCCACTTTATAGAGACTGGATATGCCCCAGGATCGTGCCTCTCCAACCCATGAACGATGAAACAGAATAAATAAGTTACCTGCCATCAGCCGGGAATCGAACCTGGGCTCCTGAACATTGGCCCTTAAGTCTCCAAAATGAAGATAAAAATAAAAAGGCGTCAACGTTTCAGGCATTCAGGCATCATCAGGACCAAAAAAACAAGCAAATCGAAGATCACATAACTCCTTGACATCCACTAGCATACTCATAGAGAATAGAGTATGTGTAATAAATATTATATTAATTAAAATTAGAACCTTTGTCTGGAAAAAGTTAACGTTGTAACCGAACAACAGTTTTTTTTTGCGGTTTCATTTCAAATTAATCGTTGGCCCAAATGGTTTAACGAATAGATTTTCAACTATAATAATACAGGATGCCGTAGATAATATAGCCATGTTTTATGTACTTATGGTAAACGTATTCAATAACGGTAAAGATTCTGATAATAAAGTTTAACGTTTCTGGAAAATTCTAAATGAAAATAAGAAAATATTTTCTTTGGAAAGAATCAATACTTTTTGATTAGACATTTGAGATCGCTAACATCGACTAATTTCCCTGAACACATACTACTCTATGCTGCCCATGCTTGCCTTCACTTCCTCCCGATCTCCTCCCGCCAGATATTAGCAGCTGCCACTCGCTGGCGGCAAGTTCCCGGCGGCGCAAGCTGTCGTTGGCATGCCGGTTTGGCAGCATATCCGCTGCAGGAGCTGATTAAATGATTATTTATAAAATCGGACCGATGAACTTGGGGGTCGTTTAAATCGTGCTTGGACGGTGGCCATTTTGGCCGAGATTGTCAAATAGCAACATCAAAGTAGCTTCCATTGTGTCGATAATGGAATTCGTTGATTTATACACTTTTTCGTTTTTCTAAAAAAAAAAAAAACCTAACTAAATCAACCATTTTCCCCCAAAATACAGCTTTTTACAATATACATATTAGTATCAGTACTCGTGAATAACTGTGAATAAATTAGCATTCTTTAGCTAGGGAAGAATTAAAAAATGAGTTCACCTTGTAAGAAATCGATCGTTGTAGGACCATTAATAAAATTAATTAATTACCTTGTCTATGCCTACTACAATCGATTTTAAATAGTTCAAGATAAGGAATAATTATATATTTAGTTATATATGGAATAGTTCTTGTCTTCTTTGCCAAAATAATATTTATTCCGAATTCAGTATTTACCCTGATAGTCACTCCCTTCCCCCTCCCCCCCTCAGTTCCCAAATAATACAAAAATTAACTCTGGATTCGTTCTTAGATCAACTTCCATAAATTCATTAGTTTTAGAGAAATAGCATACACTTTCTCTACTTATATACATAAATAATTTTTTTTTTTTTGTCAGTTTGCACAAATGATGAATTAGACTAGATACTAATTCTTACATATTAAAATGCAACTGTAAAGAACATGAACAAACATATTTATCCATATCGATTTCATCATGTTCTGACCATTTTTATCGCATATGTGTGCATTTTTTCTTGGCGAAATCATATTTTGAAAAAGGCTTCACTTATATATTTTATTTTCAAAAGACAAATCATAGACCTTGAAATTAGGCCATTATGTAACTATATATTTGTATATATAACATCTAACTCTTAACTCTTCTTGCTTCTGAATGCCTTAGATATAAAATAAGATAGAATATAACAGAAACATAACTTTATTCTGGGGAAAAGTTACTTGAGAATAACAGAGTTGTACTGAATAAAAAAAAAAAAAAAATAATAATAAAAACTGACCTGTTCCATTGAGTGAATATAAAAAAAACAAGCAACTCAAGTAACTTACGTATTTAAAAGTGTTTGTATGTACATATTGTGTGAATGACTAAGGCAGCCTTAATATTAATGCCCTTCAACGTGGCAGAATGTATTAATATTCAATACAAAAAATAAAATAAAAAATTTTGAATATCCTCAAACACACTTAAAACAAATGGTAAGTGAGAAGTATCAACCCTATATAAACAAAAAAATAAAATAAAACTCCTTTTAACCATTCTCCAAGTGACAGAATGTTATAATATTCAATAAATAAATAGCTACAAAAATATATAGAAATAAAATACATTCGTTATTTAAAACACGTTCAAATAAGTTCATACAATTTTAAAGTTAAGAAAATAAGAAGTAAATTATAATTGTGGATTTTTAAATCTATTTATTGAATAATAATACAATCAGCCACTGCTGGAGGGCTATAAGCATTAGGGCTAAAAGTTCTCATTCATACAATATATACAAATAATAAAGAAATAAATATAAATATAAGAAGTAAATAAATAATACTGATGAAGAAGGTAAATAAATAAAAAAGAAAAAAAAATAAATAAAATAAAATAAAAACTTCTAAACACAATCATAACTATATACAATATATACATTTTCCCAAGAATCTCCGAGCCAGGCTTTTACCTCCACACGCGGAAGGCAAAGCAAGACTCCGGAAGATCCCAGTGCCACTTTTCCAGTCGCATCACTAGTATTAGAAGCCAGTGGAGACTGAAAGAGGGCAATACAGCCACAGACGCTCAGGACATGAGTGGAGAAGCTGGCCATTGCCAGGACTCCAAAGGCATATTTACAAAAGATCTCGAGGCCACTGCCGTTTCAACCTTCGAGGGGGATGGTATGGATGCTCGGAGCTGGATAGGGATTGCGCTAGAGGATTGGGATGATGAATGAGGTTCTGGTGAAAGTTGGAGAATCTGGATGGGATGATGTCATGGACATATGGGATGTTAAGGTCATGGTGTAGGGTCTTGTTCGTGACATAATATGGAGCATTGACTATTGTTCGAAGGACTTTGGACTGGAAGGATTGGATGCGTTTGATATTCGATGATTTAGTTGTCCCCCACAGTTCAAGTCCGTAGGTCCAGATAGGTTTCAGTATGGTCTTGTAGATTAATAATTTGTTTTCTGTTGAGAGATGAGATCTTCTGTTTAGTAGTCTATATAGCTGACCAAATCGTCGGTTAAGCTCTTGTCTTTTAAGTCTCGTATGTGGGTTCCAAGTCAGTCTTTTGTCCAGAAGGAAGCCAAGGTATCGGACTGTGTCTGAGTAGGGAAGAGGAATTGAATTAAAAAGGATTGGCGGACAGGATCTGCGTTATTGTGGATTTAGTGTTGACTGTAGTGAATAATCGAAGAAAAGGATAGTTGGAGTGATCAATCAAAATAAAAAATAGTAAAAATAAAAAATTATATTTATTTTTATATTTGCCGACGTTTCGGCCCGAAGTTCAGGCCTTCATCAGGGCCAAGGAATAACTAGATAACAATAGGTATGAGAAACTATTAACATTGAATAATAAAGAAGTAAGATTAAAAAGAAGAAAGGTATAGACTAAAAAGTGTTGGCAGAGTAAACATAATGTAAAATAAAGTAGATAGAATAATAACAGTAACAGAGAAGTAAGAACTAAATAATAGCGGCAAAAAAGTACGGACCAATGGAAATAAACATAATCAAAATAAGGTTACATAAGAAATGAAAAATGGTAATCTTAGAATAAAATGTAAAATAGAGAAAAGAAAAACGAAGTTATATAATAGATATAAATAGAAAATTGAGATATTATAAAATCTATCAAAATATACTGACTACGTATAAGAGAATATAAAGTTAAAATAATGTAAAAAAGATAAATGAGCAGATGTATCAGCAGATGTATGAGCAGATTTGTATATATACAAAACAGAGATATGGAAAATAGAGTGACGAGAAAGAAGGAAAAAAGGAGATAACTAAGATAAGAAAGATAAACAGACCTGGTCAATCGAAGAAGCATCGAAGGACAAAGGTATTGTAGCATGAAAGAGTAGAGCTGCATAGCGCCATATGTAATGGTTAACTGAAATACGTGAACTAAAGCACAGTATATAATGGACGAGAGATTTATTATAGATAAATTCTATGAATTATTAAATAAATGTGTAATTGAAGAGGATGGAAATAAGGTATCTGGAGATAGTATAAAACAGAGATAATAAATATTAAATAATAATGGAGTATTACTGAAATAAACGTAAAACTTGAGATTAAAGAAAACTAAAAAGAATTAAAATTAAAGCAGTAGTATACTGTCACAGTATACTGTGACTTTTTCTCTTGTTGAGTTTTTTTACTAGTTTATATTAAGTTAGAATTGTTTTTCACAAAATAGTTTCTCATACCTATTGTTATCTGGTTTCTCCTTAGCTATGATGAAGGCCTGAACTTATAAAAATAAACATAATTATTTACTTTTTACTATTGGTTTATTATTTCCAATAACCAACCATTGTGATCGAACAAAAAATTCAAAAACTTAACTCCCTTTCAAAATTTGAGGTTTCACGTTTCAGGATGCGTAGGATTCGAAAAACGAATAAATGCGCCGTCCGCGCCATTTTCTCCGAAACTGCTGGACCGATTTTTGTCAAATTCGGATATAAAACCAGAGGTCACCCGAGGATGAACCTGCTTCATCGACATTACTATCCGCCATTTACTTTCAAAATGGCGGCCGAAAAACCTGCGTTACTATAGACTGTAGCTTCTAAAAGAATGTAATGATTTCAATGAAACTTCGCTAAAGTTATTTTCTTGACGTCTTTTAAATTTATCTATATAACATACTTCAACGAAAAGAAGCTGGAAAAAAATTTGTGAGGGATGGTAAAATTTAATTCCGAATAACTCAAAAAGTATACACTTTTTTGTTGATATTGTATATGGTTTTTAAAAAGTTTACGGAATTAAAAAAAAAAATCGTTAAAATCGGACAATTGGGAGTAAAGATATGGTCTCCAGTCTTAGGTCTCCAGTTTCCCCTGCGTGGAGTCCCAGGTGTCAGCAGACAGGTAAGAGAAATTGGGTCCCTCTGTCGCAAATGCGACAGAGAGCCAGAAACACCAGCACATGTGCTTGGAAAATGCCCCAACAACTCCCTCCTTATAACACGCCGTCACCACAGAGTCAAACATGAACTGATGAGGCTCCTTGAAGAGAGAGAATACGCCTGTTTCGAGGAAGTATATTGTATAGATACGGATGGATCCACCCGATATGCCGACATTGTAGCATTCCCTAAGACGGGAAAGTCGGCGATGATTTTGGATCCGACCGTGAGATATGAGACCAACGACCTCGATCAGGCAGAAAAAGTGGAAAGGGAGAAAAAACAGACATATGAGAAATGCATCCCTTTCCTTAGTGAAAAGTTCCGCGAGAGTTTCGGGCCGAGAGAGTTCCACGTGAGAGGCCTTTGGTTCGGAGCTCGCGGAACGATACCAGACTCAACAAGGAGCTTCATGGAGGGCCTTGGTGTCGACATAAAGGACGTGGCAAGGTTGGCAGAGAGTATAATCCTCGACTCCCTGGGAATCATCCACCACCATGTGCATGGGAGCGGATAGGGGAGAGTTTGCTCGCGGGGGGAGGCATGCGTGTGTTACAGCATTTTTATATTATTATTTATTGAACACGTCCACTGTACTTTATGTATTTTTTATGTATTAGGTTAGAAAGAGAGAGGAGAGAATGTGAGGAGTGGGAACATGTATAGGGGGAGAGAAGGAAGAGAAAGGGTACAGAATGATAATAAATGAATGAAAGAAATAGTAAAAATTATAAAAAAAAAAAGGAAAAAAAAAAAATAAAAAATAATAATATATATATATATATATATGTATAAAATATTGTATACTATGCTCATACATATTGTTAATCCTATATAATTGTATAATAATTTTAAATAATGTCTGTAGTGATTAATAAGTATGCTGTGTTGTTAGCAACCCAATGTAATTGGGCAGCACCATTTTATTTATTTATGATAACAAAGTGATTCTCTCTCTCTACTCCAAATGTTGTATCCTTTGTTTGGTTTTTAAATTTTGAATGTGTTACTGAAGTAATGCTATTTTTTTTTAGCATATTATTAATGATTAAAAAATAAAAGTGTAGTCCAATAATTGGAATCACCTTTAATTTATTTTTCTTTGTAACTAGGAAAGTAATGTTACTTTATATGTATAGTTGTTTAGAAACAATAAACCATTGTGAAATAATTTGCAGCGTTTTTTTCATTTTGACTGAAATAAATTATAGACGGAAATATTGATCGAAAATAAACAGCATGAAAATATTCTATATAAAAGTACAAATGCAAGGTATGAAGGTATTGTATATTATTAAAATTAAATCTTACATAATAAAAATAATAAGAAAATAAAGAAATGAAATGGCATAAAAATTATAGTATTCTTGTAATGTACCTAGTGAAAAACAATTTTAAGTTAATATAAATGAGTAAAAAACTCGACAAGAGATAAAAATTAAATTAGAACATGGGTTTAGATGATATAGATTGATATAGTTTTTTTTGTTCTAATGAAACCTGAATTGCTGACGTTTATGATTTATCTGCATTTTAGAAATAAGAAAAAGCTACTCGGTTGGATTTTTCTAATTATAATTAAACAATTCTGAAGTTACATAAACATTGGGTTATATATAAAAGAGAAATAAAATGTTACATTAAGTTAAACATAAATTAAATTAATATTTATAATACAAATATTAAATGAAACATGGGATAAATAAATGTATAATATAGCGGGCCTCTAAACAGAACATTTATTATCTTCATCTTTCATTTTCCGGGACACAATAGGACCGTAGGGGTGGGCTTTCCCCTACCTGCCCTGAAATTTATTTTCAGCGGAGGTTTTTTTCTCTACCCGATATCTACTACACCGCTTTTGTCTTTGTTCGATCCATGCGGGTACAATAGGGTCCATCTAAGCTGAATTATTGGTGTCTTTTAAACCATGGGGGAACTACCTTCATACCGTGTATCGGCGATGTATGGTGGTTGGGCCATCATTAGGGGGACGCTTTTTCCGAGTGAAGGTCTTTTTAGGGTGTGCTCTTTTTAGGACAAACTTTTTAATTCAGGAATATAATATTGTCCTTTTACTATAAATGAATATAATATTTACAATTATATTCCAGCTGAAAAACAGATAAAGTAATTAGAATATAAATGGAAAAATCCAAACTACAAATCCTGGAATTTCTAAACAGTTAACCTACCAACGTTTTTGTCAATCCAGAAAGTATCTGGATAGAAAAAACAAGATTTCATATATGCAGGTAGACATAAAAATCTAGTGCGCGCATTACACTACTTTCATTTACCACCCTCTTCTTAGCAGAATTAAGTATTTTCAGACAAAGGGGAAGTGAAAGTAAAAATTATAGACGCTATATTTATTTACATTTCATTGTGGGTGTTTTTATTTGTTTAAATATCTTAATATAGACAAATTTTAATTTTTATATCGCTGTATTCTATACAATTAAATATTAAATAATACCAACAATAGCATTTATGAAAACCAAATATGTATATGTACATAATATTGTCGGAGTCGCGTTATATTAAGCTCATGATATGTATGGAAGAGCTCGTATTCCTTTGGTTCTTCCATTACAACTATTATCCGTTACGATCTTATATCTCCTTTGGTTAATTATTGATTTCTTTCATATTTTATATTTAACTATTTTTTGTATAAACAATTAATGCGAAAATGCTTAATTATTTCAAATTAAAAAAAAATTTGGAGGAAGCTACTTTGGAGGAAGCTAATATTGAAAATTAGCCATTTAAGCCCTGTTTTAGAGTGGGTAGTTTCTCAACAAGCGTTTTTATGTGATTATATTTCTGTGTACCCACTTGCTAGAAGTATTTATATTAATACAGTTGTAAATATCATCAATAAAATTTAAAAAAAGGCCTATTAGAGAATGAGAATAAAACTTACATTATATTTAAAACTACTTAATAATACACTGGTAAATTGAGTTTAATCAAAATCGTAATAGCCGTTTTTGAGAAAATCGTAAAAATGTATTAAATCGATTATATAAAGTACCACTTCCGGTTAGCCGATTTTGACGAAATTGTAGCTGTAACATCCAAGGATTATAAAAACCTCAAATAAGCAATATCAATTAAGTACGGATTTTTTTAGGCTCTTATTTTTAAATAAGAGCTAGGCTGTTCACATAGACACACACACACGGAAAATTTTGCGGGACTTGGTTATTTGGACTCAAGGGATTTCGATTGAAAACTCTAATTCGAAAATTTTCACGATAGCAATACTAACCTTTATTGTATATTACATGTATAGGTAAGTGAAAGTAAAAAGAAATACTAGCGACATCTCATGAAGGAAAAGGTAGGATACATAAACATATCAGAGGAAGATTATATTAAACAGCTTGCTTTTATATTAATTTCGAACATGCAACTTTTAGTTATGCGTAATTATTGTTGAATTAAAAACTTATTTAGGTGCGTTTTGCACTTTTTAGAGGGACAGTGAATTAGATGAGCCGTCGGTCATCGATGTGTAACGCTCAGGTAAACTCGGCTGGAGTCGACTAATTGAAGTGTTGATGTGTTGGATATGGATTAAAAAATCTCAAAAAATAAAATTATTCATCCTCTTTATAAGCTCAGAAGAGCTCATATTCCTTTGGTTCTTCCATTACAACTATTATCCGTTACGATCTTATATCTCCTTTAGTTAATTATCGATTTCTTTCATATTTTATATTTAACTATTTTATGTATCAAGGATTAATGCGAAATGCTTAATTATTTCAAATTAAAAAAAAATTAAAGCTACTTTGGAGGAAGCTAATATTGAAAATTAGCCATTTAAGCCCTGTTTTAGAGTGCTACCAGTGGGTAGTTTCTCAACAAGCGTTTTTATGTGATTATATTTCTGTGTACCCACTAGAGCTATTATTTAAAATTGTATCAACGCCACACCGCGTTAGGGAGTCAAAAAGGAAAAAAATAGTGTAAAAAAAAAAATTTTACTTTTATTGAAGACATGTATTAAAATGTCTCAGAAACTAAAAATTGGACCTGCATACTGTAAGCGAGAGAAATGTTCGGCATTTCATCGTTTTTATAGTGAGTTATTATTTACAATTTATATTTCATATTAATCTCGGCTTATTAATGTTTTCACTTCTATTGTGTGGTCTAAAGCAAACACCGTATTTTTTTTTCTTTTATTCCTTCTAATCAGCTGTTTAATATAAACTTACTTATGTACCCTTCCATTTTCTTTAACATGCATTTGGATGGATTGATGAGATGTCGCTAGTAGTTTTTCTTTCTTCATATATATATATATGTGTGTGTGTATGTATGTATGTATGTATGTATATACGTTATCTTGTTTTTTTCTGTCAGAATCAGCGAAAAGGTGGCAGTATAACGGTTCACCTATATTTTATAGATTCGAGGATACATAGTTTAGATTTTCCCATTTATATCGTCATGTTATAAATTAAATAAGAAACGTTGATCCATTTTGCGGAGTTTCTTTCTGTGAATTCATTTTAAAATCTCATAACAGCAGCACTTCAAACCTCCTTCCACTAAATTCCATCAAACCCAAATCTACGCTTAAATGTTTCATTCAATTTCCAGGATGCTTATCCGAGAGATAAGCACGGATTATTGTTTAAATATTTTGTTAAACTCGGAACATTTACAAGCCAATTTAATTAAAATTCTTTGATTCAAATATTCTCGGCTGCACATACCTACTTTATTTTCAAAATTCGATAGCCGTTGTTCTTTCTTTTAATTAATTCATATTAATTAACATTAGTTTTAAACAACAAGCATTTTAATATTTAAAAAACCGAAGTTCTCCGCTCAACACCCTCATTAAGTACGTTTCATTAACAAGTATCTAATAATTTCTAAACTTTTTATCTTTACCTTTTTTTTTTTATGTTGGGATTACAGACCTTATAGATCTTTTGCCGCCTTAACAAGCCTTCTCCATTTAGGCCTATCTTGGGCTATTCCATTGCAGTTACCTGCATGCAGCTCTATTGCATCTTTATTGATTCGATCTATCCATTTGCATTTTGACCTTCCACCAAGCTACATTCTACGCCCATCTTAACCTACTTACTTTTATATTGATTGGTCAGTTTATGTAAGCAGCTCTTAATTGGTCATTATTTTCCATATGTTAGTACTACCACATCGGTACATTTATCGTACAGTGGATTTTCCTCTCTAATCTTTTAGTACTTTTTTCTAGGATGTTAATAAGTTACCAGATCTCGCAGCCATGTGTCAGAATCAGCTTCATCATAGTACACTCTTAATTCGAGATTTCTGGAGATTTTTTTGGATTACGATACCTTTGATAGAGATCAGATGAAGTTTATATTGAATGATTATTAGGGTTTGCGAAATAGTCAATAATTAATTAATATAAATGTTTTTTATTAAATGATATTTAAAAGAATCGACGCTTTGATTTTGAGTTCTTCAATAATATCCCCAACGTTTTTCTTATTTTTCAGTTTTTGTTTAATGTTACGTATACACGAAATAGATACATTTCAAAACAAACAGCTACGTTTCCCAAACCGTAGCAAATAGATAACTTAATGATAAATTAACTATATACTAATTAGCAAAAACTTTTGTAACTTTTTGGTTAGCTTTAGACCACACGAAAAAAGTGAAAAAATAAACAGATCAAAGGCCAGATTAATAATATGAAATATAATCTTCCATAAAACACTGAAAACTTTGGTTTTCGACACTATTTTTTCCTTTACGTCTCTCTAACATGGCGTCGCTTTAAAATTCGATTTTGAAAAATAGTGCATTGCAGAGAGTATGGAATGTTGAACAATTCCATCGATTATAGTATGCAGGTCCGATTTTTATTTTATGAATCACCTTAATCCATATCTTCAATAAAATTCGTTATCATTTGGTTTTCGAAACAATTTTTTTTTCTTTTCGCCTCTCAAAACACGGTGTCACTTTAAGATACAATTTTGAATAATAGCTCATTACAGAGAGGATGAAATGCCGAACAGTTCCCTCGCTTACAGTATGCAGTTCGGATTTTTAGTTTCAGAGATATTTAATTCCATATCCTCATTAAAAGTAAAATTGGTTTTTTTACAATATTTTTTTCCCTTTTCCACTATCTAACATGGTGTCACGTTGATACTATTTTAAATAATAGTTCATTACATGAGCGGATGAATGATTTTAGTTTTTGAGATATTTTAATCCATATCCAAAGCACTTCAATTAGTTGACTCCAGCCGACTTTGTCCGAGCGTTACACATCGGTGATCCGAAAGCTCAATCTAATGTATATATATATATATATATATATATATATATATATATATATATACGTATATGTATAAGTAAATAATTTAGTGTCATTGAATCGGAATTAAAGGCTTGACATCTCAATGATTGAATGACTTCCTAAGTCAAAGCGTGGCTCATTTTCCTCAACAGATATTGTGCTTATCCAAACAGGCCTCCTCGCTGTTGAGCTCAAACATCACAGCCGTCACTATCTGTTTGTCCTCTTCTTCATTAAGCCACTAGCAATGTCTCACGATACTTTGTCAAGGAACAACTTAGCGCGCTGGTAGTTACTACAGTAACTTATTTAATTATTAATTGAAATAAATCTCAATTAACTAATTAGATAACTACTCTTTTCTCTATTGTATTCGACGTATTAGTTACGTAATATATTAGCGTAATCATTATAAAATATTTATTCGTACTCAACATTCACAATTGACGAATATTCATATTCGTTAAAATAGCATTTTATTTAGTAAGTGATTGTGGGTAAAATGGTCGACTGTCGTGAATAATGAAGAGAAGAATAGTTGGGCTGATCAGTCAAATAAGAAGGCAAACATAAATGATAATATTTATTTTGGCATTTGCCGACGTTTCGACCTGAAGTTCAGACCTTCATCAGGGCTAAGAAAAGAACCAGATAACAAATACACGGGGACTACGATCAGATAACTACCGTCTTTCTACTCATCGCCAAACTACAACTTATGTTTCTCATACCTTGTTATCTGGTTCTTTTCTTAGCCCTGATGAAGGTTTGCCTTCTTATTTGACTGATCACCCCAAATATTCTTCTCTTCATTATTTAATAAGTGATTGACTCGTCCCACAGAAAAATATCCCTTCAGGTTAATAATTTAGTAATAAGACACAGATATTCCTTATATTATTATTGTACTTTTTCAAGACCTATTTGTTTGGTTTAGGAGAGCCATGTTGGTAATTCTCTCACTAACTAATACTAAGAGACATAGAATAGACTGAATCACTAATAGAAGTGAAACGCGGACATTTCTTGTTTTATTAATAATATCTAAAAGTTTCTTTTTATATTATCTGAAATGCCCAAGAGATTTAGCTGTTCTCCTCTTGTTTTCATTTACTTCTCGATTGATTTTTAGTTTGTTCAAGACTAATTGGTTCGTGACACCTACCCCAAGGCAACCATAACACCAAAGAGGCATTCGGCAAGAATTAGTATTTATCTCGAAGGGCCTAAAACATTTTTGGGCCTAAAAACCCAAGGGCCAAAAGAACTATACAGTTTCTAATTTCTATATCGAAATCTTTATAAAATAATTTATCCATCTCGATTCGGCTAATTTTAAAACTATCTGCAACTATTATTATACCTGTTGAAGTTGTAACAAATTTTTAGTAGTAGGTAGGCAACCATTGTTTCTGTTGACATTACAGACCCTGTAGATCTTAACAAGTCTGCTCCATCTCTGCCCAAGAGGGCTGTTTCTTTCCGTTTATCTGCACGCAGCTCTGTTCCATTTTTGTTGATTCTATCTATCCATCTGCTTTTTGGCCTTCCACGAGGTCTTTTACCATCTATTGAGGCATTCATTGTTACGTAGAGGCTTCCAGGTGGATTGCTACAAGCTACCTGCCACGCCCATCTTAACCTCCGTGCCTTCATATCATGCGATATTGATTGAAAAGCTACTGTAAGCAGTTCTTTATTGGTCTGTCTTCTCCATGTGTTAGTACTCCGATCCCGGATCGCTCCGGTTATCGTGAGGAGGATTTTCATCTCAAATCTTTCAACACTTTTTTCTAGGGTACTGGTCCAGGTCTCACAGTCATATATTGGAACTGGCCTTATCATATCATTGTACACTCTTAGTTTGAGATTTCACCAAATTTTGGGGGGATTTCAATACCTTTGAGAGGGAGAAGAAAGCTCTGAACACGCTAGTTATACGCTGGTCCATTTCTGCCGTTGGTCATTCATTGAGGTTATTGTGGAGCCGATGTATTTGAATTTTTCTACTCTCGAGAATGATTTTCCTTCTACGCAGATCCTGTTATCGGGATGAAATTTTCTACTTATTATTATAAATTTTGTTTCGTCTCCAATTACATGTAGGCCGATCTGTTCTGCCTCTCTTATCAGTGTTAAAGCGAGTTTCTCAGTGTTGCAACAATTTAAGGATCAAAATTGGAATTCGTCAAAAAAAAGATTGATTATCATGATTGAAGAATTCCAAAAAATTCCTCAATCATGATAATCAATCTTTACTATCGTATTACATAAAGTGTTTTTTTTTTATTACCTTCTAGGATGTCCAAAGTTATCGACTTATTATCCTAATTCTACGGATTGTTCACTTTTGAATTTCTTTACAACTAAACTGAATAGAAATTAGTCAAGGGATAAATGGTTAGAACCTGCCATACTTTCTACCTCGTGTTGCCCAAATTCAGCCGCCTAAGTGTTGCAAGACAAAAACCAAGACTGGTCAGAAAAAAAAAGTTTTGTTTGTTTACCAATATGTGATGAATTTGTAGAGCCAATATACTTTTGGATTTAACTCTTCCAATTTTTCATTCAGTTAGATTTTCCTATTATAATAAATTACGGCTATATCTCTATAGTGGTAACATTTTTCAAAAAGGTTATTAAATTTCTGACAAAACTATAATAAAATCGTCTAAATCGAACCAGTTTCACCAACGCTACGGTGTATTGAATTTAATAAATATATTTTAACAGTTTTTCACTTAAATTTTAACATTGCTTTAGTTCATCACATAAATCGTACTCTAATGATTTCTATGTTTGGTTATCAGGAAAATTAGTTTGATTTAATTTTGTTATTTTTAATGAATATACTTAATTTTTTTTTTTTAAACACTTTATTGAGAAATATTACAATTTGTCACAGTTAAGGACACTTATAATAGAGTTCAGAGAGTACATTCACACCATATATACAAAAATATAAATAAATAAAGTAATAACAAAAGAATAAGAAAAAAAAAGAACAAAAGAAAAAAAAATATATATATACACACATAAGTAAG
The DNA here is from genome assembly GCA_928085145.1 of Nezara viridula. Taxonomy (NCBI): domain Eukaryota; kingdom Metazoa; phylum Arthropoda; class Insecta; order Hemiptera; family Pentatomidae; genus Nezara; species Nezara viridula. The sequence goes on from OV725082.1 coordinate 73,628,188, forward strand.
TAAAAATAGAAATAAAAGTAAAACAAACATCCTAGATAAAACATACCATATATATACATTATTTACCATTAGCCCGGTGATCTCCGAACCAATTCTGTCCACATGTGGAGGGAAAAGGGAGGCTTAGGAGATCCCTACGCTTCTCCCTCAGCCACTTCACTGGTATACTTAAAATTGAAAACAAATTTTAAAATCGGTAGAAAAGTCATGTGAGTGGAGTGGACACATTTAAATAATTGGTGATAGTGTTGTCCAAATGCGAGACCGAGACGAGTCTTGGTCTTGCAAGCTCAGTCTTGGTCATGGTCTTGGTCTTGCGCAAGAGTTTCGCAACAGTCTTGCAGATACTATTAGCTTATTACTATAGAGATAATACTGATTTTTTTTTAGACAGGAGAAACCTAACTAAGCCGGAATGAAAAATTAGAGGAGTTAAATGCAAAAGTATACTGGTTATACCAATTATTAACATATAGCAACTAAGATTGTCAAGTATTAGTAACTATTTTGCCTTAATTTTTATTTAAAAAATCGATTTTTTTTACCAATCCTGGTCTTGGTCTTGCAAAACGTAGGCGGTCTTGGTCTTGGTCTTGCCAAGTGCAAGACCAAGATCGATTTTGGGTAACACTAATTGATGACAATGTATAGCTTGTATTTTTTCTACAATTTAAGATTGTGTCCTGTATCTTTCTTGACAATGCCTTTAACGTATTGTCAAGTAAATTGTATTAATTTGGTTGGACTTAACCATTTTTATATCATCGAAACATTTAAATTTACCTATTCTGTAGTGTTTTTCTAAGATCTGAAGTAACACGTTTAATAAATAGGATTAAGCTAATAGGTAACTGCAAGACCCATGCGCAAAACTAAAACTCGTGTAGGTCTTGCGTTTGGGTTACACTATTTCTATGTAAAATAGTGCAGTTAGATTTAGTAGCATCCCGTAGATTTAGGCATTCTTATCAATTTCCTCCTCCTAGAACTCTTACAGACAGTTTCAGAACGGATTTATTTTATTTTAATCAGAAGAATAAAAATAAGTTGTATGGTCTATCAGGAATTTCAGCTTTATGTAACTCGATCTGCCTCTGAAGTTTTGAAATAGTAATTTAATAGAATGTTGTTTTATTTTTCTATGCATAAGTATTTATAGCCTCATGTTGTTTTAGTAAAAAAAAAAAATAATAAATATCCATTTTCGTCGTCAGGATTGATCGATAAGTGGGTAGTTTCGTTTAATGAACGCACGAAACTAACCTTCGTGACTTGAGAGAAAATGGCTCTCCCTTTTAAGTCAAAACAATTGCATATGATTTACGACAACTGTGGAAAAAGAAAATTATAGCCACAAAGTTAAAGTTCACATTTATTTTTAGTATTACAAGAGATGTTCCATGTGAAACAAACGAGGAACTCTAAAGCCATGATGATGAAATGTACATCAGAATAATTAGATGATATATTAAATATAACAAAAAAATAGGTATAAGTCAGTCAAGCTTATTTGAAGTGTTCTCATCGGTACTTCCATACCTCTTTATGTCTGAGATTCTCTGCTTTGTGAGCGAGTGCTTGTCAAAGCTACAGCTGTCAAGCTGTTAGATATAACACTCTGGTCTTCGGTCAAGGAATACGTATTGTATTCCTCATTAATCCTTAGGGAGGTACTTATTTTCGAGGTATATAAGTAAGAATTTTTGTTACAGTATTTATTCTCCCAAAAACAATTCTTCTCCTTTACATCATGACGTTTTGAGATCTAATTTTATATTCCATCTTAAGACAGTGTCCTCATCCTATATCATCTTATTCTTTATAAGATTTGTCATATTTTTTATTTTATCTTTTATTTTATTTATTATTTTTATCATATTCCTTAAAATTATATTGTAATCTCCTCTAGTCAGCCTAGCCCCTGATGATATAGGATGAGGTTACTGTCTGAAGATGGGATATAAAAGTAAATCCAGAAACGTCATGATGTGATGGAGAAGAATTTTTTTTGGGAGAATAAATACTCTAACAAAAATTCTTACTTATATACATATTGTATTTTTCCAATGAGCTCACTAAAACATCTCTCTCTCTCTTCATATATGTAAGGCTCCTCCGGCAGTAGCCATGAAACTTATATATGCAACTTATATCCAGCAGGATACAACTTGTACAGACATAGGAGTCATAACACTATCCTCTGAACCTTGTTTTAGAATCGTGAAACGGTTCCAAGATATCATTTACTCATTAACCACTAGGGAGTTTGGTACAGGGAGGGTCTGCTTCAGGGAAAGAAAAATAGAACTTCGTTGGACTGGTGACCCTGACCAGCCGTGATCTATGGATCGGGACCGATTTGTTGCTGTCTTTGAACCCGAATCAGTCGGTGGAAAGGATACTGCCAAAAGGGTTGGCTATAGACCTGTACGGATGGCCTGCTTCTGGATCATGAAAACCATGGTACTGCTACGAATGGATTGAATCTAATTCTGCAAAGACATCGGATTTTAAAAATATTAATGTTACAACGTTGTAACGGAGATGAGACTTTCCGATTTTTTTCTAACGAGATGGCGTTTGTTGAATGTATAAACTATTGTAATTTACATGAAAACATTATAATTAGGCGATATAAATAAAAAAAGATAAAATACTAGTTCCATGCCTGAAACTACAATTCTGAGACTTAATATAAGGTTCGGGTAGACTATTAATTACATTAATATAAATATGCGGATTTAAAATTATAGATACAAAATGATCAAGTAGAGAAAAAAAATTTACTGTCAAGACATACTTCCTTACAGACATACTAACAGTTTATACTTTTGAAACTGTGCTGCAAAACATGATCTTGGGACCTGAATATGAAACGCCATGAATTTTCTCGTCAAATAATTTGTAAGCAGAGAAATTGGAAAGCTTTTGAACAATTCGCAACACTAATTTGTTCTAGCATTTGCTCAGCACATTAGTATTCAAGTCAGGTAAAATCAACTAAACTAAAGTTCGTTATTTTAGTGTAGTTTTAAATGTACAAGTGACGGCCAAGCTATAAAATGTCTTTAGATACAACGTATTTAGTACATCTAACAACATTTATAACAATAAATGGTAATATTTTATTTAAATTGATCAGCAGGAGTCTTAAAAGGTGCTGGATGAGAGATCTCCTCGCCTGAATCAAAGTAATGACCAGGAAGAGGTACTGCTGGGTACTATCTTTCCTCATACCTATAATGCCAACCTCACTATGCCAACAAAACATCTGCTGATTGTCAATACGATGACAGGTGGGGATAAACAGTGAAAGAAAAAAAAAATTGATTGGAATTGATATTCTTGATAAAAGTTCCATTAAAACTAAAGTACGTTTGTGTAACCTAATTTTACGTAACTCATTCTAAAAATCCGATCTAACACAATCCCTCTTTAGCACCCATCCATATAATCCTCCAAGAAGATTAAAACGGCAGTGGCCTCGCGATCTTTTCTAGTATGTTTATATTGGAATTCTGCCAATGGCAAGATTCTCTACTCAAGAAATGAGAGTATGTGGCTAAAGCGCTCTCCTCAATCTCTAAAGGCTTTAGGACCAGTGAAGCGGTTGAGTAACGCAGGGATCTCCTGGAGAACTGATTTTCCGTCTATATATGGAAGGAAAAGCCTAGCCTAGCTGTATATAGGTATGGGATATCAATTGCGAGATACGGTTCTGCATGAGGCCTTGGTGGCCGTGAGTTGCAAGGCGTTAGGACCTTAACAATTCTAATGGCGCAGTTCAAATCCGATCAGTACGGATTGAAATTTATTTTCTGGTGAACCCACCTAACCATTCTGGTTAAAATAGATTGATTACATCTGCAGAATAACCTCTACTACAATGAAAAAAGTAGCCTTTCTATTTTATTTTTATTCGTAAATTAACATCAAATGGCCATATAACCTCAACAATCCGAGGCTGCCTATTATCACGATGCCTTGCCAATTATTTAAAACTACTTGATTGCTGTCTGTAATGATAGGATGCAGCAAATAAATCATGTTTCTATTTGCATAGGTAATTAATTGTCACTGGATTTTTTTTAAGCACTGAGATTGCTCGCTTGAAAGATTATCTTCATTTGCTTTAGCCTGGTCGACGATTTTTACTGTTTTTTATGTGTTGCCTCTGATTTCTGGAAGAACTTGCTAATCCATAATGGCATATTATTCAAATCCCAATACACTCCTATAAAGGAGAAACAAATTATATATTTATCTCTCTTATTTTTAATATATAATTTTTTTTTTAAATTTTCAATTTTGCTTAATTTATATCTCTAATTCCACTCTTCTCTCTCTCTCTCTCTCTCTCTCTCTCTATATATATATATATATATATATATATATATATATATTTTTTTTTAATAAGTTCATTAATGTTTTAGAGGTTTTTGATAAGGGATTAAATTTAAATGTTGGTTGAGAGTACTGTCAAAAATAAAAACAAGTCGTGAAGTTCATGTATAGTTTCACTATAGTCAACATACTTTCTTTATTTCTAAGTGTCATTATTTTATATATTTATTTATTCATTTTTACTTTATTTATTTATTTTCTTACTTTTTTCTGAATTATTTATTTTTATTTTTAGTATATACATATATAGTATGAATGGACACCTTCCAAACTAATACTTATCGCCCTCGGGTGTGGCAGATTGTATTATTATTTAATCAATAAATAATTAAAATATTTAAAAAAAAAATCATATTCTATGAAATATTTTTTTTTTTCGTAGTTTTTTATTTACATTGTTTTTCTTAGGTTTTGAGTAATTTTCTGTACATTTCATAACTCTTTTAGTGTAAAAATAAATTTAAAATTTATTCATTTTTGAGAATATTTTTTATTAATATGAAGTGGGGTTCACCTCTTGTTTGAATATGAACTACAAATGAGTTTTTTATTTCTGGATGGGCAATGAAATTAATATTTAGAGAAAATGTATTTTTTTTTCTTTTTGATTATTTGTGGTTTGAATTATAGTGATAATATATAAATAGATATTGTTCATTATGCAAACTTATTAATTCCAGAAATAGAATAAGAAATCTTAAACATGTTTTCAATTAGCTTAAGAAAAAGCACAATATCAACCTCTTGTCCTCCAGTGTTCTTTAATAATATCGCTCTACCACCTTCAAAAACTGTACGATATTTGAGTCTCCACATGGACATAGCTCATAAAACAAAAAAGAAAATAACTTAATCAGCGATACGGACTTCTTTCTAGGCTACTTGACAGACGTTCTAAATTATCTGTGACTAATGAGTTAACTATTTACAAAGTCCTCATTAAACAACTTTGGACATATTGGATCGAACTATGGGGAGCACTAAAGAAATCAAATATAAAAAGCATCCAGTCATTCCAGGCAAAAGTCCTTCGGAAAATTGTAGACGCACCCTTTTATGTTTCAAACCTCACGTTACACACTGACCTTAACACTCCTTTCATCACGGCAACTGCCACTGACCGCTTCATCTACAGCCACAAATCCATATAATCCGCCCAGAAGACTGCTGAGGCGCTGGCCAAGAGACTTATTGCATTGAGCCTTGCTGTATTATCTTTTGTTTTGTTATTACTATTCTTTTTTTTTTTTATGCTATCATTTCTTCTCCTTGATATCATATTTGCTGAATACCGAGGTAGATGGCAAATTTATTGTGGCCAGGAATATGTATAACTAATATATAAAATAAATTTAATTAAAACAAATACATTATATCGTTGGTGACATCTCATAATAATAACTAATTAAGGAATTTAAACAGTTTTTCATTTTTCAAAACAGCGCTTGTTGTTGACACTATATTTGGTGTATAAAACAGTTTTTTTTTTTTTTCATTTTCGTGCCATTGCAGTGTTTTTGTATAAAATCGAAATTCCTAAAAAAGATTTATAAAGTTAACCCACATCAAAAATGCACTTAATGACTTTTAGTAATAAACCGACGATGTAATTATTATTTTAAACTTTTAACAAGGGTACTTCTTGTTTCGTTTTTAATTTCTTATCTCGAGGTCACCATAGATTTCAGCACTGCCAAACGATGACGTCAATACCTAGACCTACCACTATGCCCTGATATTAAACTATCTCCTCCATTTACCCCACCCCTTCCATCCCTCCCACACCAATGGCAAAAATATCGAATCAAAGTGAGTGAGGGGGGACGCCGCCCTTATTTATATGAAAATAAGGAACATTTTACGTAATTCCCCTTTGTGAGGAGGGCAACAGGTGGATATCGACCCGATACCCACAGATTCATTCTAACAATAGATAGCTAAAGAAGTGCAAATCAAGTAGTACGGTTCGGATCTCCAGGAGGAAGGAATAAACCGATTTATTTCCTCCGGCTCCAGCCGACGATGAATTATTCATGGAATAACAAAAAGAATAAAATAGAATAAATAAAATCCGTTTGATTAGCCGCCTATCGCTCCCAGCTTGAGGGAAATATTTCAAACACTCCTTTCTTCTATTAGGGAAGTTAAATTGAACCTCAGTTTTTTTTTTGAGGTATCGGAAACCTATTTATATTCTCTTAAAAGGAAAAACTATATAAGACGTAATCAAATTTTAATTAAGATACAAAAATAATGCTGGTCGAATATTCGGTAGACAAATTTACACTCATTATGAATAATATCGTCGGTTTATTGCAAAAAGTAACATTAAAATGAATTTGAATGAGTAACTTTCGTGAAACATGGTTGGCAACCTTTTGTAAACATTTTGTTTTTTTTACGGCATAGAGTTATTAGCCCTATTCCCAATTTCCAGCCTGGAAGACCAGGAGCTATGATGTAACACATAGGATTCACACACTTCTCTGTAAATCTCAGGGAACCGGAATATATCTACACATGACTATATATTTTTTTATCTCCCCATTTCTAAATTCATCTCTAACATATGTATTTCTAGGATTGAAGAATTTCTTCTCTACGAACTAACAACGCTCATGACTCTAGTTAATATGGCGCGGCGATTCTTTTCGGAACTTTCTATCAAGAAAAATACTTTCTTAGTGATTCCCACTTCTCCATGAAAATAGAGTAGTCCCCTGAAATGTTAAAAGAAACGTGGTCCTGATTTCAAATTGAAATAATCTAATGTCCATCTTTTCTATTAAAAAAGTATAGCGCTAGCGAACGATATCGGATAAAAGACAAAACAATAATGGCTCACTATAAAAATCAGATACAAAATATGGAACATCTGAAATAGACAGCATAAAAAAACACAATATATTTAGAACATCAGTATGCAAATCATATGATAATCTATGTTAATGTGCTGTTATTTTTGGAACTAACATCTATTTTCGAAATCGTTAAGAATATATCTGATGTTAGATAAACAATTATTTCGAAATATCATGTTGATATTTAAACATATAACTAAAAATAATAGATGTCTCTTGTAAGTCGTGATTTTTTAGAAAGAAAGCGGACTTACGTAAGTTGAAGACCTGTTCCTTAAATAGATTTTACTGCCTACCTTGACCCTGGTTATGGCTGTATTCTATAGTCGTCATCGGATGGATGTAAACAATCTTGTATTTTTTTTTTTCAATTACTACTTCACGTTGTGATGTTTCCACATAATATATGGTTGAATTAAAATGATAGTTCGCGGTAGAGGCTAATGTTGCCCAAATGCGAGACCAGGACGGGTCTTGGTCTTGCGTACACAGTCTTGGTCATGGTATTGGTATTGCGCAAGAGCCTCGCAACAGTCTTGCAGTTACCTATTAGCTTCTAACTTAAGAGATATTACTGTAATTTTTTAGATAGGAGAAACCTAACTAAGCCATAATGAAAAATTAGAAGAGTTAAATGCAACGGACATTAACTAAAATTGTCAAGTATCAGTAACTAGTTTGCCTTAATATTTATTCAAAAAATCGATTTTTTTAAAGTCTTGGTCTTGGTCTTGCAACCAAATACAGTTAGGCAAAAAATACAGTTATGCGGTCTTGGTCTTGGTCTTTAAAAGTGCAAGACTAAGACCAACTTTGGGCTATACTAGTAAAAACCCATTTTTATCAAATTATTAGAACTTGTCTAAAACTTCATGAATGACTCCATCTTATCGTAATCTATAAATTTAACGAAAATTTTCGGAAATGGAGCATTTATAAACTGAATATTGGTAAACGTTGTCTATTTAATGAGAACATCCATTGGCTTTCTGCTTAAATCGTAAGATAATTTTATCACTAACTGGTGTAAAAAGGTTGCCTTAAAACATTTAGGCCGTTTTGTTAATATAACAAGGTTATATTAATCAAACGGCCCAATATTTCTGTATACCGCATTTATTTTCGATTTTGTGACGGAACGATTGACAAGTAAATGGGTATTCATGAGTTTTTATTTATTTTATTAAATTGTCTTCCAGTCTCAATTGATGACATTTATAATAATATTCAGAGAGCACATTCACACCATATTAAAAATAAATAAATAAATAAAGTAATAGCAATATAATATATAGAAATAAGAAAAAAATAAACCAGCCTAAGAAGGGAAACAAAATATAAATAAATAAGAAAAAAAAAATGAACTTGTCTCTTATGAAGGATGCCATCGAAAATACAAACGGAGAACAAGAGGAGAGAAAAAAATGATCAAGTTTCAAGTTGTAAACAAACGCGAGGCCAGAGCTCTCGGTCCCAGATCACGTTTTCGAAATAATCTTTTTTTGTCGGAGGGCTCTCAGCTCTGAGATCACTGACGATTTCATTCGATTACACAATCTTCCGGAGTCCGAAGCAGTTAGCGAGTCAATGGAAAAAAATCTTTAGTTGGATAAGATTTTTTTATTTTTTATTTCTGTAAATAAAATATTTAAATGTCACGTTCAAGTGAGGAGTTAGCTATCGAATGTGGACTTCATCATTTCTCAAAAGAAAAGCGAAATTGTCCTTACACGCTGCGCTCTTTAATTGTTTGTCTGAATGTCATAATTTTTTTTTTAAGTAGGGCGCTCCCGAAATTTGATTACTTAGAGGCCCCCACCGGTCTTGGGTATCCGTCCTTGCTTAAACTACTGTTAAACATAGGGGCAAACTTCTCATTCTAGTTAGGAGTGGCGGAGGGAGAGAGAGAGAGGGGGGGGGGGGAGAAGAGAGGGGGCGGTGAACATTCCAAAAAAGTTTCGAGAGATTATGCTATGTATAAAAATTATGAATGATGGATAAGAAAATCAGCATAATTATTGTAAAACGAACTTTAAAAACAAATAAATTTAAAAAATGTTTTATATTAATTTTTAATTTTTTTATTTTAGTAGGGATACATGTTATACATGTCTTCGGCAACATGTTAAAGAATCGAACATGTTCAACTTAGCGCATTCGTTACTTTAACATGGTGCCGACGATATGTGAAAGTATATTTAACATGCAATTAAATATATTACTTATTTTAATGTTTACTTAAAGGTTCGAGACAGTAAGATAAACTCTCAATTCCCCGATACTTAAAATTTTCCCAGAAATATAATTATAATTTTTTTTTTTTCTCTTTCTCGCATCTACCCTCAAGGGTCATTGGAGTTTTAAAATGATTTATATTCTTCTGTAGTATTCTATTAACTTCAAAAATTCAAACAACGTATTGACTGTTTCTTCAGGATCTTCAAGGATTTCTTTTAATGTTCTGGCTAAGCCTGTTTTTTGTCTATAACTTTCAAATTGAGGACATTCTTCCAGTAAGTGCTTTACTGTTTGTGGAACGTTATTACAGTTTTCACAAGTGGGCGCTTCGAGACCTCTCAGAAGGTAGCCATGTGTTAACTGGCAGTGTCCTATCCTTTGTCGGCCAAGCATAACTTCTTCTCTCTTTGAGCTTCTGTAGCTTGTGAGCCATTTGTCGCAATTAGGTTTTATTTCTCTCATTTTGAATTCTTTCATTTCATATTCCTTCTTCCATTCTGTTTGTAGTCTTGTTTTTGCGTGGTGTAGCCAGTCTTCTAAGGCAACTTTCCTTAGCCTTATCTCCGCCGTTTCTTCTTCTCTCCTTGCTAAATGGACTGCTTGGTCAGCAGTTATAATTATTTATAGAAAGTATAAAGTATGAATGTGTTTTTTTTATCTATTTATTTATTTGTATTTAATGTTGGCTCATGTTTGATTTATTCTGTTATTCCAAGTTTTATAATCTTGTTTTCCTTTTATTGTATATGTTAACGCCGCATACCCTCGTACCTTTGTTTTTTTTGTGTTATTTTTTTTCTCGCCACTCACCCCTTTTAAGTGTTAATGAGGAAGGTTTATTTTTTTATTTTGGTAAAAACTGAGGGATAATTGTCTCAGAATTGTACACTGTTTATAGATTTAGACTTATACGCGATGTATTATCGCAGTTGTATACACACCAGCCCGGCAGTAATACCCTGTCTTAGGGATTAAGACATCAAAATACGGCCGGGTCAGTCTGGAAGTAACCGTTGTTGATATAAGGTCTATGTGAAGACGTCTACCCCCACCAGTCCAGACTCATCACATCTCACCTAGCGCCATTTTCGAACTTCAGTTGTTTGGCGGCGCTGCAATTGTCGATCGATCGATAGGCTATCGATTTGATACTCCCCAACATAGACTTGACATCGTACAAGGTAACCTCTTTGGAAGGAGATTCTCCAACTTGGAAGGTTTTTTATTCTCACCACCACTATGCGACATTTAAATATTAATTTGGGTTTTCTCTCTAAATTATTATTTAAACTTTAATGAACTCTCAAGTTAATTTTTTTCCTTTTGATTAATTTTATTCTGGAAATTTGATTTTGTTCTCTTGAAGTTATTTTTTTCTCTCTTAAATTAATCTTTATTATAGAAGTTTTTTATTTATGTTTTGTTTTTGATGGAAATTTTTTTTATTTTTCACTAAATATTGTATTTATGTTTTATTTGATTTCACTGCATTTGAATAATCTTTTTTCTTCTCATTTGGTTTTTTATCTTTTATCTCAATAAATTTGTAAGCATTTAAAAGGGTATTTTTTATTTTCCATTTTCAGGTATTGAAATATTTTTATTTTTTAATATTTTCTTTGATGTGCATGTTTTTTCCTCTAATGTTTTACAGGTCTCATTTTTACTCTTTTTATTTTTTTCCTTCTTTCCCAACATTTTTGGTTTTGCTCGAATTTTCCACACCATTGAGGAAACGCACCGGGGAAAGATCTGTACTTCGAATTTGAAGTACCTCTGGCCCCAACAGTATATATGGTATGTTTGTGTTTCATTCATCCTAAATACTCAATGCCTTTTCAATTGAAGCAAAATGTATTTTTTTTTCTCAATAAAAAAGAAAAATAGAAGTGTCCATATGCATGAATCATAAAATCCTAAGATATAATTATCTTCGAATATAAACTAAAATTTCAATAACAGAAACATAGGGTGTGATAAAGTACTACAGTGCCTTCTTCTAGGTGTTAGCTTTGTAATCTAGTCGACTTTTGCTTTTTCCGTAAATGATTTTAGTTTGCATATTTTATTCGTTAATTTAAATTAATCGTTATTTATTTTATTTTTGATCTTCAAAATATTGGGGGAAGGAGAGGTTATATTCAAGCCCCTTATCTATTTTTATAGGAAGAAATCGCTTCCCTCCCTCTCCGAAGTCTAAGCCTATGTTGGAAAGTGTCGTGCATTATAATTCTTAAGATCAAATCAAATAACATAAATAGACTGTTAATTCAGATTTTTCTAGATTAAAATTTTTGTACTTGATAAGTTCATTGTTGCGGTATAAAGTTCCTCATCTCGTTGTGGGTTTCAGATTCGGCCATTGGGACGATTCAGCCACCGAACGTAATGCATAAATATATATTTCATATTAGAATGAATAAGTTGGAAAAATTCTCTTCGTTTTAATCTTACAATCAATTGTTAATCGGTTCTTGTTTACTTTAAATCGGGCTCATAAAAAAAAATGTTTTCAAATGCGAAAAAAATTTTGCAAAGGTGTTCAAGAACAACATTTATACGGATTAGTACGGTTATGTTTACGCTGAGTGGTCTTTAATTCAACCCAAATCCGCTGCAAACATTTTCTTTTTAAAAGCTCAACAGAGATTCATCGGGATTTTTAATCACGAGCCCATACACACAATAAAATGGACACTTTAAGAGGATTCAGAAGAGTTTCAGAAAACCATTCATTACAGGAAATCTACATTGCAAATGCGGCGGGGGCTGAGAGATTAAAGTCCATAAATAGCTTCGGACCCTACTTCTTTAAGCTGGAATTGTTGGAATTGGAATATTATTACAATTTATCCACGGTTTTCCGGCAATTCCAGGGCGCTCCGATAATCTCTTCTAATGAGAGAGCGAAGTAATTCCGATAAATGTGCATAATTTCTCTCGCTGATAAAGTTGTAATCACACAGATGATTAAATATTGATTTCCTGTGGTAGACTGAGGAACAGACAGCGAAATCTACTATTGCCAGTTTTAAGTATACATTATAATTTTATTATAAAATAGGATCACATTTTCAATTATTAAACGATGCCCTTGTTGCTTAAGTCATGTAATATTTTTCTAATTTCATAAATATCTACGCCGTTGCAAACGATGGAGGATACAGAATTATTTAGTATTTTCTGAGGAAGTACTTATCCTTGAATGATATCTTTTTAGAAAATAAATGTCTCCTTAAAATCTAGCATTTCAAGACAGAATATTTCAAGAGGCTGCTAAAAGGGTGGCTGAATGCTAGAGCAGCTTTGATGATATTAAGGGGGCAATGCAGATTTATTATGTTGAAGACCATTTTATCAGCAAGAAAAATTCGTTCGAAGCAATTGGCAAGTCAGCTGGTCTGGACGAACTAAACCGAACTGCTTCCCACTGTTTTGCGCTTTACAAGATAGGAGATACTAGGAAATGCATTACCCATCAAGATTCATTCCTGTTTAGTGTACGAAAGAAACTCTACTCATGAATCGAAGAAGCTAAAATAAGAAATATTATTGATTGCCAGAGCGATACGGATTGAGAAACTCAAGTTACACATGGGGCAGAAGTTGGAAATTGGGACTGTCTTCACTTTAAGGCAGATTACAGAGAAGTCTATCAAGAAAGAAAAATTGACCTCTATCTGCTTAGAGCCTCACACATTGGATTGTGCTAATATCTACTAGTCTTTCATAAAAGCTCGTATTCCTTTTAGATAACTAAAATCTTTTGCAAATGCACTAAACTGAAGGAGAAATATTTCCCTTTCTATAGATAGACTTCTCTATAACCTGCTTCAAAGCAAAGATAGTCCTAATGTGCAACTTCAATAGCAATTGAAAATAAAGTTGTTTCCCCCAAAAGAAACCACGTGTACTTAGTCCAGGCCTGCTGACTTGGCAACTGCTTCGAACAAATCTTTGTTGCTAATAAAATGGTCTTCTCCATAATAAACCTGTATCGTCCCCTTAATACAGGCCTGGATGGAAGGCCTGAGGTAAGCTCCATAACTGATTATACTACAAATGTAAAAAAAAATACAATTTCGACAAAAAACCAAAATACACCTTACAATGCTTTTTAGCAGTAAAAGGATTATTAAGAAGACAACAAAAATCCAAGGATTCAAGTCAAAGATAAATAAAAAAGGGGCTTTGAAAAAAAAAAAAAATAAAACCGTATAATTTATGAATAATACGGCTTTGCAGAAAAATGTGTAGAGTTCCAATAATTTTTTAATCCAGTGTATCTCGCATTTGATTCCGTACCTTATTTTACATTTCTTGATAACTTCTACTCACTAATGATCACCATATATTTACGAAAAGCTATTCCCTAGGTACATGAACGAGCTCCCGCTCAGGTCATGGACTCTTAGCTTCCGAGTGAGAAACTAAGTTTGGTTATTGTTAGAATTATGGCTCCGAGCTCGAAATTTATCCGTACAAGGTTTGGTAACAACTTTGTAATTTACTGCTTTTGGTAATTAGAGACCTGATTCAAACCCGTTTCCGAACTCAATCAGCTCCCTGTTTATTATTAATTACTTGTCAAGTTTTAAATCGAATCCAAGAAATATTTTGACTTCTATTTTAAGGTACTCACCCATCTGTAGCAATTATACCGCTGAAAGGATTACAATTTACCAAAGTTTAAACGTTATTTTTCCAACAAAGAAAATACTGGTTATCTGAAAATAATCACTATTCGCCTGACTTAGCCACAGAAATTCTTTCTCGTCTTAGCATATTACATAAAATATTTTATTCTCATTAATTTTGATTGAGTCTGGCACCCGGGACTGCTTTACGAACTCCGTAAATTTCTCCATCCTACATACTTCCTCATTATTCGTTCCTATCTAACTGATAGATAATTCAAAGTAAATCAAAATAATACTTATTCATCCCTCTTTGTCCAGTCCGCTGGTGTTCCTCAAGGTAGTATCCTTGGTCCTATCCTTTACACAGTTTATACAGCTGATATCCCAACCCATCCTAACACTATTATTACCATCCGTTAATAATGATCCAATCATTGCATCCCAAACATTTCAATCACACATCACAAGCCGTGAAGAATGGTGTCGAAACTGGACGATTAAAATAATTTCTAATAAATCCCATCAAATCACCTTTACCCTTCTACGTAAACCTATGACCTCATGACCCACAGTACCCTTTAATAATACTCCACTTATCTCTGTTGAACAAATCCGATACCTTGGACAAACGTCTAACTTGGAATCATCATACCAGACTGAAACGACAAGAAACCGCTCGACGTTTCCGACTACTCCAACACTTAATAGACAAACGCTCTAAGCTTCCAGTTAATTACAAAAGACTCATATACATGACTACAGTAAGACCTATTTGGAATTACGGAGTTGAGCTTTGGGACTCCACTAAGCCATCGAATTCCTCTCGTACCCAATCCTTACAGTCCAAAATCCTTCGGAAAATCCTCAATGCTCCTTACTTTGTCAACAATGAAATAATCCATGTTATGTTTCCTTATGTTTCCGATTTGGCCCAATCCGGATACCAATTCTTCCATGATAAACTTCAGAACCATCCGAATCCTCTCGTCTCTAACCTTGCTTCCTCTTCTATCCCTGATAATCCTCCGAGGCGTCTGAAAAGAAGATGGCCTCGAGTCTCTTATTGTAAATACATTTTGTTTTTAGAGTGCTACCAGTGGGTAGTTTCTCAACAAGTGATTTCATGTTATTATTTTTTGTTATCAAATTTACTAAATGTATTTTATTTATTAATACAGTTGTAAATATCATGAAAAAAAAATCTCATTAATGGCAACCAACTGAAGCAAAATTTCAGTAATCTTTGTCTGGGTCCATAGTCATTGCCGTATAGTCGGAAACGAACTGACTGATCGGGCATCCAAAGAAGCTATAATTGGTGGCATTCCATATCGGTAGGTCCTTACCGAAGAAACCTTCATCAAACCAAGAATAAAATTAAAATTGGAACAAAGGTGGTTAGCTGTCTCTGGAAATTGAGGGAAGTTAAAACTAATGTTTCTCCATGGAAGTCTTCATTCCGAAATAGGCAAAGGATGAAGCGGTTCCAACAGGGCTACGTATAGGCCACACACGCCTGATTCACGGTTACCTGATGGCCCGCCTATCTTTACTGTCGTACGCGTACATTAACTGTCAGATCTTCGGGTGTCTCCTGACAGTGAAGCATTCTTTGACAGAATGCAGAGCGAATGAAACTGAAAGACCACTTTTCGATATTCCACACAATATTCGTTCCGTTTTCCTAGACAATGTACAGATGATCGATAAACTTTTTGATTTCCTGAGACAGAGGTATATTGCAAAATTTAAAATATAGACATTGGCCCAAAGCGATAATGACCCTAGTTGAAGCCTTTAAAATAAAGAATGTACGCTATGTATCCTTGTTCTCTTAAATTGTTTAAAAATCACTCCCCGCAATATATCTTGTCATGTAATATATTAGTATATAATTTCCATTTTATGATACAATATCGTGCCCTATGGCTTTGAAATATCGTTCAGAGACCAGACTAGATTGAAATTCTGCCTCGCAATGTGAGAATATTACAGGACGTGGCTGATATCCTTTGAAGGGACCAGGAAGAGCTGGGAGTAAAACAGGTCCTTTGTGCCCTAGCTCTATTTATTGGGGGGGAGGGGAGGAAGGGTTCAAACAATATTTTCATCTTTCAACACCCCCAGTATCCCACGCTAGGAAAGTTAATTTCAGGTTTTATCTTTAGCAGTTATGCTACATTAGAGAAACGAGAAAATGAAAAAGACAACGCTAAAAGATACATTAAATAGACGGGATATTCCAAGTAAAGCACAACCAACCTCTAGAAATTTACGGACCTGAGCTTACAGCACTGAGTTTAAGTTTTAGGATATTTAAAAAATGATTTTATATTTTTGGATTGCATCGCATCAAAACCAGATAGACAGATCGAATCAGCGTGTTTATGACAGAAAGGTAGGTAGAGATGGAGAAAACAGATTGAGGCGGAGAAAATATCTACGTCTGCAAAGTCCACAGGAAAAAAAATATACTCGCAAAAAATACTAAAGCCTTTTGTTTCGCAAACAGCTGTAGGTAATTAACTGCTCGATTTTTGTTCAATCAAAGTATCATAAAAAACAAAAACAGATACATTAATGCAGGATAAAAATACCTCGATCCACTTAATAATAATTTAATACCTTCCATACCTTACAGAATATCTTTCTTAAAAAAGATATAATCAGTAGAAGATATATCGAGCTATAGAGGTCTCCCACAATTCCCAGTGGGTTTTAATACCACTAATTGAGAGAGTAGCGAAGGGATCTGGACTCTTACTTTTCTCTCTACTGTCTCTAAAATATAGATTAACGAACTGAGTCGTCAATGTTCGCTAATTCATGCATCATTAGGACAGAAAACAACGAAAAACAAAAATGCACAATACAGCACATATGTAATCAAAATTAAAAAAAAAAAAAACATATTATTTAGAGATACATCACTTCACGTTATCCACATACATACTGAAGGAGAGGAGAGATAATTCAAGGTGATAACAGTCGAGGATGGTTATGATTCTCAGCTGATCGGGAAAAGAAACAACAATATGAACAGAAAAAAATCTGGTTCACGCATCACATTACTTTCATTAACCACCCTCTTCTTGGCAGAAATTAGTATTTTCAGACATAGGGGAAGTGAAAGTAAAAATTATAGGCTGTATATTTATTTACATGTCATTTTTGGTATTTTTATTTGTTTAAATACCCATACATAGACAAATTTTAATTTTTATATCACTGTATTCCTTACAATTGAATATTAATTGATACCAACTATAGCATTTATGAAAACCGCACATGTATATGTACATAATATTATTGGAGTCTATATTAAGATCATGTTACGTATGTACTCTTTCGGATGAGCTCGGACGTGCTCGCATTCCTATGGTTCTTCTATTACAACTATTATCCTTTACGATCTCTTATATCTCCTTCAATTAATTATGAAATTCTTTCATATTTCATATTTAACTATTTTATGTATCAAGGATTAATGTGAAATGATTAATTATTTCAATTAAAAAAAAAGCAAAGGTACTTTAGAGGAAGGTACTTTAATATAGAAAACGAGCCATTTAAGCCCTACTAGAGAACATCAATGAAAATAAAACCTACATTATATTCAAAACTGCTTAATAATACACTGATATACTGAGTTAAATCAAAATTTTTGGGAAAATCATAACAATATGATAAATCGAATATATAAAGTACCACTTTCAGTTTGCTGATTTTGAGGAAAATGTTGCTGTAACATCTAAGGATTATAGAAACCTCAAATACGCGATTTCAGGTTGATACGACTTTTTGTTTTTGAGTTAGGCTGTTCACATACATATGGACATACGGACCATATTGCGGGACTTGGTTATTTGGACTCAGGGGACCTCAATACTTTTATTTCCGTTTAAAACTCAGATCCGAAAATTTTCACGATCGTAATAATCACCCTTACCATATACTACATACATAGGTATGTGAAAGTAAAAAAATTCTACCAAATCACAAATACACTAAGAACATAAAAAAAAATAATAATAATTAAAGCAAAATATATAAATAAAAAGAAAAAAAAGAAGAATAGGAAGATTTTAATCAAAAGCATCTGATCAAGCTGACAAATTAAATTGCCAAACCTCTCATGCGTTGTTGAAATATCATAGGTCGACATTGGAGTGACATACGACTGTCGATACCAATTGAGATAAACTGTTTTTGAGAGATGTATTTTCAATATTTAGTTTGTGTTTTTAGACTTTGGTAATCGCATGTACTATCTGTGATTGAATGATTCGCAGTCCCAATGCTTTGGTAAAAAGTTTTGATATTAAATCATTTTAGAGAGAACTAAGGCATAGTTTGGAATCTGTCAATAATAATATAATGATAATATTATATTAAACGTCTTTCATCTTTTTTTTTTTAATGTAAAAAATTGCAATGAGAGACCTTGATTACAAACTATAAAATTTGAATAACATTGTGAAAACATGAATAAATTATCGCACACCTTTCTGTTAAAAAAAAAATTTAAAACATGTAATAAATATATATATCTGAGAAGCCTGAGGGTATCCCAGGTGGGCCTATATGTTTTTTGCCACATAGGCAAAAAGCACATATTCATTTGTTTTGTTTTTTGGATCAACTGACCTTAAATTCCGTATGAATGGTTGTTTCACTGGAAGAACAACACCACAGAAGCAGAAGTATATTTCAGTTTAAATCCGGCATTAAATCCGCTTTTTAAAATCTTGGATAATCTCTACTAATTGAATTAGAGGTTTCAAAATTTGTATGTAAATTGAGTTTATGTCAGAAAAGTGCCATTTGGGAGTCATAACTTTTTCACCTATCCACACCAATCTTTTTTCGCGGTTTATCGGATTTTTTAAGGTTTCGCGCACCACTACACCCTTTCCAAATTTAGTTAGAGACTTGAAATTTCAATTGTTTCAGAGTTATATGGTTGCCTTTTGGAGTCCTCAACTTTTTTCTTGTAACCTTCCTTCCTTTTTTACATGGTTTATTCAGCTTTGTGAAGTTTTATGTAGATCAAGAGTCCCTTCAAATAGACACTGGGGATTTAATAATTGTATGTAAATTGAATTGACGTTAGAGGAGTGATTTCTGGAGAGTCTTAACTGTTTCTCCTATCCAGACCACTTTTTTTTTTGCGGATTATGTGTTTTTTTAAAGGTTTCACACACCAATAAAGCCTCTCGAAATAGAGTTAGAAGGTTGATATTTTGCATTTCAATTACTTGCAGTTATAGAAGTCTCTATAGGAGGCTTTAACTTTTTTATTCTACCCTTCCTTCATTTTTGTATGGTTAAAGGTTTTCAAATTTGTAAATTGAGTTGATGTTGGAATAATACAATAGCTCCCGAGAGTCTTAACTTTCTCCTACCCTAGTCAATCTTTTTTTCATGGTTTATTCGGTTTCTTAAAGTTTCGCACACCATTATAACCTCTCCGAATTGAGCCAACTTAAAATTTTGTATTTCTTTTGTCTTGGAGATACAGAATTGTCTTTCGGAGGCTTCATCTTTTTTCTACTAATCTTTCTTTCCTTTTTATCTGATCAGCTCCTCCGAATTGAGTTTGAGGTTTAAAAATTTGAATGCGAACTGAGTTGATGTTAAAGAAGCCCTTTCTGGGAGTCTTAACGTTTTATCTTACCCACGCTCATTTGTTTTTCTCGCGGTTTATCCGTTTTTTTTTTACGATTATACACAAAATTACATTCTCTACAAATGGAGTTAGAGGGTGGAAAGTTTGTATTTCAATTAATTTGGGATAATAGAAATATCTTTTGGTGATCTTTAACATTTTCTTAACTATTACCCACGTTTTTTTGGTTTATTATTTTCAATAATGAACCATTGTGATTGACCAAAAAATTCAAAAACTTAACCCCCTCTCAAAATTTGAGGTTTCACTTTTCACTATCCTTTGAATTCGAAAAACGAATAAACATTTTTAGTCCGTCCGCCGTCCACGCATTTTCTCCGAAACTACTGGATCGATTTTTTTCAAATTTGGATATAAAATCAGAGATCACCCGAGGATGATCCTCATTCATTGACATTACTATCAGCCTTTTACTTTCAAAATGGCGGCCGAAAAACCTGTGTTGCTAAAGACTGTAGCGCCTAAACGAATGTACTGATTTCAATAAAACTTCGCTTAAGTCATTTTCTCGACGCCCTTTAACTTTATCTATATAACATACTTCAACGAAAAGAAGCTGGAAAAAAAGTTGCGAGGGATGGTAAAATTAACTCAAAAAGAACACACTTTTTAGTGAATATTATGTTGTTTTTTTAAAGTTTCGGAATTTCCTAATAAAAAAATTAGTTAAAATTGGACAATTAGGAGCAAAGATATGGTCTCTGGTTTTTTTTTTTTAATGTTTTACTGCAAAGGTTATAACTTTAGATGTATAATTGTTTGGAAATAATAAACCATTGTGAAATAATTTGCAGCCTTTTTTTCTGTTTTTTTTCTTGTGGTTCATCCAATTTAGTCGATTTTGCACACCACTAAACCATCTCCAAATTGAGTTTGAACTTTCAATATTTGCACGTAAATTTGTTGTTAGAGAGGTTCTCGAAAATTTTGAGCGTCTGAATTTCTATATTGTATTCAGAAACCAATTATATTCTTTTTCAAAACGAAACTTGAGAAATGAATTCAGCACTTCAAATTATTATGAGATTCTGTTCAATTTCCTCAATAAGCATAGATGAAACAATTTTATTTCAAATGAAAATGAGCAAAGTAAAGCGACGGATATTGTTTCCCAAAATCGTTTTTGTGAATAAAAATTAAAGCAACGTAGTAACTAATACATGACAATTTAAGTTACTGTATGTAAAGAATTGGTATAACCAACTTTTGCATTTTAATGTTCCAATTTTTCATGCGGACTTAGTCAGGTTTCTCCTTTCTAAACAATTAAAGTAATATATGGTTAGTAATAGGCTAATAGGTAACTGCAAGACTGTTGCGAGATTCTTGCGCAAGACCAAGACCAAGACCAAGCTTTTTTCACGCATCTTACCTTCACATTATTTGTGTATATTATATAATTATTAGGTGTATTATATCAATAGTTTCTTGCATCAATTTATATTATAGGGTCGTAGTTATATTTTAGGTTTTCTTTAATTTTGGATAAAGTACCTCTAAAGGTGATATACTGAAACCATACAAAATGTTTGGGAAAATGTTGCTTGATAAATAATAACTAACAATTGCTTAAATTTGAAATTATAATTAGTTTATAAATAAATTTAAAGATTATATTAAAATTCATTGAAGCTTAGTGTAGACATAATTTAGCCCCTTGTTCCCCTGTGAACTTGTGACCTTTCTCGCCTTTGAATCAAACATGAATATCAATCTATTGAGAACATTGTGGAGTGTTGAATTATCCTATAATTGCTTACATTAGGCAAATATAATGTTATTACAGTCAAACTAGAACATAACGTAATCAGTAAATTATTATATCAACTAAAATAATGTTGTGTTTAAAACTTGAACATCAAATTAAAATCATATATATTTTTTAAATAAGTGTCTAAAAACGAAATAATTGTGACCCCATTTTTCTCTATTTTTAGTTATGCTCAAGGTTTATAATTATATATCTACAATTTATTTCTTACAGCACTTGTCACTTAAGGTATACTTAATATATCGTTGTGTAGTCCAATTTAAAATTTTGCAAAATATGGAGAATTGCACAAAAATGATACATAACATGTTAGAAGTAGTTAACATTTTAGGATTTAAACTGTTAAAAAATAGATCTGTTGATAATCAGGAAAAAAATCAATTTATAACTAGGCAAGCTCACGTAACTAGATTACACATCAGTACGCAGAATATTAGTATATGGTAGCTTCAAAACTATTTTAAAATGACAATTTCTTAAATAAATTCTTCCAAAATCGTGGAAAAATATTAACAACTATTATAGCAATAATTATCCCAAACAATAATATAAAATATATTTTTTTTGTTAGTATTCCTAAGTATTTATTATATAAATATTTATATTAATGTTACTAAATGATATTACCTTATCTATTCAATCTCTCTAGTTCATTATATGTATATTAACTCTCTCAATAAATGGTAACTAAATTAAATAAAATCTTTATCATTTAAAAAATCTCTTTTTCTTTCCAAAGAGAATCTTTAAATTTTGAATGTTCATAATTTCAAAAGAAATTAATAAAACCTTCTCTTTTATTTTTTTTTACTTCATTTTATATATTTTGTGACATTAGTGATCACAATGTAAGTGATTCAAAGTCAAGATAGTTTACATAATATATATTAAAAAAAAACACGCTAAAATAGAACATTATCTACACGTTAGTAGTTTTTTTCAAAACTGCATTTGCTAAAATCATATTATATTATTAAGGTAAAACCTAATAAATTACAGCTTTTAAATAAATGGTAACGTCTTGCCAATTTGTGTTTCTAGGACTTTTAGGAAGTTAGTTATAACGTTACAAAAATGTACGTTAAATAGAAAATACGCAAAAATCGTTTATAAAGCCAATAATTATATTTTTATTTAACTATATTTATCGTATGTATGTTCAAGTTGTTTTTAAAAGTTTAATACTTAATAATACCTGAATGCTATCTTTGATAACATTACTAGCTCATTAGAACAGATAATGTTAGTAATGGTAACAAATTAAGAGCTAACTGAAAAAAGGATGTTATATTACAAACATTTGGATATGAGATAGAGTTTAGAGATTTTTCATTCCTAATGTAGACTAGATCATTCAATTTTCAACTTACTTTTAACTATTACAACATAAATTTTAGAAAGAATAGGCAAGCTGCAATGTAAAAACAGTATTTATAATATTTTTTTATGAGAATAAAAATATCCTCATTTTTCCTAAAATTCTTCTTTTTAATAGTTTGAAGTTTAGTATAAGCAGTAATAGTCCGTGGTACAGATCTCTTTTTATCGTATTATAAACATCCGCCTGAAACTTCATGAACAGTTTCATCTCATCGTAACCTACAACTATTTTATTTATGAAAACTCTTGGAATTGGGGCGTTTTCAATCTGGAGGTCGGCAAACTTTTTGTATTTAATTAGGTACTAAAAACTCGTGAATACCCATTTGCTTTCTACTTGGATCGTAAGATAATTTGATAATGAAATCAATAAAACAGGCTGCCTACAAAAATATTGGACAGCTTGTCCAATATAAAATTTGGGGGTGTAGGTCACGCCAAACGGCTCATTGTTTTTGAATACCACATTTTTTATCGATTTTGTGATCAAATTATCTTACGAATCAAGTAGAAAGTAAATGGGTATTTACGAGTTTTTAGTACATAATTAGATAGATAAAGTTGGCTCCCGACCACATTGAAAGCACCCCATTTCCAAGATTTTTCGTAAATAAAATAGTTATAGTTTATGATAAGATAAAACTATTTACGAAGTTTCAAGCAGATGTTAATAATTCTATAAAAAGGGGTCTGTACCACGGACTATAAGTTTAGTATTCTTTTTTTAGTATAAGAGTTTGTTGATTTTATGTTAAGAGTATCATTAAAATCCATTTTACATATTGTGAGAAATAAATGAATATTCTTATTTAATGTTATAGGAATAAAAAAATCCCCATTTTCAATAAAATTCTTCTTTTTCTTCCAAGTACTTTCTATGAGAGATCTAAGATGGTGATGTATTTTTTTTTACTGAACTTGTTGATTATTATATGAAAACTCATTATTAACATCCGATGCTGCTGATATCCCAACCCATCCTGACACTGTTATCATCACCTGTGCCGATGACACATGTATCCTATCAGTTAATAACGATCCATCAATTGCATCCCAAACTCTTCCATCATACATCACAAACCTTGAAGAATGGTGTCAAAACTTGATTAAAATAAATTCCAATGAATCCCAACAAATCACCTTTACCCTTTCTTGTAAACCTATTAACTCCTGTCCTACAGTATCGTTTAATAATACCCCACTTATCCCTGTTGAACAAATCTCTATATACCTAGGACTCCACCTGGACAAACGTCTTACTTGGAATCCTCCTACAAGACTGAAACGACAAGAAACTGCTTGGTGTTTCCGCTCACTTCAACACTTACTAGACGAACGCTCTAAACGTTCAATTAATTAAAAAAGTCTAATATACATGACTAGAATAAGATCTATTTGGACTTACGGAGTTGAGCTATGGGGATCCACTAAACCATCGAATTCCTCTAGTATCCAATCCTTACAACCTAAGATCCTTAATCCTCCTTACTTTGTCCCAAATAAAATAATCCATAACGACCTTAATGTTCCTGATGTAACCGATTTGGCCTAATCCAGATACCTATCCTTCCATAATAAACTTCGTAACAATCCGAATCCTCCTAACCTTGCTTCTTATTCGGTTCCTGATAACCCACAGAGGCCTATGAAAAGAAGATGGCCTCTTGATCTCTGTATATAGACTTATTATTAAGATGCTATCAGTGTGTAGTTTCTCAACAAGCGTTTTCATGTGATCATTTTCGTGTGTAATGCAGTTATAAATACCTTGAATAAATAGATAAAAAAACAAAATCGAAAAAAAGCGGATAAAAAAACATTAGCATTCCTAAAAACAGTGACATTCTATAACAGAGTTACATACATTAAAAGATGTTCCCAATGACCTTGTAGAGTAGAAGCATAAGAAAAACTAAGTGACTAAATAAAACCCATGTTACATATTGTGACAAATAAATGAATATTCTTACTGAATGCTATACGATTATTCTAAAATTTTTAAATTATTATTTTATTTTATATTTTCTTACGTTCATTTTACATTGCGTTATAATCCATAAATTGAATAACCATAGGAAAGAGTATCGCTCTCATTTTTGTCCTATTTTCTCCTCGGGAAAGCCCTGATCCGAATAGCCTTAGAGCATTCGGTTTCCCGTTTCGCTGCAGCCCTTGTTCCAGACCGCGGCTGCCTCAATGAAAAGAGCGGGACGGTGACTTTTAGCCTAATGAGATATCCACCCCAGAAGCATACACTCCCCCCCCCCCTCACATACATACACTAACACAAACACACAAACCCCGAGAGCATTTCCTCCCCCCTAGTCCCCTTAATGGTGCTCCTTGGTTGATGAAAGCAGCCCCCAACTAATGAACTCCACGATTGTTAAAATTAGCGCGCAACTCCTTTCCAACTCATAAGTGCTGCAGTTTTTCACTTTCAGATCGATCCAATCCCCATTTGCAGCGGTTTTTCACTTTACTTACGGGTGAACTGCATTCTGGATTATTCTTCAAGTCTTGGGTTCTCCAGGATCTTAAAACCCATGCAAGTTTTCGAAAATTATAGTTTCTTCTATACATCGTTTATTTACTACTACATATGGATTAGTATTTGGTTGTCCGGAAATTAAAAATAGAAATAGAAAAGTAATTTTCTTCTGAAACGAATTCCCTTAAGATTTAAAGAATTTTACTGAAAAAAGAATTATTTCTGGTCAGAAGAACTGTTACTTTCACAAAGGCTGGTTTGTGTTTATCGTGCTTTCTAAACACCTCAGGTAACCGGTGTGTTAGCAATCATTATTTAGAATATATTTATACATTGGCAATGATAAGTGTGGTACTTACAATACATAGCATAATATATATTCAAAGCAAGAATAATAACACTATTTACAAAATTCTTAGAACTATGTACAAATAAACTAAGAAATGAAATTAAATAATCTCTGCTTAAATATATAAAGTTTTAAATTCATTTATATAATTGTATAGTCAAGAGAAACAAAGATGCATGTGCTATTTATATATCAAAAAGGATTAATTTTTGTAGATTATTAATTAATGTTTGTTTTTTATTAAAATAAAAAAAAATGAAACGAAAACATTTGTTTTATAATATTTAACCATATTAATCAGAGTACTGTCCTATCTTTTTGCATTCCTTCTAAATAGAATCGTTATTACAACAAAATTATAGCAGAGTTATCAAATTATGAAAATACATATTCTAATGAGTTTTGATGATTAAAATTTTTACTTTTTAAAAGTGGCCCAAATATCTAAAACAATGGTAGTCAGTAGGGGATAGGTCTGGAGAGGATGGCGGTTTGTGTTTCGGTAATGAAATGTAAGGAAAACTTCTTAACAAGATTTTTTTGGCAGCTATTTACTGAAAAAAAAAACAAAAAAAAAACTCAGTTTCAAACAATTCACTTTTACAGTGGCGTTGAAGTGATCAATGATCGTGGATTTGCTACCTGAAAGTTTATCTACTTTTCGAACGGTTGTTAAGAGATTTTCTTTCAACTTGCAAAACGACATCCAGGGAAGAAGTTCTTTCGCGACCATCTTTGTCTTTAAGGCTGAAGTCTCCCTTTCGATATTTTGTAAAACATTAGCGAACGGTGTACTCACTCATACTGTCATCGACTTCATTAATATTTCTGGCCGTTTGGAACCAGTGGAGAAGCGAGTTTAAACTCGAAAAATAAAAACTTAGTTAAGAATGAATTGTTTCCAATTAGTTAAAAACTACAGAAGATAAGAAATATTTTTGTTCCGAAGAAGATTAATAAGTGCTGATGTCCTTACAAAAGAATAACCCTTCAAGCGTTAACAGTTGGTTATACAGGGTGTTAACGCTCACGAAAATCATTTTGAACAACATTTAATATGATTGTTAATGTTTACGTTTAATTAGTGAAGTAGTTAGTACAAATAAATAGGTTTTATTTATTTCATACAACGTAAACAATTCACAAAGAAAATCTTTCGGTGTGAATATCTCCTAAATAAAGCGTTTGCGGACATACCTTCAGAGGTAATTTTTTTCTTGTTTTGAGGTCCTTAATACATTTTTGCAGTTTGGTCACTTAGCCCTGAATACACTCTGTATAGAGGGTAAATATAAAGAAAAAATGAAATCCTGCATTATTATCCGGGCAACCCAATCTTTGAGCATCAGTCGATTCTTAATTAAATTTTCTTGTTAAGTTTAATTCTTTCGATGATTTAAGTTGAAGCATACAGTTGAAATACTGATAAGAAATGAGAAGTGTGGATAGGGAAGGTAGTTCACGAGCCAAATCTGTGATAAAGCCAGTTCTAAAATACGACTCCGAGATCTGGATCCTAACCAAAACCATAGTAAAAAAGTATAGAAAGATTTGAAAGAAAAATCCTCCGCAAGATAACGGAAGTGATCTGGCATCAGAGTACCGATTCACGGAGAATAATGATCAATAAAGAGCTGCTTACAGAAACTGGTCAATCATATCACTGATATGAAGGCAATGAAGTTAAGATGGACGGGGCATGTAGCTCGGATAAATCCGTTTGGAAAGCTCTACAAAACTATGAATACCTCAATAGAAGCCAAAATACCAAGTGGAAGGTCAAAAACTAGATAAATAGATATAATCAACAAAGATACAATAGAGCTGCGTGTAGATAACTGGAAAGAATTGCCTAAGATAGGCAGAGATGGTGAAGGCTGATTAAGGCAGCAAAAGATCTACATGGTCTACAATGGCAACAGGAAAAACGTTTTTTGCGTGTAAATACACAGCAAAAGCAACTTGTATGAATCCAAACATAGGCCATTAAAAATACTACCGCTGCGTAGTATTTTTAAAACAATTTCGTTGAATTTTTTTAGTCCATTATATACATTCAATGGTTGAATATGAAATGCTGTCCATTATATACATAGAATTGTTTTAGTCCATTACGATTTTAAAGAAGTAAAAAGTGGTCAAATTATTCCTCATTGAAACGGCCGTGAACCCAAGAACAGTTTTCCTTGATTTATGTAAACCTCAATCCGCGTTGACAAGTTCTCGAATCAGGGACAAAAGAACGGACGCAGTTGAATAGTAGATGAGGTCACAAATAGGATCTTTTTTTCCTTTGTCATTTCCTACAGAAATTTACTCGGTCACGATATTCCTGTTTGCTCACATTCTGTGAGCTTTTTTTTTCTTTGATGATATTTTTATGATGACTCCTCTCCTGTTCTAATAAAACAAAAGAATTTAATTTCGAATAGGAAACATAGCTAGGAAATCCATAATTTCTCTTGAAAAAATAAACAAAATATGCAATTTTCCTGAATTTTAAATGATTCATTAAACACTATTCGTATAAAACGTTTTTTCTCTTCGCTGTAGATTTTGGTCTTTAGAACATTTTATAAAATATAGCAAATATTAACTTGTAATTTAGCTTTTCATTTGTGATGTTATTTACGGGAATTCCACAAATAAACCAGTTTAAATTTGATTGTTATCGAATCATTAATTACTTTCTGACAAAAGAGACAACTAATAGAAACACAAAATTAAAATCTCCAAACACACAGTTTTAATTAATTGTTTTTTTTTTTTACTTTTTGGAAAAGAACCTGTTAGTCTGAGAGGGAGAGATATGCTACCAATAACGAGAATTGTGGATCACTAAGCAGCCTCCATTGTTGCTGCTTTGTGAAGACTTGGGCTCCGCAAATGGGCTTTGGGTTATATAGCCTGCCAGAGTTTCACAATAACCTGTTGAAGAGCTTTAAAAGGCTCCTGCTGTACACGCTTTTCATATGCCCTTAACCTTTATCTTTTTAGGGATTATAGGCTCTTCTAATTAGTTTGGGAAAGAAAAAGTTTAATCTTCTTATAACGGTTCATCACCTGAGGAATTCGAAAATCTTCAGGAATTCAGAACACTTTCATAGAGTTCCGTTAATCATAAAGTCATGGGTATACAAATTTAGCCGGCATCATTCTCCTAAGATCAAAATGAACTCTACTCTCTAAATATTACTAATGTCTGCATCTATGAATCAGTCAGATGGTTGAAGCTCTGTCTAGGGAGAAGAAATGTGTTCTGATATTATGGATCTCGGGTTTTAACTGTATTAGCAAGCTCTCTTCGAGTTTTCTTAAATATAAAATGTAAACTTAAGAACTTTATTTTATAATTTATAGTCATCATTTGCGAAATACGAAGTTACCAAGCATAAAATTGTAAAAAATACACATTTTACATCAGTGGCGGATCCGGGAATTTTCTCAGGGGAGGAGCGAACCTCTGTACCATGTGTTTCCCCTACCCCTACCCATCTCCCCCACTCCTTAGCTGAGTTTAGACGCTCAAAATTCCTCTTTAAATGGTTTTAACAGAAGCAATCTCTATTACGTTTAAAGTAAATTTTGTCTAGTTTCCTGTGAAGCAATAGTTAATTACATAGATTAAATAGCGTTTTAGCTATCACTTCCTATTCTACGAAAAACGCGACTTACTTATAAAATACTTTGTCAAATCTAAGACTTATTACTATAAATGGTTCTGCAGCTTGGAAATGAGTATTCTAAGAAAAAAAACTTCGAATAAAATCCGATTCCGATATCGGAGACCAAATAATTAGTAGGTTCCTTCTAGAAAAATTTGCCAACAGTAGCTATTTTATGAAAAGAACAACACTTTCAAATATACAAATTATTATCGTGACCAGTTTTATGAATTGTATGGATTCTTCAAGGCGAATGTTTTTGCTGGAGGTTGCAATATATTGCTATCACGTCAATATATTGATCTGAAATTAAAATTATTTTTTTTATTTTTTAATCTTATTTTATTATTCATTGAAAATGCCTTAATCAGCTCAATTATATTTACCGAGTACAGTTGACGCATTTCGGCGTTGTGTAACCGTCTAGAATCTTCAGTTGACTGAACACTCATTCGGTCCGAATATTTTAAAAAATGCATTATAATAAAAATGTATAAGCGACTACATTTCGCATACACAAAGAATTGTAGGAAGAATAAATGTTTCGTATTATAGTTTTTAAGGTTTGGGACAGGAACGGTGATGTAACATGTACTTTGGCAACAGGAAAGTAGTAATTGTTTCTGACCTTCATTGCGTTTTTTTCTAGTTTTATAAGAACCTAAATACCTAATCATCTCTCTATGCGTTCAAACGAATTTCCTTATATATCTATAGAGACGACATCGTAGCCATTTTTGCAGTAAACCAAATATTTTGTACTATTCGTATTTACTTGCCCCTATTACTGATTTTGACCAATGTCGTAGTATTTAGTTTTATAGTTTCCGTGTCGCTCAATAAAACAAAATTTACAATCGGATGTAGTTATTCCCAGATTCAAATTTTTTTTTGGCACGTATTGCCTCTTTAATGGTCTGTTGTAATACTAAATTATATAGGACAGGTTATTTAAAATTTATGAATTTTAAAAACCGTATATTGCTAATGATTTTAACTATATTTTCTTATAGCAAATGCTAGATGTCTTCATGTACTTGAAATGTAGAAGGAACTCCACCAGCCTGTAGCATGTCATTTCCATAAAACGAGAAAATTCCTTCTACAGGGTCTCTTGGCTAGAGAATAAATTTATCTAATTGGGAATAATCAATGAATAATTATTGCGTCTAATGTAATACATTTAAGTAACAATGATCTTTTAGCTATTTCAATTGTGGCCTGCTATTTCATAGTATTAATTGTATGACCAAAAACAGGATAAATAAAAAGATAATAAAATAATTTTTATTAAATATAATTTTCTATCGGAATTTTTACTTGTTGGGCGCCCGGCTTTACTAGCCTTTCATCTCTAAAGAGGTAAATCTAGATAATATAAGGTACTTACACATTATTTGGCCATCATTAAATATTTATTCTACCATGCTAGTTCAGGTGAGAAGGGGGTTAGGTAGGATATTTATGTAAAGCAGCAAAAAAAAGGTTAAGAGATCTATTTGCAGAAAGAAAGAAATATTTACAGAATTAATACAATGTACAAGAAAAAGAAAAAGAGAGAATTTATACATAATTATTATATACAATTAAAGATAAATAGTAAGATAATAAAAATACAAAAAAAAATACTTGTTCTATAAACAATAGTATGGTATGCCTCATGTAAACATCAAGAAACGATATAAGATATCAGAGAACATGCACATGCTAAAAAAGTAATAAGTAAATAAGTTACAGAAAACAAAAGAGAGAAGAATTATATTTTTTTTTTCAATCTTCCTCAACCTTGATTACACCTCTCCTTCTTCGAGAGCGTGAAACCCCTCACTCTGCAAGTCAGAATTAAGTTTAATATCAGCTATTCGAGGTCTTTGGAGAACGAATCCGAATGTTCTTCAAATATTACTGTGGCAATGTCTATATCATCAAGATACGTGAAGCAAGCTGCAACGAGATCATGAGTAATGCTTTTTTTCAGCATCCGATGAAATGTCGCTGGAGCCCTACAAAGTCCCAAGAGAAATCTTTTAAAATGAAACAGGCCGCTTCCTAAAACGACAAATGTAGTTATTTCTTTTAAAGAGTTGACCAAGGGAATCTTGGATAGATTGCGGCAAGTCTTAAGTTGACCTAGTAGAGAGGACATATTAGGCAGAGGATAAACATCTGGCTTAGATACTGCATTAACCTTACGGTAAATTAGTCACTGGAAACAAAAGAGAGAAGAGTTCTATTTTTTTTTTCTATTTTTCCTTAATCTTGGTTACAATTATGAGGATTTATCTTTCCTTTCATTCCTTCTTATCTCGTTTAATACATGAGGGAATGAATATGAATTGATATGCTAATACTGTGGGAGCTCCTTAAAAGGCACTACTGAATGCTTACGTAACAAACACAATCCTTTAAATCGCGACAAATCAAATTGTTGGAGTGGAAGTGCAACCCGTCCTGGTCTGATTTATGGGGCAAGTTGACACCCTGAGGGGAGGAGAGAGGGAGGGGAGAGAGAGTAATCTCGTTCGCGGCGGACTATTATAAATTGCCATTGCTTTCCAAGCCTAAGATAGTGATCCATCCACCCATTGTAAGCAAGCCTTCACCATTGTAGTATGTTCGGATCCCACGAAGAAGTGATAATTGAAGACTATATCATCTTTTTTCGTAGGCCTAATGGTTTTCAGTCTAATAAATAGGGTAACAGCGACACCATCTGACAGCGTAAGAATACCTGACATCCCTTTGCAAAAATGAGAATAATAAGATTCTAGGACCTCTTAGACCTTTATATCTTCTCCTTGTTTATTTGTCTGCTTTGCTTTAGGCTTCCTGGAAACCGTAACCGAAATAATGGGTGCCAAATTAAGGAGTTTCCTTACAGTCCACTTAATGTCCCAGGAACAACCATTTGTCAGTAACTCGGGGACTCATACGTTAATTTTGTGATTTTCTCTTTAACTGCTTCGGTCTATCCAAATATGCTTTATTTTTTCTTAGAGCGTTTTTAGATTATTTTTTTTTGTATCCCTTTTGTAACTTATTTTGATAAGAATTTGAAATTTAATGGTTGTCAGCTAATGAAATTTTATTTTGGCCCTTTTTCTAGAAACTGGAAGACTCGCATGAATTCAAAGAGATATACTTAATATAATGGGGTCTTAAAAATGGGACTATCCACTACTCTCTCGTCAAATGAAAAATATCTTAGTTATGCTAAAAACGGTTCTTATATAGGATGGTATTTAGCGATAAATTTTAGTCGGGAAACGCAAGAAGTTAATTTTATAATAATTTAAGGGTAATGTTTTGTTAATGTCAATTTTAAAACTAAGAATGTAAAATTTTATTTATTTTTCATGGTTATATCCTTGTTCTCATCCCGGTCAGCTATATCAACACTCCAAATTGAACAGTATTGCATGAAAAATGCAATAATATGAATATTTAAGTTTTTATACAAACAAAGTTCAAAGAAATTTCCTTGAGTATATCAGCTACTGGTGCATTTACTCTAGTGCTTTGAGAACAATAAGGTTCGGTAGTGCCAGGAACAATAAGTGCTAGTACGTACAAAAATCTTAGGTTGTTGTCCAAGTGACAGATTGTTGTAATACTGAATAAAAAAAAAAGAACAACTTGAAAAAAAAAAAGTTATTTTTTAATAGAAGGGAATTTTTCAAACACTATTTCTGTTTTAATCAATTAAATTATTCACAACGGGGAATCTCCTGTTTGTCTGAGACATCTGTATGCCAGGTAATTTCGTACTCATTGAAATGTATTTTTTATGCCCTTGAAAAAAAAATATATTTTTTGTGCTCTAACGGTCTGAATCTTAGCCGAAACTAGTGCTAAAGCGATTTTGAATTATATATATAGCTTCTAACTTTTTTATTTTAGTCAATTTAAATAAAATTAGTTAGAAGACAACCTAAATGTCTGTGTATAATTTCATTTATATGAATGAGAATGGCAACAACAAATAGAATTTCAGCCTTGCGTTGGGCAAACATTTGTTTCACAATAAGGCACTGCAGAGAACTGTTGGTTGAGTTGACTGCAGATAGTCGATGCGGAAAGTTGTCAGCCTAGTCCAAACTGAAAAGCGACACAATGTAATCATCACCTATAAAACTAAAGTTGGTTTCCTTCCTATTACATATTTACATATATATTTACCAAATATTTACAAAAAATATAAATAAATTAAATAATAGAACCATAAGTAAAGTGGAGATAAATAAAATCAAACGTAAAGTTACATGGAGTAAATTTAACATCTTGAACGTAGGTATAATTATGTAAGAAACTAGTCGACCTCAACAACTCCAATCCAAACTTGTCCCTCCCATTTGTGTGGGGAAAACGGGATTCCAGAGATCTCAGCGCTTTCTACCTCATATTGGAGGGAACGAAAAGAGTACGGTTCCTCTACTTTTGCCTATTTTATTTAGATTACTTGTTTTTTGATAAATATTACAATCTGTCTCAATAAAGGACACTTATAATAGAGTTCAGAGAGCACATTCACACCATATTTACAAAATCAAAAAATAAATAAGGTAATTTCAAAATAATATACAGCGAAGTAAGAACAAAATAAAATATCATAATGAGGGAAGAAAATATAAATAATAGTAATAATACAATTAAAATAAATAAATAAAATAGAATTAAAATGTACTTTAAAAAAGTAATAAAAATAAACACCTTAAACGCAGGGATATCTATTTTGCCTTATTATTGTTGATTTTGAAATTGTGTAATTTTAAAGAAAATAATTTGTCGCAATGGTATTATTCCAACCCCTTTTAACAGCCGCATACATCTTTCAGTATAGATTCATGCTATCGTAACCAATACATTTTTTACGAAACCTACGAAAAATTTAAGAAAGGTTTTTCTCATTAAATTAATGAACTAAACCAGGTACAAAACCCATAAATACGCATATGTTTTCCACTTGAATCATAAGATAGTATGACCACAAAATCGAAAAAATAAAAAGTAAAAAATACAAAAATAATGTAACCTCGTTATTTTGGGATGATGGGGTGGAGGGCTCGCCAAACGGCCAATATTTTTGTAGGCCACCTATTTTCTTGATTTTGTGATTAAATTATCTTAAGATTCAAGTGGAAAGCAATGGGTCTTCATGGATTTTTAGTACCTAATTAAATAGAAAAACTTTGCCGATATCTAAAACAACTTAATTACGAGAATTTTTATAAATAACAAAGTTGTAGGTTTCGGGAGATGAAGTTATTCACAAATTTTTGATGAAAAGAGATCTGTTACCATGGACTATAGTTGTATTATCGTTTGAATATTTAAAATTGTTTAATGATAGATACTTTAAAGTAAATGACAATAATGCTTTTCCCAGTCCGCTGGTTTTCCTCAAGGTAGCATCCTAGGTCCTGTCCTTTATACAGTTTATACAGCTGACCATCCCAACACTGTCACCACCACGTATGACGATGGCACTTGAGTCCTATCTCTTAATAATGACTCATCAATTGCATCCCAAACTCTCCAATCCAAACCTTGAAGAATGGTGTCAAAACTGGAGGATTAAAATAAATTCCAATATACCCCGTCAAATCACCTTTTCCTTCGTCGTAAGCCTATGACTTTCTGTGCAATAGTATCCTTCAATAATACCCTACTTATTCCTGTTGGACAAATCTGATATCTTGGAGAAACGCCTAACTTGGAATTCTAAGCTTTCATTTAGTTACAAAATACTCATATACATGACTACAATAACATCTGTTTGGACTTACGGAGTTGAGATCTGGGGATCTACAAAGCCATCGAATTCCTCACGTATCCAATCCTTACAATCCAAAATCCTTCGTAAAATCCTTAAAGCTCCTTACTTTATCACTAATAAAATCATCTATAACGACCTTAATGTTCCTTATGTTTCCGATTTGGCCTAATCCAGGCCTTAATATACCTATCCTTCTATAATAAACTTCAGAACCATCCGAACGCTCTCGTTTCTAACCTTGCTTCCTATTAGATCCCTGATAACCCTCCGAGGTGTCTGAAAAGAAGATGGCCTCGATATCTTCTACTGTAAATACATATATTTTTTTTAGGGTGCTACCAGTTTCTCAACAAATGTTTTCATATTATTGTTTTCTGTTATCACATTTACTTAATGTATTTTTTTTATACAGTTGTAAATATCATAAATAGAAAAAATTGTTTAAAAAAAATGAGTTTTTGCAAATCTTATGTATTATTATTTGATCCAACCGATGGATTTTGCCATATAATCGTACACATTTTTACTATTATTAAATAAAGTCTAAAAAAAAAAAATTTATACTGTATCTAACTACATATTATATAAGTGCTGTACTTCTTTCTTATGCTATGAATAAAATTTCTTGTATTCTTAAAAACAAAAATAATAATAAATAATAAAAATAAATGAAAAATGGTTTTTAATAAATGATATTTTAATTTTGTTTCAGGTGAGGGTCTCCTAATTCTTAAGCTCCGAACTTGAGAGGTAACATGAATAAACATTTCTGTGCCCCTAAGGTCCATTTTTATTAAATAATTTAGTGAATAAGAAATATACTACAATAGATTCAAGTTATGGAAAATTGGCTCCCCGATCAAATACAAAAATGTGATATGGTGTCGTTTACTTCTGAGATACAGTTTTATTTTTTATAGTATTAGTGGTAACTTTTATCTTTTATTATCTGTGCTCAGGTTAGCTATGTTTATTTTATGTATATATATATATATATATATATATATATATATATATATATATATATATATATATATATATATATATAATAAACATAAATATATAAACCCAAACAAAAGATATATTCCGTTTCTTTCTTTTCCACTTCACTAAATTCTACGCTGTTTCGGAAAAAAATATTTTAATATTCTTGATTTTCTTTGTATTTAAGTTGTTTTAATAATGTTACGTCTTTCTCTGGTGCTAATTGGAATTCTCTTTTCTACATCTTAACAGCATGTGTCCATTGGTCTTCTAGGACTTTACAAACTTTGCAATTTCAATCATAATGTTGAAAAATTTCTTCATTCGCCCGTGATCATCGCCCGTGATGATCAGTCCTGTTGTTTGTACTCTATTTTCATGAGACAATCAGTTGCCAATACTTTATAGTGGTCTATCCCTTTTATTTGTGACTTTCAGTCGTATCTATTTTTCCGTTCTTTTATTGCTTCTTTCTTTAACTGCGTAATTATTTACATCTACATATAATGTATATCGCAATATTTTATTTAAATAATAGAGGAGTAGAGACCGCTTCAAGGACGGTTTTAAATATAGGAAACAAAACAAAAATGATTTATTCCTTTTCGTTTTAGTAAAAAACATGGGAAGTAATAGCTCCATTAACATAATTAAATACAATGATTAAACAAGGAGTAATAAAATAAAATATAACTTTTAAGTAAGCAACAAAATATTGAGGCTCTTTTCTTATATACACTTTCAAGGAACAAGACTCTAAAAAAGCAATAAACGTTTAAAATCCATTTTTTTTTAAATATCTTTTTAACCCCTCATGTCAAAATGAAACGAAACACATTGAACAAGCAACTGAAAATAATTACTTTATTCCGAATTAAAATTGAAACTCAGACAAAAACTAAATACGTACACGTAACTACTCAAACCTACGCCTACTGGACATACGCCTCTCAAATTTACGGTTCTGCTAGTTACAAACGCACTTACAAAAACTACAATAATTTCGATCCAAAATTTTAGGACTAATAACAGCAGCTCTCTGATAAGTTCATTCATTCATTCATGTATGGCACAACATCCCGTCACCGAGACTGGGCCTCCTCCAAGAGCCTCCGCCAGTTGGCTCTGTCTTCTGCTGCAGCTCTCCAGTTCCGCACACCAAGCAGGGTTCTCGCATCATAGGCCACGTTGTCCAACCATCTCGTCCTCGGCCTTCCTACCCGTCTTACGAGGTGCAGCTCCTCCATCATTATTTTTTTTGGTATTTCAAGGGTGCTCATTCTGGCCACATGCCCTGCCCACCTTAGTCTGGCCAGTTTAATATACGTGACTACGTCGATGTCTGCATAGAGAGAACTGAGCTCCCTATTTTTTCTTTTCCTCCAGACATCACCCTCCTTTACTGGACCATAAATCCTTCTGAGGACTCCTCGCTCAAAGACACTCAGCTTCATCTCATCCCTTTTAGTCATCGTCCAAGCCTCTGAGCCATATGTCAAAACAGGCCGAACAAGGGTCTTGTATATGATCAGCTTGGTCTTCTTTGAGAGGTACCTACTTCTTAAGTGTCGGCCAAGTCCAAAGACACATCTATTGGCAGCCGTGATCCTTCTTTGTATTTCTTGAGCCATGTCATTCTTGCTATTGATTTCAGACCCAAGGTATATAAAACTTTTCACTCTCTCAAACTTAAAAGAACCTACCTCAAATGGAGAGTTCAGATCCACCTCACCGCCAACTCTCATATACTTAGTTTTCCTCTCGTTGACTTCTAGACCAAGTGGTCTTGCAGCTGCTTCAAGGCTTATAAACGCTTCTCTGAGAGCCCGTTCAGACCTACCTACTATGTCAATATCATCAGCAAAACCAAGAAGCTGTGTCAGGCGATTGAAGATTATATCTTTGGTCTGAATACCGGAGTCTCTTACAGCTTTCTCCTCTGCCAAATTGAACAATAGACAGGCGAGGGCATCCCCTTGCCTAACCCCACTGCTCACTTTAAACTCTTCGGAGTCGTCAGAACCGACGCGTATTCTGCATCTCGAGCTGTCCATGGTCAGCTTGATTAGGCGTACGAGCTTCTGAGGGATGCTTAGCTCCTCCAAGGCACAGTATAGTTGCGTTCTATCAACGCTGTCGTATGCTGCTTTAAAGTCCAGGAATAAATGGTGGGTGACTACCTTACGCTCCATAGTCTTTTCTAGGATCATCCTCAGAGAGAACAGTTGATCAGTCGTTGAGCGTCCTCTTCGAAATCCAGCCTGATATTTCCCCAGTTCCTTTTCAGAATACGGGAGGATCCTCTCAAAAAGAGTGTTAGAGAGCAGCTTATAAGCACACGAAAGGAGTGAGATTCCTCGATAGTTAGCGCATTCTGTTTGATCTCCTTTCTTATGTATTGGGCAGATAATGGCTGTTGCCCATTCCGTAGGCATAGCTTCCTTCTCCCAGATGGTCAGCATTAAATCATGCAGAGCTTTCTTGAGTTCTCTGATAAGTAAACTACAAAACTTTACATAACGATTTACGACAACCAACTATCGACCAACGCATACGTATTCTCTACTACACGGACATCATCACGACATGGCCAGAGCTGACATGCCTATCAGAAGACGACTAAAGAGGAGCTGGATGAGAGATCTCCTTTTCTGAATTAAGGAAGTATACAAAGACAAGGAAGAGGTGCAGCTGGGTACTATTAGTTATTACAGTTTGGCACTGGCGGATCCACAGGAGCTTTCGGCCTGAAACCAATCCAGAATTGAAATTTTGTTTCCATTAATCCATATTTGCTTCTAATACATCTATTATAGAACAGATGTCTGAATAAAAAAACACTGTTTCATTATCACTTTGATAACATCCCAGCTAGTGAAAAACAAAATTAAAGTTATTTAATAATTTATTGTAGTCATTTTTGCTGAAGAAAAAAAATGGTACTTTTAGGTGACTGAATATCGAAACACCTCATTGTCTTACACACCTTGAGGTGAATCTCAACGTAATTCAAAATTAACCCTCAACTTAATTAAAATGGATGTATATCTTATTAAACGAGGAAGTTTTTTTTTTTTTTTTTTAAAGTGGGGTATCTGTAGTATAGTTGGAGGATGAAAAAAAAAATCAGGAATAGTTCATGATCTTTAAATTTTTTAACTTCCTGTGAATCAGGTTTTCATAAAGAAATCGTACGCTAAGGTTTTTTTTTTTTTTAATATAAAAACTTGGCACACCTTAGTAAAATGAAGGCGATAGTAAGAATTTGACTAGATGGCTAAGGATATATCAAATTGAAATTGGTTGCAGCCTGGAGATCCCTAATTACTTTCTGATATTCCTCCAGCTTATTGAACCGGAGGAGCCGCTGATATATTTCCCATCCCTTCCCCAATATCAGCCCTAGCAAGAGATTAGTGGGATCAGATGGGGAGTCATCAGTGGGAATCAGCTGTATCCAAGCCTTTATTGACGCCACAAATCCTATACAGTCCTCTCCTCCTTCACTCTCATAGATTGACTTTATTTATTCCCATCGGATTTTTTTTTTTTTTAATTCAATCAATTATTTCTTAAGTACTTAAGGGATTTATTTTCGGGCATGCTACAGAGAGCAATGGAAACAGAGAACTAATAAACATCTGTTTCTTACAAGGATTAGCATTGTGAAATTGAAGGTTTTAGAATTTTTTTATAATCCTAGCCTGCCTCAATAGAGCTTGCTTCTAACGATTTATTTTGCAGAAATCTGGAGCAAAAATTTTTATATTTTTTCTCTAAAAAAAAAAAAAAAAAAAATCTACGGTGCTTTAGGCCACACGATAGAAATAAAAAAAAAACACAAAGCGAGATTAATAATATGAATTATAATTTTTTTTTCTTCTATATTCACAAAGTAATAAAATTTAAAATTTATATAATTATAGTTGTTTATAAACTACTTATTGTTCTATATTTACAAAATAATATCGTTTACAATAAACCCAATCATAATATTGTTTAAATTACTTAGTAAACTTTGCTCTGACTGTTCGTCATTTGCATCTTACTCTAAAAATGATGCAATAGGTTTATGATAAATAAAATATGTGATGAATAGTTCTGATTGAATTCTATTTGCTAAATATTTACCAAAAACTCCGTCATTTTTTAAATATAACTTCTGTAACGGGTTCAGTAATTTGTCGAAACTCTTTCGACTGTAAGAGACTGTAATTGAAAAAAAAACAAATAAGTTCTTATTTCTAATTTTTATGGCTAATTATAAAAAATATATCTACATTGACATCCGTAAATTAGTTTCTGAATTCTCGTCAAAATAAAATTTTGAATAATAGGTAATTATAAAAGGGGTGAAATGAACATTAATAATATTAAATATAATCTTCCATAAAACTCGTTACCGTTTGGTTTTCGACACTATTTTTTCCCTTTTTGCCTCTCTGACATGGCGTCGCTTTAAAATACAATTTTGAATAATAGTATTTTATTCAGTATACAAGTCCGATTTTTAGTTTCTGAGATATTTTAATCCATATCTTGAATAAATCTCGTAATCATTTGGTTTTCAACACTTTTTGTTCCCTTTTCGCCTCCTTAACACGGCGTCTCTTAAAGATACAGTTTTGAATATCAGCTCATTACAAATAAGATACAATTCTGAACATTTTCCTCGCTTACAGTATGCAACTCTGATTTTTAGTTTCTGAGATATTTTAATACATATCTTCAATAAAACTCGTTATCACTTTGTTAAAAAAAATTTATTTGAGTGTTTCGACCACTGGGATCATTTACACTGTAGTCTCAGTAGTATTTTTCAGTTCTTTATATTTTATTGTATTTCACGTTATTTTTTCTACAAATTGTATCAGTCATGAAGTCGTTTCTGGGTTCTGTCTCAATACTTTAGGTAATATGTACCATTTCATAAATTTATATACATTTTTTATATCTAAACTTATTTATTGCGAAATATTCCACTTTGTCACAATTAAGGACATTTTTAATATTGTTCAGAGAGCACCTTCACACTCTATTTACAATAAATAATATAGAACAATAATAATACTATAAGTAAATGTATATAAACAGAGGAACTAAACTAATCAAAATAACAAATTGAACACGAGTATTCTACATAATTATTTTAAGATTTTAAAGAAAGTCTTAGAAACAAAAATCTGTTTTTTTTTTTGTTTTGTTTTTTGCTTAATATTTCGGGCTTAAAATTTCGTAAGAATCAGTACGACACGATTGAATAAGCTCGAGGGTTGAAAAAAAAATTATAAAATACCTTCAATGTGTGCCGATTTCCCATCAATGAAAAAAAAAAATGCTAAAAGAAACAGTATACCTTAAAAAACAAACCCCTTGTAAATCCGTCTACACCAAGCGTAGCTTAAATAGAGATGTAAAAAAGGCTCTTTTGAACTGGAGTGGTGTAATATTCCTATAAAAGGACAAACCCCGTATTTCTTTTGTTTGCACCAACGGCACAAACTGGTTCAAACGCATTTTATTTTTTTTGTTGCAAGATGTTCAGTTTTGTGCAGTGAA
This sequence comes from Nezara viridula, assembly GCA_928085145.1. Lineage (NCBI taxonomy): Eukaryota > Metazoa > Arthropoda > Insecta > Hemiptera > Pentatomidae > Nezara > Nezara viridula. The sequence goes on from OV725082.1 coordinate 73,669,995, forward strand.
GGTTTTAAGCTAGAGATGGGAAATTGCAATAACTAAACCGATTCGCAACGATTCAATCATCTTTTTTTTTTATTCAATAAACTTTTTTTGAAAAAATACATGCATTTTTAAATCTTGTGGTAATTCAGACTATCTTTTTTCACTTCTAAATGATCGAAATTCTTCATGATCTTGAAAAGTGGTTTGAAAACTGAAGAATAAAAATTAATAGTGAAAAATCCACCCATGTCAGTTTCTCTCTTAGGAAAGCCCCATGTCCACCCATAACGATTGCCAATAATCCAGTACCTTCAAAGAACTATGTACGGTACCTTGGACTCTACTTAGACAAAAGACTTACTTGGAACATACATACGAAATTAAAAAGACAAGAACTTACTAGACGATATAGCCAACATTCACATCTTCTGGACTACAGATCTTCACTTAACTTACGAAACAAGCGATTTATCTACAACACCATACTGAGACCAATATGGACATATGGATCAGAACTTTGGGGTTCAGCAAAACAAACACACATAAACAAAATACAAACAGCACAATCAAAATTTTACGAAAAATTGTTAACGCACCTTGGTACATTTCAAACAATACCATACATAACGACTTAAACACCCCAACAGTAAAATCCTACATCCACGACAAATACGCTACATTTCATTCTTCAACCCAAAATCACTCCAATCCTCTGGTTCTTTCTATCTCCTGCTCCCTGTTATAGACCTACTACATCAATAAAAACATCAACATAAAAAAAATATCAAGAAATTACACCAAGAAAATAAAAACACAACAACTTTGCTGGATGCGCAGCTGCGCAGGTGCAATTTGCATTAAAAAAAATATATATAAATAAATAAAATAAAAATATAAAATATCTCAGAAATTAAAAATCGGACCTGTATATTTTAAGCGAAGGAAATGTTCAGCATTTTATCCTCTTTATAATTAGCTATTATTTATAATTTATATTTCATATTATTAATCTGGCCTTATTGATTTTTTCACTTCTACCGTGTGGTCTAAAGCACATACGGTTTTTTTTTTCAATTTTACTTATTAGCTTTTGGTCTGCATATATAAATTGTAAATGAAATGAAAAATAATTTCATTATCCTGGCACTGATGTCCCTTTAGAACAAATTATATATACAAAATGAATAAAACATGGGAGTATGGCTTTACATAAAATTAAATATTTATAAAACAATAGGTGACAAGAGGAAGAACGCAGATGAGAAAGAATTCAGTTAATTATCTACATGTTTTCTTAAAATATATGAAATATGCGTGTATAGTCCAAAGTTGACGCGGATGGAACCTCAGGGTACAGGTAGTCTTGTATGACCAAAATGCATAATAATTATATGATCTTTTGATTTAAAAAATTCTTATATTAAAGAGAGCTCCATTCATAAATTTTTAATAATACAGATTTTGTATGCTGTGAGGAGTTGGACACAAAAAATAAACCACTTTTCTGAAGGGCATCGGGTGATGGAAAGCCCCATCAGACAAAAGTAATATACTGCTCCCTACAAGGAGCTCTACCGGCTACCGACTAAAGATATTAAAAAATACTTGCTCCCAAATATATCCTTCTTTACGTTTATGTTTATAAAAGTTTATGTCCTGGTTTGAAAAGACAACCAGCGTGAAAAAAGGCAGTTTTCCCGAGTATTTTTTTCTTGTTAGGGTGTTGTCTCGAGGGAAATATAGGCTTTGTAAATATGTCAGCATTCTTTAGGCTGTTTCAAGTGTTGTGAGAAAATTCTTGATCTCTTCATTATTGTTTTAGATATTTATCAATCTTAATTATTTTTAAGCAATACTTATATTACACTTCATATATCCATTTACTAGAATATTTAGTAATTTAAATTTAATAATACATAGTGAAAAAGTTGTCACTCTTTTTGGCTTTTCTCATCTTGAGGAATACTCTTTATATGTATATATATATTCTATACATATAGCATATATATATATTTCCAATCCGTTGAGATGATGGGAGCGGGGTAGCTGAATGAATAAAGCGCTGTTCGTATACTGTAAATCTCGAGTTCGAATTCGGCTGTATTGACGTAATTAGTCTGTTTAACCAGCTATTGATTGACCCAGAGATTTGGAGATCTCCTGGAACAAACACAGTCCATGGATAAAGTGGGTACTCCTAATTAAATGAATAATTGAGTAGACAAATATTGTTGGGCGTAATCTTGTTCAAATTACCTCCTTATACAACAGCTGTCAAAGAATACAGTACTTCGCTATAAAGTACGGAACCAAAGATCCTCTGTGGGTTGTAGTTAGTTTCGACCAAGATTGGTAAAAAAATAAAAAATAAACCTTGACTTTCTCACTATAACTAGATATGTAGATGTCCTCGTATATAACATGTATCTTCTCATATACACTTAGTTGGATAAAGTCTTGAAACTAAATAAGAATTAAATTATATAAAATTGTTTGATTGTAAACTATATAATAACAAACCGATCCGTTGCTACTCAAATAGGGCTTTGGATTCAGAAATCGGTTAGAAAATATAGGCATTTGTTTAACGATATACCATAAGTTTGTTATGGCCATGATCAAGCTATAATATATTGGTTTTCTCCAAATATATTGAAAAATCTGATACAGATAAGGGGAGGTTTAAAGAATAATGTTCATTATAGAATAAAACACAATTTCTCAATAAGCAACGAACAACCGTATCCAATGCACTCTTCTGCAAAAAAAAAAAAAAATAAAAAAAATAAAAATAATAACAGTCTCTTCGGCAATTACTATACTTGATATAGTTACCAATACTTGACAACTTTAGTTACTATATGTAAAGAATTGGCATAACCAATATCCTTTTGCATTTAACTCTTCTAATATTTCACTCGGGCTCAGTTAGGTTTCTTCTATCTAAAAAAATACAGCAATATGATAATAATAAGCTAATAGGTAACTGCAAGACTGTCGCAAGACTCTTGGGCATGAGGAAGACCAAGACCAAGACTGAGTGCGCAAGACCAAGACGAGTCGCACTTGGGCAACACTAGTTGTAGTAGTATAAATTTGAATATATTGCCATATCTGTAATTAACTATTTCACTAATACATTTTCATTTTATCTATAGGAATATGTATTAATTTTTTTTGTAACATAAAAATTTAAATTTAAATTAGTGACGAATTTTATTCATTATTATTTTTTTTTTTGGAGCAGTAAATATTAAAATCTGCCACATTGACGGGCAACAAGTAACAAGGCTAGTTAAGAATTAGAAAAAAAAACCCTGATGCTTTACCTTTTTTTAGATTCAGCTGCTTAAGCACTTTTCAATTCTATCATTGAAAGTAGTATTGTGATGGTAGTTATTGTGAAGTGCAGGCTTGTTATGCGTTATGGTATATTCAGTACGCCGTTTGGATTTTGTTGATAAGTTTTACTTTAATTTACTTTAAATATTTACATTATATAAGCTTATTTTGGAAAAAATGATAAAATAATTCTGATAGATACAATTGTATTTTCATTGTATCTATCAGAACTGAAATGGTAAGATATAGATACGCCAATAAATTGAAAAGTATTATACACAAAGAATCTATTTCTGAAGATGGAGAAATAACCCCGAAGCGTAACGTAAATTGGGACAAATAAATAAATTTAAACATAAATAACAGTTTTGAACTTACATTATTCAATGAAATTAAAAGAAACAAAGAAAAGAAATTTTCTTCTAGGACATTTAGTCCCCTCAGAATAACTACAATGAACCAAGAAATGCCAATTGTCTGGAGCTTGTGATTAATTAAATGACAATTAAAAATAAATTAATTTACAAAGTTGTCTAACCTTAATATTAAAATAAAGAAACAAGTAAATTTTTCATAGTACTAAAAATTCTTAATATTAAAAATAAAGACACTGTAGTAAACAAATGATCTTGAAGTAGACATAAGAATTTAGATGATATACATACTGGTGAGTTCACGTATTTGAACAAATAAGCAATATGACACATACATCGATATCTGCAAGATATCGGTATAGTGTAACTGACATCTCTAAAGTACAAAATAACTTTATTTTACATATGTTCGGAAGATTAATTACTGAGGAGATGGAAAAATAAATTATGTTTGAAGATGTTTTTCGCCATTCTTCATTTATAAAAACGAATATAAAACATATATTTTGCTAGGTGGTTTTTATTAATCATTTGATACTTCAATTGCATGTTCTGTACATATGTTTAAATAATATTTTCGCACACAAGAATTAATGTTTTATAATTAATTTATATTAAAATCAATTGGAATTATTTATAATTGATAAGTTTCGATGGCATTAGTTTATTGGTCGAAGTATTGAAAACTTCCTGACCCAGTTTCGAGCTCAGTTGATGCAGAAGATATGATTTCGATACCCACTATGGCCAGATCCAGACTTCATACTTGGCCGTTTACAATTTAGGAAAAATCTGATGGTTGGCATTCTTTATATTTCCTTCCATTTATATGCATTCAGGTAGCATTTCAATAATATCAGAGAAACTAAGATTCTGATGGTAGTTATGGTGAGGCACTGGTTTGTTATGCGGCAGTGTATGCTCAATACGCCTTTCCATCGTCATGATGTAGCGGAGAATGTCTACGGCTGTGCCAGTCGTCATATTAGCGAAACTATAAGGAATAGCCGATAGGTTAATAGAGAAGAAAGGGATGTTGTACCTGTCTGAACGTAATTAACAGTATTGCTAACACATCGCGCGACATTAACGCTAGAAGAGGCCTTCATTACTTTTTAACAGACAAAAGTAGCTAATTTTATTCATTTCTTTTAATAATTATTGTTATATATGTACAGATAGAGTAATGCGTGTTTTCCCTCGTTTAAAGTTAAAAATGAATTAGTAATGATCACTTATAAGTAGATAATTTTATATTGTCGAGGAGACTGTTATTATTTTTATTTTTTTGCAAAAGAGTGCATTGGGTACGGTTGTTCGTTGCTTATTGAGAAATCGTGTTTTATTATACAATTAACATTAGTCTTCAAACCTCCCCTTATCTGTACAAGATTTATCAATAGATTAAGGGGAAAAACAACGTATTATTGATCATGGAAATGACACACGCTAGGTACATCGTTAAACAAACACCTATATTTCCTAACCGATTTCTGAACCCATGTTCCTAGTTGAGTCAAAACGGATTTTTTATTGTAAACAATTTTATATAGTTTAATTCTTATTTTGTTTCAAGATTTCATACACTCCAACTAAGTGTAAGTGAGAAAATACGTGTTATATACGAGGACATCTACATATCTAGTCATAGTGAGAAAGTCAATGTTTATAAGGATTGTCCTACATGAAACAATATTCAGATCTCAAACAGCGGATTAGGCATACATTATTTTTATAATGATATTATTGTCATTATATCTTTAAAATTATATATATTCCTTTAACTTTAATGTTTTCTTCGAACTTATATAAATAAGTTCACAATTATGAAAGTTTTAATAATTTAAACTAAGAAATATTAAAGTCAGTAGCATTAGATAATAAATGTACTTCCTTACTTAGTTTTTTTCATTATAAGTTTGCCAATTGTGATGTCATAATTTAATCAAAGTTTTCTACTCTCCTGATAGTACGACTATATGAATATAGAAAAGTCTTCAGAGATAATTTTGAAGTAGATCTGCAGTATAAAATATTTGAAAATTGACAGATTTGTTATCTTTTTTGGTATTAAATGTACGTCATGTATGTATGCACGTTAGTTATATAATGTATGACCTTGAGTAATAATTTAACTTAAAATTTGATAGGTAATTATAGATGTATAAGACTTTTAAAGTTGAATTGACTATTTGAAATGATTTATAATGAATTTTTATTTGAATGAAGGACTATTGATAAAAAAAAAATGTCTAAATAAAAATGTAAGCCGATCGCACTTCATTGATTTGTAACATTTTTTAAAAGTGATTTTATATAATTTAAAATAATTTTGTATGTAAGAATACACGGCCATTAGCCTCACTCCAAATTCGCAATTTATTTTATCAGAAATTGGAAGTAATAAGAACACTAATATATTTTTTAATATAAACATTTAATTTTCTAAAATATAGCAAATAAGAGGAGAATAAAATATGGGAATTCTTGCACATATTCAGTTAAGTGAAGAGGTCAAATGGTCTACAATAACGGATTCTATGAGTGAATTATTTTTCATAGAAAACACCGGACCTAAAACTACTTTGGTAAGAGATTGAACAAAAATATCTGGTTGCAGATGAAAGAAAATGTCAAGAAAGTAGTTTTCAGGTCCTTCACATTGTGGAATCTCCGGTAATGAACTGGAAGATCACGTGACTGGTTTGGGAAGAAAGCCAGCGATGATACCGGTAACAATAAGCAAGAAAATAAGAGAGGACTTTCTAAAGAAAACAAAGTTAGAAATATGAAAAATATGGCAAACCGAATCGGAGCACCGAAATTCAAAACTAAAAGCGACAAACAGTCTGCTTCAAATGGAATAAATATTCAACAGAATATCCCAGAATGGAAGAATCTGTTCCCTACCGGTTACAGACAATGCATTGTGGATTTTCACATGGATACTTATTAATAGGACTTGAACCCCCAACCTGCTAAACCAGCAATATTCAACGAACAGTCAATTACGTAATTCAAGAATGTCGCAAATTTATAACTATAAGCGAAAAAGTAGATAGTACCACCAATATTGAAAGAGAAGTTAGAAGACGGATAAATTCCTGTAAAAAAAAAAGCTGTAGAATTATTGAAATCGGTAAAATTCTACTACAGAGTTTAAGATAACAATTACCATTCAGAGTAGACACAAAAAAATAAAAAATTATAAATAAAATTAGAAGTATTTGTTAGAACTAAAGTACTGTTTAGCCATGTCCGTATTTTTTGTTAACTTTCTTCCAAGTTATTATATTTGTATTTATTGCATATACTTTTTGGTTATCATTTAGTTTATCATCATCATCATCATATTCCTTATCCCAATACCGCAGACAGTGCGGGCTATGTCTTGTAGAGCTTGGACCAGGTTTCCCTTTCTTGAGCCAACTCTCTTCTCTTACTCCAATCCATACCTCGCTTCCTGAACGCCTCTTGTACACTGTCTTCCCAGGGGATATGCGTGGCCTTCCTGTAGGTCTCATTTTCTCCATACGGGTCTCGTATGTCTTCCTGACTGCTCTCTCTTGATCCATTTTAAGAAGATGTCCGAACCATCTTAGCTTGTGCTCCTCTAGGATGGTTTCAGCCGGTTTGACCTCGAGGCTAGTCCGTACAGAATATTTAGTTTATGATTTTTATATATTCTGTATATACATTCTGAATATAATCTAACTTCAGTGTTGTATTCACTGTCCATGTGACAGAATGTTATATTACTCAATATATATATTATTTTGAGATAAAATCAACACACATATATATAATATTACAATATTTGTATTAATCGACATTTATATATTATAATTTAAGATAGTAATTATAGTAGGATAATAGGTCATGAAATACACTTTAATAAACTAAAACAGCTGCTGTTTATCCTTTTTATTCAAAACTTTTGGATCCTGGTTTTTTTTTAAATAAATGACGGGATCCTCTTCGGTTCTGGAAAAACGATACCCATCATTGGTACAATAATTAAAAGTTTTCATACATTTCAACAATAATCCTAAATTTATCTTACTTTCTCGAAAATGAGCTCCGACACCCCAAGCACGCTGACAGACCCAACAGTACCACCATAAGACATCAAGCTACTGAGTGCCGCTCACCCTGATACTGGAGTCAGAGAATAATACCAATACCAACACAAATCTCTGGTTGTAATTAAAACATTAAAATTGCTAAAAACAGTGAATTAAAACAAACTATATATATATATATATATATATATATATATATATATATATATATATATATATTTATATATTATACAAAGATATATAAATACATACAAATAAGAAATAAAAGTCCTACGTGGGTTCCTCTAGTTTCTTTTCTTAGCAATTAAATTATTGTAGAAGGATGACATAACGAGAATTCTACTGGAACTGGCCAAGAGCAAAGCCTCCGGTTAATTAACGAAGGTGCCAAAAGGAGCCAAATGAAGAAGTTAATCAAATTTTCAGATGAAAAGAAAGAGTAAGATAAATCCCCGGATGTCCTCATCAGCAGAAAATTGCTTAGTCGGGACCGAGAGGGAGAGGGAGAGAGGGGAGGGGAGAGCAAATATTAAGAATTAAAAAGCAAACACTCGACTTTTACCGATCTCCTTCGTTTCCTCTCTTTGTGGGACCTTTTTATTACATTTTCTGTTTTCGACGACCGGCTTTTTTCCTTTAGTGTAGCCCATCCTATACCAAGCCAGTGCAGAGTTAGTAGCAGCATCAAATCGTCATGCTTATCAGGCTAAAGTAGTAAAGGATTTCCTGTAGGCTGAATCACATATTAATAAAATAGTCCCAATAGAATATCAAAACTTTACTGAAGCCAATCAACAAGCGAATAACAACAGACAATAAGAGACATAGCTTTAGCTGACAGGCCTATTAATAACTTAACCAGGAAAAAAAAAATTACCCCTTATAATTGAACACCATACGTAGAGATTTCTTATGAAAGCTAAATCAATATAGATATTTAAACTTGATGAAAATAAAGACGACACCAAGTTGTGAAACATGTGAGAAGATTCAGGACCAACTAACTACATTTGGCGATAACGTGTAAGTGTTTTAAAAACGAGAGGAGGAAATATAACGAGAGGTTGGCGCTCAATATTAATAAAATAATAAAAGAGGAAGATCTTGGAGGACAAAATAAACTTCATTCGAAAAATAACATTATGGTTTTAATACTTAAAAATATATAAATTTCTGACAAAATAGAATTTTGTCTAAGTTCTTAAAGCCAAAATAAATAAATAAATAAATAAATAAATAAATAAATAAATAAATAAATAAATAAATATATATATATATATATATATATATATATATATATATATATATATATATATATCTATATATATATAGTCAGAATCAGAAGTATTGGCATGTTGGACAGTGACCGCTCTTACCTAAACCCATTAATAATAATAATAATAAGGCTTAGCGAACCCGAAGGTTCGATGCCGACACCACCAATCGCTTGTTACACACCTTCCTCCACCGTTCGCCGTCCAAACCCAGTCCGTTCAGATCGGCTTTAATGCAATCTTCCCACCTTCGCTTCGGTCTACCCCTCGGACGCTTACCATTCGGCACAGCAAATATTAACCTTTTAGGAATTCTCTCGTTACTAAGCCCAACAACTTTACAAGCCCATTTGATTCGCCGCGATGAAATTACCTCAATTATATTACCCGGATACAGCTCACGCAATTCGGCGTTGTGTAACCGTCTGAACTCTCCGGTTAACTCATCCTTCTTCGGTCCGAATATTCTACGCAATACTTTATTTTCAAAAACCTTAAGACGCTGCTCATCCCTTAATGTAAGCGGCCAAGTTTCGCATCCATAAAGAACTGTAGGCAAGATAATTGTTTTATAGATTCTAATTTTTAAGTTTCGGGACAAGAGGCGCGAACTAAGTAGTTTTGTCACAGAAAAATAACAAGCATTCCCGCCTTCAGTCTAACCTTAATCTCTTCTTCAATTTCGTTTTTTCTAGTTATCGTAGAACCTAGATACCTAAATTTATCTACCTGTTCAAACATATTACCATCTATATCGATATCACCAGTAGTATCGCCATTTTTGCAGCTAACCATATATTTTGTTTTATCCACGTTTATTTCGAGTCCTAGTTCTTTACCGGCTTTCATTAACGTTGTCGTATTTAGTTTTATAGTTTCAACGTCTTCGCTTAACAGTACCAGATCATCAGCATAGCCCAGCACGGATGTTGTCCCGCCCAGATCCAACCCTTTCTCGGTTCGCATTACCTCCCTAATGGCATGTTCTAATGCCAAATTGAACAGGACAGGCGAAAGAGAATCCCCCTGTTTTAAGCCCGAACGAACCTCAAATTTTTCGGACAAATTATTACCGATTCTAACTTTATTGAGTGTCTCCGTCAAGCACATCCTGACTAGATTTACTAGTTTTTTTGGAATCCCCTGCTCGATTAGAATATTATACAGTTTCTGGCGGTCAATAGAATCGTAAGCCTTTTTAAAATCTATATACAGCTGGTGAACAATACCGTTATACTCCAATTTTTTCTCTAATATTTGCCGTAAAGAAAATATTTGATCAATAGTCGAACGATTCCGTCTAAATCCGCATTGGTAGTCTCCGATAATTTCCTCGGCGTATTCCGTGATTCGACTGGTTAAGATTAAAGTGAATATTTTATAACATACCGGAAGGAGTGAAATTCCTCGATAGTTATTACAATCCGTCCTCGGACCCTTTTTGTGAATCGGAATAAGAATAGATTCTTTCCATTCTTCAGGTAATTTCTCGTTCACCCAGATCTTTTTAACCAACCGATGTATTTTAGAAACTCCAGCTTCCCCGCATGCCTTAATTAGTTCAGTAGGAATATTATCGATTCCCGCTGCTTTATATGATTTTAATTTTCCGATAGCTACTTCAACTTCCTCTTTACTTGGTCCTTCTATTAACGGTTCAGCACTCTGGTACTCAGAAGGAGGACACAGATCATAATTTCCCGTATTTAAAATATTGTCAAAGTGGTCCTTAAACTTATTCAATATGTCAACCGGATCGGTCAGAATATTGTTATTATCATCCCTAATTCCAGACGTTACGGGCCCTACATATTTACGTGATCTGTTTATACCTTTGTACATGTCTCTTACGTTATTTTCGATTCTATTAGTTTATATTTCAATTATTTTATTTTTAAGATACTCCCTTTTTTTATTTTTGAGCAATTTTGTCGTTTCGTTCTTTGAGATTCGGAAGTATTCCAGATTATTTAGGATTCCAGATCTTCGCTAGGATTATTTAGAGCTTTTAATTTAGCGGCTTTTCTTTTTTCACACATGGTTAAGCAATCTTCACCAAACCACGGTTTGTTATTCTTATTTTCCTTTTTTCCTAGACACGAGTTACCGACCGCTGTAATATTATCTCTGATCTCTACCCATAACTTGTCAATATCCTCGTGGTCCTCGTCAGGAAGCTCTAAAGCTTCAAACCTATTCTTAACATCTAACTCGAATTGGTTTCTAATTGATGGATTTTTTAATTTTTCCAAATTAAGATAAGACCGTACATTAATTATACTGCTTTGCCAGCTGTGTTGTATCAAAACATGATCGATTTGATTTCGTGTTTGCGAATCCGGTGATGTCCAAGTATATTTATGAATATCCTTATGTTTAAACGTCGTACTTTAAATTATCAGGTTTTTCGAGTTGGCAAAGTTTATCAGACGGATCCCATTATCATTACTATGTTCGTGCAAACTTTCTTTACCAATCGTCGGAATATAAACTTCTTCCCTTCCTACCTTTGCGTTTGCGTCACCTACAATTATTTTCATGTAGTTTCGCTGTAGTTTATCATAAACCCATTCGAGTTTATCGTAAAATTCACTTTTGACTTCATCCTCACTGTCTTCGGTTGGACAATGTATGTTTATTAATGCGATTTTAAACCAACGTCCCTGAAATATAGCTACCGAAATTCTATCACTAAAGAATTGTACGTCCCTCAAAGCGGAAACCTAAACAAAGAAGAAGAAACCCGGTACCTAAACAATAATTCCCGCTTCCTCCGTACCAAGTAGTGTACTTTCCTTCCCTCATCGAGCCCTCCCCTGGCCAGCGAACCTCTTGCAGAGCCACGACATCCAAATTGTACCCATTTACCTCATTCCCGACCGTTTTTAGCCCCCCTGCTGTGTTTAAACTCCTTACGTTCCACGTACCAATATTTAAATCCCTATATTTCAACTTGCACCATGAATCCCCTAAAGCAGTCCCCACCCGGAGACCCGAACGGGGGACTAGTTTACCTCCGGATAATGAGCGTTTTACCTTAGGGAGATCCATGACTTTTTGTGGTGTTTGGTGAACTAAAGATATGTGAGTAGGGCGTTCAATCCTACGTCACACCCTCCAACAAGTCTAGTGGGCCTCTACCTCCAGCAAGTCTGGAGGTCCCCTCTCTCCAGCAAGTCTGGAGGGCCCCTCTCATTGTTGGTCAGCGAGTCCATCGGACTTAGCCGAGAGGAACTTCCAAGAAATTTCCACCGACCATCCCCACATCCGCCACCCGTGGGACGCTCCCCATACGCGGTAATGAGCCCGCGCGAGGACCTAAACCCATTACATGTAGGTATTTATTAGTCTTACCATGATTTATCCCAAGCCGGGTAATCTTAGCTAGAGCTAAGAGCTGAAGGTCGAGATGAGATTTAAGAGTCGCAAACTATGGAACCAGTGCGTTTTTTTTTGTCCTTCCATTCTTCACCTTTAAGGCTATATGGAGTTTTCCCGGGTCAGGGGTTTGGGCGGGGATTGGAAAGCACCGGGACGCAAACTCTTGACTATTTTAAATCCATGGTCTCATATATCAGGTTGCCGGGCAACGGTGTTGCTGTGCACACACGTTAGCCCGTTCGGCCACCCCGCTCACAATGGAACCAGTGCTATCTTCTGTTGAACTTTATGACGCTCCTTACCCTTCGAGGCAAGTTCCCAGTCGTAGAAATGTTGCCAGTCTTTCATTATTTTTTCCCTCACTGTTCTTATCAAATCCAGTAAAGGAACCTTAGCATTTATTCGATGTAGTTGGTTTTGATTTGAAGTTTTGCCTGTCAGTTCATTTCCTGATATTCCTATGTGTCTCGGCACCCACTGGAAAAAATAATTGTTGCTGGCGTTGCATGTTAGTGATTCCTTCGTCTTTCATCCTGGCCATGTGCCCAGTTCATCTCTCTTCCAAGCTTGATTTTTTTTTCAACCTTTCTCAGTTTCTCTTATTTTTTTGTTCTAGTTTTTAATTTTGTTGTCCTCTGTGTATTGAATCCATACAGGATCAGTAATTACAGGAACAATAATACTTTTAGAATAATTACTGCTACCAGAACTCACCACTGCTTACATCTAATTGCTGTAGGTATATACATTATTATTTTAAAAGATTATATATTGTGACAGTGCATATATAATCCTTCAAGCGCTGGCCGCTGACGGTAGAATTTTAGTTGAATTTGTGAAAATGGTTGCTCTGAACTAGGTTCTCTAATTGCTAGGTTAATTGCATTTTGATTTAGCTTCAGTTACCGCTAATGGCTTTTACGCTTCATTTGCTGCGTTTGCCTTCTCTGCGGAATTAATTAACCTAGGGCTTACTTTTCGGACCCTTCATCGCATGTCATGTTGGTTGGATTGTCCAGATTATTGTGTTTGAGCTTTCATCTCAATTTTTGGAAAATTCGAAGCTATTTTTTGATAAACCGATTTGTCCATAAAATATCAATATTTCATTTGCACCATATGGAGAAGTCGCCTCGAGTTTAATATCTGAAACACCGTGTCGATTAAATGTCATTAAAGATTTTTGTATTGAATTCAACCAGTCATTTTAAAACAACTGTGTAATTAAAATAAATTATTTTTATCGAATTATCAACATTCGTCTAAATGTCTTTAATGTTATCGTAACCTAGAACTTATTTATCTGCGAAAGTTCTTAGAAATTGAGCGTTTAAATTAACTTATTTAATTAGGTTCTAAATACTGATGAATACCCACTTCCAAGTCAGTCATATGTAATATTTTCAAAAAGGGAGACTAACTCCAGTGTTTTACAGCAGTATCTTATCTAGCATCCTCTTCCAGCGCCTCCTTTGAAGAGCAGGAGGTCTCAACACAGCTGATTTAAACGAGGAAGATCTACAACAGAACAAATATTCTTCTCCAGAACAATCCTTGAGAAAAGATATCAAAATGAATATCAAATTAAAATCCTCCATATTCTTGTATACTTTAAGACAACTTACGAAGGGGAAGAACTGTCCAAGACTAGTGTTGCCCAAAAGCGAGATCGAGTCTTGGTCTTGCAAACTCAGTCTTGGTCTTACGCAAGAGTCTCGCAACAATCTTGCAGTTACCAATTAGCTTATTACTATAGACATAATACTGTAATTTTATAGATAGGAGAAACCTAACAAAGCTCGAAGGAATAATTATAAGAGTTAAATGCAAAAGTATATTGATTATAGCAATTCTTCACATATACTAAGTAAACTTTTCATGTATTAATAACTATTTCACCTCAATTTTTGTTAAAAAAAACCGATTTTTTTTCACCACTCTTGGTCTTGGTCTTGCAACAGTTAGGCGATGTTGGGGCAACATTATCCAAGACACATGAAGGGTTCAATATCTTCGATAAAATAGTACGAAGTAAACTCCATAAGTATACTCCACTGGTTGGTGGTCAAAAGACAGAAGAGTTCACCTCAACAAAAGGAATTCGCCAAGATGCTGCGTTTGTTTAGGTTTTTTTATATGTTGGGTGTGGAAGTCACGACAAACGGCTCATCATTTTTGTAGGCCACCGGATTCTCTCTCTATTTTTTAAATCAAATTATCTTACGATTCAAGTGAAAGTCACATGAAGCGGGCGTACAGCACCGCATTGCTCGGCAACCTGATCCAAGATAATTTGAATAAAATAATTACTAGTTGGCGACCAGGTGGCCATGGTTTCTTTAACCACGGAAAACCCCATATTGTCTAAAAGGCTAGTTTTAGTACCTCATTAAATATATAGAGATTAATTCGATCTCCAGATTGAAAATGCATCATTTTCGTAAATAATTAAGTTGTAGAGTTTTGAAAAGATGAAGTTTGTCATTGATAAAGTCTTTGACGGATATTAATACTTTGAAAAAGAAGGGGTCTTTACTGGGGAATATTGTTGTTGTGTATGCATTTCAGGGATGACTTAATTGAACTTTGAAATAAAAAACATACTTTTTTCTTGTAAAGAAAGAATTATTATTTGATGAAAGGCAATTATAAACTAAAACTTAGTTACAGTAACGGGGGAAGAAAGGGGGGGCGGGAGAACAAGTACAGCAAATGATCCAGTTAGTCTTTTTTTGCCGACCCCAAAGTAATCGATGGAAACCTATTATCCCTTCGTTTGGGACCTTCTAGTTTTTCAAATGAAATCCACTAAATAAAGTAACTCCTATTATTCTATATATTGACACTAAATTAATTAAATGATTTAAAAACCCGTTGGTTTAAATGCAAAATAATCATCAAATACGATTACTAATTTATGTAAATAGAAATATAATAAAATATTTCACTTTTTCAGTTTACAAATAGAATCCAACCTCTCTAATGGACGGACGGATTCTTAATTATTTTGCTACAATTTGGAATCATATTAATTATTATCTATGTAATGCATTATTTGTATTATGTTTGTAATATTTACATATAAATAATATTGTGTAATATTATTATATAAACTAAATAGAAGTGGGGAATTCAGCAAAGCCCACAAACATTTATCAAAGTAGAACAAATTATATATTAAAAATTACTCGGGACTTCACGCACAACGATAAATAATAAGACAATAGAGTAAGATTTACACTTTCCATTTGTCAAAGACAGTACAAACATTAGATACAACAAATTTGAGGCGCCTATCCATCACCTCCACCCCTCGACCCTCTTGTCTCCCCCCAAATAAGGAGTCCCCACCCCCCTTCTTATCAAATAAGACTAAGGCCAACGAATCTGTCTTAAGGATATTCCTTAATTATTGTTTTATTCATTTAATATTAATAAGCTTTCCATGAGGCAAGCCTTAGACAACATAGAATCAATGAAGTCCTTTGATTCATGAGATGGTGAAAGCACTAGTGTTTGGTATTTCATTAAATAAACAAATGAATTTGGATCGTTTTGTTTATTTAGAGTTAGTTTGACTAACATGGAACCCACATACCAGACTTAAAAGACAAGAACTTAACCGACGATTTGGCCAGTTATACAGACTACTTAACAGAAAATCTAATCTCTCAATTGAAAACAAACTATTAATATACAAGACAATACTGAAACCCATCTGGACCTACGCACTTGAACTGCGAGGGACAACTAAATTTTCGAACATCAAACGCATCCAATCCTTCCGGTCTAAAGTTCTTCGTACAATAGTAAATGCTTCTTATTATGTTACAAACAAAACTCTACATCATGATCTTAACATCCCTTATGTTCTTGACGTTATTACATTCCGTTTCTCAAATTTTCATCAAAACCTAATCCAACATCCTAACCCCTTTGCAGAATCCTTATCCAGCTCCAGCCGCCCCCACAATCCTCCTCGAAAGTTAAAAAGGCAGTGGCCTCGAGATCTTTTGTAAATATGTCATTGGAGTCCTTGCAATGGCCAGATTCTCCACTCAGATCATGAGCATATGTGGCTTTAGTGCTCTTTCTCAGTCTCCACTGAATCCCCATCTCAGTGATGCAGTTGAGAGAGAAGCGCTGGGATCTCTTAGAGTCTTGCCTTATCTTCCACACGTGGGGGAAAGGGCCCGATTTGGAGCTCCCTAGGCTGACTGTAAATATTGTAAATAAGCATAATGTTTTTTTTTCCTTATTTATTTATTTTTTTTTTTAATTTGTGTTGTATCATATTTTATTTCATTTGTTTTACTAAGCTTTATTTTTTATTTTTGTTATAATTTCTATTATTTTTGTAATTGTATATATTGTATGAATGAGTTTCTTGTATTTCAAATACTCAAGGCCCTTGATTGAGGCAAAATAACTTGTGTATTGAGGCAAAAAAAAAAAAAAAGAAGAAGAAGAAAGGTTTACAATTAAGGGAATGTCTAACTGGAATATACAGGGTGTTTCGTAAATGCACGTCACTATTAGGTATGTGTTCACTAACACAAAATAAACTAAAAAATTCATATTAACATGTATCTCAAACTCATTTATTAAACAGATATCAAAGGTTAAAGATTTATTATCTATTATTTCTATTTATTTATTACAACATTTACTGTAACTGTTCAAAGGGGACTCCGTTTTGTTGAATTCAACATTCAGCACGACAAATCCACGAATGGCTCTTCGTAAAGGATCAGAATGGTGCTTGATAGTTACTGCGGCTTCCACGATCCGATTTCTTAGCTCTTCTTGCGTGCAAACTGCCGCAGAATAAACCATAGACTCCATGTACCTTGCCATAAATTAAAAGCATGTCTGGTTGTTCTACAAAAGTGAATAAATTTATGGTGTCTCCAATGATAATCCTGAGCTACTGTCATTGCTTATCGTCCATTTGTTTATCAGGTGAAAAAACCTGTTATTCAGTATTATACACGTTGAACTTTGTACAGTCAGCCTTAATGTAGTAATTAAATAATAAATCTTTAGCCTTTGATATCTGCTCAATAAATGAATTTCAGATACATGTATTAGTGAACACATACCTAAAATAGTGCCGTGCAATTACGAAACACCCTGAATATTATTTTATTCTTCCATTAAAGATAAATAAAACCAGCTTGGTTAATGTTACAAAGATTTCTTTTACCAATAATTATTGATAAACAGATCTATATCGATTACTTGTTTACCCAAACGAATTCAAAAATGTACATCAATCTTCTGGAAAATTCATCTCAAACAAGATAAATCGCAACACAATAATTTTACTCTTTGACGTGAAACTCACCCTTCTATTCACATCGACAATGTCCATAATCCTCAGATAAAGTTCAATACCTTTGACAAAATAATTTCATGGTGCCAAGAATGAAATAGAAAAATCATCTTTATTCTGGGACTAGGTCCCTTTAGAATAACAGTATTGTTCATATAAATTAACCATAAATCTGGCCAAAAGACTTATTACAATGAATAATAACAAAATACTTGTAATAAATTATGTATTAATTAAGCTCTTAGGATAAATTAACGAGAACAGTAGGGTAATAGGGGTTCAGTACTACAATATTGGAGCTAAAACAATAGCATAATAATCACTGAATGAAATTAGAAAGGAAAGGAGAATCTATTTTATAGGCAAAGCATTGTAGTGATGGAATATAAAAATTAAAAAAATAATAATAACTGTTAATATGTAAGGAAAGAAATTGTAAAAACTAAAACAAAAAAAATGATATACATATGTTCCCTAAGATATTTAAGTGATTATGCGTAAAGATGAGGAGAAAAAAAAATAAAGTATACATATATATACATAGCGAGAAGTGTGTTGAAGATAATTAGAAAATAAAAAAACATTTCACCGAAATACAATTTCATGAATAAAAAAATTAGAAATTAAGAAAAACAAATTTTATCTACTCACAATGCTTAATGAGTGGTGATGGAAATTCACGTTCAACACAGAATATTTACACAGAATGCAATACAAAATGTCTAAAGAAAATTAAAGCCTTGTAACATAGTATAGATTTAACCAGCGTCTGATTGGATTGTGAAGAGGAATTGGAATAAGAGGGTTTTAAAGGTGGATAAGGATGATGCATGGCGGATTTTTAGTGGGATGGAATTCCAGAATGGAGTAGAACGGACAAAGAAGGAATGTTTAAATGATGCAGATCTGTGGAAAGGGGTGTAAAGGTCAGAAGGATACCTCAATAACTTCGTACAGAAAAGGATAATAGGGTCGTCGTTTTCCGGCACTCCTTTCAAATGGATATGCAAACTTAGAAGGTACCTTTTTTTAAAAGAAAGGTTTAACTTTCTCATGTACTAGCAGTAATTGATCAACGTTTCCTCAATTCCAAGCGTTGCACAAAGCACTTCAGAAAGACATCACATAAGGAATAGATAGAGCATTACTTTAAGATAGTTATATACTAATACTATTAGACTACATTTTTAGATATCGTTGATCTATGTACTATTTCGATTGGTTTTAGTATTTTTAGGTCGTTGGTGTAAGATTTAGTGTGCATTTATGTTCGCTTATATTTTTCTGTAATGAACTGCCAAAACGTTTACAGAATATTTATTTATTGGCGTTAAAAGCTTCGTTTCTCGATCTCACAACATCTCAAACTTTTACGATTATGTAAAACATATTTTATTCAAAATGAGATTTTAATTGTATTTGAAATAAAGGGCATAAATTTAAAGATAAGATTGGGTGTCTCCACTCTTTAGGACCCGAGAGCGTGGGTAAGGACCTTTACGCCCTCCCATAGTTCTTGAGGGACGCTGAAGACAATGACGACGCCGTAAAAGAGGAGATAAAATTAACGTAGAGCTTCACAGAGGACAAGCTAAATTGAATTTCACTTGAAGGGTCCCAGTCATATTTAATACTCCCGTTTTCTATTGTCCTTGCTCAAATTCAATTGTTCTCCGCTCTGAGAAAGGTTCGCTAATTTTTTTAGAATGTATTGCTCTCACCAGGAGCGATGTCATAATACCTGTAAGCCTGGAGGGACCTTAACGTAGAAAAAGCTTTTTGAAAATTCCCCCTCCCTATTGAATTACCTCTGCTTCTGGGTTATATGTGTCCTTTGGAGCACCCATTTTTTTCCTATTTCCTCTTTTTTTTTTTTTTATTCCAACCCTTTTTTTATACTCATTCTTGACGTTTTTTATTGTTGTCGAAAAATATAAAATAAAACTTCATTAAATAGCGTTAAATTAAAATTTGTTCATGGAAAATATTGAATTATGGGTTTTTTTAATTCAACATTCACTATCTTAATTAAATATAAAATCATGTCATATATTAGTGGATATTATTGGCTTTAGGTTAAAAAAAAAATATTGTCCTGATGTAGTTCTTTACACCAATCAAGTTTTTGATAACGAATATCATCAAGGATTGCTTTCCAAACTCAAAATTTTGTTTCTTTCGTCTGTTTAATATTACTTTCTTACTTTAAAAAAAGACACTTCATAGTAAAAGGAGACAAAGAATTATTCAGCGTAAAGTTTTTTACAGGAGTTCTACAGAGTAATGTACTTGGACCATTACTTTTCATTATTTTCATAGATATTATTTCAGAGCACGTCCACACTTTTCTGTCAACATTTTCTGATGATACCTTCTTTGCAATTTCACATAACCTAAACACATATACATAAATGTATAATAAATAAATAAATGTAATCTAATTAATTCGTTTTTAAATAATGTGAGTATGAAGGTAAATGTTGCTGTTTTCGTTTAAAGTTGGGAAGGAAGGGAGATTACTTTAAAAAAGAGGCAGAAACTTTTACGGAAATGAAAAAAAAATAATATGAACAGTTCCTGTGAAACTTTTTTGGAGAAAAGTTTTAAAACAAAGGTTCTGAGAAACTTTTTTTGTAATCAAGCTCTTTGTGTATGGCACAAGTTTAATTTCCATTTATTTAAGTTGCGTTTAATAAACAGTAATTGGGCTTAGATTAAAGTTGTGGTTTATCTTGAATTATTCGTAATGAATAATTTGATTCTAATGTGTCATTTGTTTCAGTAGTTAAGAATAAAATTAATTTTTTTTAGATCGAGGTTTTGGCGAAATCAATACAACTCTTAAAACAAGTTTTTAAAAATAAAAGTTCTGTAAAACTTACTTGAAAAGTGGTAAAGGATAATGTTATAGTTCCGTGATAATAGAAAACATTTAAAAATACAGATTTGAGTCTTGTAAAAACGATTTTTCAACCCCATTTCAAAAACGATTCCAAACCCATGTTTAAAGCTGTGAAAATAAGTTATATTTCGAGAAACGAAATCATTAATGGATAGTTGAAAATAATCAGTCAAATTACAAACGATTCTACAACCATATTTTCAGAAAATCAAAACATGCGTATTTACTTAGATTATCCACGAATTAAGGCTGGCTCCTCACTTAAAAAAACAGACAGATTTATAAGAAAATAACAAATTTTTATTTTCTGTTATAGAAGTTTTTTCGATAGTCAACAGTGACATAAACCAGTTCTCACCCCCTTTCCCTAAAATTCCATAAGGCAGTACAAGCTTGACAAAGATATATATGCATATTAATTTGTACTCATATATAGAATAGTCCGGATTTATCATAAATTATGGAGGATCAGAAAAAAAATTTAATATAATAAAATTTATGTCGCAGCTAGCGTTGTCCAAATTCGAGACTGAGACGAGTCTTGGTCTTGCTAATTCAGTCTTGGTCTTGCGCAAGAGCCTCGCAGTTACTTATTAGTTAATTACTATAGGGATATTACTTCTCCTCTGACGGTCAACAGACCATGTAGCACATCTGATTTTCGGTTTGAAATCCAAAATTTTTATTTTGTATTGTTTTGTAATTTATATTTTGTAATTTTGATAAATAAAAAGACCTTTTCTTCTTCTTTTTCTATTACTGTAATTTTTTAGATAAGAGAAACCTAACTAAGCCCGAATGAAAAATTAGGGGAGTTAAATAGAAAAGTATATTGATTATACCAATTCTTTATACATAGTAACTAAGATTGTCAAATATAAACTATTTTACCTTAATCTTTAAAAATAACGTTATACACCTAGATTATTATAACATGAATTAGAAAATGACGATGGAGCACATTATTTTTAAGGTAACTACAAATTTATTGTAACAAAAATATTCTGACATGTATTGTAACATGCACTATAATTTAAGTCAAAAATATTTGTTTAGCCTTGCATCCACAATATCATTGGGATTGTGGTTCTGAAGATGGGAGTAAATATCCCGAAACGTAAATTTGTAAACATGGAATTATGATAATACAACAAATATATTCAATTGTTGCTAATTGGAAGTAATCATTGCCAAATAACTAAGAGTATTAAAAAAAACAACGATTTTTTTACCAGTCCTGGTCTTGGGCCTTGGAACAGTTAGGCGGCCTTGGTCTTTGCAAGACCAAGACCGATTTTGGGCAATACTAGTCACAGCCATGTCGTAATTCATTTTTCTGAACTCTCACCTCAAATTGTTTAGAATCCAATTCTTAAGAATAGATTAACTCTTAAACATTGGACCGTACATGATTCTGAATGATTTTTTTCTATCAACAACTTTTACTAAAAATATTAAAATCTGTCTCTAGTGAGAACTATTCATTCGATATTCACCTTGTAGAAAAAATAAATATTCATAAACCAAAATAATGATCAATAAAAAAACGAACTTGTCCCAAAACTATATTTAGTTCAATAGTTTCAACATAGTTCAAACTATAGTTAGATTGAAAATTATTAACATTGGCGTTAATACAAGTTACATTGGATCTAGAATCACGGAAAAAAATTGGAAGAGGAAGCCGAACAGCCGCTAAGTGAGCGTATTCCTCCTTATTCGAACTTATCAGAAACAGATTATCAAGCCACTTGGCAATCGCCTATAAATAGCCACTTATACATACGAAATGAAGGCGTTCAACGAATCAATCGATATTGAGAAGTCTTCTTGGACATATTAACGGCAATGAATCTTAGCGTCTGCTTTGAAATGCTTCATCGTAAGGGGAATACCGGGATTCCAGTCTCACAATTCCGCCAGTTCGCAGAGAATAAAATGGAATGGTCACGTAATTAGAGGGGAAGATTTAAGGGGCCATCTAAAAGCGCACAAGGACACGCCAGATAATTCAGGGAAGGATTAATGTCTTTACAGAACAGAGGCAGAGAAAACACAATAAAATATAAACAATTATGCATCTTTTTTTAATACAAAAGAACTACAGTCAATTCCATGTTAAATTTGCTGATAACATTGGAGAAGTTTAAGATTTGTGATTAAAGAAGAAAAGGGGAGAAGTTACGATCATTTTGTTTTTATTTGTTAGTTTTGGCCTAAATTAATTATTTAAAATATAAATTTAACTAAAACTATGAAATAATATTTTAAGTGACGAATCTTGAGTACCTTTCTTTTCCGTTGTCATCCTCTAGAATTCGATTATTGAAATTTCAGGGATGTTTTATATATATAAATATATATTAGAGATAGATATCAAGTAATAAGTAACCCACAAGTAACGGTCAGTTAAAAGTAACAAGTTATCTCTTTCCATCAAATAAGCTGATATTCAGTAAGTATTGTTTTCCGCAGGGTTGTTCCGGTACAAGCAGAACAAAACCATTAAAGTTTGGATAAATTATTTAATTCACTCATGGTTCTTCGAGTTTCAAAGCTTTAAGTTCCTCTAAAACTTCTCCAAATTGAGTTAGAAGATTGAGAATTTGTACATAAATTGAGTCAGTGTAAGAGGATTTCTTTTTAGATAATAAATTTTTGTTTTCACACCTCTGCCACTTTTTAGTGGCGTCTAAATTTTTTTAAAAATACTTTTGCACTCCTCACCTATTCCTTCTGAACTTCTCAACTATTCCTTCTGTTAAAAATTTGATGATGTTTGTACAAATTAAGTTAGTGTTGGAAAAGCGTCTTTTCCTCACTTCCGTCATTAACATTTTTTTTTGGTGGATTTTATAGTTTTTCAATGTTTTGTACACCTTTACAGCTACTTCTGATTAAAATTTAGCGGATAAAAATTTAAAATGAGCAGTCATTAGAGAAATTAAAACAGTTGAATATTGAAAAATGCTGTTAATGAAATATTAAGTAAGAAGTACAGTCATATGGTCATGGTGTCTTTAATTTGCAATGGTTTATTTTATTAATTTTTAATTTATATTAGAAATAAAATTTAAATTAGAGTAAGGAAAATGAGTTTTCCTTAAACTCTACTCTTTTTTTTTTCCTAAAATGAAATATAATACAAATATAAATATATATTCGAATGGATAATGTTGAAATTGTTTTTCAGTATATTCAAACGAAATGTTAGTGCAAACCCAGTATCTAGGTTATAATAAAAAATCAAAACTATAACCTAGTTCATAATTTGTTATTAACTTTATCCTTAAAGTTTGTTAATTTAGTAAGAAACTTGGAAAAGGTAAATTCATCAAGTTAGGGCTTAATGAAGATTTATGCTCAGCGATGAGCTATCCTTCTAGCTGTGAAAGCACTAATCACAACTTTTTTTGCAACTATATTCCACTAGTTGGGTTGTATAGTTTTTGTTAAAGTTTAATTTTTTTATTTTAGTTTTATTTTGTTGGTTTGTTTCATATTATAGAATATTCGAATTATAAATTGTCGTGTGGTTTGATGCAAACAATAAGCTATTCCCTTTTCTATTTTAATAATCTCTTTCGAATAATTTTGAGAAATCACTTGAACATCATTTTATTTTTTTATCCGATTTTTAGTATCTGAAATATTTTAATCCATATGATCAACTAACCTCGTTATCATTTCGTTTTCA
Organism: Nezara viridula; assembly: GCA_928085145.1. Lineage (NCBI taxonomy): Eukaryota > Metazoa > Arthropoda > Insecta > Hemiptera > Pentatomidae > Nezara > Nezara viridula. The sequence goes on from OV725082.1 coordinate 73,694,361, forward strand.
ACAGTATTTTTTCCTATTCGTCTCCCTGATACGGCGTCGAGTTAAGATAAAAATTTGAATTATTGCCTATTTCAGACAGGATGGAATGCTAAACAATCTCCTCGCTTACAGTACTCCAGCCGAGCTTTAGTTTCTGAGATATTTTAATCCATATGCAAAATCATTAACTTAGAATAAAACTTCGGAATTCTGACGAATCAATCTAGTTCACTCTATACAAAAAAAGTGCAAAACGCACCTAAACATGTTTTCACTTCAAAAAGGACTAATTAAAAGCGAAACGCCAAAAAATCTGTGTTATAAAATATATTTAAAATGTACCCAATTTTTTTTTTTTTTAATAAATAAAAAGAACACATACACACCTATATACAATATTTACAATTTGGCGAGAGAACTCCAAACCAGACTTGTCCCTCCAACTGTGGAGGGAAAGTATGACTCCAGGAGTTCCCTTCACTCCTCTCTCAACCGCGTCATTAGAGCTAAACCCAGTAATACCCAATTTAGCAAAAGTTCATTATTTTTGGGGAAAATACAGTTTCTTTCAGACATGAAATGCAGGTAGATTCAAATGAAATTGAAGGATTCCATTCGATCAAAAAAATGTTTAAATAATAAGACTCAATCTCAGAACAAAATTTATATAAATCATCCAATTTTAATCTGGGTTTTGTTTCATTTTAGTCTATTTTTATAGAAGTTATTTATATCTGTAAATTATATTGGAAACTGTCTCAAGCATGTCATAATTTGTAATGCCTTGAATTGCTTAGCCATTTATCACGAGTTGAACAAGCAATCTTTCATGAGCCATTGATGGACAGTAAGTGATGTTTGTTTGGCTTTCAAATGTAAATTTAGCCAGAACACAATCCTCACCTGCCCGGGTCGCGCAATATTGGTTCGTTGCCAACTGGGGCTTCAATTGATTCGATTCGCACATAATAATAAACATTCAAATTTTAATAATTGAATTTATATTAATTTAATATCAGCCGTATTAATAATCGTTATTTAATTATATAGAGAATAAATTTTATAATTAAATTATTATATTGAATCACCTGATCTAGGATAGATGAATGAAAATATATTTTATAATTGTCCCTTTAGAACAAATTATAAGTACAGATTGCATGATTGTGTAGTCATAAATAAATTATATATTTGCAATAAGAGTTAATTAAAAATAAAAATATAGAGGAAGAGAAAGAGAAGAAGACAAGAAAATTGTACATATATATATAAGACAGACATATAAAACTAAAATAATCTAAATAAATTGAGGTAGTCTCGGAGGTACTTAGATAGTTCTTTTAGTTATATTTCGTTATCAGTCGGATTGAGAAAGGAATAGGTGTTTAAAGAGGAGAGGTTTGAAACAGGAAACTGATTGAGCAGCAGGGATGGAACATCAGAAGGAGGCGGCTTGAATTGCAAAGGATTTGTCAAACGCAGCAGTTCGGTGAGGAGGAGGATAGAGGTCGGAAGTACGAGATCTAGCGGGACAGGATTGGATGGAGTATTTAACTTTTAAACTGTGAAAAATATAGGAGGGTCGATTAGTTCTAATGTTCTGGTACAGAAAGGTAGCTAGGAAGTATTGACGGCGATAGGATGGGTAAAGCCACTTCAACTCGTTGTAATACTGGGTAATAAGCGTATCTCTTGAGGTTCCGAAAACAAATCCGAACAATTCATTAAACGTTTAAGTTATGCTGTTAATGTGTATATAAATAATAATAATTAAGGGGCATCAAAATTAGGTTTTATTTCAGTAAGATGTACCCGAAATTAATATAATCTTTCTAGTATAAGATACTTCAAATATGAAGGGTGTCTCAGTTCTTCTGGTATTAGATGCCAGTCTTACAATTATATATGTGATAAAACATTCTTCCAGAATTTTACAGAACCATCTTTATGCCACCGGATGGAGCGATAATATCTGAATCCGCCAATTCAACGACAAAACTGGATATAAAAAATGTAATTCAGCTTTGGCCAATATATCTTACCGAGCGTTCTTAAACAATGTATTACAGATTTTCGATACCAATCTATCTAATTAGGGATCGCGTCATGTATAAATTGAAAATATAAAAATATTTTACTTCATAAAAATCCTGAAATAGACTTAGAATCCGATTTGGTGAATTATTAGCCTAGTTAACGATCTCGTTTTTAGAAGATGTAAAACTATATTTCCATCTTAAAAATGCAAAGCTCATGACAAAATAACAATATCCTTAACGACTAAAAATTGTGTAAATTATATTTTTATAGTTTGTTGTCATCATAATTATTTTCACAGAAGGTTCTCCTTGACTAGGATGGTATAAAAAAAAAATACGCTGCTAAATATAGTGATGCATAAGAACAGGATATATTTAGTTATACAAGAAATTTTCAAGGAAGAGTTATAAATCATAGCGGGTAATATCAAAAGAAGCGTACTGCGAAGGGAGTGTATGACGTGGAAAAGGAAACCGGAAAATCCCCTAACCACCTAATGTTTTCTCAGTAGTAATTGCCTTCTAAGTGGTAAATTATGGATTACATTATTCGTTAAAGACATAGCGTTTGGTTATACGCACTAACTGCTTTAATTGTAATCATTCGTTATAGAAATTATGAGTAATACATACCAATGGCTTGTGAATTCAGCATTTCTTTTTTTTTGGTTTTTTGGGAGGTGGCAGGAGTGAAAGGAATTTGAAAGAAAAAACATATATAAAATTATGTTAAAGTGATTCTTGAAGTTCTGTTAAAAAATGTTATAACAAGAAAAATTCTAATTATCCATACATTTTTATATTTTTCTTAATATGTTCTTAAATTTGGTAGCTGCTTACGAGTTATAATTTAAAAAGAGAACTTATTGAGATTTTTTTAGGTATTTAGCTCAAATCACACACAGAAACAAATATAGACCAATAAAATAAGACTATTTTTTTTCTAATATGGGGGAAGTTTCAGCCCGAAAGCCCCTTCCCCTCGCTGTGTATCCGCAAGAGCCAATGAATCAGGGATCTTTCGAAGAAAATGTGATGTTTGTTATTTGTATTATAATGGAGAAGATTGACGAAGAGGCCAAAACTTTCCTATTTTCAGTTATCAATTAATATCTGTTATCAATTAATATTTCCTCAAATATGTAGGTGGTAGGTATTTACGGTGTTTGTACATCAGTCCCATGTGCCAGACTCTATCAAATGCCTGTTCAAAATCGAGAAAAACTCCCGTGCGGTACATTCCGCGCTTCAATCCAGAGGAAAATACGTCAATCATACGATGGCATTGCTGAATAGTGGAGAGGGATGTGCGGAACCCACATTGGTGATCTGGGCTAATGTGGTTAGAATCTAGGATGGGATACAGGCGTTTTAAGATGAGTTTTTCCAGGATTTTGCCCATGATCAGTAAAAGAAAGAAAGGAAGGTAAGAGGATGGGTATTGTGGTAGCTTTTTAGGTTTGTATATCATATTTACAATAGACAGCATTATATCGGAGTAGAGCATTATATATATAAGTGAGAAATAGAATGGCGTTGCCGGAAGGTAATCTGTTAATGATATTGGATATTTCTGTAGGATGAAATGCTTTAGGTGGGAGAGTCATTTGGAGGGGAATATCCAGTTCTACTTCAGTACATTCCAGATGATGAATATTTAGGATATCAGGATGTGGATTAAAGGTTTTGATGAGGTGATGAGCAAAAATTTGGAACTTTTCTTCGTCAGATTTGGATCAGGTTTCAAGTTCAGTTAGGAGCGGATAATTACAGTCTTTGAATTTTTGGAGCTTTTTAGTGGTCGTCCATAATGATTTGCATAAATATATATATAAGTTTATTTTTACATATAGTTTATATTGTTAGTTTTACAATAATTATGTTAATTTCAACTCATAAATTTTCTATATAACATTAACTCCCGAGATTTTTTTGGGGCGTCCATCGGCTACTCAACTAGAATGGTAAGTCATCGCCTATGTAAGAAAACCCCTAGAAATGTTGAGCAATACCTAGCTACAAGATTATTTTTAAAGCGTAGTTAAATTTATCATCACCGCGATCAGTTTTAAAATTTTCCGTCCCTGATTTTAATAGTTATCATGACCTTTATGACGGTATAAATAATAGTTTATGACCGCTTCGAAGACTATAAATGATGCAGTACCTTTCTACATGCGGCGACTTTGTAAACAGAACGATAAAAATAGTTGAGTTAGTTTAACACAACACTGTAAGGTCGTAGTATCTGGGAATACATCATGCTTTTAAAGTATCTTCTTAGCTGTGGACAGTAAACATTGAATTAATTCAAACGGAAACAGCAATAGGAGAGTTAATAAGTCTATAGATATTATTGCCTACCTAAGAATCCTATAGACATAAAATTATTATTTAGTACAATTATGAGAATAATAATTATAAATACATAAACAAGTGATAGGTAGAACTAACTACTAGATACTTTTTTAGCACAAAAAAATATCTAATATTACATGTCAAGTTTTAATTAAAAAGGACACATTTGACAGGATTAAAAGCAATATGATAATAAACATAAAAATAAAAATTGTAATAATATTAAAGGCTAGAACTAATTTAAGATGAAAACAAAAAATAGTAAGAATTTATTTATGGAGTGACGACGCTTTTGCTCACAATTAAGCTGTTCTCCAAGTTAGATACAATGTTTAAGCAGCAAGATACAATGGAGATAGAAATTATATACATATGTTTATATATATAATGAAAGAACATAAATATTATTTATAAATAAAACAAAATATATCAACTATACTTACAAAAAAAGTTGCGAACTAATTTAGTATTTTGAATAAATAAGGAAAAATAAATTCACTTTTTGATTATTTTATCGACCAGTTTTCATTTTCTTCTCTTAAAATTCATATATTATCCCTTATTTTCATTCAATGGAAATATCAAACTTTACTTAAAAACTGAATAGAACATTCCAATAAAAAATTACTAATAATGGAATTCGATGGAATCAATTCATCTAATTTGTACATGATATTATTTTTTGTCGAATTAGGTTTTTTTTTGTAGTAATACAATCGTATCAATAAAATAGGTAGTAAAACAGCAAAAATATCTAGTATTTATCACTGTTACTTCTTTAATCCAGTCAAGTTTTAAATATTTTTATAACAGATTATTTAACTTATCTTTTTTTATTATTTTATTATTGTAATTGATAAGGATGAACTTTATTTTTTTTTCATTAAATTTATGAAACTTATTTTTTTAAATTTGTAAATAGGTTAGACATAGTTCTAGGTTTTATTTACAATTAATAATATTTTTGATAGTTGACAAAATAGAGTTTTAGTCTTTTTAGCTAATAGAAATCTTTAAACGGCACATATTATTTAAGATTATTGGTTCATTGTGAATTCTTATAATAGAGAGAGAGAGATATTTTATTAATTCATAGAAGGAATTTTAATCTGTGATTTACTAAAAAAAAATTAATAGTTAAAGAAATATAACATTTAAATAAAATAATAACGTAATTCATATATATGTTTATATTTTTGAAAACAGATTTTTCAAACCTTGAGAAATGATTTCAGTTTAAAAATCAAACAATATAGTTAGGCACATTAGAACATAAGGCACATAAGAAATAATTATAATAAATGAAATTTTATATTCAAAATATTTCCTTATACAATTATTTAAGGTTTATTTTATTTTTCATCAATGAATTTATTTTGTCTAAAATATGCAATTAACAACATTCAACAAGTTCTCCGAGATATTTTTCCAATCTAATAATGTCTTCCTTCTATTACTATACATTCGCTTGCACATCCGGTTCTACGGAAGGGGGGCTGAAGCCTCTCTCTCCCCCCCAAAAATAATAAAATGTAATGTTGTTTAATGAAAAAAATATTTAAAAATTAGCACTTAAAGTATTACTGTTCGTGTGATATTAATTACATTTAATAGGACTTCAAGTATCACTTGAACACTATTTCAAATATGTAGTTAGTTTCTTTATTTCCCAAAATAATTATCGTTATATATGTGAAAAAAAAAACTATCGGACTGAAGCCTCACCCCCAAAATTAAATCCTGGATCCGCTAGTGTTCACTTATATAATACATTCAAATGCTAGCTAGAGTATAATGCTGTAAGATTATTATTGTATTATTATAAAACCTTTTTTTAATATGAATATTATTACCCTTAGTGTATTGGAGATATAATTGATCGTAGGCGAAATTAATGAAATTATTGGGTGCAGTCAGAAACAAATCCACAAATATTTGTGCTACTTGTCGATGTTTCAGACTACAACTTGTCCTCCTACAATATAATAAATTACATTAGTAATGTACTATAACTCATAATAATATTAGGAACAGACAGCTATTGTTTTAATTTTTCATTTCAATTTTTACTTTTCCATTACTTCGTGGGACCAATATCAGTAACATAAAATAATAAACCATTGTTCCTATAATGTTCAACCTCGATAATTGTAGTTGGCGTTTTTTCGTCAAGCTCAAAGAAATTGGTTCTCAATTGTAAAAGTTTTAATAAATAACAGAGGCCGGAGAGAATTGGAATATTCAGGCCGAGGGGAGCTCGCGAGAGCGCGGAATGAGGTAAAAAGTGAATTTTTCAACTTCCTCCAAATTATAAGTTTGGGCATTACGATTTTATGAAATTTTGTGTCAACTTTCCAGAAAGATATTAAAGTTATATTATCTGTTTCGGATAGGAAGGACAGTTTGTTCTTAAGTTCCAGACAGAAAATTAGTTTTTAATGAATGTATGGTACCTCAAATTATGGTACAAATTATGATAGCGCCATTTCTATTTAAAATCGGTTATGTTTTTTTTTTTTTTTTTTGTCTATCAAAAATATATTTGCGCCTGTCAACTTATTGTTGACAATCAGCAAGTATGATGGCGATACATGATATAATGACATGACAGGCATGGGGAAGCAAAGTACTCAGCAGTACATCTTTCCTAAGTTGTTCCAATTACTTAGGTTGTCTAAGGAAGGAGATCCCTCATCCAACGCCTTTTTAGTCTCCTCCTCATGTTCTGAGGTATGTCAGCTGTGGCCATGTCTCATATGTCTGTTATTATGTCCATTTAAATTTGTGTAAAATCGTTGATAAAGAGACGTTATATGTTGGTCAACTGTTGGAAAGTGGAGGTCAGTATGTGGAGCTCTGTTAGTCACGTACCAAGGTGCTTTTGTTATAAGTCGCAATAATTTTGGTTGGAACGTTTGAAGTTTTTGTAGGTGGGTCTTTTTAGCGATACTGTATAGTTATCTTTAAGCAAAAAATATGTAATTTGGAATTCTTTAGGAATAGATACAATTTTGAAGAGTAGCTAAAATATAGTGTTATATTTATTGACAGAAATTCAAGATTAAGCATATGTAGTTTTTGTTATTTTCTCTTTCATTATTTTTAAAATTTATTTTATTTTATTTCTTTCAATAATGAATCATTGTAATCGACTGAAAAATTCAAAAAATTAAACTCCCTCAAAATTTGTGGTTTTACGTTTCATGATATGTGTTACGCTGTTTATAAATTTATTTTATTTTATTTAATATATATTTTAGAAATATAATATGCTCGAGAACTTTCATGGAAATAGATTTTACATTATTGGCAATGTGGAATAATATCGGATTAGTCATAAGGTTTGAAGTGGCCCTTTTATAACTATTGTGCCTGAGGACGAACGATGGGAAATGAAAAGGGATTGCAAGCTGATAGTTTAGTGATTGAGGGACATCAACATGAAACCTTTTGTCACCAATAGATTCGATATTTGTTTGCCTCCAGCCAGATCTATAGAGAATAAAGCTAAACATTTTGCTATTGTGAAATCCGTTTCACTGGTCAATGTTATTTGTTTGCTAAACTAAACACCTACTTTGAACAGCTTTTGGAGGATCCTTTTTCATTAAACTAAAAAATCAACAGGGTTATCATAGTCTGTTTCGGTAGTGGAAATACAAAAAATCAGTCAATTGTGTGTGCTCGCCCTTATTAAACAACTATTAATGGTACCTTGACGACAACAAGTCCATCTAGTGCAATCTTATCCGCCTTCAGTATAATTGTTTTATTTTAGTTTTTTGACTTCACAACGTCAATGTATATAATCTTATATGATAATGATATGATTGGGAGAAAGAGTTTGGAATTGAAGCTCCTAACGCATCATATTCACTCGAAATTCAATTACACCAACCAACAGCAAAAGAGTGAATGGGTTTTACAAAGTAATGCAAGTGGGGACTGGAACTCATGACGCACATTATTTATGATTTCTTAATTATCATAACTGTCAACGCCCCATATGCTTGCATCTTTATTTTTGTGAATAAAAAACCAAAAAAAAAAAAATTAAATAAATGTCTATTTATTTATTTTTTTGTAATAAAGCTGAGATACTGTTGTTAATATGAAATTATACCCATAAAGCATAAAGAAATAAGAAATAAGAAGTTTTTATTATACACTTGTAAAACGATTAATTTTTACATACGACCTTTTGCACTAACAGTAGTGATATGCGGGTTCAGTATGCATTTTTTCTTTTTGTTTTTTTAATCAAGGATAATCAAATATGGAATCTTCAAATAGGATACTATTTCGAATTTTAATATTAACTGATAAACGAAATTCGTGGATATCAAACCTGCAAATGTTGAAGGCTAACTGTATTTCCGAATCGGCTTTCCCAGAGATTTTATTCTCATACTAAAAATGCAAGTGGTAAGATCGAATATCTTGTATATCTTGTATTTTTTAATGAGTAAGAATATTTTTGACACTTTTATTTTTGCTAATCAGCTGTTAAATAAAACTTCCTCCGCTGTGTTAGTGGAACCTTCTGTCTCCTGTAGCATGTATTTGGGTGGCTTGTTAAAGATTTCAAGAGCTTATGTTTTATTTTATTGAAGTGAAAACTTCTTTATGAGCGTTTTGCACTTTTTTTGTGGAGATTGAGTTAGATTGAGCCGTCAGATCTCCGATGTGTAACACTCGGATAAAGTCGGCTGGAATCGACTAACTGAAATGTTTGTGCATATGTATTGAAATATCTCAAAAACTAAAATTCTGACTTGCATATTATTAGCAAGCAAAATGTTCCTGATTCATCCTCATTGTAATGAGCTATTATTCAAAATTGTATCTTAACGCGAAGCCGTTTCAGAGAGGCGATAATGATAAAATAGTTTCATAAACCAAATGATAACGAGTTTTATTGAAGATATGGATTAAAATATCCCAGACACTAAAATTCGGATCTACATACTTTAAGAGAGGGAAATGTTCAGAATTTCATATTCTTTATAATCAGCTAATATTTATTATTTATATTTCATATTACTATTATTATTAATCTCGCCTGATTCATGTTTTCACTTCTACCATATGGTCTGGTCCAAAGCACATATCTTAGTTTTTTTAAAACTTATTTTCTTTCCTTTTTCCATATATATATATATATATATATATATATATATATATATATATATATATATATATATATATATATATATATACATATATACATGCTCTAATGATGGTTGAATTAGCAAAACATTAAAAAGTAATGATCGGTTATTTGTTAACCTATACGTTGAGGACTCATGGCTTTATTTTTTGGATTTTTTATTTATAACGTTATTGTTTTTTAGAAGCGACAAGGTAAATTGGCTGAAAGGAGTCCTTTTTCATTGAGTTTTGTATAAGCATTCCTTTTTTGACGGAACCTGCAAGTGGACTTAGAGGAACGACAATACGTACCACTCTCAGTTATATCTGTAAAGCTAATAGCCACTGCATATTAATCTGATTTTTATGCAAGTTACCAGTCTTTTATTTTATTATATATTGCAGTTATATGTTATCGTTGAATATTATCATTTCGTTCCATGTTAAAATAATGTACTAAGAACGTTTTTATTAATAATTATTGGCAAGCCGATTTACAATTTACATAGCTGACCACAGGACATCGAAGGCAGTGTTACCCTCCCACAGGAGGCCCTTTGGGCCCCAACACACGATCCAAATTAATGGCTGGGCAACATGAGCACAACCTCCGGTCATAGTCCCCAGACTTGATAACGTCATTATAGTAATATGCACATTACATTGTTCAAAATTTTTCTACTAATTAGTTGGCCTAAAGGCAAAATCACTAATCCAAATTGAAGTAAATTATCTACTAAATTTAAAATTATTATTACGCTAAGGCGATATCATGAATGTGAAAAAAAAAAGACTGTGGTTCGTTTGTTTTATGGTAAGTTCACACACATGAGAAACATTTGCCAAATGTGTGGCTGTATTGTAATTGAACCACAACGGGGAGTTGATTTATTTTATGTTTGAAAGCCAAAGGAAACTTCGATCTTCGTTTCATCGATATTTGAATGAACACATTGACACATTCTTGAATCTTTAATATTTTTTTAGATCACTGAAGCGATTTGGGATCAGAGTATTAACTCACAGAAGAGTACGAGCAATAAAGAACTGCTTACAGCTATTGATGAATAAATATATTAAGATGAGGAAGATGGGAAAAGGGAGAAATGTACAGAATTTCTATATTATTCCTCAAATCACCTCCAACTTTTGACCGAATCTAATGAGGCGATTTAACAAAAAAAAAAAAAAAATGCAGGAAAATATGTTCACGCATCCATATGCGAAAGCAAGGAATGGAACTTGGTAAAATTGATACTAGATCGTTTCTTATTAACTCTCCAAATCCTTAAGCAAACCTTCTCAAGGTTTTGCAAGTTGAATTAGTAGTTGGTATTAGAGGAAAATGATATGGGACCATCAAGGTACCAACCCGCACAATTCCTGAAATGTTTTGACCAAATTAGCTTAACGGTGGGAGTTGATATAAGATGTCTTATAAAATATGAGATAGGTCACTAGCGGATCCAGGATTTCATTTGGGAAGGGGCTTCAGCCCGAAAGAATTTTTTTTTTTTTAAATTGTAACAATAATTATTTTGGAAGAAAACTAAGTACTTATCCCAAAAGGTGTTTAAGTGATTCTTTAAGTCCTATTGAATGTAATTACTCGTTATATCACGGTAATTTGGTGCGAGTCAAATATTACCCAATGATATGTAAGTGAGTTGTGTGATAGTGGTGATAGTGAAAATTGGACTGTATAAGGTTGGATCAATGAAATTTGATGATTGATTAAATTTAACAACATCTTGAGAAACTGATTTTATTGCATAAAATTAAATTAAATAAAATAAATGAAATTTGTGCCTTGTACAATGGTGTGGTTCTTCACAGATTAATTACAGTTGCTTTATTGTCAATTTCGACTCACTTTCTGTCTGATATTGAGTTTCATGGTTTGGCCACCTCTTCTCCCTCCCCACATTTCCTCCACCAGGCTCTTCTCTTAGAGTTTAGCAATTCATATTATCTTTTCAGGCCATTCCTTAAGAGAGTAACTTAATGTGTGTATACTTCACCAAAATGAGCAGATTAACTCATCAGGAATGGTTTGCAGCAAAATAGTGGTCATGAAATGGTGTTGAAGTTCTGACTTGAACTATTGTTATTTTTTGTGCTTCAGGAGTTGATCCCTGAACAGATAATAATACTTTTAGAGTATTTTTTTTCTAAACAAACGATAACATTTTACCATTTTGGGGAAGGGGTTTCAGCCCGAAAATCCCTCCGTAGATCCGCTTGTGAGATAGATTTATTTACAAAACGATAGACAGACCCAGACTCGGATTTGTTCCTTTATTGAAAAAATAAAACACGAGGGGAAATGTTAGATTCTGATCATCAACATTTTTTTATCTTCGTACAGGAATACAAAGCTTTCCTGTCTTCTGCAATGCGGATATCTGTTCTTTGGTATATTTATTTATTACATTTTTACGGTAATTCAGAAGATATGTAATGTTTCCTGAGGTATAATCATGATGGTTTCTAATAAAATACTATTTACTGTTCATATTTTATCGTATGTACGAAAAAATATCAGAATTATCTCACTTTTTCAAGGAAGAAAAGAAAAATCTAAATAGAGAATGGGGGGAAACAAATTATGTTTCTAGTTATTTATTTGAGGACGGGATTATTTATTGAGGAAGTTAGGGGGTAGGTCCCCGCGTTGTAGTGTCGATTCCCACCTTGGCCGATTAATTATTCATTTCTCGGCGACCACGGAGAATGGTTCTTGACATTCCCACTCTGGCAAGTATGCGGCCGTAATTTCAAGATAGCAACCAGCGGTTGGCAAAAAAGGACCACTTGCCGGAATAATTCCCCCCTACCAAGTACCAGTACCAATACCAGTAGTTGTTTATTTTACGTTGATCGCATTCATATTCCAATATTATACAACTAAAATAAGACCTTGTGGGTCGAAATAAATATTTAAAAGCGGAATATGAATTTGTTCGCTTTTCGATAAAAAAAAAAAAAAATTGTATCTTTACACACTATCTAGGTGTAAAGATACAACGATGTTTTTTTTTGTTATTGATATTTAACTCCAAAACAGTGCTTCTTAGCGAATTTTTTAGTAGAAGAGAGTTCCAGAGAGTATGTGTCGAATGCGTACCTAAAGTGGCAGAAATAAAGTCAAGATTGAAGGTCATAGAAACAGAATATTTATAAATCCATCCTAACAAAGAATGAAATTCATTCATATTTTTAAACTGGACAGATACTAGCCTGATGTTACAGCACCGAAATGTCTTTGAATATAGGCGACATCACGCGATATCCACATCATAGGGTTGATCTATTCCTGGGTCGATAATGTTTTTATTGCATATCCATTTTTTACTTCATGTTGGAAATTCCGTCAAGAGCTGATTTCACATTCTAATGTAACTGTCTGCTTCACTAAATACCGTCTCAAGGAGATACATTTTTGTTCCTTTTTTGGTATCCTATTGCATGTTGATAACAGTGATTGAGCAATAAAAAAAAAAGAAAGAGAGAGAAGATGTTATAGTAGGCCCGAGGATACTTGATGGAAAATATTTGATCCAGGGACTCGGCGAAACCTGTAATTACTAATCGCGGTTTATTTTTCCTCCATCACGGTTATTAATAGAACTCAGGTTATAATCCGAGTTTATTTCCTCCGCAATGTTTCCTAAAAGGTCAGATATAAATCCTATTAGAGTTGAAGACTATGAAGGCTGTTTCACAAATCAGTCCATTATCTCTGTGCAAAACTTCGAATTGTGGAAAATATATTTGCCTAAGTAAATAAGTGCCTAAATCAATTTAAAAATAAATAAATAAAATAATTATCACACATGAATATAAAATTTTCGAATTATTATTATTACATCGTTTTTTACCATTAACCATGAACCTGAACCCAAATTAAATTTTAAACAATAATTTTCATACTAAAAAATCATAAGCAATATTCTCAAGAAATACAAATAATAAATCATTGATAATTTTTTTTTACTTATTTATTTAGAAATATAATAATGTGTCAGGTGGAGAATAATTATAGTGCTATATGAACACAATCACACCATATATACAGAAAACATAAAGTTAACGAAAATAAAATAATAATCAAAAACTATGTACAATAACCTAAAGATAAGTAATTTTTTTTTTATTATTTTAATGAAATTTACAACTGTATTACATAAAAAATACAATAAGTAAATGTGACATTGATAACATGACATGTACAACATGAAGAGAAACTACCTATTGGTAGAACTCAAATTAAAGTTCTATATTGGAAGATCCCGAGGCCATCTTCTTTTCAGACGCCTCGGAGGGTTATCAGGGATCGAGGAGGAAGCAAGGTTTGAAACGAGAGGATTCGGATGGCTCTGCAGTTTGTTATGGAAGGATAGGTATCTGAATTGGGCCAAATCGGAAACATATGGAACATTAAGGTCTTTATAAATGATTTTATTGGTGACAAACTAAGGTGCGTTGATGATTTTACGAAGGATTTTGGATTGTAAGAATTGGATACGAGAGGAATTCGGTGGTTTAGTGGAGCCCCAAAGCTCAATTCCGTAACTCCAAATAGGTCTTATTATTGTCATATATATAAGTCGTTTATAATTGATTGAAAGCTTAGAACGTTTGTCTAGTAAGTGCTGCAGTAGTCGAAAACGTCGGGCGGTTTCTAGTCGTTTCAGTCTGGTATGGGGGTAAGATAAGTAAATTAAAAAACAAAACAAAAAACATAGACATAAATATATGAATATAGAAGGAAAAGCAGGACTCCAAGAGATCCCTGTGCTACTCTCTCAACCGCGTCACTGGTGATAAAGCTAGTGGCACTAATAATTAACGAAAAACGAATAGGTAGATAAAAATAGACTGATAAAAGGATATTCGAGGATACTTGTAAGTATATATTATATATGGTATAATCAATACTGAGTTACTTGTGGTTTATTTAATAATTTACGTTTCTCTTTCCTTATGGTGATGACAGGAAGGGTAAAAAAAAGTAAATAAAAAATAAATTGGAAAAAAAACTGAGGTATAAAAAGCAGTAAGATGATTTATTTAATTAAGCTTCCAAGTCAGTTCTAAGCACCTTTCGCAGAAAAATCGTCTAAGGAAAATTTCCTTCTGAATAAAAATTATTAATAATTTTCCTGTTACACAATTTTTTTTATTTCCTATTTACAAGAGTTAATATATTATAATTTGGAATTTATGAAAACTTATGATAATCTGTTATTATTTTGATTTTTATTTCTTTAATGAACATACTAACACACTTGTGTAAAACACTTACACAACATTCTGTCACAATTAAGGGGATTAGAAACAGCAATAAAATAGTTCATTCACATCATATAAACGGTATAAATGATAAAATATACAAAATAAAAATAATACTATTAAATATTTACCTCTATACATATTATTGAAAAAAAACTTACAAGGAATTTAATCAAAACAATATTTTAAATACAGGCATACTAATATATAATATTTACAGACATTCATTCAAGAGATCTCTTAGCCAAGCCTTTCCCTCCACCTATGGAGGGAAAAGCAGGACTCTGGGACTCCCAACGCTTCTCTCTCAACCACGTCACTGGTATAGGATCAGTACAGTATCTGCTTTTAAAGAATAGATATTCGCAGCTAATGAAAATTAAAGCGTTAGCTGATTGATGAGTAAATTAAAAAGTGAATATATTTTTCATTATTTATTATTTATTATTAAATTTCATTAAATATTAATCATCATGGATACTTTTCTTGCTCATATAAGTGTAGAAAATTTGAAATGTAGAATTTCGAAACCAGCTAACTCCATTTTTTTATTACAATTTTTCTAATTATTTGTTTAGTAATAAATTGGTTGCTTTTTTTTCTTTTTTCTATTTTTTTTTTGACATGTAGTACCATATTTTATAACCTATTTACTTATATAAGATATCTATTGTTATGGACTCTTGTGTGTATTATGGCAAAATTAAAATGAATAAAACCTTATATTGATTCCAAAGATGTTTACTAAAATTCATTAATTTTTAACAATGGATCGATCCTTGAAGCCCGACAAATTTGATGTCAATCCTCACTCCCCAATGGCCAATCGAGAATGGAAATGTTGTTTTAAAACATATGAAATTTTTTCAGATTATTTTGAAAACATTGAAGACAAAAGTAGGCTAAAAATTCTAATAAATCATTTTTCAGCAGAACCGTTTAAAATAACTTCCGAGGCTATAACTTTCAATAAAGCAATTGACTTTTTAAAGATAATTTATGTAAAACCAACGAATATTTGCAAAGCATAAAGTTGCGTCCCGGAAACAAGAGCCAGAGAAATCAATAGACCAATTCCACCAGGCTTTGCAATCACTGAGCGAAAATTGTGAATTCATAGCTGTCGATGCTGAAACACATAGAAAAACTTAGGTCCGAGCTTCCTTTACTGATCAGCGCTCAGTGTCCTTTATGTTAGATTTAAAACTCAGAATAAAATTAAAAACGATAAGATAAAGAAATCTCCCCTTGAGTTATCAAGATACAATTATGATAAAATATATACCGGGAAATCTAGACGCAGATACCTTCTCAAGAATACGTGGTTCGATCGACAACCTAACAAACTATACTCTCTGCATTGTAATTTGTGTCAACCTGGTGTTATTCGAATGATTCACTGGGTACGACCGCATAATCAACCGTTTTCAGTTGAAGAGATCCGGAATACGACTGCATCTTGTCCTACATGGAATGCGACCTAGCCAAGATTTTATAAGATGCCTAATTCTAAGCTCACCAAGGCTTTTGAAAGAAATAAGTTTTAAAGGTACTCTTCTGACCACGATATGTAGTATGTGCATATGAAGTACCATATGTTATAACCAATTTACTTACATAAGTTATCTATTGTTGTGGACTTTAATCTGCATTATGGTATACTAGCTGGCCTGTGCGAAAAATTCGCAGAAAATTTTGTTTAGTCAAGAAATAGCAAAACAATATGGAAATAAGTAGTTCCTATGTATTGTGTAAGGAAGGAATTAATATCTTTTCCTTAGTCGATTAAAAAGTTTCAAAATAAAATCAAAGAGGGGTGAGTGTCTTAGGCCAAATTTGTAGAAATTTTTTTTTATTTTTCGATCGCAATGAAAATTCGTATTCGAGGTTCTTTCGAGCTGCGAAATAAAAATCTCAACTCTGCTTCTCCTTAAAAATATTTCAACACACTTTACTCCTTCCGTCAATACAAATCGTTTAAATTATACACATTTCTAATAGATTTTGTTAAAAATTTTGTAGGTAATTTAGTAATCTTTCTAATTAGCATGGGTACAATCAAGAAAAAATGCATACTTTTTGAGTAATTCGCGAATAAAGTTTCTTTTCCTTCATAACTTCTTTTACAGAAATTTCGGGGGAATAGGACTATTTTTGCCATGTGAAGGAGAGGAATATATTCAAAATGATTGGTCAATCATTGGATTTGATGAAGAATTGACGAGGTTATGGCATACCGATAAAAAAACACCTTTTAGAAATAATATATAGGATTATGTATTGTGAAAGATTAAAATAAGTGAAGCCTTATAATAATTCTAAAGATTTTTACTACATCAAGATCTATGATATTTTTTTGGGGAATAAGATTTCAAAGAGATGGCGTTTTTGAAGTATAGTCTTGACAAAGAAAATCTCACCCTCATGCGAAAGAAATAGATAAAATCGATCATGGATCATCTATCAACACTCATAATTCCTTGAAGACTTCATAGACTCGATTTGCAGAATGGGTCACCTGATTACCTTGATTATGAAAAGTAATTATTGCACTAAGCTTTATAAGGTCGATCAAGTAAAAATGGTTATTCTTATGTTGGAGTTTGCCATATGGAGACCAAAAGTTTTCCAGAAATAGCAACAGAAATAACTACTCGAGAGAATTAGAATAAATATTCAAAAGAAAAAATAAT
Source organism: Nezara viridula (assembly GCA_928085145.1). NCBI lineage: Eukaryota > Metazoa > Arthropoda > Insecta > Hemiptera > Pentatomidae > Nezara > Nezara viridula. The sequence goes on from OV725082.1 coordinate 73,711,876, forward strand.
TTATATAACATCAAATAACTACGCGACGCCAAAAGCTCTGGGTCCCTAAACAATTACGTCGCGGTTAGCCCGACACTGCCAAGATGTACTCAAACGACTGCCAAAGGGCAATAAACTTATCCTAAAGTGGACGCCGGGACACGGAGGGATCAAAGGGAATGAGATTGTAGGTTCACTAACGAGGAAGGGCTCATAAGCCATACTTGTTGGCACAGTATCACAGTAAAACTAATTATACGGCATATTGCTAATTAGATATTATATTATTCTTACTAAGTAGATATTACTTCTATGAATCCTGGAAATTAAGAAAACAGGAGACTTTCTAATGAGGTAACTAAAAGAAAAGATGAAATAAAATCTAAACTTCATATGAAATAATGAAAAATGTAAATGGTAGATTCACTGTTATTTGGACATGTTTTGGTATATGTGAACCCTCGTAAATACTGAACCGCACAAAAATCTGAAAACAAGATTTAGAAAAAATTAATTCGTAGTATTAGGAGCTTAAAATTTATCTGGAATTCTAATAGAAAAACAATCTAAATAAATGAATGGAAATGAAAAACTAGTGACAAGATTTTCGGACATGTGCGTCATCTAATTTTTTCAAGGCCCTTCTGGGCGTTGATGAACCAACAGTTTTTGTTTTTAGCTTTCAGCCTAAGCCTTGAAAAATACCTTTTGTCCATAGTTACTCATCCATCCTTTTTATGTGACCATAGATGCGAACTCAGCGTTTGCGTATAGTGTTATTGCGTTTAATCAGACCGTTTCAAAAGTACAATTATATTTATATCCAGTTAATTTCTATTCATATCAAATTTCGATGTTCAATGATTCAGTAGGTGAATATGACGTAATATATTTTTTATGTGTAATGTGTTTGATAAGGTTCGAGGAGTGTAGCCTTCTTCTGGAATCCAGTAGACCGTTCCTGAACTCATTGATGAATTCATTCAATAGAATCAATGCTGAGTTTAGAAACTCATGCTTATGCTTCTTATCTAGATTTACTTGAAAAAATAAATGGCATTTTTATAATCTGTACCAAGTATGTCATACTGGACTTTTCTCCTTTCGTCCTAAATCCATAAGCAAACATTTCTGAGACAGTATAAGGCCTCCGATGCATAAAGAGCTACTGCTTTCATGATGCGTTATAGTTATTCAAAAAATATACACACATATATCACACAGACATGCATAAACAATGAGTCTATAACGGTATGTAAGAGACACGGAAGCCCGTGAAGTCTAAAACCAAAGGGTTCAATGGCTTCGTCTTCTCTATTTATAGAAATAACTTATATTTTAGATAACGAGGGCCGTCTGCTGTGTATGATGTCGATTTTAATAAATACATAAATAAAATAAAATGAAATATAATAAATATATAATATAATATTAGTACAGGGATATTTTATATGATAATTTCTTTATTTATGTTAACTATTTTACTTTTTATTTATCTTAGATACTCCTATTTATGAATCTATATCGTTAAGTAATAATTATTATATAAATAGACAAAGGCAAAAAAGTTTAATCCATTTTTCTCTTCTGCTTCTCAACTGATTTTCTTTTTTCTTTTTTGTTTAGTAGCTAATGTCGAGTTTTAGTCTTATAAATAAAAATAAAATAAAATAGTGTATATAAATACAAATATAAATACTAGTTTATTCTAAATGTTTAGAAGTTTTATAAAAAGCATTTTTCATAACTTGAAATAATAATTTTTAATTGGAGACAACTCCTAGCTGTAAAGTGGGGTTAAAACTTTTCCAAAATCATCAGCGTTTTCCTCCAATTTACAATGTTTGTCACGAGATGCCAAAGAAAAAAAAGCTTTATGTTTGTTCAAGACAATTAAAATTTAATATTTACTGTACGCTTAAAGCTTGCAGAAATTTATTAATAAAGTTCATGATTAATCATCCGTTCATTCATTAAATATTGAAAATTTCATTCAATGGGAAAATTGAATCCGTAGGACATTATTAATTCAGAAGAATTTCGGTTCGTGATTTTATTTTCTTAATTAAAGCCTAAAAAAAAAAAAAAAAATGATCCAAGTTAACCACTTCTCCCTGAACTATTCTTTTATTTTTATCATTTTAATTTGGCATCCTTCTTTTAATTTTTAATTATACCTTTTAATTTTGATTATAAAGCTAATTAAAATATCTACCCATCAATGAGATGATGCACAAATATGAGAGGACTTTATTATTGTATTAATTAATTTATTAATTAGTTTAGAAATTAAAAAAATAAATTATAATTGCAATGGAAAAAAAGTGAATGGATTTAATGCTTAATTCACTTCGTTGTATAATGGAGATAAAATACACGTAGAGCATACATACCGTCTGGTTGTTAAAATCAAATATACAATCAAAATCAAACAAGTTATGATGAAATAATGGGCATCGTTCTGTCACCGTTATAGGAGGAGAGGAACCATATTGTGAAACTTCTCTTAGTAAACAATTTTCATAAACTCAATTCAATTTTAAATAAATATATGATAATCAGATCATCAAAATACCGGACGAGCGCTCTCTATAACGGACGCGGACGAGCATAATGCAGGAGTTTTAAATAATTAGTTTCTTCATAACAGAAGACAGGAAACCATTGAGGTTCATATTCTGAGTATATTTCGCTTTTTTTTTTTTTTTTTTTTTTTTTTTTTTTTTTTTTTTTTATATTGAATATTTAGATTTTATATGTGTCATAGGTAATTGAAGGCTTTCACTAATTCTGCATATTGAAATTTTCGACTTTTTCATGAGTTTATTGAAATATTCATTCCGGATTCATCCCTAATATTTGCGATCTGCGACATTTCTACACACAAGCATTAATAAGTCGATGAATACTGAATATGTTTACCTAATATTTATTATGAAAAATAAAACAAATTTAGAAAATCGTTCCATTTGTATTGGCTATTTGGCTACAAAAACTGGGAAATATGTGAGAGCCAAATATAACGACACTTTTAAACGCTTTTGTTTAGTTAATATGTTATTAAGGCTTAAAATACATTTATTATAGGAAAGGAATACAACGTACCTATAATAATAATCATAATAGAGAACTTGTTTATTATTATCCATTAGTTAGTTAACATTTGTAAGATTTATAATAATTGTATACTAGTAAGGAGTATTTTAAATATTTGGAGAGAGGAGCTCCCACCATCCCATAGGGATCAACGCCAATGTAGTAAATATACAAATTTATATGTACCAAAAAAGTTTCAGATTTTTATGACTGTCATCATACCCTCCGAATTTTCAAAAAGTCATATCATCTTGAACCTCTCTAATCCTCTGGGTGGATCTCTACCCAGCTCCAATCACCAGGATAATCCTCCTCGAAGTATGGAACGGAATACGCTGCGATATCTTTTGTAAAATATGATTATTGGAGTCATAAAGGAAGGTAGCACATGCTCTCAGTCTTTCAACCATCTAATATAATGTGGTAATCCGGTTCTGGCCACGTAAATAATTATTGTAGATTTTGTATTACATAAAGTTATATTGTAATCTTGAAAATATTTCGTTACTCACATTATAACAGATCCTAAAACACTAGATTTTAAAAATAATAATAAAATTGCTTTGTTCGAGGACGCATGAGTCTATCCAATATATGACCAATGGCTGTGATACTCTGGTAGGAACGGAATACCTCATGAGGCATAATAATGTCGCAAAAATATACAACCTAAGTATAAGTGGAAAATTTGAGCTACTGGAGAGTTACCATATTGTCGTTGTTCAGGGATCAAACCCTGAAAACACAAAAAATAACAATTGCTCAAGTCAGAACTTCACCACCATTTTATGGCCACCATCTTGCTGCAAACCATTCTTGTAGAGTTAACCTGTTCAATTTGTGAAGCGTGCACACATTAAGTTACTCTATTAAGAAATGGCAAGAAAAGACAATATGAGTTGCTAAACTCTAAGAGAATGGCCTGGTGGAGGAAATATGGGGAGAAAGAAGAGGTGGCCTAAACCAAGAAGCTTTAATTCAGACAGAAAGTGAGTCCAAATTAACAATCAAGCAACTGTAATTAATCTGTAAAGAACCAAACCATTGTACAAGGCACAAATTTCATTTTGTTTAATATTATGCAATATAATCAGTTTCTCAAGATGTTGTTAAATTTAATCAATCATCAAATTTCATTAATCCAACCTTATACAGTCCCCACCACTTTTCACACAACTCACTTACATATCATTGGGTGATATTTGTCTCACAACAAATTACCGTGAAATAACAGTCGTTATGCTCCGGAAAAATTTAATGAAAATAGAAATATAAAAGTTTACTGAGTACAAAATATAATAACGGACCGTAGGCTATTGCATAACCGTCCGGATATTTTGGTTATAAACAAAATAAATAAAACTTAAGAAATTATAGATATAGCAGTGCCCTGTGATACCAATATGGTAACCACCAAGCCGAAAAAAATAGAAAATAACAAGAACTTGCTTTCGAGTTAAAAACGCTGTATCACTTGGAAACAGTGAAGCTTACTCCAATAATCATATCTTCTAATGGGTTAATATTGAAAAGCACAGTAGAGGGTACCCAACAACTTGGACTTGATTTGGAGCATTTAAAAGCAGTCCTGCTTTTAATAAGCAGTCGATAAGTGCAGGATTGTCAGAAATTTTCTAAATAAGTAATTTTTTTTATCTACATTCCTTTGAATGTTTTTTCCAGGGCAAAATTTTATTCCAGGACGTGGATAATTTGTTCCAGAAATACGAGGAAGCTAAGGAAATAAAATAAAATGCGATTAGGCCATTGTTTTGAGTGTGGGTTAAGATAGAAATATTCTTACGATCTAAGTGGAATGAAACGAGTTTTTAGTACCTGATTAAATAAACAATGTTTACCGCTCTCCTAATCGAAAACGCACCATTTCCAAGAGTTTTCGTAAATATATTAGTACTAGGTTACGATGAGATGAAGTTGATGAAGTTTCAGGCGGATGTTCATAATTTGATAAAAAAAAGAGGTCTGTACCAAAGAATACCAGACTTACTCCAAGTACCAATCGGCTATTGTGGTATGAAATCGCTTGAAGTTTGGGTATTACCTTCCTAAGTGTTCTAGTGGCATATCCACTCATATTTTATAGGCTATATAAAACTTATTATTTCTTAATGAGTTGAAAACTACCTACTACTGGTACAGTGTCTATTACTGGTAAACGTAACTTATATGCCGTATCCCGATGGGATTTATTGTATATAAATCCGTGCCTTAGTAATAAGTTATTTCGATGGTTATTATATTAATCTGCTTTATCCAAAATGTACAATAATTAAATGTCAATGTAATATTTATCATTAGATAGACAGATAGAAGCGTTTATTTGTTTATAAAGTACATAATATCATTTTTTTTTTACATATAATTAAACGATTTATCGACAATGAACTTGTGTTCGTCTGTCGGGGAGTTTGCCTAGTTTATTCGTGGAGATATCTTATCTTTTAAGATTTCACAGTTTTAATATAAGAAGATCCCAATTGCAATATTATCTACTTAACTAAAAAAAAATCTTGATTTTAAATAAAAATTCTTTCTAAATATAAAAATATAAATATACCTACACAATGTACAAATATACGTGAGTATAAACCATAATTTTAGATACCTTTTATTCTAAATTATATTCTCTCACTAATTCACATCTATAATTAGTGGATGTTCTTAAATACAAATAAAAATTTCTGTAGTCGGGGCCATTTGAAATTTTTATTGTTTCCATAAAATTTTAGATGCATATCTAAAAATGCTATTCTGAACTCTTTTAGTATTGGGCATATCGATATAAAATGAAAGTTATCTTCCGGGGCATTAATATTGCAGAAAAAAAAAAGATTTCCCCCTTTATCCTGCCACGGCTGGTAATTTAGATTGAAGAAGTTTTCCTCTTGCTTTAAATATTAGCCGAATGAAATATAAATTGTAATCATTCTTGCCGAAAATACCCACAATGATATTATAATTTGGCATACATTTTATGATACTCTGCTGATCTTGCCCTCTTAATGTAATCATTCATTTTCTCTTGCTTTAGTTTTTAAAGTATGTGTTTTCAACTTCTTCAGCAGATCTTTTTTGGTGAAAGAAATATCATATTTTGTTCCTATCCTTCTCAGTGCCCTCATCCATGTAATATTCTTTTCGATGACTAATTTAGCTATGACATGGGAGTCGTTGGTGATCCATTTCCAATACTTTTATTATATACTCGAGGTGCAATTTTAAAGTATAAATACACAAATGATCAAATCCCGTTTCGAGATATAGCATGTAGTTAGGAGTGTTATCTGGGAGCCCAATCATTTTTAGAAAATACCTCTGTAGTTTTTCAATCTCCTCGAATTCTTGGTAGCCCCAAAACTGTGCTCCATAACATACCATAGCCCAGGCCAAAGAGTTGAAGTATTTATCATTAGTCGAGCTATTGTAATTCTTTCATTAAAATTCAATGGTGTCGAGTGCTTATTTTTATCACTGATGTAAATTCGGAAGGAGCTTGAATATTTAGTTATAAATACATTGATATGCCGATCGACCGTATGTCAGTATGACATATTTCAACAGGAGCTCCTGGGGACAACAGCTCCTTCAGATCCCATATATCACAGCTCGCTTTGGCAGGCACTGCCTCCTAAATCACCGGCTCCTTCAACTAGGTCGTGCGGTGGCAACAGCGAGACGTCTCGATGACATTCCTATAATCGATCCCAGTCCGTGCTTCCGTTCGGCCCACCGCTAATTTCCTGGAAACCTGAGTCTGGAGCAGATTCCAGGGTCTTTCAGAAACGTCTAACACGCTTGAGATAAATGAGCTGATGAGAGATTGAAGCTGCTGGATTCTGTACGATCAATCACGTGCTTCTTTATTTGTCGTGTTTCAGCATAATGTGTAATTTACATAAAATATTATTTATGATAAACAACCTTATTTAGGTTATTCATATCTTTTTGTGGGATTTATTTTATATTTACTCTATATATGAACATGTTTGAACTAAAACCCTTTTTTTCTAACAATTTTTACATTTAAAACATTATTATATAATACAAATATTATTGTAACGTTCCGCCCTTTTTGGCCATTTTTAAATTTATTTATTACACACGTTTATAACGCATCTCCAAATTTTATTAGTGAAATTTCTACTTGTCAATTTCATTCAGACAAAATAAAGCCAAAAAGTTATTTGCTGTTGGAGATAGTTTTCTTTTTATAAAACAGGAAAAAAACTTATTTTGCTTTGTAAATTTTCTAAAATGTATCTTTAAATAAATACGGATAATATTCAATTACTAACTTTACGTAATATGTTCTTTTCTCTTTTTCATTTTAATTAATTTAAGATTTTATGCAAAATTTATTTATTTATTATTCGAAAAATCATTATACCTCCAAAAATAAAAATATTTTTATAATTCTATTTCTAAATGATATAATTTCGCTAATGATTTAAGTTCATAAAGGAATTTAAGTATTGTAATTGGAATTCGTAATTTTTCAAAAAAATTCTCTTTCCTTTGATACCTCATTCAAAAAATTTACCACTTCTGATAGTCGGAAAGATTTGTAGTTAATATAGTGTTTTTTTTTTAAAATTACACAGACTTTTGAAGGTTTGAAAATTTTGTTCCAAGTTCAATTGAAATGTTCGAATGGAAATAGTAGATTTTTCCAAAAATGTTATTTACTTTAAATTATTTTAGTGACTTAAACATTTGCAAATAATTTTAGTCTTTTAATATTTCTTCGAAGGACCGATGATGTGCGGGGAAATTTGATTAAATTTTTATCGAATAGCTGTCACCGACAGGAATTATTTCGAATGGTACAAGTGCTCTTTATACGTCAATATTCATTGCTCGGGAGTAAATATCCCCATAGCTTTGATTTGATTTCTAAATCAACTTTGAATGCTCTCTGCGTTAAAGCAGCTTATTGAGGTAGTGCATTATAGCACATCAATAACTGGTGTGGTTTATTGACCAAATAATTTTATTAAACTTTTTTTCTAAATGAACTTTTGCTACTTTTTTAATAGCGGGTAGCGTCAAAACTTCCCTTGTTATATAATCTTATTTCACATAACCTCCCTTTTCTCCTCTAACCTAAGTTATTCTCTTGTTTAATTTTTGTTCCTTGTGTAAGCTGTGAGTTAGTCTTATTTAATTATGGATATTGCCACATTGTGGGAATTGCCGTCTTCATAAGAAGAGGCTATCAAATATCTTCAAGACGCCGGGATATTTGCAAAGGTGAAATACTGTGATGAAGGTCATCAAATGAAGTTCGAGTGGAAGATTAAATGGAGATGCTTTCGTAGTTGTAACAAAACCGTTTCTATAAGGAAAGGAACCTTGTTAGAGGGGTCGAGGATTTCTTTTTTAACGTTTTTAAAATTCATTTATAGATGGTCCCATAATTTATTAGCAAAACAGTGGAGAAAAGAGCAGCTCAAACTATCTCAGGCAATTATCGTAACGTGGAACAAATTATTAAGAGAGGTTTGTGCCCATAACATGTTATACAGGTCAAGTAAAAAAAATGGAGGGCCTGGTAAAGTTGCGAATTGCCTATTTTTATTATTTCATTTATTTTTATATACATGATGCAATGTTTTCGTAATGTTTTTTAATTATATGTATAATGTTTTGGTTTATTTAATATATATCTTCTAAAATAAAAGTATTATTTTATTATTACATTTGTTTTTGTTCACAATTTCAATAATATCAATACAATACAATAAATATGAATACGAAGATATAATAATGTGAATACAATACAATCAATATGAATACGAAGATATTATATCAGAGTTATCAGTGTTAAGGTTATAAACATTGGCAGAAAGCAGTCGGACGCTACCCGCTATTAAACAAGTACCGAACTTTTTTTTTTGGCTATCACTCAATAAAACTATTATGTAATACTGTTTCAAAATGTTGATGCTCATGATTATTCTTTAACTAAAATTTAAAACTCAGCATCAGGGTACATAATGATCATTTTTTTACTGTGTAAAATTCTTTTGTTTCTTGACCTCACGTTGTAAGGTTGGGAATATTCGCATTCACCAAACTGTAGAGGAACCCCTATATACTCTTTTAAACTGAGTTTTCTCCAAGTGCGATTAGATAAAAAAAGAAGGCCATCAGAATTGATATAATCATTTAAGTGCTACATGTATATAGTTTTAGTTTACATATATTCTTTTAGAAGAGGTACTTATTGTATTTTAATTATACAGTTTTAAATTGCAATAAATTAATTTTCAAAAAACACATTAACGAATCGATGTTATTCCTCTGTAACCTGGTTCACTAACCAACTACAACCTACCAACCTACTAACCTACAACCTACCAACCTACAACCTACAACCTACCACCTACCAACCTACAACCTACCAACTATATGGTACACTAACCGGTTTGCTTTGTGTTGCAGGGTATGGTCGGGGTGCGACGCGGAGCTGGCTGAGCGAGGCGGACAGCCTGACGACGGAGGGGTGGCCCCCGCCCAGCACCACCCCCAGCAGCGCCAGCTCCCCGGACTATGGGGTCCCCAACGCCACCTCCATCACCTCCACCACTTCCTGGCCCCTCGTCGAGCCAGAGGACTCCTACGCCGCGCTCGCCCTCAAGGCCACCGTCATGGGCTTCATCATCATGGCGGCCCTCTTTGGCAACCTTCTGGTCATCGTCAGCGTCATGCGCCACCGCAAGCTCCGCGTCATCACTAACTACTTCGTCGTGTCCCTCGCCCTGGCGGACATGCTCGTCGCCATATGGGCCATGTGTTTCAACCTCAGTGTCGAGACGACCGGAAGATGGCTCTTCGGCTACTTCATGTGTGACGTCTGGAATTCCTTGGACGTTTACTTCTCGACAGTGTCCATACTCCACCTCTGCTGCATTAGCGTAGACAGGTACTATGCCATTGTACAACCGCTTGACTATCCGCTCATTATGACCCAGCGTAAACTGGTTATCATGCTCGCGGTGGTTTGGTGCTCCCCTGCTCTCGTGTCCTTCCTCCCAATCTTCATGGGATGGTATACGACTCAAGAACACCTGGAATACAGGAAGTTGCATCCCGACCTGTGTGAGTTTCTAGTGAATAAACCGTACGCGGTGATATCATCGAGCGTGTCGTTCTGGGTGCCTGGAGTCATCATGATCTTCATGTACTACAGGATCTACATCGAAGCGGATAGGCAGGAGCGAATGTTGTACAGGTAATTGATTTTTAATTTATTTGTAAAAAGTTATCACAATTATAAGGTTTATGTAATAAGATAAGGGGTGCTGTTTTATCTTTCAGGATGACTCTGAAAAACTTAAAAATTTGTTTTCAGTTAAGTATCAAGGCATTCCTTAGAATTAGTGTTGCCAAAAATCGGTCTTGGTCTAGCACTTTGAAAGACCAAGACCAGGACTAGTAAAAAAAATCGATTTTTTAAAACAAAAATTAAGAGGAAATAGTTACTAATACTTGACAATCTTAGTTACTATATGTTGATAATTGGTATAACCAATATGCTCTTGCGTTTAACTCCTCAAATTTTTCATTTGGAATTAGGTTAGGTTAGGTTCCTGATATCTAAACAATTAGAGTAATATCTCTATAGTAATAAACTAATAAGTAACTGCAAGACTCTTGCGCAAGACCAAGACAACTAACAAGACTGAGTTTGCAAGACCAAGACTTGTTTCGGTCTCGCATTTGGGCAATACTACTTAGAATGAAATTATAAAACTAAAAATGTTTAGTGAATAATTACTAAGTGACCTCGATTACTAAGTCATATATATTTTTTTAATAGAGGAGATAATAGATAAAATGTTAAGATTAGTTTTAAATTAGCTAAGATGACAGGATTTCCGAAAACTTATTGTTGATACTATAGCAGAGGTTTTAATGAATGGACGAAAGCTAGGCAGAGTCAGAGAGGCGTACATTAGCCATGCTATTATATAAAATAATGATGTTGAAGGGAGGGAGGAGACGCAAGGGGGGGGGGGAGAAGCGATGGCTTGCATGCGGCGTCCATTCATCAAACCACAATGCCCCTGTTGTCACCTGCCGATCCTGTTTGCTTTCTCCTCTCCCATATTGTCCTTCTCAAAATATTGGGTTTGGCTTGGGCTCGCAACATAAATGCGGAGGTGTAGTATTGTGAAATGTTTAATGTTCAGTTGAAGTGCGTGACTTATACCCGTTTGTCATGAAATTAAAAACCAAAAGATGAAACAATATTAGTAGATTGATATTTAGATCGGTACACGTGTGGTACATCGTTTTGGTACCTCCAAACCGCAAGTCAATTCGAGCGAAGGTCTGAAAAATGTATACTGGTTAACATAAATCAAGGCTGAATTAATAGGTCAACTTTATAGCTTAATTAAATTTAATTAATAAGTTAACTTTATAGCTAGCTGGTTTCCTGGCTACTGTATTTATTACCAAATAAATCAACTTTCTCTTATCATTTGGGATTTAAAGCTAAATACTCTACTATTTTTGAGTATTTAAATTTAGATCATCAATATGTATTGTTATATAAAAGTTTGAGGACGTTAAAATTGTAAAGTTGCGATTGTTTTTATTTTTTTTTCCATCATACAATTCTCATACAAATTTAAGTTGTATACAATAATTTAATTGTTCTCAATACTTGAATACACTTAACTCTATTTCGTATATATATGCAATAAAAAAAAAAAATAAAAATCTTATTTTCATGTAAACAAGTTATACTTTTTTTGTTTCTTGTTTTATGTTGTTTTCTTTAATTCTTAAAGAAAATAAAAGCAGAGCATAGATAGAATGTAAGCGTAGCATCCATACATATAATATGCGAATTCGCCTGGTGTATGCAAACTTTTCCAAATAAACTCCTCCCGCATAGAGTTACTATGCAAGAGAAATCCCGATTCTCGACGTTATTGGTTCGATTCCCACCTGGGTCGGTTGATATTTATTTTTAGAGCTCTAGGGAAATAAACCTTGACACTCCCTCTCTGGCAAATAAGAAGCGAAAACCTCAAGGAAATTGTCAGATGTTGACAAAAAACCAGGCCGAATAGTAGGATTAGTTCGTCCCATCTGTAGCAGTAACAATACTAGTATATATAATTAGATCATAGCTGTTTGCTGTGAAACGTTATTTTATTATATATATATATATATATATATATATATAGGTTTATAATTACATATGAGCTATACCTATATTTGATAGTAATATATTGCCGACCTTGTTTTATTTTGGAATTTTATGTCATTTAGAACAATTTTTCAAAGAAAAAACATCTCGCTTTAGTTTAGGACAAGTATAAAAAATATTAAAATATTCAATAAACACTAAATTTAGCTTACAATAAAATTTAAATCGTCTGAAACAACCTTTCGTTTTTTTTTTAAGTAACTAACAATTTCAACCAATTCTTGCTATTTGTCAGATCCAATGCTTTTCGAACTTATAGGTCTTCACCACCGTCTTTACTGTTGAAATGTGACCGAATAAAACCATTGTAATATGAAACGACATGAAAAAAATCATTAATTAATTTGAAATTCCTGGTGCCTAATTTATGTATTTCGAATAAATGGTCTGTTGGCTCGTAGCCAAAAGACCATTGCCGCCCCCTTGACTTGGCTAGAGCAAGCGACTGGTTAGATATTCCCCTCATTTAAATTCCACGGAAAATAGCAGATAGTAAAACATGTTTTTACTTTCACTTATGAAAGTATTGCGACCTTCAAAAATTTCGAATCCGTGTTTTCAACTGTAATGCACATAAAAACTACGAATCACGTAAGTAGAAATGAAGATTGTATTTTTTGAATATTTTTCATAGGTCGTCATATATTTATTATTGTTTCTGTTAATATTCATTGTGTGATTTGGTTACAATGATAGGTGATGAGGCACACCGTTTTGTTTATATTGAACATAAAAACTAAAATTATGGCTGTAACTTTTTTTTTTTTTTTTTTTTTTAAAGTTTTATTCACACCTGTCATAATGGTAATGACAACCAGTGAATGTGAGATCGATTGATAAATATGTCATGAAAGGCATGAGGAGGATCAGTGCCCAGCGACACCTCACTCGGCGTGATATATACATTAGGCGAGGAGGTCCCTCATCCAGCTCCTCTTCAGTCTCCTACAGACGTTACCGGGCATATTCGTAGTGGCCATATCATTTATAAGTGTATTAGTATGTCCTTGTAAGTTGTCATGGAATCGTTTGTAATGAAGACGTATGTGTTCGTTAACAGTCGGCATATGGAGGTCAGTATGTAAGGTTATGTTGCTAACGTACCAAGGTGCTTTTGTAATTGTTCTGAATGTTTTTGCTTGAAAGATTTGAAGTTTGTTTAAGTGAGTCTTTTTAGCAGTTCCAAATATCTGTGATGCGTAAGTCCAAATAGGTTTTAGTAAGTAATTTTATGTGTTCAATTTCTGTCTAAGTTTTAGTTTTGAATTTTTTGAAAGAAGTGAACTCAGAATTCTTAATCTTTGATTTAAAGTTTTTCGTTTTTTGATTATATGTGGGCCCCACGTCATTTTTCTGTCAAATGTCAGACCAAGGTAGTGAACGGTGTCTGTCTGTGGAATCTGTGTATCGTCAAGGAAAACTGGAGGGCATGTTTCATGTCGAAGCGTAAATGTGATGTGCTGTGATTTGTCTTGATTTAGTCGGATTTTCCAAATTTTGAACCAGTCATGTAATCTTGTTAAATACTGTTGTAGGGTCTGTGAGGCGTATGTTGGATTTTTGTGTCTTGCTAAAATTGCTGTGTCGTCTCCATATGTCGCTGTTAAAATGTTGGGACTACAGGGTATGTCATGGGTGTATGTGATATAGAGTAGTGGAGAGAGTACTGAACCTTGAGGTACTCCTGCTGAGATAGACCTGATGGAAGATAGTTCTGACCCGTGTCGGACCGAGAAAAATCTATTGGAAAGGAAAGATTGTAGAATTAGATAATATGTAGGTGGGAGTATTGTCTTGAGTTTAAAGAGAAGACCCTGGTGCCAAACTCTGTCAAACGCTTGAGCAACATCCAGAAATCCAGAAGTTGCATATACTTTCTGCTCTAGTGCTGTAGATATGTAGTCCGTTACTCTATGTAGTTGGTGTATAGTTGAGTGATGTGCCCTAAATCCAAATTGATGGTCAGGTATTATTTGGGTGTTTGTTAGTATATCAACAAGTCTTTTGTTCAGTAAGCTTTCAAAAATTTTGGAACAGATAGGTAGTAAGCTGATTGGTCGGTATGAGGAAGGTGAGTTTTTGTCCTTTTTAGGCTTGTGAATCATTATTATATGTGAGTATTTCCACTGTAGGGGAAATTTAGTTGTCCTCAGTATTGCATTATAAATAGTTGTCAAAAGCACTAGAGCTTTTCTAGGCATTTGTTGGAGCACTTCAGCGTTAATCAAGTCATGTCCAGGAGCTTTTCTTTTAGGCAACTTTTTGATTTGTTCAGCAATCTGTGAAGGTGTGAATGAAATAGAAGGTGAAGTTAGTTGTAAGGGCATGTCTAAAGTGTTTAGTATATTGTTATCGTGCACAGTGTTAGTGAAGTCTGTGTGTGGTACAAAAACAGAAGAAAGATATTCGGCAAAGAGTTCTGATTTTTCTCCGTCCGTCACGGCCCAGGAATCATCTTGTCTTCGAAGGGGTGCTGACACTTCACGATGCTTAATAAGGTTTTTGGTATGTCTCCATAAGCTTCCATCGTCGGTTGAGAGATTTCTGATGTAGTTGTCATAGGTTGTTCGTTTGAATTTTCCAATCTGTCGCTTGAGTTCATTATTAAGTCTGTTGTAAGTTCGTTTATCTGATGGGAGTCTGTCAGTCTGCCATATTTTGCGAGCTCTCCTCTTCGCTCTGATCAAGTCCCTTATGTATTGTGGGTACATTGGTAGGAACTCATATTTTTGAGGTTTTGATACTGATGAAGACCATGCTGCTTCTTGGATATTTCGTGTGAAGTATTCAACGGCATCCTCAAGTTCTTCTTCGTTTTTAATGGATAGAGGAACAGAGAGAGCAGTGTCCAATTGGTTCCTGTACCTGTCCCAATCCATTATGCCAGTTTTACAGTTTTTTTGTAGCTTCACAAGGCTCTTCAAACAATACCAAATGCAAAAGGGAATGATCAGAGCAAAGATCTGAACTTGTTGTTATAGTGTGAGGTGTTGTTCGGAGTCCTTTAGTTATGAAAAAATCGAGTAAGTCTGGTGTTTTCCGTCTAGAAGTTGGCCAGTACGTTGATGAATTAGGTGATATTGTGTCTAATGAAAGCTCATAAAGAACATACCTAAGATTCCTTCCTCTTGGAGTAGATAGTCTGGATCCCCAGAACTGATCTTTGGCGTTGTAGTCGCCTCCTGCAACAAAGCATCTACCAAGACGTTTAAAGAAATTACTAAACATCATGGGTGTCAGAACATACCTCGGAGGGCAATAAACCGCAGCAAGAGTAATGTTTTGTCGTTGTGTTGATAGTGTAATGGCTGTAGCTTGAATCTCTGGTGTTATGGGTAATTGTAAAGGATTATGTTTTAGAGTTGTTTTGATAATTATGGCAGTGCCTCCATGTGAAGTTCCATCTGGGTGGTCAGTTCTGTAGATTTTGTAACCACGGATGTAAAATTTAGAATGTGGTGTCAGATGTGTTTCTGTTATTAGTGCAATGTCAATGCGTTTCTCATGTAAGTATATGTCTAGTTCAGTTCTATGTTGATTCAGTCCGTTTGCGTTCCATAGTATAATAGACATGGAGCCCACAGTCGTCTGATTACGGGGCATATTTTTGGGTAAGAGCGAGAGTAGCCTGAGATAGCTGTTGTAGAAGACTGAAGAGGGGCTGTATGAGGTTATTGAGACCGCTAAATGGCTGTAACTTACTTCTTATTAAACATTTTCCATCGTTGAGATGGTCCGGAATGTTTAGATAGACTAATAGACTAGAATTTCATTAATTTTGGTATTTTTTAATTTTTTTTTTTTGTGTAGTCTTCACTATTTCATCTAAAATTCCTTGTAAAATTACGTAAATATTATTGTTGTAGAGACTACAATTTTAGTGAAAGATTTTTGGAGGATGAGTTTGTAATGAAAAGAAATAAAATAAAATATAAACCTTGCACACTTATTATTATTGAGAATTTGTAAGAGTTTATGATACCAATCTTCAAAATTCAATGTTGCAGAAATTTATAGTAAGCATTTTTATTTTTTATTTCTTTGGCTAATGAAATATTAAACATTCATAACTTCGTTACTTGATTGTTGTCCATGCTTAGATTTGGCTTTACGTCTTTACTATACACTTGTTTTTTTTTTTTAAAGAGTAAGATATTAAAATCAATACGAGATGTGGCAATCAGACGAAAACAAACAACAGTTTTTTTCAGAGGAAATTTAAAACTTTAAAATCTCGGCTAAAAATAGACATAGCACGTTATTATTTCATCGTAAAGAAAAAAAAAAAGGAAAAATATTAGCTGCGGTACCATTGTAATATAAACATTGTCCGAACTTTACCCATTGGAATAGCGTTAAATTGAGGATTTGGGACTTGATGGTTTTGCACTAGAATAAACGATATCAATTATTGAAACTGAATGATCGATTATACATTTCAAATCGATTAAAATTTCTACATTACATTTAGCTATAACGGCTCACGGTACAGCAATTTTAGAAATGTTTAATTTCCTAATTTACTCCCACGTCTATTTCCATGAGTCGACGCAATAGCCTTCCCCTTGTAAAATACCGATTATTCAATCATATCTTATCTTGAGCAAGCGTTCTAAATAGACTTTCCCCTCCATTATTGGTCCTGATTAGATAATAAAAATTCATTATACAATTTTTTTTTTCTTTTTAGGAAAGTCACTTTTTACTATTTCAATATATCTTTTTTAATTTGTTTATTTTTGGTATTACTCTACGTCCAATTTTGAACGAACTTGTACTGGAATCAATAATAATAACTGCGAGATTATTTGATACTATTACATTTATCAAGGAAGGAGATGGTCAGAGGTGGTGGTCATAAATAGGCTAAATGGTGGCAAAACTATTTTATTAAAAGACAACGTTATAATGCAACGGTCAAATATTAAATATTCAATATTACATTTATTAATTTTTATTTTATTATATATGACTTATAGGTTGAACCAACAAAAATAATATTTAAAAAAAATTACTTAAGAGATTGTTATACTACAGTGTTACACAACTTCATTTAGTTGAGTTGCACGATGAGTAGGGTCAGGGTTGAGGTTTAAGAGAGAAAGGAGGAAAAAAGGAACAAAAAAGTGAGCCTCTCTTTCAGGTCCTTTTAAGTCATCGCTGAGGGTTTTACGGGATGTCTTTTGTGAACATGTCCTGCATTAGAGACTATGTGTATTGCCTACAAATGGGGTTCCTCCGTAAAATATATATTGGAGGGTTACCTTACGGGTACTTAAAAAATCTTACTTTGACGTTTTGGTAGTCATGCATATTATATTTCATACTATCCTGAAATTCGAGATTGATTTGAATTAATTCCTTATCAGATAGTTATATCATGCACATTGTTTTTATATATGAGACGAGGTAAGATTAAGCTCGTTTTTCTTTCGTTTTTTTTTATGTACATGAAGGTTCTATAAAAAAAAAAATCGCTTTTTAGTGGTCCCGTCAAGGGTACTGAAGTGCAGTAAGACCAGAAATTGAAAAAAATAAAATAAAACAAAGTACATCACCACACACACAAAAAATAACCTCTGGTCACTATAGCTATTTAGAAGTGAGAACAAATTGATTTTTTTTTTCGAAAAACTTATAGTGGCATAAAAACGTCACAAAAAAAAAAATTATTTTTTAAAATTTATTTTATTCGGAAATATTACAATTAAAGACATTTATAATAGTGTTCAGAGAGCACATTCACACTCTATTTACAATAAATAATACAGAAACTAATAATAATAAAAGTAAATGTATATAAACAGAAGAACTGAACTAATCAAAATAACAACTAAAACACATGCATACTATACTATATACTACAGAATCCATTCACTCATTGACTCCTCACTCGTGGAGGGAAAGTCAAGACTCTGGGAGATCCCAGCTACATTACTGGAATTAAGTACCAGTAGAGGCTGAGGAGAGGCGCTATAATTGCGAAAACTCCAATATAAGCTTATTCACAGAAGGTCTCTGGGCCACTGCCGCTTCAACCTTCGAGGAGGATTATAAGGATGGGTGGTGGTAGGTAGAGATTGTGCAAGGGGATTTGGATGATGGGTAAGGTTCTGGTGAAATTTGGAAATTTTTGCTGGGATAAGGTCTAGGAAAAATGGGATATTGAGGTAATGGTGCAGGGTTTTGTTAGTTACGTAGAACGGAGCATCAACTATTGTTCGAAGGACTTTAGATTGAAAGGATTGGATATGTTCGATGTTAGAAAATTTTGCTGTTCCCCACAGTTCAAGTTCGTACGTCCATATATGTTTCAAGATTGTCTTGTAGATAAGTAATTTGTAATTTAGTATATATACCGCCGAAGCGAGTACAACGTCATAAAATAAAATTTATTTTTCTTCTACTGTAATGCTATGAAAATAAAAAAAAGTTTCTATAAATGAGGCCAGTAATAAAAAAAAATAATTGAAACTTAGATGAATACTTTTATATCTTAATGGGACTTGGAATAACAAAATTCAAAACGCCATTATTTGTAAAAAACTATCCAATTTCAATTTTTTATTTATTTATTTTTTATTTGAGGAAGAAAGCTTATATAAACAGTAAATGAACTTGAAAAACCGTTTTTACATTCGCATGTCTCCGCAGATTAAGATAAAATTTCTCCAATGTTTAATGCCAATGTTCTGCCTGGGAAGTAACTCCAACTTAGTAAACCGAATTTCAGCTAATTTGGTCCAATGGCCCAAATGGGGTACGAAATGGGGGTACCAAAATGTAACATAAAAATATATGTAACTGAAACTTATAAAAATTGCATAATCGTGTTCTATAGGTTCGAGAACTGGTAGAATACGCAACTCTGCCATCTACCGACGAAAATATATTTCAAAATATTTCAATAAAAATATTCAATAAAAAGAAAAAAATAAGTTCTGAGAATGAACCGAAGGGCTCGTTACCCGACTTAATTGTTTAGGAGAAATGGAGGAGTCAATAACTTGGAACTTTTGTCATTGGAGCAACTTATACTCTCAAAGTTTTAATCGCTTTATCGACCATCCCTAATCGAAGGCCTTGTTCGTGTCCATTCATTATTTTAGTCTGTATAAATAATTCTGATAACTCTCTTTCATTTCAATGGGAGCGTTTGTGGAATAGCGTAAAAAGCGTTATTTATTTATTATTCATCAACTCTTTCGGTATTTTATTATTCACAGATGGAATACTAAGAATAGCATGAATGAAGTGAATAATACAGCTTGATTATTGACTGATGCGAAGCTCCAAATTAAGATATACATGAAAAAAAGAATAACTATTGTAATTTTATTAATACAAACGAGCTAAATGTCACCGAGAGAGAGAAAATAGATGTTAGGTTATAATTCAATAAATCCAGTCTTATATCTAAAATGTTCACAAGTAGTATACGATTGGTTGTTATGGAATGACATGATCTTGGGTTTTTTTCTTCTTCGGCATTATCAGGACACACAAAAAAAAATTAGCAAAACGTTATATCACTCAATAAATAATATATATATAAACAAAAATCGGTTTTTAAATAAATTTACAAAACATTTTTATTAAACCAATTACATGAATTTGCAATTAAATGGTCTTAAAATCAGCTAGGCCATATCCTTATCAATATAGTCAGACAGCCCTTAAATGACGAATTTCCAAAAAGGGTTCCTCTATGGTATCTTTAATTTGGTTGATTAATTAATTAAAGTACCTTCATTGTTATTAGTAGAGGTCGACCGAAGCTGATATTAATATCGGCCTT
Source organism: Nezara viridula (assembly GCA_928085145.1). Lineage (NCBI taxonomy): Eukaryota > Metazoa > Arthropoda > Insecta > Hemiptera > Pentatomidae > Nezara > Nezara viridula. Next base: position 73,731,996 of record OV725082.1, read on the forward strand.
TTGGCAGATTATCGGTGTAGGCCAATATCGATCGCCGATATATTATTATTTTTTTAATATTTATATTTTTAAAAAGACAGACATTCACTATCGTAAGTGTAAACACTTGCCGTAAAAATCGACGTTATTCCATTTCCAATAATCAACCCAATAATTTTAAAATTTATTAGAGGTGAAAAGTTATCCTCGCGAAGTTATAAAATAGATATTAAATTGGATTAAGGATAGAAAGAGTCGATAATGAATTTTTTTCCCACTGAATTGTGTGAAGGAGTTATGCGGTCTATTACTGCAATTTAATATTAACTAATAAAATATTAATAAGTTCAATTAATTCATGAAATATTTATTTTGATTTTACAAAACATATTGTACAGCATACTATCTAAAAATGAAAAAAAAAAATTGTCTATTCTATGTCATAGCTCAAAAAAAAAGAAGCAATAAATCGATTTATTAGAAAAAAAATCACCAATTATAAATAAAATACGCTTGGAATACTTAGCTAAATTAACAAAAATGAATTATGTGATATTTCCTAAATCTTCTACGCTGAAATAAGTGATATGGTTCTAGAATTTAGTCAAAAAACTAATTATTGGAAAAATAAATTATTTAAAAAAATATATTTTCTTAAATAATATCTTGGCAAGATGGCAACCTATAATTACTTGTTTATATATAATTTATTTATTGATTGTTTATTAAGACTTTTATTGATTTAGTGCCCTTATGAAGCCCTACAAGGTACATATTGTAGACTGAGTGATTATTTGGGGAAAAAATAAAAATGAAAAAATCTCTATGGAGTATTTAGGTAACTTTACTAAATAATTCAATTCTAAAAAAAAATTAACGATTTTTTTATGAAAGCACCAAGTCAATATTATTTTCCGAACTCGCTTAGTAAAATAAAGCAGTTTAAGTGTGTTTTAATTTTTTTTTCTGCTTCTAAGGCTCACAGGACGAAACGGACAATGACGCGTCGATTATCACACAAATATAGAATTAACAAAAAACTTAAATCTAAATCGGTGGCAGATAAATCGTGCAATCATCTGTCTGATAAGAGAGGGAATAAGGATATCCAACACAGAATAAAATTATTTAAATAATTTTTTTTTTAATAAAGGTAGATAATTGTGACAATATTTAAATTTAATAAAACAAATCAATTCACAAAAAAAAAAAAAAAAAAAAAAAAATACGACACTTTACTACCTTGTTTCTTGTGTCCTAAAAACCTTTCATCTGATTTATCTATCATAGAATCGAAGACGTCAAATAAACATTTCGTAATTGGCCACTAAATCCAGCAGGTTTTATGAGCTCTGATGTTTTATATTGGATATGCAGTTTATTTTTAAACACGTTTTTCTAGATCCTGCTATCTATGATTAGATCTTTGGCTCTCTCTTCAATCTACGATACCTGCCAAATAATAGGAAATTCGGACAATATATAAAAAAATCTGGTACGTACAACTTTCGCTTACCGCTCTACTTTGTATAAAAATTATTTTCTTGCAACATTGGGCAATGATAAAATTTGTGCATTTTAAAGGAGCTACAGTTTGTAGCTTACAGCTAACAAATCATTAACACCATTAAAATAATAAAAACCCTATTAATTATATCAACAGTATGCAATAAAAATCTCATTATTCCATCCTGTTTTGTATACCACACACTATAGTTCCTGATATATATATATATATATATATATATATATATATATATACACACATCCATATATACACCACATATATATATATATATATATATATATCCATATATACATCCATGAAATATCTTTATATTTCACTTCTTCTTTCACAAAAGTACAATGAAATTGTATTTTAAACAATACAATGATTCGGTGGATTTTAAATATTTTTATCAAAATATCGTCAACTTAAAAAATAATGATGTTGCAGGTGATATTGATATAAAAGGTAATATGTTTGAACAAATAGAGAAGTTTAGGTATCTAGAGTCTACCATAACTAAAAAAAGGAAATTGAAGAAGAGATTAAGGTTAGGCTGAAGGCGGGAAATGCTTGATATTTTTCTGTGACAAAACTACTTAGCTCGCACTTCTTGTCCAAGAACTTAAAATCTAGAATTTATAAAACCATCATCTTACCTACAGTTCTTTATGGATGCGAAACGTGGCAGTTTTCATTAAGGGATGAGCAACATCTTATGGTTTATGAAGATAATGTATTGCGTAGAATATTCGGACGCAAGAAGGATGAATTAACCGGAGAGTTTAGACGGCTACACAACGCAGAATTGCGTGAATGGTATCCGACTAATATAATTGAGGCGATTACATCGCGGTGAATCAAATGAGCTTGTAAAATTTTTGGTCTTAGTAACTAAAGAATTCCTAAAAGATTAATATTTGCAGTACCGAATGGTTAACGTCCGAGAGGTAGACCGAAACGAAGGTGGGAAGGTAGTGTTAAAGCCGATCTGAAGGGGCTGAATTTGGACGGCGAACGGTGAAGAGAGATGTATAATAAGCGATTTGTGGTTTCATTATTATTTGTTTTCTATTTATTTTTTTAATGGCCAGAGAATGGAACTAGAATTTTTTTTCGACTAAAGGGTTTTGAAACGCAGATAATCACATCCAGTATTTTACCTTATCACAATACCGTTGTTAACTCAGTAGGAAAGTTGTGTATTTCTTTTTACCATAAATAGTTTTTTTATTAAGGAGAACAACTAATACTAATAGCAGCACATCATCTACGTCATATTTATACAAAATCTAAAAAATAGCAAAATGAATAAATGGAAAGAATTGTAATGAATAAAATCGAAATGAGACTTGAATAAAATAAATATCTTAAGGACGGGCTTACTTAAACATCAGAGCCAGATTAAGACTTTAAGGGGCCTTAAGTACTTAGAAGTAGGCCCTAAGTACTTTTGGTGACCCCGTTCCAGTTTTTCGCTTTCCATTCACTATTTCCCCTCTATCTCTCTCATTCATACTGCTCTATTTCACGACATTATCATTATAATAACTAGTACTACAGCTGATAACGAAAGGCTACTTTCAATAATTAAAACTATAAAAAAAATATTTCAAAATTACTATGTTCTAGGTGCTTCTAGACTACGGAATCTGATGTTTTTTTGGCATTCAAATAAGTGTCAAAAATAACCCGAAAGTTAAACTCACAAGGAGAGTATGTTAATATATTAAGTATGTTGGATCAGTATGGATGTTTCTCCCTCAGATTATATTTGAACTTAGTTAATCCGATGCTTATAATGGGTAAACTATCACTGATTAGCATGCATAGTTATCTCATAACTAGATTCTCAAGTGCATATTGTATTATGCAATATGTAGATAGATATCTGTGTAATAGGTATTACATAGCCGCTATCACCTCCTTAATATAAAGTTGATCATATGGGTTAGGCCGAAAACGTTCTTACATTGAATAAAGATATATATTAAATAATTAAAATTAAAAATTATATGAGTAGTTTTATTCCAAAGTAAACAATTAAAAATTTTAGTTGATCGGTGGCAGTCAGTTTAGTTTTGTTAAACCTGATCAAATAGCCGAATAACAAAGTTTTTATTATGACTATTGCGAAACCTTGACTTCCATAAGCTCCGCTTAAACACTAATGGATTTTTTTTGGAAATCAAAATATATGATTCCCATGTAAAAACATCCAATAAATACAATGGTGCAATTTATTTTACTTTCAAAAAGTAACCTAAATAATAAAAAAAAGTTTATTTCTTGAACTGTTTTTTTTTTTGTTAAACAATGTAATAAAACTTGAATTTTTTTTCTCTCTCCAAACCGAACCCTAACCTATAATTTTTTTTCGAAAACTGGGATTTAAATTTAATTCTATCAAAAAGCGATCCTATTCAACTTTCAATGTTTTAAAATTAATAAATATTCAAATCCCTCTGAGGCGTCTGAAAAGAAGATGGCCTCGAGATCTCCTTTTGTAAATACATTTTTTAGAGTCCTACAAGTGGGTAGTTTCTCAACAACTGATTCATGTTCTTATATTCTTGCGTTCACATTTACTGAATATATTTTTATTTGTAATACAGTTGTAAATATCATAAACAAAAAAAAAATTTAAATAATCAGTAATTTTTGTAAAGGTGTGCTACAAATAAAGAATTAATTTATTAAGAAAAAAAAACTGGCGTTGTTACTACAACTGGAATAGAAATTTTAACTGATCACGTTTCCTCAAAAATTACCGATGATGATTAGATTTCACTTTGACAACAAATGAGTCATAAATATGATGTAACTTTGATGTTAAGAAAATAATATTTTATATTATTCCCTGTTCGAGTTTCCATCGAATTACAACGTTATTAGACAAGAATGATTGTGTTGGAAGTTGAACAATTAATTTATTGATGGATCGTTGGAGCCTAATTATCATTAATTCATTATCTACAAAGATTAGTTGAATTTCCTGGTTGTAATGATGACAATATAATATATGAGGAAATATATTCCTGTCTCTTATTAATATTCAATATCATAAAAGTGCATGAATGTAACTACTTATATGAAGTCTTTTATTCATGATCGTGGATTAATTTCGGTTCCTTTGACCACAATAACCATACTTCGCCGGCCCCTTACTCTGTAATTCCCTTCTGTCACTTGATAGTTGAGTGGCCCCAATTCCTGGCTTATTATCCCATTCTCAGATAAACACAACTGCCAGCGCATTTACTACAATTACGTTTTCTACCACCCAGCCATATTTAGAACCGCCTTATTGGCCAACACAATAGCAGCCACATGTTTAGTTAGAATCAATATCATAATGCGAAAAAAATAGATTATTACTGAAGTCAAATTTATCCTTCATTTCATCAAGCATACCTTTCAAGAATGATGTTCGGGATATTCCACAATGAACTTCAATTTCACATCCCCCTCCACAGATTTAAATGAATGAAATTTATATATATATAGATATATATGTATGTATAATAAGCAGATACAAATATACGAAAAAAATGTCAAATTATATACCATTCTGATGAGTGGTTTTAGAATTAAGGTAATTTCAACTTTTTAGATGATTGAATTTCGAAAAAAAAATTGGAGCTCGTGTATGTATATAAATTTATTATATACTATTATTGAAAAATATTTGTAGCTAAAATATCTCACCAAATACTTTATTACTGAAAAGAGTGATATAGAATTGAGAGTAATAAAAAATTCTCTGCCAAATAATGAAATAATAAAAGCGATGATTTTGAGTCTTACAAGTTTATTAAAATTTAATTCTAACACAGTAAAATTAATTTTAAACTTTTATCCAAGTAACCTAGGTCGAAATCTTTCTCAAAATAATCTATTACGACCGTATATCACTGAAAATAGTACAAAAATTCTCTGCCAAATGATAAAATGATTTTAGAGGGCTTTTGAATTAATTGGGCCCATCAGTGTGTTGGGATTTGTAGTAGTTGAATAGAATTTTACAAAGTTCGCACAGCTTAAAAAAAATTCGTTCGATGTAGAGACTTCGATGAAAGTAAGATTTTGATAAGATTATTGTACACCAGAATTTTGGAGTTATTAACAAAAAAAAATATAGTTTTCTTAATTAAAGTTATATTTCTTCTTTGCTAAGTTCATAGCCATAAAATGGGTCTAGGTTTTCTAATATTTCTAGTTATTACTGAAATTCTATTTTTCCATGTTTCATACTACCGACAATGTCAATACATGCTGCCTCGGAGAAACCGGAAATTTTTCTGTATATCTGCTTTCACCGGCTCCCATCAAAATTCCCATTCCTGGTAACAACTTTGGAAATTATCATGTAATGTGGTTGTAAGTCACGGTTTATGGTTTCTTCAACGATGAGAGTTGTTTCGTACCTGTCATTATCTTGTCATAAATAATTTGATGCATAGTGGATAACCATACAGTTCAAGCAGCGAATGGCGATATACAACCAAATTAAATTAACATTAAATAATATTACCTCGTAATTTTTTAAGTAATGAAGGAAAATAATTATTGTTCCTGGATTACTTGTTTATTGATAAATATTACAACCTGTCTCAATAAAGGACATTTATAATAGAGTTCAGAGAGTACTCTTACAAAATCAAAAAATAAATAAGGTGATTTCAAAATAATATACAGCGAAATAAGAACCAAATAAAATATCATGATGAAGGAAGAAAATATAAATAATAGTGATAATAAAATAAAAATAAATGAATAAAATAGAATTAAACTTTCTTTAAAAAAAAAAGTAATAAAAATAAACAACTTAGACGCAGGCATAGCTATTTACATTATTTATAATCGGCCTTGGGAACTCCGAACCAGACTTCTCCCCCCACTTGTGGAGGGAAAAACGAGGCTTAATGGGATCCCTACGCTTCTCCCTCAACCACTTCAGGTCACAAAGCCAGTGGAGGCTGAGTAAGGGCGCTACAACCATAGATACTCCGATTATTGTTAAATTTTAAAATACAAATATTTAGTTTACTATACAATTATTGTTAAATATATTCTCCATATTTTTCCTTTCGATCATACCCTTGATGTAGGATTCCATCCAGACATGTGATTCATAAAATCCTTTCACAAAAGTAAAACTATATGAAACTTTTTATTGATCCGATTTTCTTAAAAGTATAGTTCAAAAAAGGTATAGACTCTCAATTTACTGCAAAGCAATTCTCATAAGTAGCGATATCTTGGTCCCCTTCCAAAAAGAAACTTCAGAGGTAAATGGTTTAACAAATCATCGCTATCCAATATGTTCAATGATCCTTTTTAAGATAAGAGTGATACCTTCGTATACCGAAAATTGGTTATTAGATTTAGAATTTATTGGTTGCAAACCTACTAGTTCTTATTTTTCTTCCAGATTAAAAAAAAATAACGTTCATTAATCTCCATTGAATAAATGAAACAGTCAATGTAATCCTATTAAATTATGAATTTTTGTTTATTTGGGCTTTAAGGTGTAATGGCCCAGAATCATCATCGCCTGTTGGCCATTTATTTGTACTCTGGAGTTCAGAAACACCTCAATAAATTAAAAAAAATATTTAAAAAAATATACGTATTTCTATTTTTTGTTAAATAACCTATTCAAGTTGTCACATACTATTATTGAAAAATTTTTATAGCTAAAATCTCTCACCAAACAATTTAGTACTGAAAAGAATAATATAGAATTGAGAGTAATAAATAATTCTCTGTAAAATAATAAAATAATAATAGTGATGATTTTGGGTGTTACAAGTTTATTAAAATTTAATTCTAATACAGTAAAAATATATATATATATTTTTCTTTCTTATGCACATATTGCGTAAATGAATACTATATCAGTAGTACTAATGCCCTTCGGTGTGGCAAACTGTATAAATACTCAATAAAATAAAATGAAAAAAAATACAATAAAATTAATTTTAAACTTATAATCTAATAACCTTGTCCAAAATCTTTCTCCAAATAATCTATTACAACCATATGCCACTGAAAATGGCATAAATGCCAAATGATAAAATGATTTTAGAGGGCTTTTGAATTAATTTGGCCAGTCAGTGTGTTGGGATTTGTAGTAGTTGAGTAGAATTTATTTAAAGTTAAAAAGATTCTTTATATACGGTTCTGCCCGCTACCGGACCCTGAACAAACTCGATAAAGTCCACCATACAGGCATTAGGATAGCGACTGGCGCGTTTCGAACAAGACCCATCCTTAGTCTCTGTTCCGAGACCGGAATACTCCCTCTTTTATTTAGAAGGAAAAACTGGCTGTTAATTATATTTCAAGGCTACTTTCCCAAAATAAATATCCTACTCATGCCTATATTTTTAAACCCAAATTTTCTAACGCTTTTAGAAACAAAACAAATTCCACACTCCCACCACTGTTACAAAGAATTTTTTCAGCAGCTCAATTTTTTATTTTTTATTTTAATATTAATATATTTCATTTTCAATATGTTTCTTGAGTTTTTTTTATTATTTTATCTATCTATTTTTAATTGTTTATAATTAATTTTTTTTCTCTTATAAAGATTTTAAGAACTCATCAGTCAAAAAAATTACTGACTCACAGGCGTTGATGACCCTAAGGTTTTGCGCCTTAAAGCCTAAGGAAACAAACAACATGTGTATTGTAGCCATGTTATTAATGTATTAGGATGCCCTTGCAATTTATCACTAATCATTTGTAGTGGGCTGGTATATGTTTGGTGACGGTTGGCAAGATAAGATCAGTATTCAAAGTAACTTATAGTTCATTGTTGTATTATAGTTCTGAATACTTTTGCATGGAATGTTTGTTCATGTGAATTTTTTTTAGCTGTACCCTATATCTATATAGATTGAAACAGATATCATTTAGTATATGGGTTTAATTTAATGCGTCCTGAGTTGAGCGAAAGTTAAAAGTCTTAGTATTTGTTTTTTTTTTTTCTTGATGAGTGAATCCACGCCATTTTGCGTGACAGTATCTTTCTTTGAAAATTATATGTTGTCGAAAAAAACTGAAGAATTCATTTTTCGTAAAAGAGTGACGTGGATAAGATGCGAATTTTCTAGAGTTATGTGATCTTCTTAAATAACATTATAACGTCTTTGAGGCATATATTGGAGATGTTGTTTAGATTTCTGAGTCGTCTGCATAGAATGTTAAAACTGCAAGGAATGTCTTGCTTGTTTTTACCGAAGCGTAAAAGCAATGCATACAGAATATTTTGTATTTTAAATATTTTATAAATACACAAATAAAGAGCTATAATATACTGAGGCACCAGTTCTGTCGAAAGAACAAGTGGATCATAAAAGATAAATCTGATGTGCAGAGTATAAACTGACAAATCGTTGGACTAATAAAATTCTCTCAGGTTTATTGCCTTACCAATAGACGCCAGATAAAATTGTTTGCTGCGACTTTCAGTTCTGTCGTCAGTCCAACTGTTATACCAAGAAGGTTCAATATAACCTTCTCGGTTATTATGAAATTAATTGATTTCGTTTTATGAAATAAACCAAAATAACAATTAATTAGATTATTGTTATAAAATAAATTAAAGCTGTTGCGTTAACAGCAACCATATAATCATAAAAAACTGAGTTTACGATATTTTATTGTATAGAGGTAGAATATTTTCCCTCAGATAGAACTGAACAGTTCGGGATTTAAGGAGAATAGTTCGATGGGACTGTGTGTGTACGATTATAGATTCAAATATTAGATATTCTCCAAGTAGTTGGTTGTTTTAGAAAAAAATATTTTCGATAATTCTTGGCATTAGTTGTGAAGGAAACCTTGCAACTAGTGGCTCGATCAATTTTTTTTTTATTTTGATGAAGTATTAAGGAAAATAAAGCTGACCGTACAAAAACATTGAGAAATAGTACATAAAAATGTAAGCTAGCTCAGAACATCTAATTTTCTAAATTGTAAGCTGGTTCTAGGTTATTAAAATTCTTTGTGTAGTTCATCGGTCATTTTCTGATGTCTTCTATCAATTAGTAACGATTCTGTACGAATAAATTTCGACATATAGCATTTCTAAAACATCGTCAGCGTTAGCCAACCGACTAAGTGAAAGGTAAACGACTTTTGAAATTACTTTTTTTTTTTATGAAGCCATCAGATTTATCAAATATTTCTTTAAATCGTTGCCTACTATCTGTGCTGACGCGACGTGACTGGAACCCGGGGCGTGAAGTCATTTGCAAGAGCGGCACGCCTCGACTCTATTGATGATGTCATCGACGTGGTTGATTTATGACGTCTGATCCGGCACATCTTATCACTACGTCCCTAGCCATTAAGTCGAATCACCACTAAAGCTGTTCTCTTTGCAACAGAGATATATTTAGACATCATTGGTTTTGTTATTTAAAAAGGATTTCTTTTAAAAAAAAATTATTGCATAAAATTTTCACAATATTTTTGTAACATTTATAGTGAATACTGGCTAAAAAAAAATACAAACACAAAAATCCTTATTCTTGAAGTTTTAAATTAAAAAAAAATAATCATTCGAACAATTTTTTCAGATCGACCAAAAATGGTCTTATAATGGTTCATTAGAGATTGCTTATTAAAAATTAAAACATCGCCTTACCTATTAATTTCTGATCTTGTGTTCATTGAATGGCCACCAATCGACAGGAGGTTGGAATTAATCGTCATATTTAATACAAATTTTCAAGAAGTAAAAGATTGGATTTAGGGTAAGCGCTCCAGTAATTGACATAACTAATAAATTATTGTATTTTTTTTTTGCTGATGTTGCCACAATTATTATAGTTATAAATTTCTACGTAAGACATTCTCTAGAATCTCTAGAGTATCTTTTTTCTATATAAAATTTTAAAATTGAAAAAATATTCAGTTATGCAGCTATAATTTCCATTTTAAAAAAACACTTTTTTCATTTGTGATGGACACCCCGAACTTCAACTGCTCTAGTAATGGAAAGGGGGTAGGTACCAGTAATGGACATGCTTCAGAAAAATTCCAAAATCTTTATTTAACTACAAAAATAATGATAAAGATAAGATAAAATAAATGTTCAGTCTACTCTCTTAGCAAAACTGTTAGTAGGAAGGTATGAAACAGACTGATCTAAGAGCGCTATAGACACAACAATGATAGGCACTTTAAAATTTTCTTTTTGGAACTTTTTTTATAAAGTTGTCAATAAAAGGCATTGTTCTTCAATCTAAAAAAAAACTGGAATCTTTAAATTGACAAGGCTTATTAATAAAGTTTAACCTGTCCATCCCTGACTCCCTGTTCTTACATTAATTAATTAATAAATTAAATGATAAATTTTCCATTTTTTTCCTAATTAGCTCCTATGAGATAAAAATTGTACATACATACACAATTTTAGTATTTATACGCAGTCAAGTATACACTTTAGGATAAGAAAACTCGTTTCTTCTTTCTAATTGGGATACTAACAAAATTGAGGACGATTAAATTAAAATAGTCACAACCGTACTAAGTCTTCCCTAAGTACACTAGTCCAGTTTGGAAAAAAAAATTTTAATTTTAATATTAAATATTCAAAATTAATTTTTATTTTTTGTATAAAATCGTCTACATACTCCATAATTTGAAGTGTGAGGAGTACGTAGTTCTGCCATAAATACTTTGTTTACATACTTGGGTATTATTTAGATAATCCTTACCTCTATCAGGTTATTTTCTTTACATGTTATATGATAATTAGTTTGTATTTTTCTTTCGCTCAGTTAACATAGAGCAGGATGATAAAGAAAACCGAATAGATGGTGTGTGATAGTGCCTCACACAGAGTTGGAAAATGTAGGTCAGAGATTTTCAACACTTTGAAACCTTTGGGTATCAGCCGTATGTTCGTGTACCACACTATAAATAGAGATAATGAGACCCTATCTGTATGTGACAGACCTCGTCCCCGCACTGTGAGAACGGCAAATGCAGCGAGGGCAGTGGATGCTCAAATCAGAAGAAATCTCATTGGAGAACTACAAATCGTGTCTCTAAAAATAGGAATCTCTCTCAGATTAATGTCTCGCATAATAAAAAGTGGCCTAAGGATGGGTGCAATTCGAAGAATGTTGTCGAAAGATTTTGTTTAGCAAAGACAAATTTAATCGCCAAAATGATCATGTGTACGCATACAGCTCTAATGAACTCCAGAAAGTCATTGGAAAAGTGGAAACAGGTCATCACCCCTCCTCAGTGATGGTTAGGTGGGGAGTTTGCTTTGATAGCATCACAAAGCTCCATTTTTATGAGTTAAAACAGCCACTAAAAACTATTAGGAAGATATTTTGGAACCTGTTTTCAAGCCTCTAAATGATACTCTGTTTGCTGGAAGTCATTGGTTTTTCCAGCAGGATTCCACTCCAGCTCACAAGGCCAGGTCAACTAGGCAGTATCTGAAAAGAGCATTCTAGAGTTCATTTCTGCCTCGGATTGCCCTCAGGAAGCACTGATCTCAACCCACTATATTATCGGCTTTGGTTCGAAATGTAGAGTATGGCATGCCACAGAGCACACTCTAACTTGGAATGCTTCAAACAATCTCTGGTACGAGCAGATAAGCGACTTCCTCAACAAGTGCTATGTGCTGCTATTGATGACTGGCCACGGAGATTAAATGCCGATGTCGAGGCAAAAGGAGGACACTTTAAGTAATTTCTTCTTCATTTTACTCGTTATAGATATACATTTTATTTTCTAATGAAGCTTTTGAAAAAAATATTTTTTTCTGTTTAAATCTATATATTTCCTTGTAAGATTATTTATTTAAGGACTAGGTATTTAAGGAATTTATTTATCCGATTATGGAAGTTAGCGTCTTGAGTATAGGTTAAGCCCAGACTAAGTCTTGATGATAGTTGGAGGGAGACCTTGACTAATGATTCGTTGGATGTAAGGAAAACTTCTAATGGTTCGAATTAAGTTCCCTTCAACAGTTTCCAGCTTATGTTTCAGTCCATTGGTTTCTCCGTTCTTCGAAACATAGCTATATCCAGCTACATGCTATTAATTAAACCTTCCCAAGATCGAACCAAGTTTTCTCAATTGAACTAAGTTTAACTTTACCCATCGGCTTTTTCATGAATATTGATTAAAAAATAAATAAATTGGGACATCAAGAATCAAATATTTTATATAAATCCTATCAATTTAATTTAGGAATTTTTATATTTTTTAAAAAACTAAAACAAAAACTTTTTTCATATTTAAGGCAATAATACTTCCAATTTCCTTCAAATCCCTTTAATCACATTTATTATCTATAACGTATCGGGACAATTTTCCCATCATCAGAGCAATCCTTATCTTCACTGAAACTATGAACATTTTAAAGAACTATTTTTACGTTAACAATCTACTTCATCTATTGTACAATTATTTACCTTGCTTTTTTTATGTGGCACCAGTTGTCAAAAATTCAAATATTTGTCACATTCATTTTATATTTTTTTGGTTTTACACATCTTTTCTTATTCATTGTTACACTGATCAACATCTGGCTATCTTCAGTTTCATTACTGTACTTTGTACCTGTCCTCTTATTTCTTATTATGGCTGTTTGTTGTGTTTTTTTTATTGTTGTTTTTTGAATTTCAATATTGGATATTATGTCCGAATAGTGTGTACCTAAGTGTTTTGTATCTGTTTTATAGTTTACTGTTCTATTATTGTTTTTTGTTATATGTATGGCTTCCAGCAGTTTCCTATTGTTTGTTTTTGGTTCTATTGCTAATATTTGTGGGTTTTTGAAGTAAAATGTGGGTAGTGATTTAATACTATGGTTTGCTAGGGCTGTTATGTTAATATTTTTAGTATTTTTTTTGTTTGATGTATGTTATGATATTCTGGTTTTAAATTGTTTTGATGTTTCGCCTATATATATTTGTTGACAATGTTGGCAATCTAACTTATATACAACATTTTTCTTATCCAGTGCTTCTATTTTATCTTTTGTGTTTGTCAAGTATTTACCTATTTTTTTGTCATTATCATCACAACTTACAGGACAAATCAAAAAAGTATCCATGAACTATGACCTACCGGAAATTCAGTTTGGCTTATAACTAATAACTCAAAAATTATAATAAAAACTACAAACATTTTAAAATATTTAAAAAATATAAAATTTGTATCCCCATATGAATCGAAATCTATTTATTTTTAATAAACAATGTAGTGCTATCAAAAGTTAGTAAAATATTATAATAATTATTTATTAGTACGTGATCCTAGATATATTCGAATTCCAATATTTTGATAATTTACTTAATGTACTTTTTTTCATTAACAATTAGCTATAGGAATCAACATACTTTATTTCAAAGAATGATAGTTTAAAAAAAGCCATTTCAAAATTTAAATAGCATTATTAATTAATAAGAAAAAACTAAAAAATAAGATAAAATTAAAGCTTTATTTTTTTTTTTCAATAAGGAGTGAAATCGATACAATAGTTTTTGTTAATATTTTATTTATTTTACAACATTTTTATGTTATTTATTGAACACGTCTACTGTATTTCTATATATTAATTTTATTTAGTTATTATTATCTGTGTATTTTTCAATTTTTTTTTATTGTCATCATAATATGTTTTGTCATCAGAAAGTATGAATTAGGTTAGGGAGTGAGGAAAACATAAGAGAAATGTATAAGGAGGAAGAGGAGAAAGAAAGGAAAATGTAATGTTAAAAAAGAAGAAAAAATATAATACATAACTGTAAATAAAGTTTACTGTAGTCAACTATATTGATAAAACAGTATGTTTGTAAATTTGTATATGTATTCTATGTTATTGTTATGCTTTTTATGCTTTCTATGTTAATGTTATGCTCTTCTAATTTTTCTATTTATTTATTTTTCTATGTGTTGTTAACAAGAATGATTCTGATGAATCATTTATAGAAATAAAAGGTAAAAAAAGTCTGGTAGCTATAGGAAATCCGTACCTGCGAAATGGCATATGATTATTCTGCACGAATCGTTTTCTAATTTATTAACTGTTCAAGGCTTTTTTTTATGCTTTCATTTTTTTTACAAACATACTGTTTTATCAATATAGTTGACTATAGTAAACTTTATTTACAGTTATGTATTATATTTTTTCTTCTTTTTTAACATTACATTTTCCTTTCTTTCTCCTCTTCCTCCTTATACATTTCTCTTATGTTTTCCTCCCTCCCTAACCTAATTCATACTTTCTGACGACAAAACATATTATGGTGACAATAAAAAAAAAATTGAAAAATACACAGATAATAATAACTAAATAAAATTAATATATACAAATACAGTAGAAGTGTTCAATAAATAACATAAAAATGTTGTAAAATAAATAAAATATTAACAAAAACTATTGTATCGATTTCACTCCTTATTGAAAAAAAAAATAAAGCATTAATTTTATCTTATTTTTTTAGTTTTTTCTTATTAATTAATAATGCTATTTAAATTTTGAAATAGCTTTTTTTAAACTATCATTCTTTGAAATAAAGTAAGTTGATTCCTATAGCTAATTGTTAATGAAAAAAAGTACATTAAGTAAATTACCAAAATATTGGTATTCGAATATGTCTAGGATCACGTACTAATAAATAATTATTAAAATATTTTACTAACTTTTGATAGCACTGCATTGTTTATTAAAAATAAATAAATTTCGATTCATATGGGAATGCAAATTTTATATTTTTTAAATATTTTAAAATGTTTGTAGTTTTTTATTATAATTTTTGAGTTATTAGTTATAAGCCAAACTGAATTTCCGGTAGGTCATAGTTCATGAATACTTTTTTGATTTGTCCTGTAAGTTGTGGTGATAATGACAAAAAATTAGGTAAATACTTGACAAACACAAAAGATAAAATAGAAGCACTGGATAAGAAAAATGTTGTCTATAAGTTAGACTGCCAACATTGTCAACAAATATATATAGGCGAAACAGCAAACAAATTAAAAACCAGAATATCACAACATACATCAAACAACAAAAATAGTAAAAAATATTAACATAACAACCCTAGCAAACCATAGTATTAAATCACTACCCACATTTTACTTCAAAAACCCACAAATATTAGCAATAGAACCAAAAACAAACAATAGGAAACTGCTGGAAGCCATACATATAACAAAAAACAATAATAGAACAATAAACTATAAATCAGATACAAAACACTTAGGTACACACTATTCGGACATAATATCCAATATTGAAATTCAAAAAACAACAATAAAAAAAAACACAACAAACAGTCATAATAAGAAATAAGAGGAACGGTACAAAGTACAGTAATGAAACTGAAGATAGCCAAATGTTGATTAGTGTAACAATGAATAAGAAAAGATGTGTAACTTATACAATTTATAAACTGTCATAGACTTCTTGTGCTTTCAGTTAAATTAAAAAAAAAAAAAAACAGAAAAACTTTTAGAAGTGTTTGATAAGACATGAGAAAACTTGCTCTGAACGCCTTCGCAATGGCTGTGAAGAGCACTCACTAAGCGATATGACTGGGAGAGCCCGGGGCTGAAGGTAGATAAGACCAGCGATGTCGCAATGCATTCCCCGATCCAAGGGAGATAGCTTGAGCACTTGCCGTGCTGGCTCTCAGCAAAACTTCTTCTTCGGCGATGTCAGGTTTTCTCGATTCGTCGCTCTGATGGCTATCTCGGCTAAGGCGATAAGCAAAGTAGGCAATCATTTTTATTTACGAACAAACGTCCAGGTAAAGAAAGTCAAAAAATATAGAATCGATGTATATAAGAAACAAACTATAACAGTTAAAACAATAAATCCTAAATATAACAACAATATAGCCATTCTCTTAGGCCTTGAGAGATTGGTAGAACGGAAAGACAAGAAAGTTGCTTTCTTTGTTGACTCACAGGCAGCCATTTTGTCTCTCCAAAATGGATATAATATGAATCCAAATGTCATATGTATTGGAACCGATTAAAGGAAAATGGGACAGAAGTCGCTTTCCAGTGGATACCAGGCCACTGCGGACTCCACGGAAATGATGAAGCTGACAAACTGGCCAGAATAGGTTCTGGAATGATCCAATCAGATATTCCTCTTGGTATGGATTCAACGAAAAGAATGATAAAACAGACCCTCCAAAGTTCACTGAAGGAGAAATATGCGCGAAAAATTGAAGGGCAGAGATGGAGTGGATTGCTTTAAGAAAGTGGCAGGATCCCGAGAGACCTCCCTAGAGGGCAAGCCGTGGCATGCTTTAGAATGCTCACAGGGCATGATTTCCTTCAGAAGCACCTCCAACGCATCGGTATAAAAAATAGTCCGACATGCCCTCTATGTTCCTTAGATATGATGACAGGAGAACATCTTGATACATGTCCAGCATTATAGGACATAAGATGTTCCTTTAATGAAATGGACAGCCCTTATGCTAAGAGTGCAAAATTACATTGGACTGCAAGAGCAGGCACGGCTGATGAAGCAGGCGTTACTTAGGAGTAGGAAAAAAAAAGAAAAAGTGGCAATTTTAAAATGCCAGCAATAATTTTATTAGGATTATTTGTTTATTAATAAATATTACAATCCGTCTCAATAAAGGACATTTATAATAGAGTTCTGAGAGCACATTTACTCCATATTTACAAATTCAAAAAACTAAAATAAAAAAAAAATAAAAAAATAAGGTATAATAAGTAGGTGAAGTAGGTGGTAAAATAGAAGTTGTTTGAAGGAATTTGTGGATGTGGCTTGACATATACATATTCTAATTCTCTAAACAGTTCCTAAAGGAGGTAGCACGAATGATGAAGGTTTTTTCTGTTCTTAGGACTTGCAAAAGAAAAAAACAAGAAGTTGTGAATAACATGTCTTCTAAGGATGTTTCTTTAGGTTGTGTCTACATTTGTAATGTGGCATAAAGCAATTTCAACTCTTCGTAGCCGCTATGTGGAGAATATACTTAGATAATTATATAATTAAATGAAAACTAAGTAGCTAATTATAAAAACCCTTCCACTGAAAATAAATCCGTGACCTTTAGCATTGAGGACATTGATATTTCTTGCCCTAACAGGTAGCCATTCTTTACAGACAGCTTTTCCCCTGTTTTCCTTTGCCATCGGAGCCGGGTCCTAACGAAGGCAGCTATTGAAGGGAATCGGAAGAAGATGAAAGCAATAGCCAGACCTTTAATAAGAGCGGTCGTTAAGCACTGGAGGTGGTTGAGGTAGCGGTGGAGGTGGTAGTGAGCGGTGAGTGGAGTCCATCAAGGATTCCCTTCAGTCCCTTTTCTTTCGTGTTCTTTCTCTACCCAGTGCTTTGTCTCACCCCGATTTATTGTTAGCTCCTGACTTCCAGCTCCAGTCCACTTACTTTTAGTGTGGCCAAGTAATTTCAGCTTACTTGCTTCTTCAATTTCCGCTTTACTTTCTGACATTTAGAGAAGGTTCAAAAATTAAATTTGCTAAGATGAACCAGGCAGTTGATATTATTTTTTTTTTAAATTGTAAAATTTATTTATTCGTTACGTAAATATATATGAAGAGTGATGGAGCCGTGGTTGCTGAACTGGTAAAAGTGCATGTAAAAATGCACTATTCTACAAATATTTTGGTTTAGATTCCAGTTCCGGGAATGCCACTGGTAATAATTTAATTATTAAAAAAATTAATAAATTTAAATAAATCTTCTTAAGTAGCAATTAGCAGCTATACCATGCATCCGTAGGTGAGATTGGGTGATGCCATCCAGACTTTCTGTGCTCCCACAAGAATATACGCCTGTAAAAAGACCACATCATGCGGACTAAGGTTTACATCGTCCATAACGTCTACAAAAAAATATATATATATTCATACACACTTATTGATAGTTGTACGTTGTGTGTGAATATTGACATACAATTAATAAATACACAAATATAATTAGGCAACGTTTCGGAACTTTATTGCTCCCATATTATTTGTATTTTAATATTTGAATATTTGAAAATTAAGAATAAATTCATTGAGCACTAAGTAAATGGTGAAATTATACTTAAATCTACAAATTCCTAAATTTTATTCAGGCAGTTAATATTAATTTATTTTTTCGATACGTCGATATATATATATATATATATATATATATATATATATATATATATATATATATATAAGAGAGGTGATGATGAGGCCAAGATTGCTGAGAAGGTAAAAGCAAAAATGCACTAGTTTACAAATCGAAAGGATTTTGGTTCAAATCCCAGTCCCAATAAATCACAAACATATACGCCTGTAAAAATACCACATCACTCTGCCTAAGATTTGAATATTTACTAATTGACAATATTTACTTACAATTAATACATATATTATGGTAACATTTCGAAACTTTATTGCTCCCGTATTCATGTAAATATTTGAAAATTAAGAATAAATTCATTGAACACTAAGTAAATGGTATCTTATTCAACCTTATTCAAGAAATAAATGGTAGAGTTTACCATTTATTTACTGATAACTAAGGTGATGCTCAATTTTAAATTATTTAAATGAATATGAGAGCAATTAAGTTCCAAAAGTTCCATCGATTAAATAAAAATGTGTTTTGAAAAAGTTGTCCGACACGGCTTAAATCTTTATAAATATTTATCGTCAATCCTAATATCTTGGGTAAAATAAAATAAAAAAGTATCGTAATTGTATAAAAGAATTATAAAACTAAGAAATTACGAATAATCAATTTTAAATTATTTAAATGAATATGAGAGCAATTAAGTTCCAAAAGTATAGCTTTTTATTTAATTGCTGAACCTCAAGTTGTTTATATATAGAAAAATATATTTAAAAGTCGAGAAAATATAAATAATATCATACACAATATATATATATACTTCTTATGAGGGAGCGGAGTAGCTCAGTGGTAGGGCACTAAGCTCCCAATGCTCGAGGCCCTTGGTTCGAATTCTGGCTCATGGCAGAAAAATTATTTGTTTTGTTTCATTAGCCGTGGGGCGACCCTGGGGTAGTGAGATTCTCCTGGGCACACCCAGTCTCTACAAAGTGGATACCCTTAATTAAATAATTGTTTAAGTTGAAAAACCTGGCGGTTGAGCCCAATCCTGGCCCGATTCCCTCGCTGCACAACTGTTGCAATACTCTTAAAACAATACTTTTAATAAATAGTATAAATAATATAATTTTTGTCTGACTGGTTACTTATAGATTACCAAAAACCAAAACTTGTTCACTGTTTTTTTAAAAGTTTTTTATGGTTTTAATGTTTTTTTTAAAATCGATAAAACCCTGAATTAACCTAGAAGTTGAATGAGCAAGGTGTGTTCTACTCTTGTAAGATTTGTATTAAGAATAGTCGATATACAATATTAATTTTTACAAGATATTTTGGCTTTCTAATACCCGAATTAATGACTGACATAAATAAGTCTAATGAAAATAATAACCTAAAACTAACAAAATACGTAAAATTATTGAAAATATTGTATAAAAAAAATCACTTAATTCATGAACTTGATATCTAAATGAAAGATCTACAACAAAACAATGAAGTCTTACTATAATCTTTCTCGCTAAATCATTGAATGAGGAGGAGAAAACATAATCAAAATTATAAAGTTTTTTGCTTACTTATAATATATTATTAATACTATCTTAATAATTCGATACAGCCTATGTATAAAGTTAAAAATATATGTGTATTTTTTTCTAACTACGTTTCCTACTTTACACGTGTTTCCTCCTCCCTTGGAATATAAGCCCTTAAACTCTTAAATCAATATTAACCTCGTACCTCCCGCACTTGAGAGGAAGATCAAAGAAGTTTTGCCTGAAGCTAATCTGCCTTCAAAGGTCCGATGGTTATTTGAAGGTAATATTTTTAGCGTGGGGATTCCAGTAGTCTCCTGAAGATATACGTCTAAAAAGGATATCTTGAATTATTTATGCTTGGATATTTGTGAATATAAGATCACTTTAATATCGTTATTTTTATCGAATATCTCTTTTGAGATAAGCCGAATGAATATTTACTCAGGGACTTAGGACATCTCGTATTTATTTTTAAACTCCTCATAAAATGATGCCACTGATTGAAATTGGATTGGTGTGGATATATCAATTAGTTTATGTAATATGCTTAGATATTTAATAATTTCATGGTTGCATTTTTTTTCTTTGTACATTTGTTGAACCTTTATATTATTTTCAATTTTTTTTTTTTTTATAATCTGGATCATTGATTAAATAAAGATGTGTTTTTATTAAGTTCTCCGACACGGCTCAAATCTTTATAAATATTTATCGTCAATCATAATACCTAGTGCAAAATAAAAAAAATTACTTGTGTAAAAGAATTATAAAATAAATAAATAAATTCAATATAGTAATAAAAAACTAAGGTGCGTGTTTTAGACTACTACACAATAGAAGTAAAAACAAAAACAAGGCGAGATTATTAATATGAAATATAAATTATAAATAATATGTCATTATAAAGAGGATGAAATACTGAACAATTCCCTCGCTTACAGTATGCAAGTTCGATTTAGTTAGTTTCTGAGGTATTTTAATCCATACATTTAATAAAACTCGTAATCATTTGGTTTTCGACACCATTTTCCCTTTTCCTATGTTTAGCACGGCGCAGAGTGGAAAAAGTAAACGAAAACTCGCGACATCTACTGATTCTTTTTTTTTTTAGGATTCCAAAAATTAGATAAACTGTTCTTTTGATATCTTCTGGAATCCGTGAGGATGTTTTCAGTTGAAAGAATATACACATTTTTCACTGTTTTTATTGAATACTTCAATCAAAGAAAAAATAATAATAGATTTAGCCGATTTCGCGAGTTTTCTCTTACTCATCTCACTGAACTGCGTCGCGTTAAGAAACTATTTTGAATAATAGATTTTTAGAAAGAGGATGTAATTCTGAATATCTCCCTAATAATATGCAGGTCCGATTTATTTTTTGAGATATTTTAATCTATATGCAATAACACTTCAAATAGTCGACTCCAGCCGGCTTTACCCTCGAGCGCTTTACACATCGGAGATCAGACGCGTTAATCTAATTCACTCTCCACAATAAAATTGCAAAACGCGCCTAAAGAAGTTTTAACTTCTATAAAGTAAATAACATGGAGAAGGAAGATCAATAAAGAACTGCTTACAGTAACTGGTCGATCAATGATTGACCAGAGACCATACAGAATCAAGAAATATGCTGCAGAGCTGAATACAGCAAACAGGAAAGAAATAGCAATAGATAAAAATGGCCGAAGACTGGTTTAGGTGATCAAATATTTACAAGGTAAAAAAAAATATTAAATTCAAAAAAATATATAAAAACATGTATAACTGAAAAAAAAAAAAATACTTTTTAAGGTTTTCCTGCCATTGCTCTTACATTGGCCATATATTTAAAGCATACTGAATATGTAGAACTTATTTCAAATAAGACATTTTTATTAAATGTAATATTATGATTATACATTTTTATTTAAGATTAGACCTGTTGATTCAGGGCCAAAGTATTGATTATAAAAAAAAATCATTAGGTCGCTTTTATTTCTTTATAATTTTTATATTTGTGATTTATATATATATATATATATATATTTTTTTTTTTAAATAGTCAAATTTATTTTTTAGTTAAAAATTATTTGGACATTTTTTTTTTTCTTTCTTCATACTTCCATCCACACCTGTTATAGTATTGACAACAAGCAGATATGATCTCATTGCAAACAAAGTTGGCATTTATGGCATGAGGAAGATTAGTACCCAGCAGTACCTCTTCCTTGTCTTCCTTTATCTACTTCATAATTTAGGAAAGGAGATCTCTCATCCAGCTCCTCTTTAGTCGTCTCCTGATGAGCATGTCAGCTGTGACCATGTCGTTGATGAGTCCGTGTAGTTTAAGATGAAATCAGGAGTAGATAGTACGTATGTGTTAGTCGATAGTCGGTTGTTGTAAGTCAGTATGTAAAGTTTTGTTGTTTACGTACCAGGGAGATGCTGTTATTATTCTTAAAATTTTGGATTGAAACGATTGTAGTTTTTGTAAGTGCGTCTTTTTTGTATAACTGTAAATTTGTGAGGAGTATGTCTATGTGGCGTTGAGTAGGTAAGTGTACCTATTTAGTTTTTGTCTGATTTTCAATTTTGATTTGGAAAAAAGTATAGTATTTTCAGTCGTTTGTTCAAAGTCTTTCCTCTCATTTTGACATGTAGAAATTTAAATTGAAAAATTAATTACTTGTAAAAAAAAAAGTAAAGTAAATGCATAAATAGAAATTTCAAGTCTTGTGAATGCCTAAGTTGGAAAAAAAGTAGACTAAATTTAAAAAAAAATTAAATGAGAAATTAAATTAAGTAATAATATTTAAAAAAAACAAAATAAACACTAAATCATCTACATACTATACTATACATCTTTTGTTGTATTATTTCTTATATGTAAAAGGTACTGGTTTTTATCATTCTACCTCAACTTGGGAAACTGGAAAATGTCAAACAAATATCTTTTATAAAAATGTCCTTTGAAAAGTTTCGAAGCGCACCAGTGATTAAACTCAAGAGTCACGCTTGGATTTCTCCGATACTTCGCCCCAAAGCCAACCTCCCGATAGCCCAACTTCAATATGACCAATAAAAACTATGGAAAAGGGACATGGATGTAAACTTGTAAAAGAAAAACAGAGCCAACCGCCGACAAATGGGAAAAGTTGCTGCTCACGGTTGTCTCAGAGGCGTTCAACACTTTGTTCGCCGGTGGCTGCACTGCGGTAAAGTTCATCCGGCCTCTTCACACTGTCCTTATTCTTATTTATTTCAACCACGTAACGTTCTTAAATTCCAAAAGTCATATCAATAATGTTGGTTGTTGTGTCTTTTACAAAAGATTAACCGCAATTAAATTCAATATAGATACTTATTTTTTAACTTTTTTGAATTTGAAGTTCTAGAATATTTGTTCAATTGCGAAAGGTACATATCCAAAAAAAATAAATAATATATATAAATGTACATATATGTACTTACATAGGCTTCAGGGGGTGAAGAGGACGATTGTTCCGTTCGATAAAAATGTTGAGGGAACGAGAATATTGTCCCCCTCCCCAATAATTTGAGGTAAAAATAAGTTAAAATTAATAAAAAGTAAACTACATGTATCGATACAAAATCGATCAAAGAAATAAGAAAAGTCGACTAGCTGGGCTATGGCTTATAAATAAGTATGTAACTATTTTATCATGATCTGTATATTTCTATTATTTAAATTTTCAATTATATTCAAAGGTAATAATACATGAACATATCTTAGGATTTTATGATTCATTGACCTCTAGTGTGGAAACCTCCATTTTCACGTGATTTTCTGATAAATTGTCTGCGGTCAAGTTGGGAAAAATATATTTAATAAATACAAGTATAAATATATTTTATACAGAATGTTTTTATATACATTTTCAGATAACTAGTTAGGCTGTGAAAACATTTTATCTTTATTAAAATTATACATTTTTAGCTGGAAAAGATATAGAAATGTACTTAAGTTATGAAGGCTTGTTCTCCGTTCGGCTCGCCTATGTTGAATTTTTACTCTTAATATAAATCTTTTTTTTTGTCTCTCGCCCCTGTAATAAAAATGGAAAGTCAGGGCCTTTGTATACTTATACATAATATCTTGACGATGTATTGGCTTTTTGATCTCTGGTTACATTAAAGATGGAAGTCTCTACAAAAATGAAAAATAAAACATAATAATATCAATAAAATGCATTGTATGCATTGTATATATATGCATAGTATAGTAGTACTCGATGGAACGCCGCTATATCAAGTTTATAAAATTTGAATAAATAATTTATGAAAAATATGTATCACAGCCATTCATATTGAATTTATTAACAAATATTCTCCTTGTTGATGAATGGAGCATGTAGCTCGGAGAAATTCAGGAAACCTCTACACCACAATGAGTGCCTCAAAGACAGACAAGAGACCACGAAGAAGGCCAAAACCAGATAGATAGATTGAATATTCAAAGATGCCGTAGATCTACCTGAGAATAATTTGTAAGGAATAGCCAATCTTTAATAAGAAACTAAAAAAATAATAATAATAAACAAGTAAATAAAAAAAAGTAAATATTAGATATTCCTTTGCCACTATTTTCGTAAGGGGAAAACGATACAGACGTAGAAGGCTGGTTACTGCGACAAAAGATCTATTAACCTGATTTTTTAAGTTAAAACTTCTTTAGCCACGCTTTGCACTTTTTTTATAAAGAGTGAATTACACCGGTCTGTCAGATTTCCGAGGATATAACTAGTGTTGCCCATAATAAGTCTTGGTATTGCACTTTGCAATAGCCTAACTGTTGCAAGACCAAGACCAAGAGTAGTAAAAAAAATCGATTTTTTGAATATAAATTAAGGCAAAATACTTGTTAATACTGTAAATTTTTGTTACTTAAAATTACTATATGTAAAAAATTGGTATAACCAATATACTTTTGCATTTAACTCTTCTAATTTATATGGGCTTAGTTAGGTTTCTCCTATATAAAAAAATACAGTAATATCTCTATAGTAATAAGCTAATGTGTAACTGCAAGCCTGTAGCGAGACTCTTGCACAAGACCAAGTCCGACTGAGTGCGCAAGACCAAGACTCTTCTTGGTCTCGTATTTGGACAACACTAGTTTTAACGCCCGGGTAAATTCGGCTAGAATCGACTAATTGAAATGTTTTTACATATGGATTAAAATATTCAGATACAGAATAATCGGGCCTGCAGACTGTAAGCGAGGAGGTTGTTTAGCATTTCATCGTATCTGTAATTGGCTATAATTCAAAATTGTATCTTTACGTGACGCCGTGTCAGAGAGGCGAATAGGAAAACAATAGTGTCGAAAACTTAATGATAACGAGGTTAGTTGAACATATGGATTAAAATATTTCAGATACTAAAAATCTGACCTACATACTTTAAGTGAGGGAAATGTTCATCCTCTTTGTAATGAGCTATTATTTATAGTTTATATTTCATATTATTAATCTCGCCTTGATGTTTTCACTTCTATCGTGTGTTCTAAAGCACACACCTTATTTTTTTACTTTCCTACCTGAAGAAGATTCTCCAACTTGGAACGTTTTTTATTCTCACCATCACTATGCGACATTTAAATATTAATTTGGGTTTTCTCTCTAAATTATTATTTAAACTTTAATGAACTCTCAAGTTAATTTTTTTCCTTTTGATTAATTTTATTCTCGAAATTTGATTTTGTTCTCTTGAAGTTATTTTTTCTCTCTGAAGTTAATCTTTATTATAGAAGTTTTTTATTTATGTTTTGTTTTTGATGAACAATTTTTTATTTTTCACTAAATATTGTATTTATGTTTTATTTTATTTCACTGCATTTGAATAATCTTTTTTCTTCTCATTTGTTTTTTTATCTTTTATCTCAATAAATTGTAAACATTCAAAAGGGGATTTTTTTATTTTCCATTTTTTATTTATTGAAATATTTTTATATTTTCTTGTGCATGCACATTTTTTATGTTTACAGGTCTCATTTTATTTACTCCTCTTTTCCCTTTATCCCAACGTTTTTAATTTTACTCAAGTTTTCCCCACCATTGAGGAAACGCATCGGGGAAAGATCTGTACTTCAATTTTGAAGTACCCGTGGCCCCAACACTACCTATACTAGGTAAGGAAAGTATGTGATCGCTTCAAATTTCCGTTATTCGGTTTTCCACGGACCTATACGTTTCAGAGCTCCCTGAGTCCGAACAAAAATTTTTAGCCATTGGTCCTGTGTGTCTATGCCAAGATTTTCTCGGGAACTACTGAATCAATTTTATTGCTTCTTTTTTTATTTTGTAGGGTTTTGACTACTGACGCCTGTGACAGAAATTGGGTGCTCCATGCGCAATAGCTGCTGCGCAATAAATTAAAAACCTGTTTTTATATAGACTGTAGCGCGAAAACGGCTCTAACGATTTGGATGAAACTTTCCTATAATGTATTAATAATTTTCTTTTCAATTTTCGTACGTGGACTAAATTCCTGAAAAAAATCAGAAAAAAATTTATAAATAAGAGAAAAATGTTTTGGGGCCAAACTAAATATATATTCTATGGTAAAATTTCTGAAAAGATGGTGAAATTCCCTACAAAACGATATAAAAATCGTTCATTTCCGGACAACTATTAACGAAGTTACAGCTATTCAATTTCCAATATAAGATTATGGGCACATATCCTGGTGTCAGAAAGGGATGAATGAGAGAAAAAATATATGTTAGTGAAAATAAGAAAATCTGTTGCCCGCATCACACAAGCTTCACTATCACCTCTACTTTTAATAGAAATTATTGTTTGACAAAATTAGGATATGGCAAAAAGTTTTTGATTAATAATATTAGAGGGTATTGAAATTTTTACACTGCCTTGAAATTTTTACATTACCTTAAGCCGGTTTACATTGATTTAGTTTATCAAATAAATCGTACTCTAATCTTTTGTTTGATCAATTTTCAGGAAGGTAAATCTAATTCAATTTTTTTCATTTCTTGTTGGACATATGTACAGATATAAAAACTTTTCTGAAATAGGTAGGAAAGTCGAGTGAGTGGACACACCAGATGTTTTATCTCGTTTTCTATCACTGAGAAGGTTGAGGAAATCAATTGTCACAATGAGACTCCATTCAACCGAACTGTTCTTTCACCTCTTCCTTCTTTCCTTATAATTATCATGGTTTTAGTTTTTTTATATTATATAGTTCTTCTTGAAAGAGGAGTTCGCCTTCCTGAGCGAACAAAGATAAAAGGATTTATATAAGGTTTTAGATTCTGTACATCATTCACAAATGTATGATATAGACACTGTGACAGCTTTTTTTATCCAAAACCTATTTATATTTCCAAAATTTTAGATTTGACAAAGAATGAAATACATGTAAGATATAGTTTCGATGTATATGCTTACTATTAATTTAATTACTACGTCGTTCTTTACAATCACTCACAACGCTCATTAACAGTAATTAGATACTAAATGTTACCTTGTCTTTCAATCTAATTTCCGAAACGGGAGTGCCCCGACGGGAAACTGGAGGGGGCTCAAAAGTTAGCTAAATGGATGAATGACTCTAATTAATCATGTCTTGAGTCTCTCTGAACTCAATGAGGGACAGGCTGTATGAGGTCTTGAGTACTGAGTACAGGTGTTTCGGAGGGCTTTCTTACCTGCCTTGGGTTTGACTTACCCTCTATTACACGGTTAAATTAATATCATGTCAGGGCTATGTCCCGAATTATGAATACACATCTGGTTAATCAGTCCTTGATCGCTAGTAATTAAACTTAAGGAACGGTATTAACATAATTAAACGGTTATTCGATCGTTATGCTTTAGTAAGTTCCCATAATAGGACTCCCCTAACATTTTATACTTGACGACACACATATAACTGTCTTTTGTTGTTTATAACTTGATATAAGGGTGTTTTTTGCTTCCTCACTAACGAAGGTAGGGAAGCATTGTGTTCGTGCGAGAGATTAAAAAATATTTTTTGCTCAGAATCGAAAATTTTCACTCGCGTTTTACGTTTCAGACATCAAGGATCAAATTTGGTTCGGTGTCTGTTTGTCTGTCCGTCCGTCTGTCTGTCTGTCTGTAGTCAAATCGATGTGACGGGCATATCCTCTAGTACCGTTCCTCCTATCTTCATGAAATTTTCAGGGATTATGCTGATTGGTGCCTAGACGTCGATGCCTAGGTCCCATATCAATTTTATCAAATTCCACCCAGCACTTCCGCTTACGCAGGCGCAAACGTATATTTTTAGATATGCCAATATTTCAGAAAGGGCTTCTTCGATTTGGCTCAAAGTTAGATAAAAGGTAGACTTTGGTGAAAAAATAACGTAGTGTCAATTTTATTGAATTCTATCCACCACTTTCTCTTATATATGCACTACTAGCCCGCTGTCCGCCGTTCGCGCATTTTTTCCGAAACTACTGGACCGATTTTTTTTAAATTTGGATATAAAATCAGAGGTCACCAGAGGATGATCATCCTTCAACGACATTACTATTTAATATATTATAGGTCACCGATTGTTTTATGTTTTCACGAGATTTTTCATTGTCAATAAAAATCGCATAACTTCAACATACAAAAAGTATCGCTTATGCCCTTATATAAAATAAATAATTACTTTTTTTTTCTCTTATGCCAGTCTTTGTTCATTTGGCCATCCGACATCTTGCTGCCCATTATAATTTAGGGTTTCTAATATATATATATGAAAATATTTTTTCTCTTATGTCAATCAAGGCAGGACATGCGTCTAGATGGTCTGCATCCATTGTTCCTTGATGACCAATTACAGTAGATCCTCAGCCACGCCTATCTGACTCTGCAGATAGTCGTGACCAGTGGCCAGGCGGAAGCAGGCAACTGCATCTCTTCTCGGCAGTTCAGCTGGAATCGGATTATCCTTCAACCACTCGTAACGCTTCCCTTCCACTTTGCCCAAATGTGCTTTTCTTATTTCTTCCTTCACTACCATCTTTACCATTCGTCGTAAGGTTTAGGATGTATCGGCTGATGCAAATCTGTTCCTCGCTTGGCAAGAATATCAGCCTCAACGTTTCCCGGAATCCCGTAATGGCTGGGGATGCACTGTAGGATCACATTGGTGTCTCGAAGTGTCACGTTGGAGAGGAGGAATTTGCATTCCAATGTACCACTTGATAAACATTCATTCGTGTTTGTAACTGCGAGGATGGCTGCTTGGGAGTTGATGAAGAGAGCAGCACTCTGGTCCCGCCTTCCAGACAATGTTCTTAAGGCTATGAGGATCGCCGCTATCTCACCGTCGAAATACGTTCCATGTTTACCCACCGCAGAGCCGATTTGGAATTCCCTTTAGTAAATCATTTTTAACGGCTGATTAAGCTGATCCATCGGTATAGATATGGAGGCAATAGAAGGAGGGTACTTTTGAGGTATAGTTTCTAGTGTTAATGTACACAATTACTTTATATACACTAACAATGCATACAAAATATAAAGTTTCATTTTAAGATTTTTTTTTAAATTTTATTTTTACACTCATACCTATCAGAAATACTACCAGTGAGTATGCAGTCGTGGAAGATGCAGAAGGAAGAAGACAGTAATAAGACATATAAAAACCATATTTTTGATCAAGAACCAGAAAAGTCAAATTCAAAAAGAGCAGATGGTCGATACAAGAAAAAATATAAATAAACGAAATATTAAAATAAATATGACCAACATAATTGGTAATTGGTTGACTGTCGTGGATAATGAAGAGAAGAATAGTTGGGGTGCTCAGTCAAAAAGGAAGGCAAAAAAATAAATTATAATATTTATTTTTTACATATGCCGACGTTTCGACCTGAAGTTCAGGCCTTCATCAGGGCTTTCTCCTTAAGTGTCAAAGTAGAATTTTTTAGAAGTAGAAGAGAAATCAGGGCTTTCTCCTTAAGTGTCTTTTTGCCTTCCTTTTTGACTGAGCACCCCAACTATTCTTCTCTTCATTATCCACGACAGTCAACCAATTACCAATTATGAATCTATCCACACGGGGCCATTCTCCCCTTGACACTTAAGGAGAAAGCCCTGATGAAGGCTTAAACTTCAGGTCGAAACGTCGGCATATGTAAAAAATAAATATTATAATTTATTTTTTTGTCTTCCTTTTTGACTGAGCAACCCAACTATTCTTCTCTTCAAATATGACCAACGATTATTATTGTAATTCTTTTTTTTTTTTTGAGTATTAATAATCCTGATAAAGAAAAATACAACTATAATATCTACCTTTAAATTGTGTTTTGTCTTCTACAGAACCGCACGTCCAATAAAGAATCATTTGTGACTCGCCACAAATTACTGAATAACTTTCAGGAATCAGTAGCAAAAGTAAAATTTATTTTCATTTCCTTTTCTTAACTAACTGCTTAGGAGAGAAAAAAAAACGTGTGATGACAACTCTTGGATGCAATAAATCAGAAGTAAACATTAATTTTCATCATACTAAAATTTTTACTGATATGATTATTTATTTTTTTTTTTTGGCTTTAAGACTTGTAAAAGCAAGTCCTATTTTGCCAGCAATTTGTTTATAATTATGATTCAAATTATTTATGATTATTTTTAGTGTTGCCCAAAATCGGTCTTAGTCTTGCACTTTGCAAGACCAAGACCAAGGCCGCCTAACTGTTGCAAGACCAAGACCAGGACTGGTAAAAAAAATCGATTTTTTAAATAAAAATTAAGGCAAAATAGTTACTAATACTCGAAAATCTTAGTTACTATATGTAAATAATTGGTATAACCAATATAGTTTTGAATTTAATTCCTCTAATTTCTCATTCAGGCTTAGTTAGGTTTCTGCTATCTACAAAATGCAGTACTGTAAGACTGTTGCGAGACTCCTGTGCAAGACCAAGACCATGACCAAACTGAGTTTGCAAGACCGAGACTCGTCTGGGTCTCGCATTTGGGCAACACTAATTATTTTGTAGTAGCAGGAATGATAAATATTAGGTATTGATTTAAAAATAAGAGGAAAAAAAATGTCACATTTTCGCTGCTTCCATTTTCACTACCTAACCTTAATGCTGTCCCCAATCATAAAAAGGTTCCTCGCACAGAGTATACTCTATATATATATACTATATAGTGTATCGGGGAATACGAAATAAATATTAATTGACCTACTAGTTGTTGCTTCATCAAGAAAAAAACGTGACATTTTGAAATATGGTGACCATATAAAGCTCCTTAAAGCTTCTTCTGGCTCGCTTAAGATGAAATACACGGACATACACAAAGCTGATAGAGCATAAACCGATCAATCACGGTGGCACCTCTTTCCTGATGGATACTTCCTTTTCTCCTTCTTTTTCGTCCGTTTTCCCTTTCCATCGCCTTTGAAAGGCCGTTGCCATTGGGAAGGCCTCCTTTTGATAATTTCTCAGTAAATTTTACTAAATAACAACAAGCCTGCAGAGAACTATTTTACCGACCACAGCAGTAGAAATTCACAGTGCTGCAAAATTTCTTATGTAACGGGTTCCAATTAAGTAACCGAGTAGTTACTGCGTGAATGTTAGCTTAATGAATAGTTCAGTCTTCTTATCTTAGGGACCTAGATAGTCTAGAAAATTAAAGGGATTTTACGAACTAAGAAAATCTAGAGAATTTAATAAAAAAAAAAAAAAAAATGGAGAAATCAGATAATTTTGATAGTCAGAAGACGCGAGTGAATGTATTCTTAGTAATGGAAGTTACAAATATTTCACATAATAACGAAAATACACAAATATATATACGACAAGACAAATATATCATTAATTTTCATTTTATTTTTTTAATAATTGTTTATTTAATTAAATTATATTATATTAAATTTGCTGAATACTAATTAAATTTAGTACTGAATTTTATTAAGTTAGGATCCTTCCGACTTCCTCAAAACTTTATTAGTCAAAAGCAATTACCATTATTTCTTAACGTTTCACAGAATTTTCCTCATCTTAGGAAACTCTCATTAATAATTTCCAGAAACACGCTCCTTTAACCAAAATTACAAATTCATCTCATATTTTGTAATAACATGATATTTGTAATAATGCCAGAAGGGGTCTCTAATTGGAACTTGTTTAAAACAGGAAGTTCCGATGATGAGGAAAATTCTTCGAAACGTTAACAAAACAATGATAATTCGTTTTTGAGAAATTAAATAAAATTGTAAGGAAGTTTAATTGAATGGAATGAAAAAATAATTTTATTCTGCGACTACAGTACCCTAAGAATAATGACAGATTTACAAATTTACGGGTCTTAAATTGTTGAAATTTATTCTAATAGACATAAGATAAGACATCACACAAATCAAATGATAAGTGTATTTAATTTATTAGTTCTAATTATATTCTTAAAACTATTAAATTAGAAACAATTCCTGTTCGAATAAAGCCAATATATATTTAATTAATGTTTTAATAACACAAATAATTAACAAGTGCTTTTAATCGTCCGTATCATAATTTTTATTTATTTTAATTCAATTCACTTAATTTGTTATTTAGCCATCTTCATCGATCTCTTTGAAATATTTTAATATTAATATTTAAGCTTAAATAATATTTTCTTAATAATCATTAATTATAATTTTAAATAATATTTTAGTTTATTAATAGTGAAATAGAAAAGGGAGGAGAAAATAAGAAAGAAAAGAACACAAAAAAGATGGATAGAGTTGGAAGGATAATAAGAAATAATAAGGAAAAATAGGAAAAAAAAATAGTTCTATGTTACTATTCTGTTATTTAATTGTTAAAGATATCTTACGTTAATAAATTAAAAGAATGTTATTGTTGTAATAAACTGATGTTAGGTTACTGTATTTAGGAGGCATCGCTTTCTAACATGTATGACGTAACAATTAGTTGCTACTTAAAATATCTGTGAATCTCTTCACTCCTCTTTATATTTTTTTTCCATAGATTTAATCCATAAGTTATTAGGTTATATGAAATATAAAAATCTTTATTACACATGTTAGAAAAATTCAACAAGCTCGTCTATTTTGTTTTTGTTAACTATGGTTACATTTTCGAAATTAAATCAGTTAAAATAATATCATGAGGTAAAATATCATTCTTGAATGGGTGCCTAATTGAGTCACACATCACATGAAAAACAATTTATTTTTGTATTTGTATTTAAACAATGAGTCTATCACCAGAGGTCCGCAAAACAATTTAGACATTAACATTACATCACCCAACTTTTCATGTTGTTAGAATAAAATTTTATAAAAATTCAATATCGTCAAGACTATTTGTTGCTTCTCTGATATTAGGAAAGATTATTAAATCAATAAATTAAAGTGATGCTCATTCTTCTCATAAATTTTCTGGGTTTTTGAAGTGAAAACTTTTTTAGGCGCGTTATGAACTTCTTTTTAGACAGTGAATTAGATTGAGCCGTCAGATCTCCGATGTGTAACGCTCGGGTAAAGTCGACTAATTGAAGTGTTTTTGCATATGGATTAAAATATCTCAGAAAATAGAAATCGGACCTGCATACCGTAAGCAAGGGACATGTTCTTCATTTTATCCTCTTTGCAACGGACTATTACTCAATATTATATGTTAACGCGATGCCGTGTTAGAGAGACGAAAAGCGAAAAATAGTGTTGAAAACCAAATAATTACGAGTTTTATTGAAGATATGAATTAAAATATCTCAGAAACTTAAAATCGGACCTGCATACTGTAAGCAAGGGAAATGTTAAATATTCCATCCTCTTTATAAGGAGCTATTATTTATAATTTATATTTCATATTATTAATCTCGCCTCGTTGACGTTTTCACTTCGATCGTTTGGTCTAAAGCATATACCGTAGTGTGTTTTTTTTTTTTATTAACCTCTTAGCCAAAGAAGAAAATATAGTAAGAAAAACTAAATGAGTAACAAGACTAAAAAATAAAGTTTTAAAAGAAGAGTGTGCTTCTTATTTCTACTTTCTGTCCCCATTTCTTTTTATTTCGCTGTACCATTATTTTTTATTTTAATTTGAGATGGAAAAATATTATGTCGTTAGCTTTTTTTTGTACAATAAAACTTTACTCCCATGAATAAAAATTTAAAAAATCGCCATTTATTAAATTTATTTTGAATTCAAATAACAACGATACAGTATAGCATTTTATTCTTCTGGTATGCTTTAATATAAAATAATTATTGGATTGAGAAACATTGCCTAAATTAGTTAGTGTCAAGTAGGTATAAACTGGATAAAAAAATTAAAGAGTTTTAAGAAATATTAAAAAAAAAAATTAAAATTACAAGCAGAAATATGAATATACGAATGTGATTAAAATTTATTTGAAACTCCTCCCTATCTATTTTTTTCTTATAGTTACTATAACCGATTGAATAGCTGTTGACAATTACTATTACATTTTTACTTTAGTGAGTAAAATAATTTTTTATCTTTTTCGATACTGAAAACGTTGATAGGTATTATGAAAAATGTTTGTCACTATATTTCACAAGATTTTACGAGATCCACAAAAAAACAGACAAGTTATAACAAAGGTTACAAACTTTACCCATTTACCGATTTATTCGAAGTTTTTTTTTTATGAAAAAGAGAACCGAAATTGGAAAAAAAACGGGCGTGGACCTGACACAAGGAAAACAGGAGAAAATAAAAGCTTCCTCGAATCTCCCTCCACTTCATCATTCCTCTCGGTTTTCCATTTTCCTTGAATAATAAGCTAAGAAAAATTTCTGAATATTTTACTTTAGAATTTTAAGGACGGTTAATTTTCATTGATCCAAAAAATGTTAAAAATGGTACTGGATCATTTTCTCACTAGTACCTAACTTTCCTCAAACTTTGAGCTAAATCGAACAAACCATTTTTGATATATCGTAATACATATATAGGCATATAGAAGCATATTGTAATACTTGTAATTTCTCCTAAAAACCAACAATAAGTTGGTGGAATTAAATGGTATTGATAAAGGGTCGCCCAATAATCGTCAGAGATAAATGAATTGTCAAGGTAGGACACGGGTACCCAGAAGGGGGTTTCATGGACAAACATTTTTGAGGGTAGCATATTTTGACGGGCTTCTGAATTTTTGATTGGGCGCATTTTGACAGCGTTATGAATTTTTGGAATGAAAAATTTCATACTAATGGATATGGAGAAAATATGAAACAGACCGCAGCAAGTGTAATTGTGTATGATCTACGATTATCCTAATTCTACCTTCACTTGCTCTGTTTTTAAGAAAAGATAAGCAATAAAATATCTTAGGAGTGGAAGGAGGAGTGGGTGGGGGAGTTGATTCTTGCACCATCGATCTTGGGGGAAGGGGAGAGGGGATGGGCACTCCTGATCTATGACCAGCCAGTATATCCTTTAAAATCGGATCTTTAGTAGTCGGTGTAGAGGCCCTTTATATGAATGTGTCAACAGACTGACACAGAACTAAAGTTGTTCCTTGCTGCCCTCAATGTAAAATGCGAATGTAAAATTTCGATTCTCAGCACAAAAATGTTTCAACCTCGTACACAAAAATTTCTTTAATAAGCTTCCTAACCATCGGTGGTGAGGAAGCAAAAATAAATAAATAATAGATGAAAAACTAAATAAGAGAAAATGTTTCATTGCTTCACAAAGGAATTTCGTGGGACTGAAATTATTTAAATTACTAAAGATCGATAAATTCCACGGAATTTAACACATGTAAGAACCTTTACTTTGGAACCGGGATAGCCGAGTGGGCTAAGGTGCTTGCAATAGTTATATAATCAAAGTTAAGCAATGTCAAGCATGGTATACTTGAAGAGGTAAATCCCTGAATGGGGTGAGCGTTCATTAAAGAAAGCCACACTTCCCGAACTACCACCTTCTCCCCGGGGTATGTGAGTCTCGTCATACTACTGGAAGCAACTCACACCGACCGGGTGTAGGACTGATGACCCTATCCCGTATATCTAAATTGCGATATGGTCTTCAAGGACATCAGTAACCCATGTGAGGTTTGGTCTAAGGCCGGTCTGTTTCTGGGAAAGAAATAAAGATAATCGTATTCCTCCTCACTATGAGAATCCATTGATATCTAGACCTATTTGTCACTTTTCTTAAATCCGAGTGTCGGAGGAAGGGACACTGTCATATAGGCACAAAAGGGATAGGTTATGGAGCTATGGTTGGCCTGCCGCTGCACCATGGTCCGAAGCAACTTGAGATTGAGTGACCCCGTCCAAGCTGTTACTTTTGCCCCATCCTCCCAATTCATCGAATTGCCTCTACCACTTACGCCGGTCTCTGCAGAACTTATTCTAAAACGAACAGAACATCAAAAACCATGTACATAATTTTTTTTTTTCAATAATTCCAGACATTCTGCATACAGCGGAAATGCATTATACAGCAGAAAGATGAATGCAGGTTATACTAAATAACGATCAATACATTGTAGATTAAACTAAATTTTAGGTCTAATACACCGTTTTTATTTCATCTTGAAAAACCAAAAAGAGTTATTCACAATCCAATACTTTCAGTTACAATAAAATAAATAAATGAGAAAGTCATAGAATAAAAAAAAAATACAATTGAAAAAAGTTGAGTTGTTTCTTATCAGAGGGTTCATGGTTGCTTGATAAGGCTCCAGCTAATGCCCTTAAAAGGGCCAGAGCGGCCCTGATCCACGGACCCAAAGCAACGGCAAAAAGTGGCAGGGCACAATCAACAAGTCGGCGCTACAGTCCGCTTTATCCGCAACCTCTAAATCCCGTCCTGCGGGCTTTTGATTACATCACTCGCCAGATTTATGGTTTGTGGCCGAGCGGGATAATGCATCATACCACCAGTCCCATAATTAAGCCAGATACTCTTAGCTGGTTAGTGTGGAATGTGTGTTAATTATTTTCATCAATTTTAATTAGAACAGATAATTATATAGACGTAGCTTTGCTGAGTAAATAAAATAGATTTATCTTTTATTTTCTTCTGCTAATTACAGTTGAAAATCTATATAATGAGGTGGGTACAGATAGGTTGGGGAGCTTTACATGGCTAAAAACATATGCGTGGTTATCTAGAAAGAAAGTAAATTTAATTATGGGACATTCAGTCCCCTCAGGATAACTACAATGAACAGAAAAATGACAATTATCTGGTTATTGTGAATAATTAAATGACAATAAAAAAAAATTAATTTACAGAGTTGTCTAATCTTTGTATTAAAATGAAGAAACATGTAAATTTTTCATAATGTTAAAAATTCTTAATATTAAAAATAAACACGCTATAGTAAACATATGATCTTGGAGTAGACATGTGAATTTAAAGATGATTACATACGGGTGAGTTCACGTATTTGTACAAATAAGCAATATGGCACATACATAGATATCTGCAAGATATCGGTAGTGTGTAACTGACACCTCAAAGTACAAATTAACTTTATTTTACATATATTTGGAAGATTGATTGCTGAGGAGATGGAAAAACAAATTATGTTTAAAAGAGGTCAAAGATACGTATTTTCGTAAAGAGGTTGGTAAGAATCCCAAAACGAGGCAACACGTATGACAAAGGATTTTTTAAAGGAAATAGTTCTATGAGAAGGAATGAAACATTTGAGGATTGGGACCTCGTGTTGAACAAATGACAAGGGGAACAATGAGTAAAGAAATCAAGAAGATAAAAAGGTTTTTTTGGTTGTAAAGGTTAGGAAAAGGTATACAACTACGAAATATTGCCGTCGGAAAACTGGAAAGAGCCACTTGAACTCAGCATTGCAACTGGGGACTCCAAGTGTGAATCTAATGAAACAATTCATTATCTATTGGTTGTCACCCTTTTATTGATTAGGAATGCCAACATTTATTTTATATGTTTGTCACAAAATGAATATCAACTCATACAGATGAGAGAATATTTTACTATTTATTATTATTATCCATATTACATCAGGATCATCTTCACACCGTATCATTAGGCTTTAAAAAAGAATTTTCGTTAATAAAACGAATTATCAAGATTTCTATGATGTGAGCTAGGGATGGGCTATCGAAGGCTCAAAATCGATATTAATATCGGCATATAACAATCGATACAATAAAAATATTGTACTTGAAATATCGATAGTAGATATTTTATCGATATTATTAACATTTTTGATATATGAATTTCAAATATTGATTCTCTAGCACATAGGCTTATAAAAAAAAATGTTATTTTCCTCTTTAAGGTAATTAATTTACCTACGACTCCACCTGGACAAACGTCTAACTTGGAATCCTCATACTAAACTGAAACGACAAGAAACAGCTCGAAGTTTCCGACTACTGCAGCATTTACTAGACAAACGCTCTAACATTCCAATTAATTACAAAAGAATCATTTACATGATTATAATAAGGCCTATTTGGACTTACTCCACTAAACCAACGAATTCCTCTCGCATCCGATCCTTAAAATCCAAAATCCTTCGTAAAATTCTCAATGATCCTTACTTTGTTACAAATAAAATCATTCATACGACCTTAACGTACCATATGTCTCCGGTTTAGCCCAATCCAGATATCTATCCTTCCATAACGAACTCCAAAACCATTTCAATACTCTCATTTCAAACCTTGCTTCCTCTTCGATACCTGATAACCCTCCAAGGCGTCTGAAAAGAATATGGCCTCATGATCTACTTATATAAATATATTATTAGTGTGATACCAATGGGTAGTTTCTCAACAAGCGTTTTCATGTGATTTTATTATTATCTTGTGCACATTTACTGGATGTATTTTTAATTTATACAGTTGTAAATCTCATGAATAAATACAAAAGAAAAAAAACAGCTCATAAAAAGGGTCCTTGAAAATAATCCGAGATAATCAACCGAAAATGAAGTAGCGTCATCAATCACAATTTGTTGCAGAGAATTTTACTCTATTTTAAAGAATTTTTCTGAAAAATGATTGTTTTTATCAAAGATTTTTAAATTGTTTAAAAAACAATGAATGTTGTTATATGGCGTATTTTAATTTAAATATCTTTGGAAATCTTAGAACGGAAACACTTCAGAAAAGATGTTATTGAAATAAATAACTTTTAAAATATTTTTAATGTATAAATAACTAGCAATAATTAACATACAAACAACAAGCTTAGGGGGTTCAAAAAAAGCTGGATTGAGGCTCTCCTTGTTTAAATAAGAATAATAAAATCAAGATAGAAAGGGATGTCGATGGGCACTCCTCTCCCTCACGTGTATTAACGTCTTACTATTATTATTATTTCCGACACCATGCTCACTGGTGGTATTTATGGCAGGTGTGGATCAAGAATTAAAGTTTAAAAAAGAAATATAGATACAAGAAATATCAGGAATTATTTCTAAAAACTCTTGATGGAAGAAAACTGAGAAGTAATTCCACGATAAAACAAAATTAAAAAGTAAAAGGTGCCACTAATACGTACAGTACATTGATCAAAGAAAAAAATACATAATAATAAGGTAATAAAGTAATGCAATAAAACATAAAATGGAGCAGCCAATTCTTATTTTCTGGGTAATTGAAATATACAAAGGAAAATAAAATAAAATCATTCGCTTTTATGTATCTCAGATATAGTGCTAGGGACATATACAGTATATATATGCACTAGCGGATCCAGTATTTAATTTTGGGTGGGGGGAGGGGGGCTTCAGCCCGAAAGATTTTTTCATATACATATAACGAGAATTAATATGAAAAAAAAAAGAAATTAACTACCTATATGAAATGGTGTTTAAGTGGTTCTTGAAGTCCTATTAAATGTAATAAAACGAACAAGAATACTTTAAGAGATAGTTTTTAATGTTTTTTTCTGTAAAACATGGTTATATTTTACCATTTTGGTGGGGGCTTCTGTCCTAAAGCCCCCTCCCCCTCCCCCCGTAGATCCGCCTGTGTATATATGAAACAACCCATCTATGAAATTGGAGTTATGAAAAATAAATTTTAAAAAATCATGTTTATAACAAACATGTTTAAAAATTATAATAAGCTGTATCTCTGCTAAAAAAGTTCCAACTGCGTTGACTTTTTTTTTCTTGTAGAGAATTTAATCTTTCAAATAATTATGGATGCAATGAATAGTAAAATGTATAGTTTTCAGGTATTTGAAAAAAAAAAAAACAGTTCCTTTTCCTTCATAACGTTTTTTTTTCTAAAATTTTGGGGAAATGTGACTGACTGTTTTTTCTTCTTGAAGGAAAAGGAAATCTTCAAGAATTATGACTCTATCATTGGACTTGATGAAAAATTAACGGAGGTAAGGAGTACCGAAAAAAAAAAACCTTTGAGAGATAATATATAAAAATTCTTCTTTCAAAAGTTACTATATTGTGTTGTACTCTTTCAAATGTTTCAACAACTGTTCTTCATTTTGCTTTTAATCTCACCGTTTTTTATTTTTTATTTTATTTTTTTTTTGTTTCCTAATTTCTGAAAAGGAAGACGCCGCGAGAGAAAAAACAAATAAATTACACAGCTCGGGTTCCCTGGCATATTTTCGATAACGAGCACAATGCTATTATCTCCAGCCCCATTAAACCTCGGATGAAAATCTCAAATCGATTTCCCTAATGCGTCGGAAAGTCGTTAGCCACTTTGAAGGTATAATGTTCCTTTCATTGGACACATAATGTTGAAAATTATGGAAAATTTTCAACATTTCATATTGATTCAACGACTACTATTGTTTATTTATGTTGTGATTAATAATAATAAAATAAATTGTGACAATAAATCTCTAGAAGAAACCACCAGACTTAAATAAAGAAGCCGCAGTTTTGATATTAATAGAAAAATCTGGTGCGGTGCATATTGTGCATATTTGTAACTTGCACTTACCATTCTACTTTAAGTAGCAAAAGATGCAAATTGAACTCAATGTTAAAATTATTATATGTTTTTCCTACCTACCTAATATATTAAATTTATACGTTTTCCTCAACAACCATTTCTTTCTATAACTGTATTGTAATTATTTATTTAATTATATCAAATAATTCATTGTTATAAAATTTGTATAGTTCAACAAGAATGGATATTATAAAGAAAGCCTACGTGTATATTTATATTCCTGTGTGGGTTTTTTAATTTGTTTAATAACTGGTATATACAATTATATATATACACACACACACACACACACAAACATATATATATATATATATATATATATATATATATATATATATATATATATATATCCTGAGTAGCTTAAACGGAGAGAAATCGGGAAAAGTCGGCTGTCAGGTTTCACAGCTTTTATGCAGAACTAACCTTTATTTCTCCTTCAGTTAATTTCCAAATTCATTCATAGTTTATATTTAGCTATTTTTTGTCACTAGTTACAATGTGAAATAGTTGATTATTTTAAATAAACAAAATTGTTATTCATATAAGTCGTAAGAATAAATATGAAAAATTGGAAATTAAACACTGTTAGAATATCTCGATGAACATAACACCTGCCTAATATAAAAAAAAAAAAAACCGCTTGATTTTACATTGATATTAAGATTTTAATCCAAATCGTTTGAGCCGTTTTTAAAAAAATATATAAAATTCTTTCTAATGGATAATATAAAGTGTTCCTTAAGTATCGGTTAGTCGATTTTGGGGGGGAAAGTTGCTGTAGCATCACAAGCATATATTTACTTTAATATCGAATTTCAGTTTCTTACGATTTTTTGTTATTGAGCTAGGCTGTTCACCCGCACACATACGTAAACATACAAAAGAACTCAGGGAACCTCAAAACGTGTATTTCTGTTGAAAATTAGTATTCGAAAATTTTCACGATCGCAAATTCTCTTGTCTAGGTCTTGGTTCAATCCGGTAACGCTCACCCATCTGTTCTGCGCTTATTACCTCTCTCTATATCCATTGACAACAACCATAGTTAACCAATAGTATTAATTTCATTCCGTATAAAGCTTGATTCACACAGTAGATTCATGTACAGTTTCTTTTCCATATCGTTAATATAAAATAATGTCTTTATATAATAATAATTACAGTGTTTATATAATGTATTTCTTCTTTGGTTTCATAAATTTTCTATACATATCCGTTGAATATAGAGAGAAAATATTTTTTAATGTTAGACTGAAACTTTATGGGGACGTGTGGGAAAAACTTTCCCGTTCCGTCTGAGTTGTTTGTCGAACCACGCCTAAATCAAATTAAAAATGAACGCCAAAAAAAAAAGAAAGAAAAAAACTTGGTAAAGGAAGGATGATAAAAATAATTTATATGATAGGATAAAGTCACTTATACAGGATATAAATTTATATTTTTAACTATTAAAGGGAAATCGACGAGCCCTAAAAAAATCATTTATTCATAATACATAAAGAATCAAAAGTCATGAAGTCCTTGAATTAAGTAAGTTTTCGGTTTTATACCTGCATAATAAAAAGCAAATAGCCTAGGAACATTTTTATGGTTTGCTAATAAAATAGTCTGCAGCGTAAAAGTAATGGGTTGTTATAGTAACTATATGTTATGAAATAGAATTTACTATTAACATAAAAGTAATAAAATTTATAAGAATAAATGTTTAAATTTAGGCAAGACACCACGCGAGAGGCCAAAAAGTACAGGAATAGAACTAAAAAAATGCTATAGAGCTACATGCAGACAACTGGAAAGAAATAGCCCAACATGG
This sequence comes from Nezara viridula, assembly GCA_928085145.1. NCBI lineage: Eukaryota > Metazoa > Arthropoda > Insecta > Hemiptera > Pentatomidae > Nezara > Nezara viridula. Next base: position 73,774,862 of record OV725082.1, read on the forward strand.
GCAGAGATGGAGAAGGCGGGAATATATCTAAGTGGTTAACAATAAGCCAACAGAAAAAAAGTGTTAAATGATTATATATTTTTCATAAATAAAATTTATTTTCTGTTTTCATTCCCACTTACAATTAGTAAGTTTCAATGGATAATGTAAAATATAAGATATACACGTGTTAATACATTTATGTATTTGAAATAAAAAAAATCATAAACTACAAAAAAATATGTTTAGCAAATTAAGCAAACTATATCAATTGATAGGTGATGAATAGTCAGGACGCAGCCATTTTAAGATTTTATTGTTGCCGAAGTTTCAATCCAACCATGTGGGTTATCATCTGGGTTGAATTTTTTTTAATAATATCAGAGATATAATACATAAAAACAGATAATAGTTAGTATTGGATGATACATAAGTCATGTATCATCTACGATATATCATGCTCCGATTTTAGAATTTCATCTCTAATTTTAATTTTAATTTTAATTTTTATATTACAGTTACGATAGTAAAAATTGCATCACCCAGTAAAAATTTTATCAAATTTCATTTTACTTACCAGATTGCTATCTGCACGATTTCCGGATATATCTTTGCCAGTTTTGAAACGATATTCTAAAAACAATCCCACCATTAAAGGGTCAAATTGTTCGTTTGGTTTTTTTCTCCTCCCAATTTTTTTCTGCTATTAGCAATAATGATTGTTGTTATAAAGATCACAACCTACTTCACTGTCAGTCATCAGGAAAAATGACGATTACGCGGTATGAAGATCGTCTCCATTTTTGTTTCACTATGTTGCTTTAATTTGAAGCACTTCGTGATTTCAAGCACATAAATTTTTTTTACGTATTGAAGAAAATCATAAATATGGAATAATGAAAATCACCTTGTCCGATGACGCTCGTTATCTTATATCAGAAAGACAGACGAAGCTAAATGGACTACAGAAGATATGAAAGACAAAACATCAGTAGCTTAATATTTATCGATATTATTGTGTGCTGAAAAATTCAAAATATTTTTGAGTATCTTGCGAATCAGATTAACACGTTAGCTGCGGTTACGGACCCCTGGTTCCAATATTCTTCTCGACTTTGGCTGGGATTGTTTAGAATTTCGCCCATTTTACAAAGTCTCTAAAATGTCCTTTTTTTAAAAATATTTGAATGGGAGTTGGATAGGTATAAAATTAGATACAAATGTAAATTATTATTATAAAGGAAGGAGATGATCCGGGGTGGCGGTCATAAATAGGTTAAATAGTTGCAAAACTATTTTATTAAAAGCCAACGTTTCGACCCGACTTTGCAGGTCTTCTTCAGGGCTAGAACGGAAAAGATACAAAAAGATAGAGAATTGTGGAAGTTGCATAATATTTAGACAAAAAATTATAAACAATAAGAATAAGCTTATTAAAATTATAAACAGCAAGTACATTAAAATATAAACAGAGTAACCTAAATAACAAGATCCTAAACTGAAGTAAATAAATAGTAACAATTGTTGTAGTGTAATATATAATATATGCAAATGTGAATACACTTCTACATATCTACAGGAGAGATTGAAAGAAAAAGAAAAACTATTTAATATGAAATAATAGATATAAAGGAATATGGAGAATGAAAAGAAAACCAAAAAATAAATAAATAAGTAAATAAAATTAGAAGAATAAAAATAGAGACTTACAGGTGTGTTCAGCTAGGAGTTTTAATTAGAACTGGAAAATCAGGGTATGGGCAAGTATTGGGGAATTTACCAACTTGTTTGGGCAATGGGGAAAACCTAGAAAATTACAGTATCTAAAATTTGAAGATATGGATGGATACAAAGGAAAAATATATATACATGTAACATTATGACCGCCACCCGGACCATCTCCTTCTTTTATAATGCAACGGTAAACTATTGAATATTCAGTAAATAATCATTATATCTAATATAAAGTTATCGGAGGCCGGGGACCGTAACCGCAGTTAACGTGTTGAGGAAAGAAACTGATTCATACCCGATCTTATGAAGAAGACGTTACTTTCTTCATGTACACGGAGAATCAATTAACAGACCATCTCATACCATTTTAAAAGATGTTATATGATATCATAACAACAGTATTTAAAAAAAAAGTAGAAAATTAAAAAAAATAATTATTTTTTATAGAACAAGTGTAGAAAGGAATTTAAACATACTATTAGAGAATGATAAATATAATAAAAATTATAATTTTCCTCTTAGGTGACTCCAATTGCCCCTCCTTTCTCTACACTGCTTATAATTACAATCTTTCTCTACTCTGAAGAAATTTCATGCTTTACGCAAATGAGGCAGATAGTCCATTATTCAAACCACCTGCTGAAGGTAGTTTTAAGTAGTCGACAGGAAAATTTAATTAATCATAAATTTTTAAAAGGAACTTTAGGTGACTTTTATAAAGTCAAAGGTCGTATCGGCAGTGATCATCCCTCTAATTAATATGAATAAATTTTTTTTTATACTGGATCGGAATATTAATTAATTATAATATTTAATTAACGACGTCCTAAAATAAAAAAAAACAGTTACAGATGAAAATCGTTGAAAGGGATTTCATTCTAAAAGCAGCTCATGATAATGAGATATTAATATTTGAGCCTTTTAGTTGACAGAATGGCTAACTCCAATTTCAAACATTTTCGATTATTAATTTTATTTATTTGATGTTTTGTTGCCTCTACCCTGTAGGGGCAATTAGCAACGCCTTTAAATTACACTCTGTTGTAGAGTTTTATCTCTTTTAAAAACCTTAAAGTTCTTTTGACTGCACTTTCACTGTCTTGTAGATTTTGTTTTAGACTCTGTGCCATGTCTAACTTTCTCTTTGTAGGTTCAAATGAAGGGCAGTCTTGAATAATGTGCTTTACTGTCCTTTGGACATTGCAGTTCTCGCAGGTCGAAGGATCAAATTGTAAATTGATATTATAATTTAACGTGATTATAGTTAATATCATTGAATTTATCTAAAGCTATAACTTGGTTAGTTCGTTCATTGAATGGCTCACACTATTTATAAGTCAATTTAAAAACGTGTTTTATCATTTCTGTAACTAAGTAAAAGATAAAAATATTAAAATGAAAACAAGAAAAAAATCATGATCTATAAAAAAAAAACGTCGAGTTATGCATTGCTTTCTATAAGTTATTTTATGTTTTTTTATTGTTTATGCATTTTAATTATCATTTAGTTGTATTTTGCTTTTGTTTATTTTATTTATTTATAGTTACTGTATATATTTATTTTATTTATTTATAGTTACTGTATATATATACGCAATAAAGTATATAGTCGAATATTCGGACCGAAGAAGGATGAGTTAACCGGAGAGTTCAGACGGTTACACAACGGCGAATTGCGTGAGCTGTTTCCGGGTAATATAATTGAGGTAATTTCATCGCGGCGAATCAAATGGGCTTGTAAAGTTGTTGAGCTTGGTAACGAGAGAATTCCTAAAAGGTTGATATTGCTGTGCCGAATGGTAAGCGTCCGAGGGGTACACCGAAGCGAAGGTGGGAAGATTGCATTAAAGCCGATCTGAAGGGACTGGGTTTGGACGGCGAACGGTGTAGGGAGGTGTGTAACAGGCGATTGGTGGTGTCGGCATCGAACCTTCGGGTTCGCTAAGCCTTATTATTATTATTATAGTTACTGTATATATGGTGTCAATGCAGCCATACTTCACTATAATCATTGTCAATGTGAAAGAATGTTATATTACGCAATAAATAAAAAAAGGAAATTATGTACATACCAACATTGACATAACTCCTAGCACAGAACAAGGGGAAAATTACTTAGGCACTTTTTAAAACGTGAAAATTTGAAACGAAATCAGAATTGCGTTATGAATGGAAAAATCCACACTATAAAACCACGAATCTCTAGCACGCAGGTAAACAGTTAAGCTGCCAACGTTTCCTCAATTCACCCATCATCAAAACAGAAAAAAACATGATCATAATCCACAGAAAGAAAGAAAAAAAAAACACTTTTTAATATGGCCTTCGGTTTTTTTTATTTTTTTTTATTTTATTTTTCAACCCTCCCCTGCCTGAAGGCAATACGGGTATTTGCAGCAGTGGGATGTTACTGTTACATAACAACCCACTGCTGCATGTTTTGGCTATTACATTATTTTTCTGAGCTGTGCACACAGCTTGCTCTTCTCTTCACTTGCATCTGGTTTACTTTTCTTATTATTCTGGTGGCCTCCCCGGTGCAGCTTCTCTTCTTCTTCCCAAAGAGAAGTGGGTTGGTAGAACAACTTCTTTCCATCCGTATATAAAACTTTTGAAGTGATCGTATCTTTCTTTGTCCATAAGTTGAGGAAGATCTCTCTCTGTTAGGACAAAGAGACCTGTTTCTCTCAACAGTTTCGCCCTCAGTGTCTCATAGACCGTACAGGTAAGTACAACATGTTCAGCGGTCTCCGGTACCCCACAACTTGGGCATAGGGGATCGATATTTATACCATACTGATCGAGCTTTGCTCGGAAACCCCCATGCCCCGTGAGAATCTGTGAAATCCAGTAGTCCGGGAGGACCCAAGTCGCTTCTAGTCGCGAACTGACGGTGGGGAAGTACTTCCTTAGAGTAGCTCCTTTGGGAGTCGTCAACCACCGTCGGTTCCAGTCCTCTACTGTATCCTCCCGGAGAATCTTCTTCCAGTTTCTTGGATCATCTCTTATTCTCACTCGGAGGTAATCCGGTAGAGCCGCTAAGTATTCTCTCCTAATCTGATACCGGTAGTAGTCTTCTCTCAGCAGGAGGTCGAGAGGTATTCCTCCTGCCAAGACCTGCACAGCCTCATGAGACACCGTCCTAAATGATCTGGATACTCGAAGCAGAGCCATCCGCTGAATCGTGGCCAACCTACATTTCTGTCTGTGCGAGAGATTTTGGCTCCAGGCAGGGGATGCATACCTCAGGATACTCACAATAACACCTTTATAAATGGTCATAGTTGCTGGGTACCTGAGGCCCCAAAATGCGCCCCCAATACGACTGAGTCCGTTAAGGGTTAGGGCTACCCTACTTCTCAAGTAGTCCAAGTGAGGTGTCACGTTGAACTTTCTTCCAATCCTAATCCCAAGATAGGTGACAACCTCACTTGGACGTATTCTTGATGCTTGTATAACCATTGTTATAGGGTGAGCCCTATCAGTCGTGCCTTTCAAGAGGATGGCCTGGGTCTTGGCGGCGGCCATCCTGAATTTCTTCTTCTCGCACCACTCTTCTACTAAGTTAGCGCACCTTTCAGCTTCTTCTTTCAGTCGGGTTCTGCTGTTCGAGGCTACCACAACGGCCAGATCATCTACATAAGCCGTAGCGGGGAACCGCTCCTCTTCCAGTACTCCCAACAACTGATTGAAGACTAAATTCCATAGGGCAGGACCTAGAACTGAACCCTGGGGACAACCTCTTTCCATGGAGTCTTCAACTTCGAAGAAGTTACCCCGTATTCTTAAAGTTCGGTCCTGAAGATAGCTTCGTAATAGCTCGTACAAGTTGCTGGGAGCTTCATACTTCTGCAACTGCTGGAGTACGCAAGGCCACCAAACACTATCGAAGGCGGAGGTGATATCAAACAGGAGGAGCATAACATACTTCTCCGCCTTCTCTTCGACGTCATGGCGCACTCTCAGCAGGGCATCCACGGTTCCCCTACCCTTAGTGGATCCGTACTGCCGTGGATGGCTCGCTCGCAGAAGACTGGTCGTAGGCTCACCAGGAGTAGGTTCTCTAACACTTTGCTCATAACAGGGAGGAGACATATAGGCCTATAAGACTTGGCTAATTGCTTGTCCTTGTCTCCTCCCTTGTAAAGGAGCCTTATGTCGGCAATTTTCCAATTTCGTGGAAAGTATCCCCTATCAAGGCAATCATTGAATAACTCCAACAATGTATCTTCGATATAGGTGATACTATTCTTTAGCATAGCCGCATCGATTGCGTCTAAACCGGGAGCACGACCAGTCCTTTGCCTGTCCACAGCAGCACGCAGATCCCATATGTCCCATGGTGGGCACAAGTCCGTACCAGGTGGACATACCGTAGTGCGCCTTATGAATTCCTCTTCTTCATTATCTTGGGACGGATCATCTCTGGGGTAGATTTCCGCTATAAACATCTTCGATGTCTCTTCCAGAGTGGTTGCATGGGTAGCTCCGCACTTGAGCGCAGCAATCACTTGTTGTGGTGTTAGCTTACCCAGAGCCACTCTGTAAGGAATACCCCAAGGATTCTTTGATGACTCCTCAACAATGAACTCGTCCCAAGACTTCCGCTTTTGTAAGCGCAACTCATTTCGATATGCCCTGGCTTTAGACTTGTACTCGTCACGAAGTGTAATGCGCCTCTCGTCACAAATACACCTCTGGTACGACCGCCGGGCCTTGTAGAGCTCTCTCTTCATCATAGTTAATGCCGGCGTCCACCATGGAACAGGTCGAACTCTCGCCTTCCGATGCTGGAGGGATTCTTCAGCAGCATCACGGATGACAGTTGTGATCCTGGATACCCTGTAATCCAGATCATGAGTCTGATCCATGTCAGCCTCATCCCATTCCTCATCAACCAATTTTCCCTCCAGAGTCGACCGGAAGGCGCTCCAATCTTTTCTTCGAGTTATGTAACCCTTGTCTGTGCCGTGGGAACTAAATGAACTTTCCACCAGCCTAAAAGATATCGCCTGATGGTCGGAACTCGTATCAGATCGAAGGGTCCAATCGATGATGCGGTTTGCCAGCACCGGTGATGCCAAAGTCACATCGATCCAGCTGTGGCCTCTTGCACTGGAGAACGTTGGGATAGCGGAGGAATCGTTGATGACTAGTAGCTGGCTCCTTGCTATAAATTCACCAAGCTGGACGCCTCTTCTATTGGTTCGATTGGACCCCCAGACCGTGTTCCAAGAGTTGGTATCTGAGCAGATAATCACGTTCCGAGTGCAAGCCGTGATCATCTCCACGGCGGTTATGTCCCTTTCTATGTCATTTCCATCAGGCATGTATGATGAAACTAGCGTAAAGGAAACATTACGCCACTTGATATGACATGCGACACAATCCGCCGTGGTATACTGCCTCAGATCCATCACATCGAGGTTAGGATTATTAATCACAATAGCAGCCCTGGGCCTCCTCTCTCTACTGCCCAAAGCTATAACTCTCGATGTGAGGCCAAACCCCGTTACTAAGTTCCCACGGCAGGTCGGTTCTTGAACCGCCATAACATCGTAGCGCGGATAAAGAGCCCGGAGTTCGTCTGCCACTATATGCCGGCGTCCCATGTTGAGCTGGAGGATGGTAAGCTCACTCATAAAAGGTCCTCTTCGCTACCTCTTTAGCCCACTTCAGGTGCACAGGGCACTCCCGACTTCCCGCCTTGTGCTTCCTTTGACTAGCAGGCGCATTTACCCGCTCGCAGTTGATGCACGATGGGCTAGCCAGTTCTTTTTTCTTAGGGCAATCTTTTATAACATGGCCAGTGGAAGCGCACCAAATGCAAACTACGGCATTTGATATGCATGTGGCCTTAGTGTGACCATATCCCTGGCATTTACTGCATCGAGGAGCGTCGAGGTAGTCTTTGATTTTAATACTCCACCATCCTCCATCTAAGCTTCCTATTTCCAACAGCAGGAATCGAACTGTAGGGTGCACTTCTATCACCCAATTCTTTGTAAAGCCATTTCTTGCCATTGAGGAAAAAAGTGGCCGGATATCATCAAGGACTAGCGGAGTGGGAACCGACTTCTCGGGTATTCTTTCCCATAAAAATCTCACCAACTCCGCTGAATCCCATGAGAGGGGGACGCCCTGAACCTCCAATCTAGGTTTCTTCCTCAAGGCAAGTTTGGCTTGAAGGCCACTGTCTCTTAGCCCTTGCCATCCAATCACCTTCGTGGCATCACTACTATTATCCATGCGGACCAACATGGAGCCAGTCTTGGTCGTACGGACAATGGAGGCCTTTACTCCAATTTCGCTTGGTGAAGGCAACCCATTGATTATATCGGCTGGTCTCTTGCCCGTTCCGCTTATAGCGATATAAGTTGATCTCTCAGTTTGAGTTGGCTTTGTAGGCAAAGATTTCACAATATCCGCAATGGTTATTGGTTTCTCTTGTCGTTGTTCTTGAGCTTTCGGTTCTATTGAGATCACTCTGTTTGACGAAGTAAGTGCTTTATTAGTAGTTTTAGTTTTTTTCCTCCTTCTCTTACTCTTGACGGTTTCAAATCTCTCTGTTACCTCCGGAGAATGATCCATATCTTGACTAGCAAGTTGGTGCTGTTCTCCAGAGGGTCCTGCTTTATCCTGTAAATGTTGAGGTGCTAAACTTGAAAGAGCCTCCAAAACCTTTGGCATGGAAGTCTCAACGATAACTTTGGTTAACATTTCATGCACCTTTTCCGATGACAATGTTTCATTTATTGCTCTTTGGACAAGGGTAAGTACACTGTCATAACTATCTTGACTATCTTCGCCTTCTGAGGTCTCAATCATCTTAACAAGACATTGAATCTTGGTGCTAATATGGTCCCTAACACTACTTACGGGCTTGTTTTCATGTTTGACCATGTATAAACGAAGATTCTCCTGTATTCTCTTTGCTTCAAGAAATAGATTAGAGCCCTCTTCCAATTTCTTTTTAGCAACAGGGGAACCCTTCCTGGCCCTCTTTATCGTACGTTTTCGTTCTTTACGAGGTTCCACTCCTTCAACTATATTATCATTCAACATAGTAAATTAAAAGTGGTGTAACCTTTAAATAAAAGAAAACTTACTTGTCTTTCCTAAAGAGTCTTTGGGCTTCCTAGGGAAGCTTAAGGTAGTTTTAGCTACCAAGGGGTCGAATATTTTTCCTTAACGCACTTTAAAACTATTTTCTGGAAAAATGTTAAGTAGTAGATACAAAAGGTTATAGTGAAATAAACTTGATGAGTCTTACACTGACACTTACCTTAAGGTACGACAATGTCTAACCCAATATTTCACTACTGAAGAACTTTACAAAACGTACTACAGAAATAACACTTAACCTAACAGTCCAAAACTATATACACCAATAAAACGAAATTAACAGGAACAGTAACGACAAAATAACATAATTAATGAACAAACTAACAGAAACTTATTATGAAACAGAACAATTAACACAAAAAACACTATAAATAATTAGAAAATACGCGATCAAAAGCTATAGGCAATTTCACTATAGACCTCGCATAACCTTCCTCCAATATATTCTCATGGCCTTCGGTGTCCTCCACTACGTATTTGGACGGTTTGATGAGAAGTCAATGGTAATTTTTTTTTTCCTTTCTGTATATATTGTTTCTTCTGCCCTGATGATACCTTAATTGGTGAAACGTTGGCAGGTCAACTGTTCACTTGTATGGTACAGACTTTATAGTTTGGATTTTCCCATTTTTAACGTAACCATTGTTTTTACCTTTTCCAGCCATATGCTTGTTTTCTCAATCAGAATATTATATGGATTCAGACAAACAACACAAGACCTTCAAGCTACGAATTGACACTTGCTCATATTTTGCTTCGAAAATCAAACAGTTATCAATAGACCCATAAAACTCGAACTTGACAGAAGAATGGCCAAAGCTACAGGTTGAAAATAAAATAAGTCTAACTAATATATTAAGATCGAAATACTCCATTCTAGGAAAAATATTCTACTTCAAAACTTGAGTATTGAACGTTTACCCAATATGGACGCTCAATAACTTAAAGAGATAGGAAAAAAAGAAACATCCGCTATATAAATTTGTCAAAATACAGAGAACATAAATCTCCAATTTATTATGATCACGTTCACTTCACTCACATGATGTTATGATAAACTTTATGGACACGAGGACAAAGTTACAGTCAATATAGCCGGGGCACAGATGGTCAGAAATATCCTCACAGCCGGTGCTGTGTTCATAGGATACTAGCTTCTTTGTTCGAGAAATGTCTGTCTCGACATTGCTAGTGTTATCAAAATAATATATGGATTGGCAATGTTTATAAAAAGGGAACCATGCCAGCTCAGAAAAATGTCTTACTTACTCAAGGTTTCCCACTGAATAATTTATAATTCCAAATATTGTACATGATTCAATATTCTCAGTTGATTTTCAAACTTTTTGTCTTTCTTTATTCACCTCATTATATGCCATTTTTACAATAAATGCATTATTTATATCATTCTAGATTCTGAATAGAAAACTAAATTTTTATTAAATTAGACATACAGGCAAACAGTGCGGAGAAAATAAGAATTACTAAAGAAAGGTATAAACTTTTTTTCGTTATTTCATCGCTCCAAAATATTTTTTTTTTATTTTATTCAAGAATAACTAGTGGGCGCTACGACACGTCATCGAGTCTGGGCCTCATCTAAAAACCTTCGCCAATGGCTCTGCCTTTTGAAGCAGCATTCCAGTTTCGGATGCCAAAGAGCACCGCGCGTCCGCCCATGCAGCGACCCAGTCCGCCCATCTCAAATTAGGCTAACTAACCCGTTTGCCGTGAAGTTCATAGGTCGAAATCTTCTTAGTAATGTTGTCATCCTCCATCCTCACCACGTGGCCTGCCCATCGAAGTCTCCCGAGCTTAATAAACTTGACAACATAAATAAAATTATACAATGCAGAAAGTTCCGTATTGTTCTCCAAGTTTTTCCCTCTCGAACAGGGCCAAAAATCCTCCTCAGTATTTCTTTCGAATATTAGTAGCCTCGTTTCATCAAATCTGGTGGAGCCCCACGCTTCCAACCCAGATGTAAGAACAGAGCGCATCAAGGTCTTATATAGGCTAATGTTTGTCTTGTTGGTAACAGCGATCCTCCTGTAGATTTCTGAAGAGACCTCGTTTCGAACATTCATATCTTAATCCAGGCATATGAAACTTTGCATGGTTCGTAGGGAACAACTTCAAACAGACTAGATCACGCCTCTTTTCCTCCTATTTCCATATACTTCGACGTGGATTAATTGATTACCACGCTTAGTTTACTTGCTTCTTCAAGGAACGTCTCTTTGAAGGCACGTTCGGAGCTTGCAGCAATGTGGTTGTCTTCTGCGCAACCCAATAGCGGAATTGCGCTATTAATCAATGTGGCCCGAGCCTGGATGCCTGATCGACGTAATTACTCGCTCCAACGCGAAAATAAAAAGGATGTATGCGAGAACCTCTCCATGTTTCACACCGCAGTTCGTTGTTACAGGTCTGGATAAATCAGCTCCTCCAGTTCTGCATGGTAGGAATTGCAATAGGGGGTAATAAGAATATTTGTACATTGCCAGAAACAGCACCAACTGCATCTTAAGTTTTTGGTCCATCTTTATCAACATATTCTCAATCAGAATACTTCAGTTGGAAGTCCGTGAACAACCTAACAACGCAAGGGCCTTCTTACATTTGACTGGAATCAAAAGCTGCTTAAAATAATTGTTTTTATTCCCATAATGCTATAGGCTGTTGTGCTAGAATTCGTCAAGGAGAAATTATTTAAGTAAATTAGAAAGGAAATATGAAGTGTGTTCATAAAAATGATTTCTAGAAATTAGAAATGATGCCACCAAGTAAGTTGATATAACCTTAAAAAAAAAACAATTTTAAAATATCACTTTTTATCTGGGGACAACTAGAGTATAGAGAGAAGTGTTTTTTTTCAAACTTAAATTTTTTTTTTTACAAGATTTAAAAATGAGCCTTTCAGTTGACACAACGACTAATTTTAACATTTTTGAGTAAAGCCATCTTAGAGATATTTATAGTTGGATAATTTATAATATCTGTACAGACAGTGAGTAAGTTGATTCCAGAGTAGATTATTAAACTGTTGAAATATAGAACTTGCGAATAAAGATATAAATTTCCCCCTTAAAAATATCACTCAAATTAATAATAAAAAATGATGAAATTGGAGTTGATCATTCTGTCAATTGAAAGATTCAAATAATTAATAAGTAACTTAAAAAAAACAACAACATATAAATCTACAATTGTATAATACAGTATAATGTTTATTAGATATAATTTGGAAAATCTTTTTAATGCTACTTTGTTTTTCAGTTTAAGTTATAAAAGTTCAAACCAAAACAATGCTATTAAATTAAATATTAAGTAATGAGTTCAGTGCATAGTTGGAAAATATATACGAAATTGTTTCGAAATAGGACTATAAGAAGTTTATGAGCGGCCTGCTGTGTTTTTATGTAAGACTTTTTTTTTTTTACTGCATGTTCCTTGAGAACGAATTGCTCTTTTTTTACACGAAAAACAGAAATAAGATTCTTTTAGGTAAGGACTCATAAGAATAGCCTTTTTTTTACGATGCGGCGGTGCGATACTTAAAAGAACTAGGCATTATAAAAACTATTTTTATCCATCATTTTCCCGGAAGAGGATTATATAGATGAAAGGACGCTACTTCAGATTCTGTCCAATAAAATTTAGATTCTCCAGCGATTATAAACTGAGCATTCTTCGATTTTTTAAATTATGAGTTTTATTTACATAGGTATACATTTTATTTTTCGGAGTACCTATATTTATGTATATATGCAAATATTATTTAGATGAATTCCAGTTAGCCTAGGGATTAAAAATGAAAAATATTCAGGATCTGCGTAGCGTATTTTTTTTTCTTTGATTGCTTTATGAATTTCAATACTATTTTTTTTAATCGGAGAAAAAACTTTTTTTTGTTGTTCTTATATTTGGTATACAAGACTTAAAAAAGTTGATGAGTTCCTCAATCTTAATAACGACGATAGAACATAACAAAAAAAAAACATGAAACATTAAGTAATTTTTCATTTCCGAATTGTGAATAAAATCTTCTAAGCTCTATCAAGAATTTTGCAAGAGCATCAAACAAAAATTAGTTAATTAACTCTTCAACAAACATTTAGCAGAAGAGAAAAAAATCCTACACATTTAGAATAAGTTAAACATCCTTGTAAATCTGGAAAACTTTCAAATAAGTATATCTTATGTCACTAATCTAAATTTAGTACATAGTTTAAATAACCCAAAATATCACTATTATATAAATAGTTTACTAAAAAATAACTCTCCATAATGAAATATTTGAATAAAGAAAAAAGTTACATTTCCAATACATACATTTTTAAAAATTTTATTTGCTAATAAATATCTATAGAATTATATTTTCTATCTTTCCTGTTGAAAATAGTTGAGTTATCCTATCTCAAAGACGCTTCTAAATCATTTTTGTATATTTTATGAATTAGTTTCTGAACAATGCTTAAAACATCAGAATGGTGCTTTTTTCTGTCTATAAAAAATGTATTTGTCCCTGTCAACTTATTGTTGACAATCAGCAAAAGTGCTGGCGATACAGGAAATGATGACATGGCAGGCATATGGAAGGAAAGTACTCAGCAGTACCTCTTCTCTAACTTGTTCCAATTACTTAGGTTGTTTAAGGAAGGAGATCTCTCATCCAACGCCTTCTTAGTCTCCTCCTCATGTTCGAAGGTACGTCAGCTGTGGCCATGTCTCTTATTAGTCTGTTATCATTATTACTGAGGGAAACCGGTCTCTACATTCTCACAGAGAACGATTTTCCTCAGTTAGTCACTGCGGAAAACTACCCGTACTACAAAGATTTTGTGTACGGGTGGAAAGTCGCGGTGGGGCCAGCCCATTTTAATTTAAGAAGAGGAGGAAGAGGTGCTATACCATTGGCGTGAAACGGATGAGGAAAGCACCCATGAAGAAAGAGGAAAAAATGAAGAAGGAGCAGAAGAACGAGATTCATTTGCAGCAGTGAGATGTTGAGCTGACCTGCCTAACATCTTACTATTGCAGACACCCGTATTGCCTACTAGGCACGGCAGGGTTGATAAATAAATAAATAAATAATATCCTTAAAGAAATTGAGAGAATCGAAATATACATACATCCATTTTTTACAATAATAAATTTAAAAAATAGTAACAAAAACGAGTATTGCTCACAAGTTAGGTACTTTTCAATAAAAATTATTTATAAGGACCACACGCTAAGTGATAAACATTTTATAATGACATAAATGATTATAATCTTTGTTATAACTTGAGATGATGAGTAGGATTTGAGGTGCAACATGAAACCTCCCCTTTCAAGGGAAGCCTTCGTGGGCGGGTTGAGGAAAACCCAAGCGGGGGAAGGGTTTGGGTTTGTTAGTAAGGTGCGGTAATTGTCTGAGTTAACAATGCTGAGACTAATAGGCTACGCCCTACAAGCTAAACCATAAGCTCAACATCTAAACCTTCTCCAGGTTTTGATTCCGTTTGTTCTACGGGGCTGTATTTTGTTGTATGGAGGTGTATAATAACTGATCCCACAGTTAATAAATATATTCTATGCACAGGCGGATCTAGAGGGGTGGACGAGAGGTTTCGGGCTGAAGCCTCCCTCCCCAAAAATGCTAAAATATGATCATGTTTTATGAAAAAAAAAATTTTTTTTATTTATTTGTAATTGCCTCTACCCTAAAGGGTCATTGGCGGCTAGTTCCTTATACTTTATTGTAATATTTCGTCTCCATTAAGTATCAAAATAGGGTGGTGACTCCATTTTCTTTGTCTCTTAATATTTCTTTCATTGTCTTCTTAAAAAAATTAAAACATATCTCTAAAAGTATTATTATTCTTGTAATTACACTTCAAGAATCACTTAAACACCATTTCATACAGGTAGTTAGTTTCTTTGTCCCTTTTCCGAAGTAATAATCGTTATATATATATAAACTTTCGGGCTGAAGCCCGCCAAAATTAAATCCTGGACCAGTTAGTGATTCTATGCACCGTGAATAAACACAGTTCTTCTCCTTGGTCAGTGTTATAAATATATTTATTTGACATTCCATCCAATAACAAGAATAATTGTGGATTGATTATAGTGAATAATTGAAGAGAAGAATGGTTAGTCAAAAAACAAAAAAAAAAGAATGGTGGTCAGTCAAAAAGGAAAAATAAAAAAAGTAAGTAATTTATTTTTATAAAGGAAGAAGATGGTTCGGGGTGGCGGTCATAAATAGGCTGAATAGCGGCAAAACTATTTTATTAAAAGCCAACGTTTCGACACGACTTTGCAGGTCTTCTTCAGGAAGCTGTGTTCTGTTAGCAGTTTCAGTTAGAACTCAACTTCAGTTCTAAGTGAAACTCCAAGATGAACACACGTCCCTGAAGAAGACCCGCAAAGTCGAGTCGAAACGTTGGCTTTCGGTAAAATAGTTTTGCCACTATTCAGCCTATTGATATTCAATCTAATTTATTTTTATTTTTGCCGAAGTTTCGGCCCAAAACGGCCTTCTTCAGGGCTAAAAACAGGTAAGAATAGGTATTAGAAACTATTAACATTAAATAATAAAAATTAAAAAAAAATAAATGAGTAAAAATAAATTAATATGTAGGTGAACGGTATAGTCTAAAAAATAAAAAATGTAGGCACAATAAACTTACAGTAAAATAAAATATTTAGAATAATATCTGTAACAGTGAACTAAGAAACAAATAATAACGGCAACAAAGTAGAGACTAATAAAATAAATATAATCAAAATAAGGTAACATAAGAAATGAAAAATGAATTTTTTTTATTATTTTTTTTTTTTTATTTCTTTATGACATTTACAACTGTATTACATAAATATATCAAGTAAATTTGGACATAATTGATTTAATGACATGAATACACTTGCTGAGTAACTACCCAATGGTAGCACTCTAATGATATGACTACATTAGGAGATCACGGGGCCATCTTCTTTTCAGACACCTCGGAGGGTTATCAGGAATTGAAGAGGAAGCAAGGTTAGAAACGAGAGGGTTGGGATGATTCTGAAGTTTATTATGGAAGGATAGGTATCTGGATTGGGCCAGATCTGAAACATAAGGAACATTAAGATCTTTATGGATAATTTTATTAGTGACAAAGTAAGGAGCATTGAGGATTTTACGAAGGATTTTGGATTGTAAGGATTGGATGCGAGAGGAATTCGATGGTTTAGTGGAGCCCCATAGCTCAGAAAAATGAATTAAAAACGAAAAGTGATGCAATGTATGAGATAAAAAACGTAAGTGTATACAAAAAATAAATGGGGTGACATAGTTGCTAAAATATGATGTTATAGTATGCTAAAAGGATGTAAGATAATCATAAAATAAAATATAAAACAGAGAAAACGAATATGAATTTATATAAAGAAATAATAGATTTAAATAGAAAATAGAGATACTGTAAAATCTATCAAAACATACTGACTACGAGTAAAACATAAGAGAATAAAAAGTCGTATAAAGAATAATAATTATAATTACTTATTTCTTTATAGGTAATAATAATAATTACTACGTTTAAAGAATAAAAATTATTATTGTAAATAGAGTGAGCTTCTTGCAGGCAAGAAGTATCTGTAAAGTTATAATGCCTCATTATATATTTATTCTGAAGTGAATAAAGGGGTTATAACCACTCGATCCACTTATTTTAATTGCCCGACTCCAATTCACTAATTTTAAGAGGGAAAACTCATAAAATAAAATTTGTAGAGCATCCAATTCCTCTTCCACTGAGTAATAACAGTTTTAATACAAGTCACTTATTCCAATCGAAATATCCTGATGGGTAATGAAATTACCTTAATTTGTGATTTACAATATTTCAACAGTATGATTGGCATTTCTTCTTGTTTATCCGTATCAGTTATTCTTGTTTAGTAGCGAATAATGTTCAGAAACGAGTTGTCAAAAGAAACCGAATTCCATGAAGAAATAACGACTCCCGATTCTAGAAATATAATTAGCATACATTAAAACTGTTACTACTCAGTGGACGTGAAATTTGACACTCTACAACTTTTATTCAAGTTTTTTATTTCATTTCAATTTTCAAGCTGCAGAGTCGTTTATAGTAATTTTTTTCAAGTTTTGACGAATTTAATAAAATCCAGGGTTAAGTGACCGTGGTTATCGACCATACCAATTAATCAAATTATTCAGTTTAGGTACTCGTTCGCCGCACAATTGAATGTTCTTTAATTTTGAAAAGAGTACGTTGTTCACTTCGATGAAGTGTTTTTTCTCGTAGTTTTAGGTAAAAAAAACCAAAGCTAGCTTTTTTGGCTGTAAAAGGTTTTCTCATGGTGGCCCGCGTTAGCAAATTTGTTTTTACGTGTTTGAATCCATATGTATCATAGCAGACTGAAACGACAAGAAACCGCTCGACGTTTCGGATTACTTCAGCACTTATCAGACAAACGCTCTAAACTTCCAATTAATTACAAAAGACTCATATACATGACTATAATAAGGCCTATTTGGACTTACGGAGTTGAGCTATTGGGCTCCACTAAACCATCGAATTCCTCTCGTATCCAATCTTTACAATCCAAAATCCTTCGTAAGATCCTCAATGCTCCCTACTTTGATACAAATAAAACCATCCATGGTGACCTTAATGTTTCAGATCTGGCCCAATCCAGTTACCTATCCTTCCATAATAAACTTCAGAATCATCCCGACCCTCTCGTTTCTATCCTCGCTTCCTCTTCAATTCCTGATAAACCTCCGAGGCGTCTAAAAAACAGGCCCCGTAATCTGCTAATGTAGATATATCATTAGAGTGCTACCATTGGGTAGTTACTCAACAAGTGTTTTCACGTCATTATATCCATATGTTCAAATTTACTAAATGTATTTATTTAATACAGTTGTAAATATCATCAAGAAATAATTTTAAAAAAAACCATATGTACAAGTTAAAAATATTAAAACTGTCCCCGCATTTTTCGCAATAAATTTCCCGTTTTGATCCACAATTTACTGTCCTAATCTTCTTTAAATAAGCCGCCATTTTTTCAGATATCATGATCCGACTCGTAAACTATATTTTTTCAAAAATAAATGCTATGAATATTTAAAAAAAAAATCACAGTTTTTATCAGAAATTCTTAAATAACAGGAAAAACAAAAGTGAACTCTAAAATATCGTTAAAGCCAACTTTAGATTTCCAATCAACTCCGGACGCGCTTCTCCATAAAAACTCAATTTTCCAGATTAATCTTGAAATCTCAGCCCAACCTCTCGTATAGTATGCATGTTAACAGTCTGCGGATAGGTTTTTCTTCATCATGCAGTTAATGTGGTATTTGAAGTCCATACATTAAATATAGAATATGTTTTCTTAAAATTATTTATTTTCTCCGGAAAAGCAGTGAAAAACGAATTGTTGAATAGTGAAACTGTTAAGTGATTGCCGTGACTGTAAAAAGCCATGTTATGATTTAGTGGGCTGAGTCATAACCTCTTCGCGTGACTTTACTCTGCAACAGTTGCATTAACTCTTAACTCTCTGCTGGAATGTTTCCCTTCTCGGCGTTTGCTTTTCATATAACCTTCGCCATTGACCTTTTTTAACTGTCATAATTATTTTGTATCTCACTCTACACTGAGGTATTTTCCTGAAGTAGATATCCAAGTAATTGAATCTCCTTGAGATAAAAAAAAAAACGTTTTATATATATTTTCCTCTTACCAGAATGAGCCGTCCAAGTACATTGTTAAAAAAAAGTTCATTACTCACCGGCAGGATGTAAAGTCATGGAATTCTTCAAAATGTTTAATTTAAATTTCCTTACAAGCGAAATTTGTAGTTTTTTTACGCTGTGAGCTGTAACGTCCTCAACTCACACACAATATCAATTTTACTCAATTAATGTTCCCCAAATCTGAATTCAATGTTACAATGACATATCTCCACGTTTTATCAGTTAAATGATACAAATTCTAGCTTTCTAGCATTTACAGAAGCGGAGATATGATCTTTAAAAATTATTGAAAAAGTCTCAGAAAATTTGTATGTTGTTCCACGCTAAAAAAAAAATGTAGTAAATTTTTCACTCAGACCGTGGGCTAGATTTTTATTTTAAATTAAGGTTTTATTTAAAATATATAAACAATTCAATTTTTCCTTATTTAAAAGATTATAATATCATTATTATAAATGATCATTGTGACTAAATCGAAGTCCAACTTCACAGGTATATGTACGTAAACATTTAAACAAGGGTTATAAACTGTTGAAAAATAACTATGAGAAGATCTTTTTTTTTTTTGAGAAACATCGAATGAATAATAAAAATTAGCCAATATAAAAAAAAATAATAAACAGTAAATTACAAATTGCGATCAAATTAAGATTTTTTTTTTCTTGAAACATTAAGACATTAATTAAAACATTAGCTTACAATATTTTAATAACCATTACAATAAATAAACATTAGGTTCAAAACTATACCGACAGTTTCCGATAACTTCCTCACCTTATTTTGTTATCAAGTTTGCCAGCCAGTTTTAATGTATATTTGTTATAAGGAGGACACGTTGTTGTGAAGGATAATGGGGTCTATTTATGCACATTAGAATCAAACTGATTATATTCTTTGTATCTGATAATATATTGTGTATATAACTACAATTAGTATATAGCTATGAAGGAGACATAAAGTGATTAAGTTATGAATGAAAAAGTCCAAATTCTCCAGCCATGAGTCACAAACATGTGAATGAATAGGTACCCGGCCAACGTTTCGCCAATTCAGGTATCATCAGGACTAGTGTTGCCCAGAATCGGTCTTGGTCTTGCACTTTGCAAGACCATGACCAAGGACGCCTAACTGTTGCAAGACCAAGACCAGAACTTGTAAAAAAAAATCCATTTTTTGAATAAAAATTAAGGCAAAATAGTTACTAATACTTGACAATCATAGTAACTATAATTGGTATAACTAATATACTTTTGTATTTAACTCCTCTAATTTTTCATTCGGCCTTAATTAGGTTTCTCCTATCTAAAAAATTACAGTAATATCTCTGTAATAATAAGCTAATAAGTAACTGCAAGACTGTTGCGAAAGTCTTGTGCAAGACCAAGACCATGACCAAGACTGAGTTTGCAAGACCAAGACTCGTCTTGGTATCGCATTTGGGCAACACTAATCAGGACAGAAAAAACAAAAAATCTAATTCATGCAGAAAGAAAATAAAGATTGTTATTGACATCTCACGAAATCATCCAAATACATACTGAAGCGAAGAGAAGATTTTACCTATAAGGTTTGATCGCAATATGTAAGTTATTATTCATTAAATTTTTGTATATTGGTTAATTTTTTTCCTCTGTTTAAAGTTTTCATAAAAATATTCGTGCAGATCTTCCAATAGCTTTTTTTCAACAGTTTATAATGTTTATTTAAATATTTACATGCGTATATCTGTGAAGTTTGACATCGATTTAGACACCATTATTATTAATTAATACTAGAATATATAAGAAAAAATAGATAAATATTTTTCTGTTTGTTATATGTTTTCTAAATTTGCCTTTTACCTAAATCATTTTTGTATGCAATTTAAATACCATTAAAATATATATGTTGTATTTCGTTTTCTTTTTTTTTTTTGTCCAGCTTCATTTAAGCTTCCTACAGATGTAATCGGAATTTTTGATTATCTCCATATCTTGTATTAGAGTATCAGTCCGTGTAAGTTGTGGGTACGTGTGGTGGTTATCTGTTGGTATTTGAAGGTGTTTATATTAAGAAAATGCTGTAAATATACCTTAAGTTTTATATATACATCCTTCTGAAAGCTTATGACCGAAATGTTTGTAGTCTACGTATGTGGGTCTTTTTTTGACTGTCACATAAGTCTGCGAAGCTATTTACACATGGGTTAAGGATTTTGTTAGAAGGGACGGTTTTTCAGTCAACGGTTGTGGAAATAGACGGTTTGACTTAGATCACGCTCAATCCTCACATTTTATCTCTTAATCAATTATTTAGTTAAAAGGACCACTTTCTAGAGTCTGAGAGTGACCCAGGAGGGATCAATCAAATATTGGAGTAACAGAGTAAGTAATTGCCTGCCAAAGCCATAATCGAACCCTGGTGTGCCTTACTCACTGAGCTAACCCGTACCCTATAAATAATATTTAGACTGAATGATACATTATACTATGTGGAATTATTATTAAACAAGGATGAGATGAGAAAGGGAGGGAGAGAAAGGAGTGAGGTAGAGCGAAGTATTCTAATTTCTGTTAGGAGCAACTTAGCAAGTCATCTCTTGTAAATCAAGTCGCCTCATTCCAATTTACAATGCCAGTCTTTTGAATGGCCGGAGGTAGAAACAGTTTCCGAATCACCGCCTGTTCTACCTTACAAGACTGACAGTTTCGGTTGAATTAACGTTTCAGGAGCCTGAGATATTTGTTTCCTGAAGCGTTAAAGAGATTCACAAAATTAATTAGATGCTCCTGGGATGTGTTGTTTATATTTAATGAAATTTAAAAAAGTTCAAAATTGTTCGAAATCCAACAAAGACTTATTATAATAATTTAAAAAGATCTAGTTTAAAATATTAATCCTACTAATTAATATTTTACAACCGACATTATATAAGCTAGTATACATTCCTTATGCGGCCCTCAGAAACGTCGCACAATGGGCTGTCTTCAGTTATCGAGCGAAACAAAAGTCAATACAAAGGAATTAATCGTTGTTGTTTTTTCTAAACTATGTCTACTTAATTAGAGAAAATTAAATTGAATTGTGGGAACTTTTTTGTAACCAATTAAAATATAATAATTTCACAAGATATTTTGCATCGAAAACTAGAAAATCAAAATTTCATGTATCTCATGACTGAAAATTACAAAGACAATGCCCAAATACTTAAAAAAAAAGAATAAAGTAAAATACCTTGGACTGACGTTTGACAGAATAATGGAATGGGACCCAAATATTAATAAAAAAAGATAGATAGATAGTTTATTTTATTTGTCTAAGGAAATTCCTGTACAAATAAATATAATGGTATAATTAACAATGTTAGATCTTGAGTCTAGTACTGCATTCAAACATGACATTAACAATGTCCACAGCATTAAGTATGACTAATATAATAACAGATTAGTAAACGATACGATATATATATATATACATACATAACAATTAATAAAACATTTTTTATTTTTTTATTTATTTTTTAAATATTCGAGAGGTATAAGACAAATGACAATAAGCATTAATATATGTTATATGATTAACTTTACCCCTTAACAGTTCAATGAACAGCTCTGTATGAAATAATGCAGTTGGTTTATTTTTTTCCTAGTGTCTATTTTCAGTATCTCCTCCACACTAGCATCTTCTCTGGATTCAGTGATAAATGCCTTCAAGTACTTATTTCTTGGCTCGTTGAACTTGATACATTGGATCAGAAAATGAGTTACCGGGTCAGTTACAAGGCAGTTGCATGCACCACATACCTCACTGGATTTAATCGTCAAAGTAGCATCTTATAAGTATAATTTCATAAAATCTTTACTTGCTACTCTTAGACAACTAACGGTTCTTAATTTGTTTAAATTCAGAGCCCTGAATTGAAGATAATCCTCTGGTCTGGTAACATTAAAGGAGCAGATTTTTCTATATCTTGGGTTAGATTTAGAGTTTAACACTCTGTTGAAGTCCTTGGATGAGTGATAGTTTCTTATTTTATCCATGATATCATCAGGCTTTGAGAGAAAACACAAGAAAACAGCCTCTGACATCCAAGTTCCGCCACAATCATCTTTACTTGGGTAACCCAGTTATAAGTTGGATCAGGTTTTCCAATGGATGAGTCTAGAGCTCTAAGCCCATTAAAGCATTGTCTAGGTAGTCTTTCGTTACTCATTAAGCTTAACTTTGTCCAATAGTTTTTCAACACTTCAACACTTAATGGAGATCTCCCACTATCAAGGCGAGCCACATAGTTTGGTGTATTTCTTGGCCAATGGAGCAATGATTTGATAAATCGAACTTGCGTCCTCTCCAAAACCTCCAGGTATCTCGTCCCCCAGATTTCTGCAGCATAGAGCAGTGTTGATGAGACCATCGAGTCAAAGAGGCTGGTTTTTATCTCCCAAGAGTCGCTTTTTCCATTTCTTAGGATTGCCATCACTTTGGTCGCTGCAACAGATGATCTATGTAAGCAATGCTCCGCGGCTCTCTCAAATTCTCCAGAAGAAGAAAACGTTTAACACGTTTTCTTCTTCTTTTTTATTGAAGAAGAAAATGGTATCTGGGTGTACCCTTTTCTTCTTCAATAAAAAAAGAAAAACGTTTAACATCAGACTACGACTATTATACTCACTTCTTTCAAGACGCCCAAAATTAAAACTAAAACAGAAACTGGAGACTTACTACTAAAGCATATATGGAGCTACACTTCATAGATATATGGAACTGCCAAAACAACGCACAAACGAAAACAACAAATGTTTCAGTCAAAAACATTCAGGATTATGACTAAAGCTCCATAGTACATCATAAACATTACTCTGCATAAAGACTTTTGCATGCGAACCACATACGATAACACTGCAAAAGATATTATGATAACTTCAATGACATACTAACACATTAATAATTAACATGCCCGAAAATACGCTTAGGAGGCTCAAAAGGATCTTTTCGCTTAAAGACTATACTAAAATCAAGATAGGAAAGGATGCCGCTGAGCACTCCTCTCCTTCAAGCCGATAAAGCCACTACCAGTATTGCTCCCCACAGCAGACTCGCTAATTTTCAGTACTTCTGACAAGTGTGGGTGAATAAATTAAATTTAAAAAATAAAGATTCAAAGCTGTAGGTTACGATATGATAAAGCCGTTCATGAAGTTTCAGACTGATATTAAAAATTCTATAAAAATAAGACTCAACCGCGAAATAATGTAAGTGAAAGTAAAAAATGATTAAAAGTTTTCCCTGAATTAACAAAGATTTAATCCATCAAAACCTTATTAATCATTTGTAAACCTGAGATTTCTAATCAACAACGATATATTTCCATTTTTTATACATTCTAGAAATATAAGATTTTGTTTGAATACATCAAAACTTAGAAGAAGAAAATGTTTTGTTAATGCTTCATAAAATAATGAGAGGGATATTAAAAGTACGTGGATAGCATCTGGTGATACCGGAGGCCGTCAGCTCGCTGTTGGAATACAAATTCGTCCTAAATAATGCAACATGTGGGTGGAACGTACCGCCCCGTAGTTAGCGGCACGGATGGAAATACCTCGCCTCGCAATGGATTGAAAATGTCAAATATTTTTAGATATAGAAATATTTATACGTCACAGCTTAAAAAGATAATAATTCCTTTGTTAGTGAAATTTAAATCCATACATGTATATCAGATTTATCTTTAAATCATGCCAAGTTCATATAGTCCGTGGCACAAACTCTTTTTTATCAAATTATTAACATTCGCTTGAAACATCGTGAATAGCTTCATCACATCGTAACCTACAAATATTTTATTTATGAAAACTCTTGGAATTTGGGCGTTTTTAATCTGGACCTGGAAACTTTGTCTATTTAATTATACACTTAAAACTCGTAAATACCCATTTGCTTTCTACGTGGACCGTAAGATAATTTAATCACAAAATCGAAAAAAAAAAGGTAGCATATGAAAATATTGGTCCGTTTGGCCTATTATATTATTAAATGGCACTACATCCCAATCATTCGAGACTCGGCCTGCTCCAGCATGGATCTCCAATTCTCCCGGTTAGTTGCTGCAGCCTTCGAATTTCTGACACCAAGTAGTCTACATGCATCAGCAGCCACACAGTCTTGCCAGCGCAAACATGGTCTTCCTACTCGTCTGTTTCCATATATAGGCTCATTCATAGCTCTCTGTGGAGGTGAATTCATATCCATGCGCGCGACATGTCCTGTCCAGCGTAGTCTTTCCAGTACGATAAATTGGCTCACATCTAGGTCATTAAATAATGTCTTCATTTCAGTATTCGTTCACCTCCTCCAATTTTGTGGTGTTTTCAGGACCCCTCTGAATATGCGTCGAATAATCCTCCTTTCAAATCTGAGCTGGGATTTCTCAAGTGTTTTAGTTAAGGTTCAACTTTCACAGCCATATGTGAGTACTGGTTTAATGAGTGTTTAAATATTCTCATTTTGGCCTGTCTTGACAACATTCTACTGCGAAGATGTCTCTGGGGGGAGAAATAGCACCGCTTAGCCACTGCGATCCTCCTGTTTAGTGAATTTATCAGCGACCCAAGATATACGAATTCATCAACATTCTCTATTCACGCTGCTTCAGCCCTTGTTAAACGTGAGGATAGGGTGGACTTATATTTTGTTTTGGACGCTTTAATAATAAGACCGATTTTGGCAGTCGACTCTTCTAGGCTTGTAAAAGCTTCTTGTACTGCCGCAAACAATATACCCATTATATCAATATCGTCCGCATATCCAAGTATTTGAGTCATTCGATTTAGGAGAGTTCCTTTAATCTGGATACCAGAATCCAATATTTGTATTGGCCGTTTGGCCTATACAACCTCGTTATTTTGACATTTTGGAGGTTTAGGTCATGACAAACGGTTCAATATTTTTGAAGGCCACCCTTTTCTCCAGTTTTTACTCAAATTGTATTACAATTCAAGTAGAAAGCAAATGGTATTTACAAATTTTAGTAGCTAAATAAATAGAGAATGCATGACGATCTCCAGATTGAAAACACCCCAATTCCAAGAATTTTCGTAAACAAAACTTTTGTAGGTTACGATGAGAAGAAGCTATTTACGAAGTTTCAACCGGATGTTAATAATTTGATAAAAAGGGATCTGAGCCGCGGACTAATAAATGTAAACATTAATTGACAACTAGAGGATTACAATTCAAATGCTGAAGATTTAAAATAAATTTTAAATTTATATTAAAATTACTATTTTACTATTGTCTCGCTTTTAAAGTTTTTACCCCAGATGATCTCTTATGAAGTTTTGTTGGTCTTATTTGTCATGAGAAATCCTTTAATAGCTAAAATGAAGTAGTTATGTTATTTTTCGAAGTGTATATTTTGGTGAACACATGTTTGGTAAGCTATGTCAGGATATAATAGTATGTGAGGATTTAAAGAACGTCTATTATCCTAAAATATTTCGACTAAGAAAATTATATAATTGTGTATTTTTTTAGCAGTCCTGCCTGATAAATTGATGTTCGAATTTATTTCAGACAGGTTACAATTAAATTTCTGAATGAATTCATGATATATATATATATATATATATATATATATATATATATATATATATATATATATATATATATATATATATATATTATATATATATATATATATATATATATATATATATATATATATAGATATATATACATATATAAAATTTTGGTTATTTAATCTTTATTAATACCTCATGTGTAACAACATGTAAAGATGTAACAGTTGATTTTATCTTTCGTCTTGTCAGTTCTTGTTTCAAATGACAGGACTCTTGTCTGTTGTGTTTATGAAGAATATTAATATTAAGATTTAAATTTTCAAATTTCCTACTTACTATTACTAAGAATATTGCACTAACTGAACATTGTGCTTACAAATTCTTCTTTTTTATTCTTTGGAGAGGACAGAGAACTCAACTTTGAGTCTGGCTATAATAAAAAAAAAAAAAAAATTATCGTCTTTCAGCTAACTATGGAAGATTTCCTTCAATCACTGGGATCAGACCTTTCATGAAGTGGATGAGAAAATATTCGGTCAGTGAAGCGTGGATACTGACCATAATAAAATTTTATGATCTTTGAGTGAAATGCTGTGGAAAGAACACTGGAAAATACTTTCGATAA
The DNA here is from genome assembly GCA_928085145.1 of Nezara viridula. Taxonomy (NCBI): domain Eukaryota; kingdom Metazoa; phylum Arthropoda; class Insecta; order Hemiptera; family Pentatomidae; genus Nezara; species Nezara viridula. The sequence continues at coordinate 73,801,653 of OV725082.1, forward strand.
AACTTTATTTCTTTTAAGTAGTCTCCATCCCAGAAAATACACTCTTTCACCTCCTAACTCAGTCTTCAAAGTAACTCTGCCAATTTCCTTCTGCGATCTGGGTACATTTGACGCTTCAAGCCTCAAAAGGTCTTTCGCCAAATATTCTGGACAAACTTTGGAACGATGAGATAAAGCATTATCGTGATATGCTTCCATATCAGTTACTTAATCATTTGAAACTAACAAAAACAAAACAAGAACTGACAAGACGAAAGATAAAATCAACTGTTACATCTTTACATGTTGTTACACATGAAGTATTAATAAAGATTAAATAACCAAAATTTTATATATGTATATTTATAATATATATATATATATAATAAATTCATTCAGAAATTTAATTTTAATCTGTCTGAAATAGATTCGAACATCAATTTATCAGGCATGACTGCTAAAAAAATACACAATTACATCATTTTCCTATTCGAAATATTTTAGGATAATAGATGTTCTTTATATCCTCACATACTGACATAGCTTACCAAACACCAAAATATACACTTCGAAAAATAACATAACTACTTCATTTTAATTATTAAAGGATTTCTCATAACAAACATGACCAAGAACATTTGTAGATGGCTAACAAGGAACTTCATAAGGGATCATCCCAGATAACAACTTCAAAATATTAAAATTGTCAAAGACAATATTAAAATTGTAATTTTATTTTTAATATCATATTCCTTAGTATTTGTACGCTTTTCTCTCTCCCCACCGGCACTTTGCTACTTCTGATCTGTCTAAAATAGTTTTATTTTTAATTTTTCAATGATAGGTAATATGTTCATTAACTCCTTTGCATAAAATACACACATTACATACAAATTGAATGACGTCTGATACTGAAATCTGATAGAAGATTTCTTAAGGTCTTGCAGAAAACAGGATTTGGCATCGTTTTCAAACCGTATTATGAGAAAATGTAGGATCATGTTTGAATAATGGCTTAAGGAGCCAAATTGGATTTTCCATTCAAATAGTGTTCCATCATATAAACAGCTCTGTTGGCTTTATCGAAGGCTCTTATTTGCATGAAAAGTAGATGCTAATCCTAGGAATAAATTAAACCCCTGAAACTCCGGATTCCATTCTGAGCCTGGTATTTATGGTCTGTTGGGTCGTCAACTTTGCCCTTCCTTCTTAAGTTAATCAAATTTATTTATTATAAATATTATAATATTTCTAAGATTTTTATTGCTTGAAAAAAATTGTTGTAAAACATTTTTCAGCTAAATATAAATATGAATAAAAGACTTGGCGAAATTGGAGTATCGGTGCCAGTAATATCTCTTTTTCTGGATTCTATCAACACCCAAATACCCAAGGTGAGACGTAATTCAGTCCTCCCATCTACGCTTTAGTTGTTAAATAAGTGCTAATTATTCTATGGTAATTATTCGGTGGTTATCAGCACTCATTTAATTTCCATCGACACGATTGACAGTTATTTTTTCAAAATGACGATTTTTTTTTTTTTTATAAATTGTTTCTTTCTTTATCGGTTCAGTCATGAAAGACCTAGCAGCCCAGTACCATTCCGATTTGTAGGACGTGGTACATCCTATGTTTAATAAGCGCGAGCATACATATATGTACGTATGCATAAATGCACTGCGTCCATATGTGCTCTCGAATTACATAGATTGCAATGTGGAGAGTTTGCCACTCCTATTCTATGCAACTTCTGCCACAACTTCCATTCTCGACAAGTTCATGGGAACTCGATCTGCTTGGCTAAGTAATTTTCTCCAATACTTTATCACAGTACTGCTCTTTACGGATTCTAGCAGTAGAGCCTCATTTGTCTTATTTATTTATTTTCTGTCAGGTTCAATGTAGAGCCTTCCTTGGCGAGTTGATCAGCCATTTCGTTGCCATGGCGACCACAAGTAGTTCCACTATGATCTTTTGGCACTTTGGAATGTCCTGAGGAAATGATTCATTGGGCCAAAATGAGGAGGTTAAAAAATTGGTCCCTCCAAAGGCATTCTACTACCACTAACTCAATTCGTATAGAAATTTTCAACCCTCTAAATCAATTAGGAGGAGTTGTACCGAGCCATAAAAACCTTGAAAAATCACAAAGAAATAGGCGTGACAGGAGAAAAATGTTGAGATTCCAAAAAGGCACTTCTTCAACATCATATTAATACACAACCAAATTTTAAACAAACTAAATTTATTTGGAGAGACGGTTAAGGTACACAAATACTTAAAATCCTGGGGAAAACACAACAAACCGCTTGGAATTAAACATAATTTTTATGGTATTGTTTTCCCAAGGGAAAAAAAATATACATGAATTCGAGGACGGAATCGCCGAGCACGTTGGGTCGTGGGGCCCAGAGTGTCCTGTTCTGGACGTTTTGGGTTCGATTCTCAACTAGGTCGGATACTTTTCATTCTGACTTACCCCACTTCGGTAAGTCCTCTAGGTTGTGAGCGGGGTGGCCGAATGGACTAACGCGTGTGCACTGCACAGCCGTTGCCCGGCAACCTGATATATCCATCAAATGGTATAAAAATAGTCACGAGTTCGCTTCGCGTCCCGGTGCCGAGGGAGTCTTTATTATCCTAATAGCCTTAACGGCGAGGAAGGGGAGGCCTCCCCAAAAAAATGTCCTCAAGGTAGCCATCAGGGGTTGGCAAAAAGGATCAGATTAGAGCCCACTTGTCGGACTAGTTTTCCCAAACCAGTAACAGTACCAGTAAATATTATTCAAAGGATAACGAAATGTTTTTTGTTTTTGGAAACATCCTCGAAACCTTCATAATTGTGTTCCAAGGATTCAGAAACGAATATAAAATGAACCGCTCGCGAATATAAAATGTATGTTCGATTAAACATTCAGTCGCTAATCTAACAAGTGATTATAGACCAACGATTAAAAGATTTACAAGAAACCTCGTAAGGAAAAACGTAAACTCAAATAAAACTCTTTATTATTAGGTGGGGTACTGGTCAAATTGGCTGTTGTGGAGCCATTTTTTTTTTTTTTTTGTTCTTTCTTTTTTCTTCTTCTTCTTCTCAATCTAATATAATTAGAGTAATCCGGAGAAATTTACAAAGTTTGCGCTGAGCCGGGACTTGAGCCGAGGTAGGAACAGTAATTAAAAGTAAACCTAAGCGATGGTGAGCTCCCGGTAGACCAGCCCTAAGCGGTAGGGGGTGCTTCCACTGTTGTATTTTCAGAAAAAAAAATCTGTGTTAGTAGATTCTGATTTTTAAATTTGCTTTAAATCTCATCTCTCCCGGTTTATGAAATTATCCTTAATTGAGCCCGACCTGGGGCGGGTTTATAAAAAAATATGCGTTCCCTCTGTAGATGGATGAATGTAGCTTTTATTGCCCTTTAAATCAAATTGCTAAGACGTTTAAAAAAGAAAAATCTGAATCCCTCTGTGTCTCGAATAATTTATTAAGCGCTTTTAATATTTAAAAAAACACAAATATATATCTATCCATTTTTTTTTTAATTTTCTTGTTCAATTATCCCACTATGCCAAACCATTTCGTAAAAATAAAATATCATTTGTTTTGTTCGCAGGTACTTTTTACAATTCCCATTTCAACAATGTTTTTCAGTTTGTCAATTTAAATGATTAAAAAAAAATCTTTGTAGATCAATAAATAAGTAGTAAGTGGGTGTAGAGTGCAAATACAATTTCTCTCGAGTCAAATGTCTCATTCTCATATTTGCTTTGTTTAAAATTATTTATATTTATTTTTCACAATCTTTTCAGATATATTGTAATTAAATTGCAATAAGTTGCCTCTAACTAATAAGTTACACATAGAATAGAATAGAATAGAAAAATAATTTTATTCTGGGACGAAGTCCCTTCAGAATAACAAAAAAGTACAGAAATTAAAATTTTACATCTGGCCAGATAAAAACAAACATAACCAATTAAGATAATGATAGGTCATTAAAGAAAAGAAAAGAAAAAAAATATTGGTTATACATACTATATACAAAATAAAATATAAAAATCTATATAAAAAACTCTTGAAACCATACTAAGATACTTAAAACTATTTACGATGTTAAAACATAAATAAACCCTTTTAGAAAAAATAAAAAATACAGAAAAAATAAATGTATATTCTTCTTAACAGTAAAATCTGTTTCTGTTGAAACAGAAAAAAAAAAAAAAAGAGAAAAAGAAAGTCGAATCTATAATAAGTATTCAGGTCATGAGCTATATGTGAATATGGTCTTATATATAATGTGTAATTTTACATAAAAGATTAGCTGGTGCCTGACTGTTTTTGGGACAGGAATTGGAATAGGAGGGTTTTGAATGTAGATAAGGATGAAGAATGTCGAATTTTGATTGGAAGGGAATTCCAGAAACTAACAGAACGTGCAATAAAGGAGTTTTGGAACGCGGCAGATCTGTGAGAAGGAATGTAAAGGTCGGAAGGTCGAGATCTTGTGGAGAGGGAGTGGACTGAGGACTTGAATTGGAGAAGGTTGTAGGCGTAGGAAGGACGATGATTGTTGATGATATGATAGAGGAATGTACCTAGGAAATATTGTCTTCGAATGGAGGGGAAGAGCCACTCTAACTCAGTGTAATGGTGAGAGACATGGTAGTATCTCGGGGTACCAATTACAAATCTCACGCAACTGTTCATTATTCTTTTCAGTCTGTCGCGGAGCTCCACCGAGAGTCCATCATACACCACACAGCAGTAGTCAAAGTGGGGGAAGATGAGAGAGGAAACGAGGAGTCTGCGCGCATGTTGAGGTAGGAGATGGCGGAAGCAATGGAATAGTTTGAGGGTAGAGACTGTCCGTCGGGAGATGTGAGAAATATGGTGACTCCAGGAGAGGGTTTGATCAATAAATAGTCCTAAATTTTTTACAGAGGAGTAGAAGGAGATTGGCTGGTCACCAAGGTTTAGTATGGGAAAGTCCGTATAGGATCTAAGGAGGGGCTTGGAACCAATGACAATGGCCTGAGTTTTTGAAGCATTTAACCTTCAAAGTTTACATTAGTTATTTAGTTTTATAAATAGATTTACTTTTTAGTGAAATGGATTGTTAGGATTTTTAAAATAAATTCCTGTGTGATAAATATTCAGGACGCAGTCATTATAACGTTTTTATTAGGACCGACGTTTCAACCCAAACATGTGAGTCATCATCAGGGCGTGTTTCGAGCACTGAAGGTATTCAAGTACTCTAAGCAGTTCAAGTACTCTAAATATTTATCATCCATGATACGTAGAACAGTCGACTTACTTTCTCCATTAAATAAATTACAATAAATATTTTTATTAAAAAGTCTCATGGCAATAATTTTTTGTACATGAAAACATTTATTTGTACCTGACAACTTCATGGGAATGAACACTACTTAGCAGGACCTCTTTCCTGACTTGTTTCAATTATTTAGGTTCCTTAAGGAAGGAGATCTTTCATCCAACACCTTTTTAATATCCTTCTCATATTCAAGGGCATGTCAGCTGTGTCCATGTCTCTTATTCTGTTGCTAGGTATGTTAAAGTTTGTTAAAAATCATTGGTAGAGAGTCGTTATATATTAGTGAACTGTTGGAAGGTCAGTATGTAGAGTTTTGTTAGTCACGTGCATTTGTTATGATGTCGCAATGGTTTTAATAGAAAAGGAAATACTCTCCTACTCAACGTATTTCCTAGGGGGTAACTCACACAGTGAACCATATCTGAACCGAATGTTATGCATTCCAATCCCTAGGAACCAACATCTTTTCAGAAATAGTCTTGAATAATCACTCCAAAAGGACCCTAATGCTATTAAAAACTTAATATTGTTCCTTAAGGAAACCAAAATATTTCACAAAATTGTAATCACATCTTCAAAATTAAATCACATCTTGTAGTTGTGAATATACCTGTTAAGGTTTTTAAGTTTGTAGGTCTCTCTTGAAATTGTAAATATGATTGTAAATCTTTCTTCTTTTAACCCTAATTTTTAATTATAATGTTTTTTTCAATTTCACTTCTTATAAAATTGTACTTTTTAACTTTCCTTCTTTTAATATTAATTTTATTTTAAAATCGTATTTTCAGATTATATTCTTGAAATCACTAACCTTTTGTTTAAATGTCTTTAATATTTAATTTTAATGGTTTCGTCAAATTTTCTGCTTGTAGTTTTAATATTTAAACTGTACTCTTAACTTCTCTTTTATCAATGTTAATTTTTATCTTTTCAAAACGTATTTTTAGCTTTTATCCTTAAACTCATTTACCTTTATTTTAATTGTCTTATACTTTAATTCAATTATACTATCATATTCATCTGTACCTATGTTTAACTTTCTAAATTTTAAATTGTATTAGTTAGCTGTATGTCTATGTAGTAGATGTGTAGATGTGTAGAATGAGAATTATAAAATAGAGCTGAAATGACCCAGGTGGTTGAAGAGCCAAAAACATTTATAAATAATTTTTTATAGAAAAGTTTTTGTTGGTGGGTCTTTTCAGCGATATCGTGTATTTGTGATTAGTAGGTTCATATAAGTTTAAGAATGCATGTATGTATGATTCAAGTTAGTTAAATTTTAGTGGTTTAAGTGTGTACGATTCAGGCGGAAAGCAAATGAGTGTTTATGAGTTTTTAGTACCGAATTAAATAGACAATGTTTGTCAACCTCCAAATTGGAAACGCTCCAATTCCGAGAAATTTCGCAAGTAAAAAAAGTGTAGGTTACGATGAGATGAAGCTATTCACGAAGGCGGATATTAATAAATTGATACAGAAGGGGTCTGTACAACTATAAAAGGTTAGGATTATTTGATGAAATCCGGTCAAAAACCTAAATATATCTTTCTCATCAAATAATTTTACTGCAACTAATAAAGTATGCAGATTAATAACAAATGACTATTTAAAAGATTTCATCATTGTGGATTAAAGTAATATCTGAAAGGTTAGAGACTATGCTGTTAGAGCTAATGGTTTGTAGTAGTGATAAAGGGATGATTGCACAAAGCTCCACTTAATTTACTGGGCAAGCCTTAATTAGAATTAGTAATTAGACTCAACATCGCATAAAGCGAATCCTCTAAATTACTGTATTTATTTGGACTAGCTTAAATGCATTAGAGCCTTTCGTCGATAACAGTAGACTTTTGCATAGGAAGTGCACTGGAGGGGTGCAGAGGTGAATTTCAAATCCACTTCTAGAACACGGTACCCGAGTGTTTTATCGAATTTCTGGGGGGAAAAAATTATTATGTTTTAACCAAATGTACTTAATAGTAAGCAGTACAGATCCCAATTTATAAAATTAATAACATCCGTTTAAAACTTCGTGAATAGCTTCATCTTATCGTAGCTGACAACTTTTTTATTTACGAAAATTCTCGGGAATGGAGAGTTTTCAATCTGGAGATCTACAAAATTTGTCTATTTAATAAGGTACTAAAAACTTATGAATACTCATTTGTTTCCCGCTTGAATCGTAAGAAAATTTGATCACAAAATCGGGAGGGGGGGAAGATGGCCTGCAAAAATATTGGGCCATTTGGTGTGACCTCCTCCCTCAACATGTCAAAACATCGAGCTTATATAGGCCTAAAGACCAAATATTTTCGTAGTTCACTTTTTTTCTCGATTTTGTGATTAAATTACTTTACGATTCAGATGGAAAGAAAATAGGGTTTTCTTGAGATTTTATAATTAGTGCCTCATTAAAGTAATTAATTTAGTGCGAAAACGTGTCATATCGTTGGCAAAAGGTTGCCGGTTACGACAAGATAAAGCCATTCACTAAGTTTTAGATTAGATGTTAATAATCTCCTAAAAAGGGATCTGTACCTCGGAATAGTATAGGACTGATTCAAGTAAAATGTGGGCTAACGCGTGTTCAGCTGAACACGTGCGTGTGCACAGCACCGGACTTGCCCGGCAACCTGATATATGACAAATTGATGAAAAAAAAAACAGTCACTAGTTTGTGTCACGAAACAATAAAACTCTTCGAACCCGATGGCGAGGGTCTTTTATTCCCCCTCCTCATCCCATGGCCTAAAAAACAAAACAATTTTTATTACGCTATAACGATTTATCATTGTATAATTCAGTGGTCTTTAATATCATTTAGGTCTTATCCCCATTGATGTCACTTTACATGGCCTAAATGCCCAATGTTCATATACGTAGATATTTCATGCGCATGTATAATACAAAGTAAAGGAACCAATATTAATCCTTGAGGTACTCCTGCCAATAGTGGACGAATTGAACAAATTTCAAAGTCTAGCCGAACAGAGAAAAATCTATCGAAAAAGAAACCATTTTGAATTTTATTTAAATTCGGAAACAAATTTTAGAATGCTCAAAAACAAAACCTGAGAAAAAATTAAGCAATTAATTGATTTTGAAATTCTACCAGACTCCTTCAGTTGAGCATTAAGTAAACAGTAGATCACTTTTCAACTGTTTTCCAAACAAATTTAGAAAACATATGATTTCTGCTCACGCTTTGTTTTTTAAAAATAAAAATAATATAACAAAAATAGTTGTTTTGAGAGATATTAAATATATTTAATCTATTAATGTTTTGGTAATTATCCATTAGCATGAATGAAAAGATGATATGTGTTTCAAGTTTTATTGAACTTGAAGGTTACTCATAAAGTTTACTCATACGTGCTGAGAGTTCACGAATGATTTTTTTATTTTTTGTTTGTTTTAATAATGTTTAATTAGCGCTCTCAATCAATCTCCGCTGGCTTTAGTTCCAGTGATGCGGTTGAGAGAGTAGCGCGGTGATCTGGAATCCTGCTTTTCTCTCCAAAGTTGGAGGGACAAGACTGCCTCGGAGTTCTCTCGTCTGATTGTAAATAGTGTATATATGCATTTACGTGTTTTTTTACTATTTTTAATTTCCTTATTTTTAAGTTATTTTATTATATTGCATACTTTTTTATTATTATTTGTTTGTTATTTTGCTTCTGTTTATTTTATATTTTTTGTTCATACAGTGTGAATATGATCTTACCTCACTATAACCAATGTGACAGAATGTTAAAATATTTAATAAATAAATTTTTAAAAATGTTTAAAACAAAAATTTCGCAAAAAACATTGAACAATTATTAGTACAGAAGATTTTAACTAGGACTTTATCTGCCAATTCCGCTCTGGTTGGTTTTTTTTTTGTTTTTTCCTATTTAAAATCATTCTTGCATACGTTTAAAAATTTATCTGAAACAGTGTAATTGTTTGGAATAATGATAGGTATTGTGAACACAGAGTCCGATGACCGAATGAGATTTTTGTTCGGATCTGAAACCGATAGCATTTATCATTGGTAGTTCTAATATAAAAATGACACAATAAGGATTTGTAGTGATTAATTACAAAATTATTAATTACGTGATAATTGTCAATTGAAATTAAATTAACAATACCTAATTTTATTGATAAATAATAAAAGAGGCAGGAGGGTAGACAACTTGATACGTTGAAGTGCAAGTATAAAAGTGTAAATTGTTGATAAATTCATCATTCACTAAATATTCTAATACAACGTTCAGGACTTTTCTTTTAAAAGTGTTCGAAGAAGGACAATAGAAAATCCAGCATTCGAAACTAAAATTTCATTTTATATTTTTGAGTTGAAAACAGGTCAATTGATTCCAAAGATCAGGAGCTGAAACTTTTTGAAAAGTTTCTTTATAACGGTTTCTGTAAAAGATTTAAGAAAAAAAGTTTTAAATAAAAGTTCAAAAGAACTCGTCTGTAATAGTCTTAGGTTTATGATAAAAGTTTCACTTTTTTATTTTAAAAAATGTGGAATGATAAATAATCAGTGATTGGGCTTACATTAGAGCTTTTTGACTTGCATTGCAGTTTTAAATTTATATTATATAACTTACTTAAAGTATATCTTAGTAAAGTACATGATAATAATGTGTCGTTTGTTTCAGTATATAAGAATGAGAGCCATTTTTTAGATCTACTTTTTGTGAGATCAAAACAACTTTTTAAATATATATATATTTTTAATGAACGTTTCGTAAAGCCATTACTTGAAAACTTACAAGGACAAAAAGTTAGTACTGAATTAAGATTCCAGTCATACCGAGCTAATTAAAAATTAAAGTTATATTCCATTTCAAGCCCAGCCTTTGATTGTTAAATTACCAATATGATTTAAAAATTACACAAGATTCCGCAAAAATAAATATTTATCAATAACTACTATCTCCAATGTAAACATACAATCGTCATGATTATAATAAATAAAATAACTTGTTCGAAAAAAGTTGTTAAAACGTCCGATCCTCGTTAACGTTTCGAAGTCGAAAACCCATAACTAATATAGTAATATTTTAAAGTAATAACGATTCTAACCAAATCCGGGATTATTTGTTTTCCTAGATAGACCTCTTCATCGGTGAGTTCCATCAGCCTCTTCGCCGAAGGGGTCAAAGTGTAAGAGTACGACCTGGCGCTGACCCTCGGCAGGACTGCGTATGCCATACTGAGGATCTCTTCGGAATACCAGAGATACACGACCTGCCTGACGCTGTACAGCCAGATGATGGTGTCGGTGTGCCGGTTCTTCATCCTCGGTGCGCTACTTAGGTTCATCGGGAGGGAAATGGCTTCCAGGAGCCACTCGGAAATCGGCACGTCTCTGTACTCTCTGGAGATGTAATGCCTCTCGTAGTTGTAGCTACAATCCGCTTCGGAGCACATCACAAGTGCTCGGTCCTCATGCTGCAGGTACTCCACTTCGGAGACCTTCCCTTCCATGGCGCAAGTCGGGCAGAAGTCGAAGCTCATCGAATTACAAGATATTATAATAGTATTAAAATTAAACTTCATATGTTAGCATGTTTGAGAAACATATGTCTCAAATTTAAATGTTTCAAAAAACATAAAACTATACCATAAAATAATGGAGTATCATGGAACCATTTTTATTAGTTGAGATAGTAACATTTGGCATGGAACTATATTCACTAACATATATTTAGTTGTCTTGTATGTTATAAAATGTATTGGTTTTGAGTATTTTATTTTAGATTTATGTTTTTACTAAGAAAATTGGGAATCAGCATAAATCCATTAATTCAAATATCTGGTATGGTAGATGGATAACTGAGGATGGAAGTTCCTCCAAGGACATTGTAGAAAAAATCACAAGATGAAGGCGGACATCGGTACACTAAATTCTTTGTTATGGGACTAGTAGGTAAGTCTCAAAAAAAAAAAAATATATAATAATAACAAATTAAAAAAAGGCTACATCATTCCGTTTTAAAAAGCATCACTCTATACACATCTAAAACGTGGGTGATTACAAGTGACAAGGCTACTATCATTGGAGTTGGACTTTTGGAGAAGCTGCTGTGCCATTTCCCGTCTCCAGCATGTTCCCAACAAAAATATTAGGTGGAATGTTCAGCAGGAATCACTATGCTCTACGATATAGAAACAAAAAGGCTGAAACGGTATGGCCATTTAGAATAGAATAGAATAGAAGAATCAACTTTATTCTGTGACAAAGTCCCTTGAGAATAACAATATTGTACATAAAAATTAACATAACGTCTGGGCCAAATGAATATATTACAATTAAAAAAAAATAATAAAATAAAAATAAGCAATACAGAATTATTTACATAACTATTACACATGTATAAAGACATATTATGAGCAATAAGGGTCCTAATAACTGCCAAATAGTTGCTACAACATAAACTATGGATTCAAAATGAATTTGAAATGAACGAACTAATTATCTTTTGTTGTCATACCATTGTTATTAATGAAAAAAATAATAATAAAAGAGTGGATAAATTGTACTTTAAATGATTTACATATGTACTTTAATAGGTTCAAAGAATACAATAGTAGTATTGTAAACATTAAATCAAGTCCTATATAATCTGAAAATCCTAAGATGTAGATTTGTTAGAGAAAATAAAATAGAATTTACTATAGCGGAGATTATTTACTTATATAATATACATGATAAATGGCTACCAGCGTCTGATTGAATTGTAATGAGGGAATTGGAATATGGAATATGGGTTTTAAATATGGATAAGAATGGTGCATGGCGGATTTTCAGTGGGATGGAATTCCAAAAGGAGCGGACAATTAACAGAGAACGGCGAAGAACCGATGGTTAAAATTAACCTTTCTATATCAACCGATATTAAGGCGAAAAAGAGGAGAACCAAGGAAAAAATTGTGAGGGTGGGGAGGAATGCATGGCTACCAGAGGCTTTCGAGATGGAGACTGACTGGCTAGACTTAAAGAACTGGCAAAAACTTTTGGATACGATAAACAACAAAGTTGTAATTAAAGGTTAATAATATTAAATCTTAGAAAATATACAGTTTAACTTATGATATATCTAAATATAATACATGTTTTAATTTATATTTTTTTCGGGTCTTCTTGTTATAGTCTCTTTCAGCAGTACCTTATATTAAATAAAATACATCTAGTAAATGTGAACAGAACAAGGACAATGACATGAACAGACTTGTCGAGATACTAACCAATGTTAGCACTCTCTAAATAGTTTTAAAAGTAAGAAGATCCCGAGGCCATCTCTTTTTCAGAAGCCTTGACGGATTATCAGGAATCGAGGAGGAAGTAAAGTTTGAAACAAGGGGATTCGGATGGATTTCGAATTTATCATGAAAGGATAGGTATCTGGATAGACCAGCAGCGGCAAGGGTTATAATTAAAAACGATAATATTTCTTAATTGCTTACGTCATGGAACAACTTACTGCTAGAAACAAATTTAGGTCCATAAACTTTTTTTCTATTTTGGCTGGAGAGGGGGGGGGGGCGTCCACTTTGGTTCCGCCAGTGCTTCGGAGGAAATTCTACTAAACTATGACCACTAAATACCTATGTAGTATAATTTTTTTTTTCCTACTGTCATTATGAAATGTTTGATGGACTCCATATATCTAAAAATAATTTTAAAAAAAAAATCCGAGGTTACTAATCTATTTTCGAAAATACTGACCAGTAGAATATTAACTGAAGAATAAAAGGGGGCATACATGTCACTGACGGCAGCCTTAAAGGAACTTAAAAATGACTGCATTTTCAAGAGCTAGGTTCTTAATATTTATGGTAGGAGAGATGATAGCCTTTGGGATCCAGCCCGTATATCTTATCTCAAGTTAGCTAAATTTGGTGGCTCACTCTCGGGGGACTTTTTACTCAGTTGGTGATCTCTTAGACACAATGAGGCCATCAGTTTAAAACAGAGGCCTGAATTATCTCCTCTATTCTTCCAAGATACGCTAAAATACATTTTCTTTAACTGTTCTCCTTCCATTGCTTTCTACCTTGACTTTAAATTTTAAAAACAATAAATCATTCGGAATTTCTCTGTTTAGCTGGTTCGAATATTGGAATGAATTTATGCTAGTCAGTAAATGTTCCAACAAAAAAGTTGATTTGATGCATGTGCCGACTCCGAACGGAAAAGGAGTTAAGACTAATTTTGTGTAGTGACGTTTTTTATAAGGAGTAATTGCTCAAATATTTCAAGATAATAAAATTCTAATTACACCATCGTAAAGTAGACAAATTGTTTTTGAGAAAACAATGATTAGATTTACTAAGGGCAATGACAAAAGGGACTTTCAGAAGATCTAATATGGACTCTTTACTGTTGCAGTACCTACACCCGATCAGCACATCTCTGTACAATGGCCGCATTAGACCTTTACCTTAATAAATTTAATCACTGGCTTTTAATAAAAAATGCCTAGAATTTTATAATATTGTGCAGTTTTTGAGAAGTTTCTTCTAACTAAAAAAAAAAAAGTGACCAGAGAAAATTGCACTTGACTCCTTTTTCTTTCGGAACCACCCGATGCATCAAATCAATTATTTTTTTTGGAAATTTTGTCCAGAATTATTCCTCAGAGTTTCGCCATTGAGTCGCCCTGCATATAGTCAGAACTACATATGATTTCATGAAACACTAAATTATAGGAGTCACTAGTAATCCAACTTCCGAAAAGCCTAAGGATAAGAAGGAGATATTGGATTAAATTCTAATAGTGTGAATTTAACTCAAAAGGTTCTTCTGATTCAAAACTTAGTTTTCGCTGTAACCATACCGGAACAAAAGTCCATTAGAAGTCATTATGTTCCGCCACACTAAAAGATGATTATCGAGAAGACAACATAGATATAACAGCTGTTCATGACGTAACGTATACTTTGTTGCTTATTGAACCAAAGAAAAAAAAATCTACATTAGTACTAGCAATTTACAGTAGTATCTTGAAAAGGTAAATATAGTCTTCTTATCATTCAAAACATTAAAAAAAGCATGCACTAGTAACCGATATTGCTGATGTAATGTGGACAAATTAAGTTTAAAACAATGTTATTGTAAAATGGCAGAGACGATACTGAAGCTAGGAGACACGTCCTTGGAAAATAATTTGCTGAAGGTAATCACCTCTAAACAAGTTTGAAGAGGACTTTAATCTGAGGTAACTTGAGAAGACAATATTCGAGCTATAAACAGCCACGAGTAATTAATAACAGCGTCACTTCAAACGTTAAGTGATATATTCCAGAGGCTGAAGTACTCAATATTGCATAACTCACGAATATGGCAAATTTATATATGGCTACAAACTCTCCCGTTGTAAAAAATATTAACGTTTAGAAGGTTAAATCTTCTGGGAGTAGTATTCTTCAAAGGAGTTTAGAAATTATTAAATGGGATTCATATCTGTAGGTGGGGCTTACGAACAAACATATCCAAAAACCAACAAAATTCGATTTTTATCAATATTGGCGCTGAAATCTGACTAAGGTACAAAGAGATGATTTAAGGAATGTTGCTGGAGGTGGTGTCGTGATGGGTCAGCGTGTTGACTTAAAGATTCTCGAGTCTAGTGACACTGGTTCGAATCAGGCCTGGGTGAATTAAAATTTATTTTGTTGCAGGCCCACGGGAGAATCTCGACCTTTTCGTTTTGGTTAGAATAGATTTGGCTGTACCTCTAGAACAACCCCTCGCATAGCTATAACGTGACTTATAACGCTAATGTAAAATACGCGTTGCCAGGCAACCTTGATAAACCGAAGAACATGTATTCCGGTGCTGTTGATTTTGTACTTGCCGTACTGAAGAGGACTTCCCAGAGTTAAACTCTGGCATTATTCCTCCATTATCTTCCCTAGTCCGGAAAAAGAAACCAATACAGCCTAAAAGGTCAGAAAGGAGAAGGATATTTTTGTACTTGTAATTGAAGTAAAATTCTTAAAGTTTATTAATTAACTTTTTGAAAAAAACAATCCGTACTGTAAGTGGAATGGTAAGTGAGATTGTTTCATGTTATATCTCATTTAATGTTTCCCGTTATTACTCAGATTTGACTTTATTAATATTATTATAATTTAAGTATTTTTTTTTTCTATTATTGAAATTTACAACTGTATTATGATAAATACAACTAGTAAATATGAAATAAGTAACTTGACATGTACAACATGAAGAGAAACTACCCATTGGTAGCACTGCTGTAGTCGAAAACGTCAGGCGGTTTTTAGTCGTTTCAGTCTGGTATGAGGGTTTCAAGTGAGTCGTTTGTCCAGGTTGAGTCCTAGGTATCGGATTTGTTCAACGAGGATAAGTGGGCTATTGTTGAAGGATTCTGTAGGACAGGAAGTCATAGGTTTACGACGAAAAGTAAAGGTAATTTGATGGGATTTATTGGAATTTATTTTAATCCAGTTTTGACACAATTTTTCAAGACTTGTGATGAGTGATTAAAGAGTTCGGGATGCAATAGATGGATCGTTATTAACTGATAGGATACATGTGTCTACGGCATAGGTGGTGATGACAGTGTTGGATTGGGTTGGGATGTCGGCTGTATAAACTGTGTAAAGGATAGGACCTAGGATACTACCTTGAGGAACACCAGTAAGCTGAGTAAAAAAATATATTTATTTTAGTCTATAATTTGACAACTGTAGGTAAAATGTCACTCTTCTATCATCTAGTTTTTTTTTTGTTAAGTACTTTGTTTATTATTTTTTCGTTATTTATAAATATACTCGTGCTCGTTGAAGTTTAATTTGTCTACACTCGAACTAAATTAAACTATTTTATAATTATTGCGAATTGCAAGATCGGTCGGACGATGACTAAAAGAAGGCGCGTAGATGTGTGACTCCCCTAGGAGCAGGATAAAGACAATGAAATAAAAAGTAATGTCTAAGTGCTGCCAATTGAGCCAATCCACAGATCGCTGGCAGGATGTAATCTAGTGCTCGAGATCTTGCCGGCTGGATCCGAGACCTCATCAAACCCTGACCGTTCCCAGCCAACTCGTAGCCAGTAGTAGACTATAATTATTTCACGATAATGCTCAACACGGATGAGCGAGAGGGGATTGTTATTTCGGATAGTTGTTATATAAAGCTGGTTACTCTCATTTCATAGATATATTTAGGAATCTTATAAGTAAAACTAAGACAGAATTTTTATGAAATATCTAATTTTTGGTTTATAATTTTCAATAATGAACCATCGTAATCGTCTAAAAAATTCAAAAACTTAATCAAAATTTGAGATTTTACATTTCACGATATGTTAAATTCGAAAATCAAATTTAAAAAAAAATGTCTGCCAACCGTACGCCATCCGCCGCTTTTATCTGAGACTACTGGGTCGATTTTATTGACATTTGGAATCAAAGTCAGAAATCAACCGACGATGATACTCCTCCCTGGACATTACCATGCGCCCTTTTATTTCAAAATGGCAACAGAAAAACCTGTGTTGTTATAGATTGTAGCGCCTAAAAGAATCAACCAATTTCAATGAAACATGCCTAAAGTCTTCTCCTCAATACCCTTTAAATTTATTTACAAGAACATACTTCAACGAAAAGAAGTTGGAAAAGAAGTTATGAGGGATGGTAAAATTATATTATCGAATGACCTAAAAAGTATACAGTTTTATGTTTATGTTGTACATGGTTATTTAAAAATTAACGATGTTAAACAAAAAAATCGGTGCAAAGATATGGTTTTTAAATATTTTTCATATTTTCTACTGCAAAGCTCCTTTGTTTTAGCTTTAAATGATGACATAAGCAAATATTTGGGCCAATATTAGGAATCACCTATTAATTATTTTTTCTTATGTTACAAGGAAAGTGATGTTACTTTTGTTGTATAATTGTTTAATGTTCTAATGTATAATTGTTGTTTGGCATATTTATCGCTTCACATATCACCTTAATTTAATTACTTTAATTAATAATACAAACCCACGGATTATTTTCTTGTTGGCATTACAGACTGTTTGCCATTTTAACAAGCCCGCAGAGATGGCTTCCTGTCTTGGGCTATTTCTTTTGAGTTATCTGCATGCAGCTCTACGGTATCTTTGTTGATTCCATCTATTCATCCCTTTTCGTCTTCCACGTGGTCTATTGCGCACTGTTGAGGCATTTATAGTTTTGTATAGGCTTTCTGATAGATTGCTCAACGCTATAACCTCACTCATCTTAACTCCCTTGTCTTCATATCATGAGATTTCTATTGACCAGTTTCAGTAATCTTTTTTCCATCGAGAATCAATGCAAAGTATGGTAATTCCCTCCACTATACTTCTTTTTTGGTTTGTCAAGCTCAAAATAAATTTTACAATTTTCACTTATTTTTTACGAAAATTCCGTTGCTATGAAATGAGCAATAATAATGAGAGTAGATTAAATACATGTATTATTAAATACAAAAATTAAAAGTCATTTGTTTTTCATCACACTCCATTACCTTTTAGTAGTTGTTTGTAGAAACTTGTTTTCAACCTGCAAAAATATTTTTTCCATTTATTACTTTAGTTTAAGATTGCAATACCTTTCTACTATTAAGATATATGAATGTTATTTTTTAAGAAATCATAATAAAATGTTGATATCAATGAATTTTATGAATTTTACTGTTAGTTAATGATATACGAATGAGTCAAATTAGGGATATTCTCAGTTTGGTTACGACTCTGCAAAGAGGACGATCTGATGTTGACAATGGCTTCACTGATTTTTAATACCTTTAAAATTGCCTGAAGGGCTCTCAATCTACATGGATTGCCAGCTATGGAATATCTATTTTTTTCTGAGAGAAAGAATTCCGTTGTGAAGAGTTAGAATGGGAGCGCTGGGAGAAATGCTTGTTGGCTCCAACATCGACGTCTTTTTTTAACAAACACGCTTCTTTAGAAACTTGATTATTTGCCCAAGAAGACATTAAAAAAGAGTCCCCTCCAAAATTTGCGTTTTCCATACAGTAACAATACGTACATATTTCTCTGAAGAAAGTGCAATAAAATATTAATATTAATGTAGTTTATTCAGATGTCATTGTATTATTTTTTACTACTTTATGACTTCTTTTCACAATTTATATTTTGTTGGGTTGAATATTATACTCTTTATCTCACGTCATCTACTTACGTAAGCTATCAGATATCTTAACTTTGAAACTGTTAATAAATATTATTAGTCATCGGTATTATTTACTTTATCAGTATTATTTATTTACTTTTTATATTTATATTTATTTCTCTATTATTTGTATATATTGTATGAATGAGAACTCTTAGCCCTAATACTTATAGCCCTCCAGCAGTGGCTGATTGTATTATTATTCAATAAATAGATTATTAAAACTGTCAAAAAAAAAAAAAAATTATAATTATTTCGACGGAATACTGACTTAGGCGTAAACCCAATTAGAATTAGAAGAACCCACGAGAAACTTAGATTCTCACCTCTAATTTAAATATAATATATTTTCTTTAAGTGGATTAATTTCCGTGTTAGCTTTACATTATACTTTTAAATAAATTAAAAATAATATGCTTTCATTAAATATCAATGAAAACGTGACAATAATGATATATTTTGATATATTTAGTGGCTGCAGGAAAACAGCAGGAAAACGATGAAACGAATAGCAGTCTTTGTCCAGTAAGGTTTAAATCCTTAAAATAAACAGCACTTGAATAGTGTTTGTATCAGGTGGGGTTAGAGGTATATCCACTACGAGCACTGGACGGAGGGAAATATAAACATAGAGTTTTATAGCCCTTCAGAGGTTTGTTTTAGCTTAGACGATTCATTTGTGCTATAAAGCAAGCTATAGCATATTGAAAACGTTTTTTCAATAATACGCAAAAACAAATAAAAATCTCCAACTCAATATAAATCAATAATGAAAAAAAAGATCTAAGCTACTTAAGAAATTATACGAGGTACTGTAAAATAAAAATCTTTAATTATTGCTTGCTATAAATTTTAGTTTTAATTATTAGTTAAAATAAATCTTTAATACTATAGTGATCCTAGTTACGGTAGTAGATATTTATCATTAATATTAAATAACTTGTCAATTTTTGTTTAAAAATTACTTGGCTCGCGACTTCTGCCTGAATATTAAAAATTAGAATTTACCAATTATTATACTTTATAAAATTCTTCATGGATACAGAACGTTACCGAAATAAACAACACATTAAGGTTTTTGAAAAAAATTAGACCGAAGGACGAGTCAAGCGGAGAATTGGGTACTAGAACGAATTCTCAAATTAATTTTTAGTTCTAAGTGCAACTCCTAGCTGAAAATACTTCCCTGAAGAAGACCTGCAAAGTCGGGTCGAAACGTTGGCTTTTAATAAAATAGTTTTGCCACTATTTAGTCAATTATGACCGTCACGCCTGACCATCTCCTTCCTTTATAATGCAACGGTCAACTATTAAATATTCAAATTAATTTTATTCGTCGATAATGTATCCTACCAATAGATTCTATGGATTCACTAAATATAATCCTAAATTTATATGTGAAGCCAAGGTGATCACTAAACCAGAGATTTAAAAAGAAAGTGAACTTTTATTTTTAATCAGTTTCGGTATAAATTAGATTTTCATTTTCAATTAATTTTTTGGTCTTCAGCAACTCCTTAAGATTTGTCACTAAAATTTTAAACAGGACTTTTTAAAATACCATAACTCAAAAGTTCTGTTTAAACAATTGATTTAAAAGAAAACATAACCAGGGAACTCATTCAAGAGAAATAATATCTTTAATTTAAGCCTAATATTTGTTTATTTCTCAATTAATGTAACTTTTTAAAATATAAA
This sequence comes from Nezara viridula, assembly GCA_928085145.1. Classification (NCBI taxonomy): domain Eukaryota; kingdom Metazoa; phylum Arthropoda; class Insecta; order Hemiptera; family Pentatomidae; genus Nezara; species Nezara viridula. The sequence goes on from OV725082.1 coordinate 73,821,874, forward strand.
CATTTTAAACAATTTGGTATTAAAATATTTTAAACTCTGGTGTTTATATTTCTTTAGAATGTTATTTTCGCCAATTTTTTTCTCTCTCTTTAAGATAAACGATGTAATTAAAAATACAACTTTTAAATTTCTGCTTTCCTACCTATACTAGGTAAGGAAAGTATTGCGATCGGGTCAAATTTTCGATATACGGTTTTAGACGGATCTATACGTTTCAGAGCCCCGAAAAATACATTTTTAGCCATTGGTGTGTCTGTCTGTCTCTGCCAAGATTTTCTCGAGAACTTAAGAACCGATTTAGTTGCTTCTTTTTTTAAAATGTAGAGTATTTACTACTGATGCCTGTGACACAAATTGGATGCTGCATGAGCAATAATGGCTAATAAATGAAAAACATATTTTTCTATAGACTGTAGCGCAAAAACCGCTCTAACAATTTTAATGAAACTTTCCTATAATGTTCTAATAATTATCCTTTCAATTTTCGTACATGTACTGAATTCCCAAGAAAATTCAGGAAAAAAGTTATAAAGAAAAGAAAAATGTTTTGGGGCCTAACTCGCTAAGTATATATTCTATGGTAAAATATATAATAAAACTTTCGAAAGTTAATTAAATTAACAAAAAAAAAATCAACGGAATTAAACAAGTATTAGCGATGATACAGCGTATTCTATCTTCTATACATGTTTAATTTATTACTTTCCTACCTATAACCTATACTAGGTAGGTATTGCGATCGGATCAAATTTCCGATATGCGGTTAGGTTTCAGAGCCCCCTGAAAACTATATAAAAATCGTTCATTTCGGACTATTAAGGTACATCTATTCAATTTCCAATGTAAGATTACGAGTTCCTATCCTGGTAACAGAAAGGGATGAATGAGAGAGAAAAAAGATCACTAAGTGATAGTAAGAAAATCTGTTGCCGACATCACACAATCTTCACTATTTCCTCTACTTTTAACAGTAATTATTGTGTGACAAAATTAGGCTATGGCAAAAAGTTTTTGATCAGAAATATTAAAGGGTATTGAAATTATTAAATCTACCTTAAGCGATTTTACATTGCTTTAATTTATCTAATAAATCGTATTCAAATCTTTTCTTTGATCAATTTTCAGGAAAAATAATATAATTCATTTTTTTTTTTTTTTTTTTTTTTTTTTTTTTTTTTTTTTTTTTTAATGGACATACGTAAAGATATAAAAACGTTTACGAAATAGATAGGAAATTCGTGTAAATGGGCACACAAGATTTTTTTAATGTCAAATAGTGGTAACTCCGGCAAAATTTACTGTTTTCCTTTCTGTTGGAGAGGTAATATCGACAATTCGTTTATTCGGCATTCAGAACTAATATATCCGTCTCCATTATTATTTCCTTTCTAAAGTAATAACAAAAAGAAGTCAGTGTTAAAGTTCGCGCCCTGAATTCGAAATGACTTAAAAAAAACTCGAAACAGCTGCTACTTAAAAAAAAAAAAAAAAAATAGCCCAGGAACAAAGTTTGTCGAGCCCCACTTAAAACTATTGCCGGAGCTGAGATTGCTGGGATATTGGCCCAGCTCCAGCCCTAGTTAGGCAGAAAAGTTCTCCTTTATGAATAATTAAGACCTGAAAGAGTTGGCAATTACATCCGAAATGGGGCTGCGATTAAATTGTAAAGCAGGTAGGGATTCTTGTCTTCCCCCTCCCTCCACTCCTTCATCCTCCCTTCCAACATAAACAAATTTTCTTAACCGTTATACTTTTCTAATGAATACTACCTCCGACGAATGAATGTACAACTTGATCCTTTCTGTAAACTTCCCTTTATAATGTATCAGCTGTAATTAAAAGAAGTTAACGATCATTTCATTAAGAAATATAACATTTTTAATGGAACGACTGGAAAGGAGTTCTTCCCAAGAATAGTTTGAATTACTTAGAAAAATATGAAAAAAAATAGTTACTTATTCAACTTGATATAAGTTAAAAAAAAAATAAAATTCAGTAGATAATCTAAAAAAATAAAATAAAATAACCTGTAAAAGTTGTTAAATCTTATTTCATGCATATATTTTCAAAGAACTAGGTTAACTAAATATAGTTTATTTATTCGAGTTATTCTTAGAATACAAATCATTATTATGTCCAAAGGAAAAATATCATAACTTTTTTTTTTTTTAAACGCCCGTTGACTCTTTTGACTTCCACCATTAGTCTTCTTGCAGCTTTGGGACTGTTTTAGGCGATAAGTTGTCGTTTGGTTCTCTTCTTATGCACATGATATTCATGGAGCACGTGGTTTATAATAATAACCGGGCGCGATTACAATACAATCACTCCCTCTTCATCCAAACGGCAACCTTTTGCATACGTCTCTATCCTGTTGTTGTTTCTTACGGGATAGGGTTATTAGCTACGTGCTTAAATCCCACAAATCTTGAGGGCCAAAGGAGTTATTGTTAATTAGACAACACAGGGGTTCACTCACTTTCACTTTTCTGTGAATCTCAGGAATAGCATAAGGGGATCGAACCCGCGCTGTTGTGGTCTAAGCCATCTAATAGGGACTACATTTATTTATTTATTATTAGTTATTTTTATATTTTTTTTGTTATTTAATCTCTCGAACGGGATTTAAACTGGTGTCATAAAACTTTTGCAGGCGCCTTGACTCACTCGACTACAGCGGCCTCATTGAAACTGCACTATACATTAAATAATAGTTATCTTGTAATAAATTTCAATAGTTGTTCAAATTCAGTGATAGTAAATATTTTAAAACAATCTAAATAATGAATTTATTTAAACATAATTAATTAAATAGAAAACAGAGTAGATTAAGTAACTTCTAGCTTTTCTTTTAATCTTGTCATTTTGATATAAATTTCTATTTATTATAATGTTTCTATGGTGTATCAGCAATTAAACATTTTTCACAACATTATTTTTCATTGGTAAAGAGTTCCGTTTAAATACATATAATTATATTAATATGTATAATAATTATAAACGTTAATATAATAGTCCATGGTACAGACCCCTTTTTATTAATAACATCCGTCTGAAACTTCGTAAATAGTTTCATCTCATCGTAACCTACAACTATTTTATTCACGAAAACTCTTGGAATTGGAGAGTTTTAAATCTGGAGGGGAGTAAACTTTGTTTATTTAATTAGGTACTAAAAACTCGTAAATAAACATTTTCTTTCTATTTGGATCGTAAGGTAATTTGACCAAAAAATGGATAAAAAAGATGGTCTACAAAAATATCGGACCGTTTGTCCTATATAACCTCGTTATTTTGAAAATTTTAGGGTGTAGGACACGCCAAAGAGCTCAATATTTTTGAAGCCCACCTGTTTTTGCGATTTTTTGATCTAATTATCTTACGATCCAAGTAGAAAACAAATGTGTATTTACGTGTTTTTAGTACCTAATTAAATAAACAAAGTTTGACTTCCTCCAGATTGAAAACAACCCTATTACAAGAGTAAATAAAATAGTTGTAGGTTACGATGAGATCAAACTATTAACGAAGTTTCAGGCGGATGTTAATAATTCGATAAAAAGGGGTCTGTACCACGGACTATAAATCTCTAAAACAAATCATATAATACAAATAAATATAAATACAATAAATCTGTAGTTATGATAGTTAGCACTTTTTTTTAACGTTTTCAAGCATATTGAAGTACCTCGTGAAATTGTTAAAATATTAATATATTAAATATTTTGCTTACATAAATAAATACAGTAACACTCCTAACATTATAATCGTGACGATAAACCACAGCACATCGTTATGGTATACCACATCCAGCGAGACAACATAAACATTCCAAGTTCTGTTCTACCGCTGATGAAACTGTTTCCTTTGAAAACAACATGTATTGATATGTACCTGATAAATTGTGATTATTTAGTTGTCCTTTACCAACCCACACTAGCTAATCTTTGTTTATGGTTTATTTCTCTTTAAGCTCATTACTAGAGATTATATTATTAAAAATGAAATTATAAAAAAGATCTGTAGTATAAGTATTGAATTAAATATGTAAAAATGACTTCATTAATACAAGAAAAGAGAAACAATTGTATTTTAAGTTGCAGTCAGTCTATATTGACAATATCAGACCTATAAAATCTCGAAAGGTTCAAGAAACTTTATTATAAACATTATACATTCTTCATTGACAATGATCCAGCTGTCTAAATTTATTCCAAAACAAATATCTGGTAGTTATTTTAGCGCTGTTTGAATCTAGACTCCAGACATATACAGGCAGTTTAAGATTTTTGGTAACCGTAATAAAATCTCAAGTTCACCATGAATTTTGGGCGCCAAATTTAATTTTGATGAAAGTCAGTTCATATGCAAAGGTTAGTTTTAAAAGATTATTCGACTAGCATCAGCTTAATCCTTATATTAAAAACTCCGTACCCCGAAATAAACAAATTTCAAACCTCTAATTCGATTACTGATAAGCTTTAGAGACGTCTGAAATGGAGATGCCTGGGAGAACGAAGAACAGACAACTGCTCTCAATGGTTAAGAATAAAGTAACCAGTCGTGCCATATTCTATTAGTTAGATAGCATATTTTATTATCGTGTTTATCCTTGCATTACAGTTTTTACTCAACCTAAAATATCTCTTTGTGATATAGTTGTAACTCCACAATTTTAACACAACAAAAGGCTATTCTCATCGGGTCCAGACACATCATTAGCTCCCTTCCTTAATTTCCTCTACTTAACCTCAATAACCTCAATAATTATTCAATCAATTATCAATAACCTCAATAACATCCATTTTTTCCGTTCAGTCAAAAAACTAGGAGTAACTTCTGAACAGAACCTCTTCTGGAATAACCTTATCTTCCAGATTACTACTCCCAAGATTCCGTGATTGTATTCCTGTAAAAACCAGACAGGAAAATCCTTGTAACCTCCCTTATATTCCCCCACTTCGACTACGGCTGTTTGGTGTATGAAGGGCTATCTGCCAGGCTAGAAATGAGACTGAAGAAACTCATTAACTGTTTCATAAGATTCATTTTCGGGATCCCCAGGCATTCACATGTTTCGTTCCGGTACACCAAGTTGAAGGGCTATATCCTACTTTCCAACGACAATTCCTCCTTGGTGTTTTCATTTCCAAGTCTTCGGAAACCAATAACCCTCACTACATCCAGGAACTCCTTACTTTACATTCCACCTTTATCCACTCTCCTAATACCAGATCTCAACATATACTTACATATTCCCTCCCATAAAACTTCTTCCTTCAGTAAATCCTTCGTCATTCGTGCTGCTTCTTTATGGAAGTTCTTTCTTCCTACCTCCATACGTCAATTTCCGTTCACAAATTCCTTAAAACAACTCCTGTTCCACCACCAACTCCATATTCAAACTTCCGCAATCATGTAAAATTGCTTGCATCTGTACACTGTTTAATTTCAATCCATCAGTGCCCTTCAAAAATAATGAGCCGTTTGGCGTGACCTACTCCCTCTAATTTTCAAAATAACGAGGTTATATAGGATATATAGGGCAAACGGCCCATTATTTTTGTAGACCATCGATTATTTTTTATCGATTTCGTAATCAAATTATCTTACGGTACAAATAGAAAGCAAATGGGTATTTACGAGTTTTTAGTACCTCATTAAATAGGAGTATGCCCTCTCCAGATTGAAAACGCCCCAATTCAAGGAGTTTTCGTAAATAGTTTTAGGTTACGTTGAGATAAAACTATTTACGAAGTTTCAGGTGAATGTTAATAATTCGATAAAAATGGATCTGTACCACGGACTACAAATGGTCAAATCTATTTATACCGACTGAACACCTAGACATCTTGTTAAATGATATTGATATGATACAGCCTTGCTTACATCAATTATCAAAACTTGGTATTCCATGATTTGATTAGTAGCTGGAAAAAATCCTAAATAAAATATTTAAAACCGCCAAAGCAAGTTTAAGAACATACTAAAGAGAAGTTTTCAGACGAATTTCACAGGATCAATATTTGTTATACGAAAAAGTTGGAGAATAGCTCGCTATCGCCAGTAGAAAGATAAGTTACAAGGATATTGGATAAGTCGATGACAGTTGAATCCTGACCGAAGAAAGTTGCGATCCGGAAAAGCCGGAGGTGCTAACCGAGTTATGACTTGCGGAGCGAGTGCTACCTTCAAGCCCTGGTCCGGCTGCGGCTTCGCTAAGTCCCCCAACTTGCCTAACTTTTAATGATCCTGTTACTTTCCCTTTCCTACTTCTTTAACCCTGTTATTTTCTCTGGCTGAGGTTGAGCAGTTATCAGATCAGGACATCATTGCTAGCGTCCCAGCTTCTAATTGTGTTATTCAAATAGCTTTAATTAACATAATTTAATGACGCGAGTTCCAATCCTCAAACCTCAAAGGTTTTTATTCCAATGATATAAAAGAGATTAGATGCCAATTGAGACTCTTTAGTATAATTCATCGTGTTCTTGGATGAATTTCTTGTTAAACGGGTGATTACTTTATAATAACAAGGTCTCGTATATTTCTACATCTAACCATATAATATAGTAATATAAAACACACATAATATACTATATGTATTATATATTACAAAAATAATATTTATATACTAGTATATCCCGGTGAGAACTCTCCCATTTGCTATCCCTTCCCCTAATTCATTCGACATAGAAGCGAAATTAGTGAAACATGCTTGTTCTTGTATACAATGTAATGCTATCAAGATAGTACATTCAACACACACAAATACGAATGAACTTGAGATTCTTCACTCCTCTTTGAAATTCCTTTTCTTCTAATACCTCATTCAGCAAAATCCATTGCTCATCAGAATCGGAACAAGGATCGATACTACTGTATTTTAAATAGTGTAGATTATGTAGTTACTTTTATTTTTTACAACTGTATTATAAAAAAAAAATACAACTAGCAAATGTGCACTCAGGAATATAATAACATGAAATCGGTTGTTGAGAAACTACCCACTGATAGCACTCAAATAATAAATTTACACAAGAAGATCACGAGGCCACCTTCTTTTCAGACGCCTCGGAGAGTTATCAGGGACCGAGGAGGAAGCAAGGTTTGAAACTAGAGGATTCGGATGGGTCTGGAGTTTGTTAACGAAGGATAGGTATCTGGATTGGGCCAAATCGTATGTGGTAATTACAACGTCAGGATGGATTGGATGTCAGCTGTATAAATTGTGTAAAGTGTGCAAAGTGTGATAGGACCAAGGATACTGCCTTGAGGACTTTTATTTTTTAAAACTATTTTTTGTTTCTTTGAGAGTTTCGGGGTAGATCAAACATTTTACGTAGATTTACTATTTTTTGATAACATAGTGATGGTTCTTTTTTATTTTAACTAAATTCTTGAGAAAATCTTCTTTAGCTTATCTTACTCTAAATTCAATTATTTCATGGACTACGGTGAATTTCTAGCCAATGACGGAGGCTGCTGTGCTTAAACCGGGTCGATCTTTTAGGCTGTACTAATTTGCAAATTGGTTTAATAAATCTGCCTTAGCCGAGGATTAACGCTTGTTGGGTCTCCCCGCCTCTCCCTCTCTTACTTTATTTATCTTTCTTCTTGTCGGCTTTGGCCCATCGTTTATCAATTATCGTTGTCTTATGAAAATGGAACGTTTTTATGACAATAATACAGGCATATTACAATATCATTAATTAACCACTATACTTATTGTAATATAATATTTATTGTGGATTCTCTTTAACTTCAATATTCCTGAGAACGGATAATTTATCTACTTTTTAGTGCCACAGTGAAACATCTTAGGCCACCATAGTCATACATATCAAACATTTTGAACAATTTTATTGTTACCTTTTTTTTTTATACTTTTTTCAAATTTTTCAGTATGAATATAAATACCTATTTATTTTTTTATTTTATTAAACCCAGATTCCTCACAGTTACACTGAGAATATGAAGGCGAGGATGTGGAGTCAAAGTATATGACAATTTAAATTTAGTATCTCTTTTCAAAAGGAATTTTTAATAATTAGAGAGATAACTAAAATAACGGCTGCTCAATTGCATTGAGTTGCTAAAACACAAACCATACTCAATCAATCGACAGATAATAATAAAAAAAAAATGAAGAGAGAGTTAGGTGAGACCACTGCAACAACTACAATGCCAAGAACAGATCGAATAAGCGAAAGCAAATACATGTGATGATGGAGGATTTCCAATGAGCCTAAAATAATATTTTCTGCCATGGTCTGCATCTGCTCTCTTCCAACGCCGACCATCTGCAAGAAATTACTTGTAGTAAGAGGTATGGTACTCCTTCTTCCGAACCATAGCTCTTTAACTGAGAATTCTCTCTCGCCAAATCCATCTCTATACTTTTCCTCCCATCATCAGGTCCATTTGAACATATGGTATTGAGCTTCGGGACTGAACAAAAACATCAAATTCTTCTCGTATCCAATCCTCACAATCCTAAATGCAACATAAAAACACCTCTACAACCAGAAGAAATATGAGTAAATTTGTAGTTAAAACACATAGGAGGGTTACGTCAGAACTTGAAATTGGATGATGTCATAATAGCCGATTGCCACTAGATTTTTTGCAATGCTGGGATTTGTTTTAAGAAGGTTTCACACTCTTAGAATTTCCTAATTCAGAATTTCCTAAATAATTAACTAATTGACTATATTGACTGTATTGAAAGTAAAATTTAATAAAAGACTAAATTTACTGTCAATTAAATCCATTTTTAAAGATCCAATTTCAGAACTAAAGCTTTAGTTCATATCAATAATGAAAATTCTTCTAAAGAGTCTGTCACCGTTACATTTACTTTAGCAATGTCGAATGTGTTGTTGGACAAGAAATTAATGAAAAGGTTTAATTACTTTCCTGGAATTGTACTTTGATTACCTTTACCGAAGTTAATTTAACTTATCATCTGAAATTTAATTTTTTAAACATACTCTGCATCGCTCACCCCCAAAAATTTTGTATGGTTCCAGTTTAGCTTAAGGTTTAGTTATCTGTACGTTTTATTTAATTTACCAACCCAATCTAAATTCCAATTTATGCGAAGACTGGCGGACTGCTTAGAGTAGGAAGGCTTAATCTATAATTAATAAACCTAATCTATAATTAAGTCATCAGCAGGGCATGAATGAACACGTTTTGAATAAATCGAAAATTAATTAAGTTCTCCATCATAGTGCCACGTCAGTCTACTTCATAATAGTATTTTTGAAATAACTAGTTATAAATGGTTCAATTTTATATTTTAATTAATTGGTGTTTAATTTCATGCTCATTAGGATTGAAATATAACTCGGTGTATTGTTGCCTCCCTTCCTCAACTTTCTTATGAATTTGCAAAACTACGTAGAACGAAGTTTTGAAACTATGGCAACCTTTCAATAAGGAACATTGTTCTTCTGGCTGACTTGAAAACAGTTCTGGAAAATTTCTGACAGTTATTAAAGTTTGAAATAATTTCGACTCGATTTAATTTTATTATGTCTCATTTGGAGTTTTAGTAGCATGTGTTTCTTTCCCTTTTTTTTTTTTTTTTTTTTTGCTTATAAATACAGATCGTGGCGAAAAAATATTAGCTGAACGGGCCACCTATATTTCGAAGAACGGTATTAGCTCCAACTTTTCAAATATATCATCCTTGGTATGAAAACAGTATCGATTATTAGAATAGATTGCCATCTATCCTTTCTTATAAATTACGTGAAAAAACTTTAATTCCTAATGCGGTTATCTCCGCTGGCTTTAGCACCAGTGAGGCGTTTGAAATAGTAACGCAGGGTTCTCCTGGAGTTCCCTTGCCTGATTGTAAAAGATGTATATAGGTATGCATGTGTTTTTTGCTTAGTTTTAATTTTCTTATTTTTAGGTTATTTTATATACTTTTTGATTATTATTTTGCTTCTATTTATTATATATTTTTTGTACATATAGTGTGAATGATATCCTACCTCACTATAACTAGTGTCCATGTGAGAGATTATTGTAATACTCAAAAAAAAAAAAAAAAAAATTTTTTTTTGTAAAATTCGTAAAAAAACAAAAAAAAACAACTCTATAGTATTCATATAAAGTTTGAAATATGTCCTATTTATTTTCAAGAATGATCATAGTCACTTTTTGATTAATATGAAATGAAAATATTTTTATTACCATGGGACTGTTGTTCCTTTAGAACAAAATATAAATACTGAGAAAATGCCTGTTTCGTCATACATTACATTAAATATTTACAAAATAATATCTAATTAAAAATAAAACTGTAGGAAGAAAAAAGAAGAGAACAAAAGCATACATATGTATATATAGACTAAACAAAGGAAAATAACATAAATAAGCGACATGGTTTCTGGGAGATCTTAAGAAATTCTCTTATCTACATTTCGTGATCAGTCAGATTGGGAAAGGGGTAGATGCTTAAAAAGGAGGGATTTAAATGAGGAAACTGATCACGACGTTTTGAACAAGACGTTTTGAATTGCAAAGGATTTCTCAAACGCAGCAGCTAGGTGAGGAGGAGGATAGAGGTCAGAATTAGGATGTCTGGTGAGACGGGATGGAAGAAGGCTAATTATCAATAAAACCAATTTTTGAAGTATCTAAGCGCACATAATTTCAAAGTTTATGGTACTCAAACATAAAGAAGTAAGTAAAATATAACACAACGATGAAGCAAAAGTATAGGAATAAAATAAAAATTGATCTCAGAATCAAGTCACATAGTAACAATTATTTTTAATAAAGGCTATCACTGATTTAAAAGAAATAGCGATAAGTTTTTGTTTTTTTTAATTAACATAAAAATATAAAATTTATAATGTCCAGAAAAACTGCTTTATTTCACCCTTACATATCTACGCCTTGCTTCAATTGATTTAAATTTTCTCGACGACGTTTCAGGCAATTTTGCCCATTTTCAAATCAAATATTTTCATCATTATTATATAATCCATATAGTTATGTTTTTTATATAATTATTGTAACATTTATTTCCTAACATTCTTCGAATTATAAAATTCATAACTTTATTTATCAAAAATCAATCTCTCCCTCCTCCAACAAAAATAGAAATTTTTAGAATTGGCATTTGATAAATAAGATACGAATATTATAATTAGAAGAATGTGAGGAAATAAATGTTACAATAGTTATTTAAAAAAGATTACTATATGGATTGTATAATAATGATATAAATATTCGACGTGAAAATGGGCAAGATAGCCTGAAACGTCGTCGAGAAAATTAAAACAAATTGAAGCATTTAGCAGATGTGTGAGGGTGAAATAAAGCATTTTTTCTCCATATTTTAAATTTTATCATTTATACACGCCGTTGATAATTTAGAAGATTTAATTTAAAAATATAGAAATATGTTTAAAAATCCTAATAATAATATTAAAATATCTGTTTTATTTTTAATTAACCTCATAAGCGCCTCATAATTTTAGTTCCCTTGGCAAATATGTCTCGTGTTCTTTGAAAGAAACTAATCACGAAAAAAATACTGTTCCATCGATAAATAAGTTGCCTCTCTTTTACGCATTTGATCCTTCTGTTTCGATCTAAATAGCCACTTGATGTGATATTGACAATTATGCAATATAACGTCTAATAAAATATATAGACTTCAATGCAAGACCAATTTCAATCTATATCGCTCAAACATTTCAAACGGAGACATTTTATTGGCTGGGCCGTATGATCCCAATGAGCAGACGGCCTTCAAAATTAGGGCAAATCAATAGGCACAAATGGTGATGAACTAGCAATACATGTTTCTGCATCACCGGCAACATCTTTGCCTAATATTCGTTCTACCAATAAACGATCATGTTTTGAGTTTTAGAACATGTACTCAATTTTTTTTTACAAGTTACTCTTGTTATAGATAGCCCAGGAGTTTTCACTCGTGAAATTGTAAGTTAGGCGTTCTCTGTAGTTCGACATGTATAATCCGTAACATTTACTTTACGGATCTTTCCCACAGCCATTGCAGTGACTTGAAAGCATTGAGTAGAAGAAGAAATCCCACCGATATTTCGATGGGAGGGGCTGTTCAAGAGGATAAGTACAACCACCTTGTTGTCAACTGTCAGCCGATCGCTCTTGATCGTTCAAGGTGAAAGAATTTCATGATGGTGACTCTGTATTCCTTGCCTCTATGGTCTGTGCTTTTTATTGAGTAGGCGAGTGAGTAACATTGTATTTGGCTTATAATGTTTATTCTTAAAGTATATAGATTTTTTTTTTTTGGAATTACAGTACTTCTAAGATCTTAGGCCACTAGGCCAAACATATATATAGATGGTTCACGTTAGAAGAACAGGAATTAAAAAAATAGAGAGAGAGCTGAAATAACACGCAAGACTGTAGTATAAAGACTGAAATAACACGCAAGACTGATTTATTCTTCTCCTTGCTCCTCACTATATGTAGTTCTAACAGCTGTTTTTAGCCAACACCTGATATTAAACCTAACAGCTGTTACTCCGGTCCTTAACTTTTATATATATAATATATTTATACACACACACACACACACACACACACACACACACACACACACACACACACACACACATATATATATATATATATTATATATATATATATATATATATATATATATATATATATATACATATATATATGTTTCGGAACCAATGGTAGTGCATGAAGGGCGTATTGGGCACGTTCAACCACCAGACTTGCTCCCTAACTAATTATTCAAATTAGAGTACTCACTCAATAGAGGCTGGGTTTACCATGGTAGATCTACCGTTAATGAAACAGAATAAATAATTATCTGCCAAAACAGGGTTCACGTTTTGGCCTAGAGCTTATCAGTCCAATATCTTACACATTGAGCTACATCGCTCCCTAAATAAAATGTACAATCCTACTAAATTATTTTTCAATTGGAACTTAATAAGGACTTTCCTTTATAACATTAAGCTTAGTGGCGGATGCACAGAATCAAATTTGTATCAATATGTATTGTATATTGTCAATTCATATCTATTCAATAACTATTGGCTAAAAATAATAGTTCGATTTTTTATTGGATTGTTTTCCCTTGTATGTATTTTTTTTTTATTCACCTTAAATGTTGTTTATAAACTTTTGATTTATCTATTTTTTATACTGACCATTTCTATGGTGATGAAGCTGCTGTAGACATAGACCTACTCAATATAGGGGCCATTGACGTATGGCCGACGGTCGATATTAGGCAGTTGGAGGTGGTTGGATGATATTGAAACATATTAATACCTGGACGTGGGCTGGCGCGGATCTTATCTGCCTCCCAGCTGTCAAACCCCCTCCGATCCCAACTTCGCACTCAATACTCTTGATAAAAGTGATGCCCGCCTTTGTTTGATCCTAACGGCTATCTTGGACGTTTCTGCATAAAGCCCACGGCCCCTCTATCTCTTCCAAAAGTTTCCTCCCTTTTTGTATAACTGCTATATTGAATTTGTATTTATTCAGTGAAGCCTTTTCAATATATAATCGTTATTGTCAGGGAATACTGGAATGGTTTATTTACGAACCATGCCCAAATACATTAAGTTACTGCGTGTCTATTTTATTTAATATGAATACATTTTTTTTCTCTCTTTTTCTCGCCTCTACCCTAAAGGGTCATTGGCGTTTCCTATATAATTTATACTCTATTATAGTAGTTGATAATCTTTAAAAATTTAAACAGGATAGAGACTCTCTCTTCATTATCTTTTAGTATTTCGTTTACTGTTTTTTCTAGTTTTATTTTTTCTCTGTGCGTTTCGAATTGGGAACATTCTACTAGAAGGTGTTTCACAGTTTGCGGTGTATAATTACATTTTTCGCATGTAGGAGCTTCTAGGCCTTTTAAAAGATAGCTATGAGTGAACTGAGGGCGGGGTGGCCGAATGGGCTAACGCGTGTGCACTGCGCCGCCGTTGCCCGGCAATCGGATTTATGACTCTATGATATGAAAATAGAAACGAGTTCGCGTCCCGGTGCCAGAGGGGATTTTAAATTCCCCACCCTCACCCTCTGGTCCGGGAAAATCCCGTATAGCCTAAAAGGCGAGATAGGGAAGAACAGAAAAAAAAAAAAAAAAAAAATGAATGAACTGGCAGTGCCTAATCCTAAGGCGGCACAGTATAATTTCTTCACGCCTAGACTTTCTGTTGCTAGTGAGCCATTTATCGCAATTGGATTTCACTTCTTTCAGCTTACACTCTTTGATCCTCCACTCTTTTTCCCACTCTGCCAGTTGTTTTTTCTTTATTTCGTGTACCCAGTCTTCTAAAGTGATATATTTCACTCTAGTCACTTCCTCTTCTTCTCCTCCACTTCTTGCTAAATGGGCTGCATTGTCAGTTTTTTCATTCCCTAAAATTCCGCAATGAGCTGGTACCCATACCAAGACAACTGTTGTTCCTTTATTTTTTACCTCCCACCAGGTGTTGAGAATTTCCCTAATTATGGAGTTTCTAGAATATGGGTTTTCGATGGCAGTTAAAACACTGTATGAGTCCGTCACAACTACCCAGTAGTTCTTTTCAGATTCGCTTATAAGATATAAGGCATTCATGATGACAGTGGCCTCTCCTGTGAATACGTAACATTCTCCAGGTAATTTAAACAGTAATACATTTGTATATATTTAATATTACATTCATTACAATGGTGACGTTTTGGCCGTTATACCATTCTCAGGAACATCTTTTATATGTATCTTAGAATATATTCATATTATATGTATCTATGAATATATTCATATTACCCACCATGCCATAGTAAACTGTATAGTGATTTCCCAAAAGAGATGACGTAACGAATTCTGTGCTTTCTGATTATAACTGTTACTTTTTAGTTCATGACTAAAACACATAACATAGAAATAAAACATCTCATTTCAGCAGCACAAACATATACAACAATGAATAACTAATTCACTAAAACAGTTAAAACATTTACTGAAAAATAATTAAAATGTTATAGAAGAATAAACATTAATTTTGAAAGGTACGGTTTTAGGCTCTAGAAATGAAAATTTCACTAGTATACCCAGCAAATTAAAGAGAATAAAGAAAGAGGTGCAACCATGGACCATCTCCAAACGCATGAGTCTTGGAGAAGAAGTCGCCCTCACGCGGCTGAGGATCGGACATACCAGACTGACACACCTCCACTTCATAACAAAAGATCTTATCCCCAGTTGTCAAAAGTGTGACCAGTAATTACCTATAAAACATTTTGGAACCTTTTTACACCATAAAGATCTCGGAATACCCCAGAATATATCAGCATCCCTGGGAAATTAAGAAGAAATCCTTACCGAAGTTATGAAGTTCATAGACAATGAAAAAATTATAAAACGTATATGACAAGTTTATGACTAACGATTCTTTGCAGATTGATTTATTATTTTAAATATTTTTTTAATTTTAGAAGTTCATTGATTTATTAATTTCATTTCATTTATTGCTATTTTTTAAAAGTTTATTTCTTTATCTATTTTAACTTACTACCTATAAATGTCTATTATTATCATTTTTTTTTTTCTACCAGCCACCTAAACAGTATAAAAATAGTGTTATTTAGTTTATCGGGCTCTGATGACCTGGATGTTTTGCGCCTAGACATCGAAACAAACAAACAATGAAAATTTCAACTGTAATATTATTCTGTGATTTGTTCCTAATCATTTTAGTTATAAGTAAATATGAAAAATTACAAATGATTATATAATGTTAGAAGGCACAGTTAGAAGGAAGTGTAGAATAGAATATCTGAAAGTGTAGTGCTTTTGATAAAATCGCTGATCTTGACAGATATTGGACTTCAAGTTGTAACATATTTCTCTCTGTCTTTTAAGCAAACTTGCAAAATATTCTTCTTTTTTTTTACACCTTCTTATGTCGGAAAGCATTAAAAATATATACATTATAATAATACTTCGTACCATTGACTATACTATTAATATATATATTTGTTTCTTCTATAAGACATCTTATTGATCCCAGTAATCATTTCAACGTCCTAGGAAATATCTTGAATTTGAAAGGTCAAAAGTTAAAACAATATTAAAATATCATTCCGTTTACGATTAATGATATATTACAAAGTCACTGCTCGACATACAACATGGGATAAGTTCTTTAAAACCGTGAAGGTTTTATTTTTCTGTTTGTGAGTAAAACTAAAAATCTTTCAGCTATATGAGGATATGAGTACCTTCTTTGATTAAAAATAGTTTAGAGAAATTAGCTAAATATGACTACAGATTCTGTAATAATCATCTGTTCTAATTATAGCTTGAACAAGATTGAATACCAAAACTGCTTGGGTATGAATCTACGTTGATGAATATGTATTCTGCTATCCACTACATCGCTCAACTAAGATACCCCAAATATACATATTCAAACTTCACTTGCCTTAGGACACGAATACCAAGGTACCAGCAATTTGCAGAGCCTTTGTCACCTTGACAGTTTTTTTCTCTTTTTTTCTTTTCTTTCTTATACGAGGAATCGTCTCATTGTCACTTGCTCAGTGTAAATATATTAAATAAATATTAATTTGAAAATTTTTAAGATCGCAATACCTTTACGATGCATTTCATATTAAGGTAATCGAAACTAAAAAGTAGACTTTAGTTCATAGTTCGTAATCGTATTTATGAACAGTGCGAGTCAAACTTTGTCAAGAACATAATTTTGTTATTCGTAACGATCGCAAGATAAAGTTGAAAATTATCATGGTTAGGCTGATACAAAATATATGTCTATACTTTAATGATCCAAAACGTGTCCCCAATTTTCTTAAAATAACATAGTTGAAATTTCTGATTTCGGTCTACGTCATTCTCAGTAATTGATTTAGCGCATAGTATTTAATTTGCTGTTTAATACTGCAAAACGTTGTTAAGAATTTGTGATTTACATTGAATCCCATTTTAATAACAATTTTATAAAGAAACAAAGCAAAATTAATTGTTTACAGGTGTTGAGATTAGAATATTCGAATTCAAGTAACATACATGGTACGATGCTAAGGGATTGAGAACCGTTTAAATCAAGATATTCTCTCCTTCAGTTTATCCAGAGATTTTGAAATTGGTTTATATGTTGCAACCGTGCTCAAACAAAAGAATATTTGGCTGATAATTTTTGTAGCTACCGATAGGATAAAAAGATTTCAGTGTTGGCCATTTCATTGCAAGATGACTATGTGGCATTCAGCGAAACGAAGCCTTTCCCTGTAACATTGATTTTAAACACAAAAGGGAGGATTAAAATTTCAGATGGAAAACGGATTTAGAGTTTACAAAGGATTTGTTGGGATGTTGAATGGATTATGGTCTCCCGTTTCTGGGTCTCTAGCCCGACGTGGAGATTGAAAACATCTTTTGTTCCACAACACACGCCCGCACAAATGTAGGTTTGTCCCTCCCTACCTTTTCATCTTGCCTAAGCCATTGTGAAGTTCGTATTACATTTGTGTACGTGTAATATTAATTTAAATTCCTACAGAGTACAACATTTAGAATCTTATTTCAATTTTATATTTTTCACACTTTTTTTTTTTACTTCGTATACTTAATTGAAAATCGATCCAAAGCTCATAAATAAAAAATACAAGTTATTTAAAATTAATTGAGAACTACGGAACAGAACATGGAGCTTATAATGCCAAGCTGTACACTTAAGTGATGTAAATATTTAAAAAAATGTCGATATATAAAGAAAGAGTATTTTTCTACATAATTATGTTTACAGATATATTTTTTTTTTGTTTGGTTTTTATTTCTTAATGATATTTACAACTGTATTAAAGAAATACATTTAGTAAATTTGAATATATGGATATAATTACATGAAAACACATGTTGAGAAACTACCCAATGGTAGCACTCTAATGTGTCTACATTAGGAAATCACGGGACCATCTTCTTTTTAGATGTCTCGGAGGGTTATCAGGAATTAAAAAGGAAGAAAGGTTAGAAAAAAGAGGGTTAAGCTGTTAGAGAGTTGAACCAGATCTGAAACATAAGAAACATTAAGGTCATTATGGATGGTTTTATTTGTAACAAAATAGGGAGCATTGAGGATTTTGGATTGTAAGGATTGGATACGAGAGGAATGCGATGGTTTAGTGGAGCCCCATAGCTCAACTCCGTAAGTTCAAGTCTTATTATAGTCATGCATATGAGTCTTTTGTAATTAATTGGAAGTTTAGAGCGTTTGTATAGTAAGTGTTAGAGTAAGCGGAAACGTCGAGCGGTTTCTTGTCGTTTCAGTATGGTATGTTTATAGGTATATAAAATTTAAATCTGCTTACAAACAATAAGTATGAATAATGTATGCATAAGTTTTTGGTATCCGTTTTATAATTTACTGTTATTCTATTATTCTATATTTATGTATCCTTTTTCATATATTTCTGTTACCTTTATTTTATACTTTGTATTACCAATGATTTTGAAAATATTTAATTCAAGTCATGGACACACTAATATGTTTATTTATATTTTACATTTATAATTTGTTTTAAAGGGACACTAGGACCAGAATAATAAAGATATTTTCATTTTCATATCGTTTCATTATCCCACGTCTAAATAATGATAAATAACGTCTTTAAAGCCAAATTTATCTACTCGATCTACTTTCGCTATCATCCTTTTTTTTTTTTTTTTTTTGTTTTTCCTGTTTTGCATTCATCTTATTTGTTTTATTACGCCATATTTTTTATTTTCATGTTCTTTGTTTTTTGTTATGTTTTATAAAATTCGATGTATCGCCTCGATTGGAAAATAAAGGACTAAATATCGAGCAATACCAAATATATATATATATATATATAATTGCTCGATATATATATATATATATATATATATATATATATATATATATATATATATATATATATATATATATATATATATATACATTCATACTTCGGCATTCAAATAGCTGTTGCCCACTAGAAAACTAAATAAAACTGCTTAATCAAAAGAATACAAAAATAAATAAAATACAAGAATAAAAAATATCGATATCGAATAAAATAATAAATACTAATTAAAAAGATTTATTTCCAAGAAATAGAGAAAATGTATTTAATAGGTAAGCACCAGAAAGAATGAAGAAAATCAAAATTGAATTAATAATTTCTAAAACCTATAAAATAATTTGTATTTTCATGTAAACAAAAATATTATTCTTAAATGATTATCTAGACCACAATTCGGTTCCGGCTTTGACAAATAATTATTTATTCTGTCCCATCTGCCGTAGGTCGATTCAGCGACCATGTGACCCTTCTAGGGAGCACCCAGCTTATATAAAGTTAGAACCTTAGTAGGGGAAAACCTGGCGGTCGAGTCTGATTATTACCAAATCACATTCTGGTATAACCGTTGGATTAGCTAAGAGACAGTGCTTTTTGACCAAGTAATGAACCAAAGATACTTCATGGTATGTAGGGAGTGGTGCAGAATTTTTACCATGTAAAAAACATTAAGTTGATACGCTAACACCATAAGATATCAGTATCCATATAAAGATTGTGGTGATTATTCAAAAATAGACCACTGGAGTGTACCATCATCGCTGATGATATCAGATAATTTATGATAGCTGTGATGGTTGATAAGTTGAATGATAAGAAACACGTTGATGACACTCTCTTGTCCCGTTGCTTGAAGTTGATTGATCTTATAACGCTTTACATAAAAACTTGAAATGTGTCTCTGTACAAACAGTAATTTTTCAGTAAATTGAATAAAATCAATTAGGTCAAAATAATCAATTATGAATTTGGTAATTAATGTCTAGTAAAGTTGTAAACAAATTTTCGGACAATTTTTTTCAATCTTAGCATTTACTTAAAAATAAAAATTACATATCTATAATTCATCGAAATTTCCAAAGCAAATTATTTTCGTTTCAACAATACACACTTTAGTATTTGTGAATAGAGGATGGAATGGAAACAAAATGAAATTATTCTGCTTCTGAATGAATATAGAACATTTTATGAGAGTAGTTAGAAAATTAGAATATTAAAAAAAATAGTCTTTAGTAAGTACATTTTTAGGCTTAAATAATAAAAATATGGGGGACTGGAGTTCCCGACAACATGATGACCTAAGATTACGAGTTCGAACTCCGGTGCCGAGGGGACTTTTAACTCTGGAATTAATCCCCGGCCCTCTCCCTTCATCCAGGAAAAAAACAATGATATAAATGTAGATATATTACAATTTAATGAATAATATAAATTGTAAGTAGTGAATTAGGTCTCAGTAGTTTCAATCATAAATTTAATTTATTATTAAATAATCTAAATTTTCGCCGATTCAGGCATTCTCAGAAAAACGTTATATTTAAAATTTACTTAATGTATATACATTTATTTAATGTTGCATATTTTGTAGCGGTTCCCAGCATTGCAGAATCTGATAGTAGGGAAATAGTTATGCAATTGTGGGTACCACTATTCCCAAAATGTATCCTATCAGAATATTTAAGAAATGTACTATTTCCCTGATGATGACTGAATTGGCGAAAATTTGGATTATTAATTAATAAATTGAATTTATTATCGAAACTACTGAAGCCTAATTCACATATATGAACTATAAAATTTGTATACGATCACTTCAATTTGTCTATGTTGTGTAGGTATTGGACTCATAGAACTTCGTTAAAATATCGGTAATCTTACAAATTTAATTTGAAAAGATAATAGTACGGAAACAATTATTTCATCGTCCCTAATTTCCTGCAACAAAGTCATTTCTCTATAATCCATGACGGAAAAGCAGAGCCTTTATCCTTTTACTGATCCATATAACTATATTACAGGTTATTCAATTCACTAAGTGCTTCTCTTGTTACGCCCACAGATAACAGTTCACTGAGGTTTCATGATGAAGTTATGTTATCATAATACTATAACAGAATTATTTTCATTTATGGTAAGCCGTAATGAATATTCTGTAAAGTCTGCTTACTATAGAAAGAGTTATTTTTATAACCCTTCGGTATGATCAACAAGAAGGGTTGTTAATCATACCGAGGGGTTACCTTATAGATCTAGCGATGGATTAATCCTTAGTCTGTAAACATTGTTACTCCTGTCACATCTATACAGCCCAAGCCCCAGCTTGATGAAATATCAACAAAACAAGTCTCGGAAGGTGTACGCCAGGCTAAGAGAAAGCATCTCCAGAGATTTAGCAAAGATAATTGTTTATGTTCCTCATTAATAAGATGGCTTGTTTATCTTGGGCCATCCTTCGGGGCTCGGCAACCAATCAAAGATCAGCTTTCAGTTAAACGCACTCTCCTCTGGGCCAATAGCACCCCTGTCCTTATCGACCGGGTGGTTTCGAATTTCCTTCTATAACATCCAATATTATTCAGCCTTTAAACTTTCAAACATCAAATGAGGCATCGAATGATGTATATTATACTTTCCACTGCACTTTACATATGTGAAATTTATATTAAGCGAGAAAAACGTCTTACGTTTATTAAAATATATTATTTACCTGGTAAAACCAATTGTGTATATATATATGCATGGTACTTACCAACAGTATACATAGCATGGTGGTATAGATCCCCTATTCGATCTGGGGAATGATGGATTTTGGTGAGTTATCAACCGAAAGGAAATTCCACAGAGAACTGATGAATTCCAATTCCTAAATGTAAAACCATACTTCAAATCTTCAACTCCATAAAATTCATTGAAAAAAATGTAGCGAAAATAGATCGAGACAATATAAATTTCGCTTTATTTAGACGTGGAATATTGAAATAAAATGAAAATATCTTTATTATTCTGGTGCTAGTGTCCCTTTAGAACAAATTATAAATGTAAAATATAAATAAACATATTAGTGTGTCCATAAATTGAATTAAATATTTTCAAAATCATTGGTAATACAAAGTATAAAATAAAGGTAACAGAAATATATGAAAAAGGATACATAAATATAAAATAAATAAAGAGAGATTAAATAAACAAAATAGTATCTGGGGTACGCTTGAATTATAAAGGATTTGTCAAACGCAGAAGTTGGGTGAGGAGGATAGAGGTCGGACGTACGGCATCTGCTCGGACGGGATCGGATGGAAGATTTAAATTGTAGGTTCTGTAAAATATAAGAAGATCGTTCAGTTCCAATAGCCTGGTATAGGAAAGTAGGAAGGAAGTACTTAATGTGATAATATATTCAGTATAGTATCTTTTAAAGTCCCGAAATGTACCAATTTTTTAAAGATGAATCATGTTTCTCTCCAAACGCCTCTTGGATGCTATGGTTGCCATGGGATGAAGGTTTGGTGAAAAAATTCCCTTTTTATGGAAATTTCAAAATTGTTAGGGAAAAAGGAAAACAAAGCCTAATATAACCACAGTTTAATCTATTAATATAAATAAAGTTTAGTATTATTTTTAATATAAATAAAACAGACATAAAACTAGCCACTACATATAATAGTTATTATTTTGTATATATTTGGACCAGAAGGATATTCAAGATTGTTTTGAGGGAAAATCTAACTCACCAAAAAGGAAATTAAAAAAAAATATGGTGGAAATACTCATCATATGATTAGACTTTAAAAAATAAAATATTGCTTTTTATGATAATCTTCGGAGATCTAAGTTTGTTTCACCAAAAGTTTGTTGAAAAAAAATGAAGGAAAATAGTTCTATGATAAACTTTTACTCTCTTAGTATGAAACTTCTATACTATAAGAGAGAGAGGACCACAAACCAAGATTTTTCTGCTCTAAATAAAGTCAGTGATAGTTGTGCCTTGTTGCTTAACTACTTAACTTAAGTTATATTTTTCAGTTGGGCAAACACTTATAAAGTTACTTGTTACTTTAATAATCGTAGCAAAGGATGAAACTTCACCAATCGTTTATGTTGAATAGATATTCCTTGATAACATTATAAGAACAAACAAGCACCGCTGATGTTTTTACGTCGGAAGCACTGAGGAGAAGGGCAGCTTTTATAATGTGAGATTTCTCACTGGGTTATGCATGTAATATATACTTCACATGATGATTATATTAATAAGTAATTAGGATAAATACGTGTACCTTGGGTCACATTTTTTCAATGCAGCATTATATCTCAAGAATGATATCAATAAAAAGTTCAAATTAGAATTTAATTTTTCATCCTTTGAAGAAAATATGTCATGGTCCGTGGTACAGACACCTTTTTATCGAATTATTAACATCCGCCTGAAACTTCGTTAATAGTTTCATCTCATCGTAACCTACAACTATTTTATTTACGAAAACTCTTGAGATTGAGGCTTTTTCCATCTGGTGGGGAACAAACTTTGTCTATTTAATTAGATACTAAAAACTCGTAAACAACCATTTCCTTTCTACTTGGACCGCAACATAATTTGATCACAAAATCGATAAAAAAAGTGACCTTCAAGAATAATGAGCCGTTTGGCGTGACCTACACTCCTAAATTTTCAAAATAACGAGGTAATATAGGACAAACGGACCAATATTTTTGTAGACCACCTTTATTATAGATTTTGTGATCAAATTATGTTAAGATCCAAGTAGAAATGAAATGTGTTTTTAGTACCTATTTAAATAGACTAAGTTTGCCCCTCCTCAGATTGAAAACTCCCCAATTCCAAGAGTTTTCGTAAATAGTTGTAGGTTACGTTGAGATGAATATTTTATAAAATTCAACTTTTTTAAAATTTATTTTTAGCAAAGTCCTAAAGTATTTGGCTTAGAAATTGCCTTTAAAAGAAGCCAGAGAGATTACTACACATCAATTCACTAATAATTTTGAGTATGTTTATGTATTTTTTTTTATTAAAAATTATGATATCAAGTAAGGAAAAATTACTTTTAAAATTCTAAAACACTCCCATCAATATTACCAAAAATACGGATAAGATCAGAGCCACCAAAATCAGGCAGAAAGTTTCCTGAGTGCAGGCTACTCAATTTTGCCACAAATCCTGAATTTCCTCCGGTGGAACTTCTTATTGTTAGAGAGGCCTAAGGTACGCGTATTTCTCTTACGTTTTTGTATTTCACTATCTTTTTTGTTGCTATCAATCAAGCTACAGTAAACTAAAGTTTTATCCAGTTTTGAAGATTTCCCCTGGGATCGCTACCTAAATAATAAAAAGAAATGAAGTTGAGGCAATTACCGCGGTTATAGTCGGCAAGGGGATCTCCAATATTTCCTTTGGCTCACACCTAACAGGAGAAGAAAAAGGACATTCTATTGACCTCCGACTCTCAGGAGGCCTGGAATCCCTCCAGGGAGCCTGGCTGGAAAAATAAGACCACCTCCAAGCCTGGAAGGGTTCGATAATCATATTAAACTCCCCTTCCATATCCCAGGACTCTTTCTTGCCTCGGGATATATTTGTAAGGCGGAGTCCCTCCGGGTATCAGCTGCCACAGGCTATTTGTGCGGTATCACCATTCCCAGATCTGCCAACTTGTATGACAGGGCATAGGATTCTCGTCGAATTCTCTTTTGTATCGGAAAACAACTTTTTTTTTGGAAAAACAACTGTTGCGACATTTTCTTCTCTCAAAGAAAACAAGGGTTCATTCGATATGATGAACGAAGATCGCTTGACGTAAGGGAATTGGTTCTGATTTCACCACAGGTAAGAAAACATCCCATCATCGGACACCAAGGGGATGGAAATTTTGTCCGCTTGATTGATATACCTGCTTATGAGAATTCTGAAGAACAAGAGGTATACATTTTTTTTTTAAGTGCGCATGTTTATCAACTTATATAAATACAATTATAATTATGTACACAATAAGACCGCATGACAACACTACATATACATACCAAATGGGATCTTATGAAATTAATATTGGAATTGTTCGCAATCAAGGAATATCAGAGTTAGGCTTGATGAAGCTCAATTTGATTTTTCAGTCCTCTTTAACACTGAATATTCTCATTTTTACTGATTTAACCATCGCAGATTATTGACTGTTTCATCACCTTATAATTGGTAAATTATTATCCCTCATTGAACTTATCAAAAACACTTTTCTATTCTTCATAATTCTTGTTATATACATAATATGTTATATTATAACATCAATAAACGTGTATATATTTTTTTATCGGGATAACGCCTACTAAACGACTAAGCGTATATCATTTCAAGACTTTCTTATTGGCTCTTATTCTCTTCGTCTTCTCATTCATCTCCCTCTATCGCTCGCTTGTCCATTTTTACCTTTTCTCCTCTTTTTAAGACTGCAAGGACGTTACTGTATTTTCTGATTTTTTACTCTGTCCTGGTATCATTTTTCTGTAATACCAAGTCTTGTTATTTTTTCTTTTATCTAACTGAGTTATACTTCAGTATTTCTTATAATTACTCCCATCAATTTGTGGAATAACTGTTTGTTGAAATTTTTTTGATTCATCCTTTTCGTGTGCCCCAAAAAAAAACCTTTTCCTCATGGCTATTTCGGAATATTTAATTCCTTCATACAGTTCTTGTTTGTTTTTTTTTTAGGCCAATATTCTTTAACTTTTCTTTTTCCGAGGATACGTCTTAAGATTTTTCGTCCTATTTTTAGTAGAAATTAGTAAAGCTTATTGTTTCCTTGTATATATATATATATATATATATATATATATATATATATATATATATATATATTTCATTTATTTTTTATTTATTTATTTATTTTTTTTTTTTTTGGCTTCTTGATGTTACATCTAGAATGTTTCTGCGCTCTAGTGGTACTTACGTCATAATTTAAAAACATTATTTTAAACATCTCTGTGATACTATAGTGTGTGTTAACGAGATTGTTAAAGCGTTGGAATTCATTAATAAAAAAACTTGAACGGAAAGAACATTTTTTTTATATTTTATGAATCATCTTACCTTATTTATTTATGGATTGTTTCACCTTAATTTCATCTATTAATTTGTATGATTCTATGCTTATTTTAATTTTTTTTTAATTTATTTTTTGCAATTACGTCCCACCATGATTCTGACTACCAATATTAATATCACAGAGAAATTGATACATCCCTTAGAAAAATATAAAAATACTTAAGTTGTTACAGTAAACAAATAAAACTAGAAACTCTGCAATGGATTTATTTATAATCCCATTTTAAATATGTACAAACTCAATATAATTAAAATATTTCACTGTGATTATTAAATAAAAAATTGGATAAAGGAAGGAGATGGTCCGGGGTGGCGGTCATGAATAGACTAAATAGTTTTTCCACTATTTAGTGTATTTATGACCGCCATCCCGGACCACCTCCTTCCATTAAAATGGAACGATCAACTATATAAATAAATATTTATAAAATTGGATAATTTTACCTCTTAGTCAAATAGAATAAGTTGAATAATTTCACCTCACTTTATATTAACTTTTTAATACTATTAACTTACTTTAATATCTTCTAGGCAAGCCATTATTTGCTACCACACCTTTCAGTCTCTTTGCAATGGAGTCGACAAATTTTTGGTGATTTGGGGCCTTAGCCTATTCCATTCTTCGAGATGATATTTTTTTAGTATTCTTTGATAGAAATTTCCTGTTTTCTAATTTCTATTTCCAATTCGGCCCACAGGTGTTCTATCACATTAAGATCTGGTGACTGGGATGGTGTTTTTATAACTTTCGGACAGTTATAAAGTAGGCATTCCTTAACTAACATGGCACAGTGTTTAGGGTTATTATCCTGATAAAAACAAAGTACGTTTTCAGCTAAAATTATGCATAATTAATTTCAAGCTTCTTTTCAAAATGACTATGTAACATGTTCACTCAATATATCATATTATATTTCCATTATAAAGTGAAGATTTCGTACATAAGTAGCCGCCGTATATCACCACATCAAGAAACATAACATAAGAAAAGAATATAATACTTGGCTAATGACAGTAAATTATTGTTTAATGTAATATAAATTGAACTATTTATTTATTCAACAATTTTTATCAAAATCAAGGTGTATTATTTTGACTGTGAGCCTATGTACATTTTTTTTTTTTTTTTTTAAATAAAGCAGTGAGTCTCAAATACTGTTCGCCTTTGTTACATTTTAAGACTGGCCTTGGTTCTTTGAAACTGTACGAAAGCACTTCTCCAATTAGTTAAATAAGCTAAAAGGTTGCCAAGAAGTGAGAAGACCATTTCAGCAGTTGTTTGTACGGGAAAATATATCACCGTTTCTTTAAAATAAATGTCGCTTTTATCGCCCTGTATAATGCGGGGTGTTGCTGAGAGCAGCTAAATACTGCTTCACCTTCAAAATTTATTCCACGTTCCATTGTTTACGAGAATACCGAAAATCAACACAAGCATTCTTTATTCATTTATTATTAGAAAACAAAGAGTATGTATGTATAAGTTACGATTCATAAATCTAAAGTATATATATAAACTATAAGCCAAATAAATAACACGGTTATCCATGAAATGAAAAGAAAAAAAAAACGCTGAAAATTATTTCACAATGGTTAATTATTTTCAAACAATTATACATCTAAATTAACATTACCTTCCTAGTTACAAAGAAAAATAAATAAAAGGCGATATCATCATATACTAAAAAAATTAGCAATAATTCAGGGACACATTAAAAATATAAAAACCAAAACAAAGGATATAAACTTTTCAGTAAAACATAATTTAAAAAAAAATAGAGACCATATCTTTGTTCCCAACTGTCCGATTTTAACGAGTTTTTATTTTTTTTTTTATTAGGAAATTCCGTAAACTTTTAAAAAACCAGGAAATTTAAATACCTTTGAAACACCTTATTACAATATTGACAAAAAATTGTATACTTTTTGAGTTATTCGGAATTTTACCATCCCTCGTAACTTTTTTTCTAGCTGATTGATCTATTGCTTCTGATATATTGAATTCTGAAGAACAAAAGGTATGCATTTTTTTTTAAACTGCGCATGTTTGTCAACTTGTATAAATAAAATTATAATTATATACACAATAAGAGACACATGACAAAACTACTTAGACATACTACATGAGATTAATATTAAATGTAAATTTAACATTGGGATTCGCAATCAAGGAATATCAGGATTAAGCTTGATGAAGCTCAACTTAATTTTTTTTCTTTTCGTTGAAGTACGTTACATAGATAAATTTAACGGGTCGAGAAAATGACATTAGGGAAGTTTCATTGATATCGGTACATTCGTTTTGGCGCTACAGTCAATAGCAGCACAGCTTTATCGGACGCCATTTTGAAAGTAAAAGTAGTAATTAGTGTTACCCAAATGTGAGACCGAGATGAGTACTGGTCTTGCAAACTCAGTCTTGGTCATGGTCTTGGTCTTGCGCAAGAGTCTCGCAGTTACTTATTAGCTTATTGCTATAGAGATATTACTGTAATTCTTTAGATAGTAGAAACCTAATTAAGCCCAAATTAAAAAATAGTGGAGTTGAATGCAAAAGTATATAGATTATACCAATTATTAACATATAGTAACTAAGATTGTCAAGTATTAGGAACTATTTTGCCTTAATTTTTATTATAAAAATCAATTTTTTTTAACAGTCCTGGTCTTGGTCTTGCAACAGATAGACAGCCTTGGTCTTGGTCTTGCAAAGTGCAAGACAAAGACCGATTTCGGGCAACACTAGTAGTAATGTCGATGAAGGAGGATGATCCTCGGGTGACCTGTGATTTTATGTCCAAATTTGAAAAAAATCGGTCTAGTAGTTTCGGCAAAAATGCGCGGACGGCGGACGACGGACGGATAAAACAATTTTTATTCGTTTTTCGAATTCTACGTATCCTGAAACGTAAAACCTCAAATTTTGAGAGGAGGTCAAGTTTCTGAATTTTTTGGTCGATCACAATGGTTCGTTATTGAAAATAGTAAACCAAAATGTATATGCATCTTGGAATATGATAAAATATGGCACTTGTTCTTTTGATAAATGATTTATTTATTCCCTTCTACTCGAGTTTTGGGCTACTTTCTTTTCGATACAATTTGTTCTGGTTGATGTTAACTATTACATATAATAAAAACGTTCTCAACAAACATCTATTTGTCATTTTAGTGCGTGCTTGAAATTTCGTTATTGATTTAAAAATATGTTTGAACATAAACCACATTTTTTTCATGAGATTCATGTTGCTACAATTTTCACATTCACATTGCCTATGGACATCTCGTACGAGATGAAGACTTGTCTTCTTTAATAAAAATTAAAACCATTTATATCTCTTTAACATTTATTATAAAAAAAACAAAAACAATTTAGCATAGTGAAAAATACTTAAAACATGGTTACAACGGCCAACACGTCCGTATATTTGCTAATACTTATTCGATTTCAAAGATTTTTTTTATTGAAAATTTCATTATCCTCCAGATTCTGATATACAATTTTTCATAAATTTTTTAATGCTATAATTTTTTTTCGTCATAACTGTTTGATTTTTCTTTCCATTGGATATTTATTCTACAGGAAATTTTAAAACAGTTTTAATAATTTTATACTCACGTACTACGAATTCGTTCACATACATTATAGCGGACTGATTAATACACGCTTAATACAATAATAAATTCATCTTTTAAGCCCAATTAGTTCCAACAAAACTCTTACCGAATAATTTGAGCTATAAACTTAACAATAAGTCTAGCCGTTTGCTTAAAAAATCGTCACATGTCTTCCAGCGGACAACTCGAACACATAAACCTTAGATCAGGTAATACAAAAATAACAACAATGCATTTTTGTTTAATTTAAATTTGACCTCATTGTAATACTTTCCTTAGTAGAGTTAGAGGAAAAAAATGAATATATCTTTGTCTAAAAACAAATGACACAACCTCACGGTTTAGCATAAACTCCTGTTTATTCATTTACAGTTTCAAATTTTTTCTTTTACAATCTTCAACACAGCTTATAATCAATCACATTGGTAACTTTATGGGTTATGTTTCTTTCACGATTAACCCAAGTATAGATTAATATACTTTAATATTTAAAATTAATTTTTAAAATTTCCTGATAAGAAGTGGGAGTAGAGATCAAATTAAATCTCAAGTTCAATTTCTGTCATACTCGCTCTTCATCCATCAGGAGCAGACAGTTTTGTCTTGAGTTATATTTCTCCCGACTTCTCAAGTTCTTAATTTGTTCATTGTTTTATTTAAATTAAAAAATGTATATAATACAGTTGAAAATTAATAAAATTCTGAAATTAAATGTTAAATGAAGACATTTTATCAATAATAAATTAAAAATAATATATTCGTTGCTAAAACAGTAAACCTCTCTCTCTATATATATATATGATAAAAATAAATATAATTTTATTTTAAAGAAATTTATATTAATTTTTATCATAGTATGTCTTTTGAAGAAAATTGGTAATATGTTAATGATTGCTTTGCTAATTATTAATTATTATTGTAAATCATTAAAAATATATTATTCCCTATACTTTAGGTATAATGGATTCTGATTTTTTTTTTGTTTCAGGTGAGAGGCTTCGCTCAGACTAGTCCCTAAATAATTGTTTAAGGTACTAATTATACTTTTTACAGTTCTTTTAAGGTTAAATGTATGTTTTTTTCTTATATGTTTAAGGAATACCTATATACAAATATATGGTAACATATAACTGCGTTTTTAAACCGAAAAACATACTTTTTTTAATTTGATAACATATTTAATTAGATTCTCATTATTATTGAAAAATAAATAAACCTATTTATGAAAAGAAAAAAATCTTCGAAAGGAAACAGATTAGTGGTATATTTTAGTTTTCAAAACTGGCTCATTAATTGTTTTTCTATGTTTAATGAGGATTGTTAAATACGACCGAAGTTTTTGTGTATTAAAAACCTAATATTAGTTGGTTAGTATAACTATTTAGGTGTAATTATAATCTAATGTATAATATAATGTATGTTTTATAATTCCTATAAATCACACAAAGCTTGTTGTGATTGCAAAAGGTGCAGCAATGACAGCGAACATCCTAGCCAAGTCCGTCATCAAACTTTAAGAGAGTATGGAATTTGCTGTCTTGGCAGTATTGATACAATATCGTGCGTGTGGTGTGCGTGACAGGTATTGTCACGTTGACTGCCACGTACCGACGCCTAACAGGGCATAGTCTTATCGTGCATAACCTACTAAACTGAAAGAAGGACCAACTGTTTCTGTTTCAACGTTTAGGATACGTCACTTTTATTATAATACTACCACGACAGAAATGATGTAAACAAGACTTATAGTACACTAAGAGTTATCTTGAGTTTAACTTTTATCTATTATTCATAACCTCATTAATTAAAAGTAATTTATGAAGTGGGATAGTCATGGGTGTGAGGCTTTATACTTCTAACTGCCGAGCCCGGAATCGAGTTCGGTTGAGGCAACTAATTATTTATTCCCTTATAAAAGGTGCGGATCGACCGTGCAGTGGAAAGTCCATTCTGGTCCACATCAATGTACTTTAATAAAGCGAATAACGAAACAGTTTGGGCTGTTGTATTTTTTAACCATATATTTAACATTCCACTGTTTCTGTTTTCATGGCAACGTTTCGGCCGTTACGCCATCTTCAAACCAATCTAAAAAGATGATTTATTTTATTTTTTACTTCTGCATAATTGGATTGCTGATTATGCTTTACAGTAATACAAAATTACTCCTTTTGATACCGCCTATTCAATCTCTTCCTATCTATCCAGTTCCAAACAATTATAAATAGATTTTTCTGGTAGTATTTATATAAATTATTATTTTGTTTCCAACTATATTTTTAATTCATTAATGTTAGAAGTTAACTTATATTTTTGTATTATTTCTACTTATTTGTTTTATTATTCTATTTATAAAACTTTGAGACTCTAAAGCCCAAAATTGTATTATTCTAAACGGACTTGTCCCACAATAAATAAAGCATATTATTAACATTCTTTTTTTGTTTTAAAGAAATAAATTATTTTGTATTGGTTATGGTCTTGGTTCTTTGTACTAGTCGGAGACCAAATCTGGTCTATTAAATATTACATTAATGTATTTTTAAGGTTATTTTATATTAGTAAACCTGCGATCAATACTTGTAATCCCCAACAATACTGGTAGTTGCATTTTTACATAGTCATAAACGGCAAATCCATTTCGCGCAAAAAATATTGAGATTCTTTCGGTATTAGTCTATGTCATAAAATGTATTAATTATTATTATTATTGCTAGTTATTAATAATAACTATTATGTACTGAACCTAAGGCTTTTAATGGGTTTAATAGTAACAATTTCTTTTTTTATTTCCGCTACTCCTAAAAATCCAACCGGTAAAAGGGTTGTGAGAGTACATGAACGATGGAATTTACTATAATCAAGAAATTTAATAGAAATATAACTAGGTCTGCCACTTAAGTTAACAAGGTGACGATTCCATAAGCTACGCCCTGAAGAAAAACAACACGAGCCACCCTTTTAAATAAACATTGGGGTGTCTCTTCTCCTCGCAACGAACGAGGAAGGAATGGGTTCAATTCTAGCGTCAACTCCTTAATAGAGAAGATATATGTTATATAAGGCTCATGAATAATGGATGAGGCAATACCGGCATACATGTTTTTAAGCAACCTACAATCCGGTAAACCACGTCCAATATAAAAATTCTTGTACTATATTATGCAAAAGCCAATTTCTATATTCAAAAGATAATAATAATTAGAAGAAGTAATTATAAAAGCTATCAGACCTCATTTTTCTTTTGATATTCGAAGTTTCGGGCCAATTGCTCATTATCAAAAATATCTCAGTTTTAACCTTTTATCTCTCTATTGTGTTGTTATCTTCGTCCTTAAAGAATAAAACTTTGTTATCTTAAATTAGCATACAATGTCTATACACTAGTTGAAATATAAGGTAAGAAACGTTAAAATTAATTAAATATAAGATTTAAAGGTTTTTAAAATTTCATTCTTACTTATATCTTTTGGATAAAACTCGTGAATTCACACACGAATTTCCAACCCTCTAAACTAATTTGCAGGTGCACTACACCTAAAAAAAAAATTAAAATAAAGAACGTTTGTTCTAGTTATTGTAGACCCTAAATACCTAACTTATCGTGTTCAAACCTATTATTCTTACATCTATATCACCGAAAATGTTGCCGTTTTTGCAATTAAACTCTTTTTTTTTTGTATAACAAAACCATAAAATTAGTCTCTAATATATATTAGAAATAATATTCAATCTCCACATATATTATTTCACATAGGCTCTAAATAGGTTTTGTGCCAATTATAAGTTTATGCAACCCATCGTGAAATTGTGAATCCAACGGTACCTTAGGACTCAGAATTTCACGATAAGTTAACGAATCTAACTCTCCATTTTCGTTTTTAAATTTAGAATAAATAAAGTCGACATGAACATTACGCTAGGTGGTGTGGTGGATTTTATTTATTTATTTTTATAACGGTAATTATTGAAGAAGGAAAAGAAAGAAACTAAATAAAATTATACTTAAGTGACAATTAAGAAGTCTGTCCCCGCCCCCCAAAAAAAATTGTAATTAAAAAAATATTAATTTTAGGGATCAATTTTTTTCTCCACTCGAACTTATATTTATATACTGAATACATTATAATTTGAGTGCATTTTGTGATGGCTTAAGTATTTAATTCAGACCACTTAAGAAACAAATATTGGCCAATAAAAGACGAACAATTATTTTTTTTTGGGATGGGGATGTGGGAGACCAAAGGTCTTCATCTGCAAAACCCTCTTCCTGCAGATCCTCCAGTGCAGCAGTTAGAGTGTAGAGACTTTAGGAAAGAACTACATCACTTTCCAAATGACATTCAATTAAATAAACGAGAAAAGTTGAGAGAACTGCAGGACATATTTTTTTAAAACCTTAAAATAGTTCTTAAGATTTTATAAAAATACCACATATTTTTGTGATAAGGCCTATAAGATTGTTTATCCCTGATGATGAAATTGAGAAAGAATATTTAATTAACGCGGTGGATTATAAATTATTTGTGGAACCAAACTACTAAAATTTGCATTATTTTGGAGATTATTTGCAAGTTGAGAGATTTTTCTGAAAAGGTTTTTTCGTTTCACTATTCGGAGAGGGTTCTATCCTTCTAGGTTCGTTGGTTTTGGTATAAAAAATTCTTAAACAAGCATTCTTACTCCAAGAGAAATCTTTTGCTATTTAACCGTAAATATTATTTATGAGTTACCATAGTTCCTAGATGGGGAAGGGAGCGACGTTAAGAAAGGTTGAATAAAAAATCCCAACCCCTCCCGTCTCACTAAGCTGTTCCCCTTATTTATGTACAGCGCTTTTAGGGTGTATCTTCTCCGGCTCCCATTTCTCATATTCGATTTTTTTGCAGTACTGAACTTCATTCTTACCAGCTTTTAAAAATCTCGTTTAATTATTTATTATATTAAATTTACTTTATTATAATTACTACCTTACTATTATCCTTTAAATAAAAGACAATTAGAAACCAACAAATCAATGCACATTAGTATCTTAACCCTATGACTCAATTATAAATTATTACTTATTATCGATAAAGGTAACTAATTCATTAAGAAAGTGGAGACACCCGCAAAAATTGGTAAGAGTGGACGAAAAAGTTGATACCTCCTCAAAGGCATTTATTTATCACCAATTCCATTTACATGCAATACACCAATATATTTAATTAATTAAAATATGAAAATTGCTTGGTCATGGCGAAATTTAAACTTTTATGGATAAGTCAACCGAAGAATTTATACTGTTACACAACGCCTAATTGCGTAAATTGTACTTAGTAAATGAAATTGAAGTGATTGCATTGTTGGTAATAAAATGGGTGCGTAAAATTGTTTGGACTAGTAACGAAAGAATCCCTAGAAGGTTAATATACGTAGTGACGGCTTGTAAGCGTCCTAGGAGTAAACCAAAGCGAAAGTGGGAGGATTGCGTCAACGCTGATCTGTTAGATTTGGATTGCGATCGGTGTATTGAAGTATGTAAAGAGCGCGTAGTGGTACCATTTGAATTCAAATAACAGCCTCACTAGTTTGGCACTAAATAATGAGGATTGACAGCATTTGAATTGGAGTTATTTGGGTCTTGGCATGGACTGTCACTGAGAATCCATACTAAACTGAACAAAAATTAGCTGTTACAAACGATGTGGAAGAAACGGTATCCAGGTTAGTTGACAGACTACAAATTATCCTTAACTTAACCAATTTCCTATCTATAAATTACTTATTGAACATAAGGGATAGGGCTATGTGGCACTGCCAACACCACTAAAGTCCTCAAAATCCTCAATCTTTAAAATCAAAAGCTGATGAATGTGATCAACGACACAATGCGTAGTTTCCATACTGTATCAGATACTATAAAAGATTAATAAATAATTTCCAGGAACTGACACAACATAACCCAAACATTTAGTTTCCCCTCAAACCCGTACATCCCACCACGACAACTTTTTAGGCAATAACTAAGTGATCAATAACTAACTTAATCCCTGCCCGAAAATGTGATTCTTCCGTATCGTGATAAAATAGTTCTCTGAATACATTTGGAGTGAAGTTAAATTTGGTAAGGACCAATGTGTGCAAAACTTTGTTTGAGCCAAGAGTGGAGGGACCAAACATGTTTGTGATCTCTGTAAATATTTTTTTAAATGACGTTCATGTAAAATTATTCAAATATACAAGTTACTGCATTTTCCATTCTATACTCTTCAATACCTTTTAAACAATTTTCTACCAGTTTTTCCTGATAGCGTTTTAGAAACATTTAGTAAATCTTCATTTACTAATTGGAATAATATATATGAGCATTTCCTGTTAAATGCACTAAAGCTGTTAATGAAGGTCGACATATATTTTAAAATAATAATCTTTTAATCTAATTTGCAAAGCATACTAAATTATAAGTATAATGGTCCGTGAAACATATTAAATGAGATTATTAAAGAAAAAAATGGATGTTTATGAAGTTGGCTGAAGCACCAATGCAACAGTAGACTGGCTTCGTCATTAAATGTTATGACCTTTTGCACTTTAAGGTGCGAAGGTTATCAGCGATTACATCCTACAATCATGTTTCATAAAATTGAATTCACTTTTATTCTTGATATATAAATACTTTTCTAACAGATCAAGGTCCAAGGTTCACAAAAATTGACAATAAGCAAAAGTGATCAATGGATTGTAAATGAAATTTAAATCATGAAAGAGGATAGTACCTAGCAGATCCTTCATCCAGCTCCTTTTCATTCCCCTTCTGTTGGACATTTCAGCCGTGGTCATGTGATTTATAAGTCTGTTGTGTTAGGGGGCGGGGTGGCCGTATGGGCTAACGTGTGTTGACACAGCAACCAGAGATAACCAAGTTTTGAGATTGAAAAAAAGTACGAGTTCACGTCCCGGTGCCAGAGGAGATTATAAATTCCCCTTCCTTCACTGTCCGGCCCGAGAAAATACCGTATAGCCGAAAAGGCGAGGTAGGGAAGAACAGAAAAAAAAAGTCTGTTGTGTTCGTGTAGTTTGATAAGAAATCGAGAACAGAATACGTGTGTTTTGGTGGGTTGTTGTGGTAAGTTGGGATGTAGAGGTTTGTTATTTACGTATAAGGAGGAGGTGTCTGCAATAGCACTTCTTAGTCTTAAGTCTCTTAAAATTTTGATATTTTATAAGTTTTTTTTTCTGAACCAAAAATTTGTGAGGGATATGCCTCTATGGATTCAAGTAGATATGTGAACGTATCTAGTTTCTGCCTAATTTGCAGTTTGGATGATTCGGAAAAAAGAGAGTACAATAATTTTCAATCGTTTTTCGTTTGTTAAATGTCTCTTTCGTTTTGAAGTATGGGCCCCAGGTCATCCTTCTGCCGAATGTTAGTCCAAGGTACTTTGAGGAAATTGGTTGACTGCAATAAAAAATCAAAGTATCAAAGTTATGTTCTATGATTTTTCGGAATTCGGGTGGTGGCGTATAATTAAAATTGTATTATCTGCCTAGGTCAACGACTCGTAGCTGGTAGGTATGTCATTAAGCGAGGTTTAAATGCTAAACACGTGTTGAACAACAGCTGGGGTGCCTAGAAGAGGGTTGTATGGTGCAAGTTGCCCCATCAAAACTTTGGACCAGGGGTCTCCAAACTACGGCCTGCGGGCCGGGTGCGAACTGAGAAGGTTTCTTTGACTACAGGCTGAAATATTAAAACATATTTTAAAAATATTAAAATTTAGTAAATCCCTTGAATAGGAGGTTACTACAGCTTTTATTGCATAAGTTATTTCTCTTTGAAAGCTCATTCCATAAGTGAAGTGCCATTTATAGAACAAGCCTATAGTGGAGGTATCAATATGGCCCGCGGGACTTATTGGAAGAGAGGTTTTGTATTTTATGTGGATACATATTTTCGTGGAGTACCTCCAATCCAAAGGAACCTCCAGACCAGGTAACAAGGAGTGATCATGGAACAGATGTATCATATTATCCCTTACACTGTTTTTAAGAAGAGAAGTGCATCAAAATTTCTTGGGAGGGAGAGTCTGCCGTCGACCATGGGAGAAGGGAAGAATAGGATAGGCATCCCAGAAAAACAGTCATAATCTCAATATATAGTGGCAAAATTTTGAACATATTTTATATCATCAGCTACTAAAATAAAATATTTAAATGATCAATATTTGTTAATAAATAAAAAAAATAAATATTTTGTACACAATACTTTCACGTGCCAGTAAATGAAAACGAATCAGTTCAGTTCTATAAAACATAAAATAAATACAGTAAGGTGGAAGACGAATCATTCCGTTTCGAACTACTTAGGCGTTCCGGGCCGCCTGGCATTTCCATCTGCGACCTAATGGAGCGGCGCTGGGAGCATGGAAAACCTTAGCAGGAGGGAGGGAAAGGTGGGAAGAAAAGAAAGCAAAAGCTTGGGTGAAAAAGAAAGCCTGGATGGAGAAAAAGAAAGCAAAAGGTTGCTGTAGGTAAAACCACTTGAGCGGGCGGGCACCTGTTAGATTTAATGCTGCCTCAGACCTCCATCGATCTGCCCCCTGCCTCTGAGGGGGCGGGGGAGGCGGGGGGAGGTCCAATGATAGCTCGCCCTCTCTCTCTCTCACTCCCACTCTCTCTTTCTCATCTTCATCATCATTAAGGTTGTTAATTATTTTATTACGCCTACCCTAACTCATTGATTAATAGCTCCGGTTCGATTGTTTCCCACCAAACCCCAAGAGTGGATAGATACTGTTTGGTTTCAAGAGGAAAATATTCCTAGCGGTAATTATACCCACATGCATTAATAAAACTATTTAATATATTTTACTGAAAGGAAGAATAGATAAGATATACTAACACAAACATCGACAATGGATTATAATTGGAAAGAGATTTTCTGTGTATCTCATTTTTTTCGGAAACAAAGAAATGATTTGTTTATTATAATTATTGTTGTTTATCATATTTAGTTGTTTCAATAAATTTATATGATTCTGAGGCTTAAAATGTACTGTTAGATATTTTTAAATATTAAATTTAAATAACAAATTAGGCTTTTTTTGTTGTTTTGTTTTATAACATGTATTTACAACCGTTAATTGTTACTTAAATCAAGAAAACGAGATGACTATATAGGAAATAATGGCATGTCAGGCATCTAGAAGGTTATTACCACCAGCATCCACCTCTTCCCTGACTTCATTCAATTAATTTGGTTGTTCAAGTGGTCCCTCCTTATATTAAGGAGTACGTCATATGTAACCATGTATTTTGTTAAATTGTTTATGTCCTTTTACATTGGTGGCAGGTGGTGGTCAGAATGTGAAATTTTGTTCGTCAGGTACCATGATTCGACCAAGAGTCGTAATAATTTTTATCAGAAGGTTTGCATTTTTTTTAAGTGGGTCTTTTTGGGAATACCGCATACCAGCGCTGAGTATGTCCTTATGAGTTTAAGCACTGGTATTGGTATTGCTACTGATGGAGAGAACTAATTCGACAAGTTAGCTTTCTGCTCCTTTTTTCCAATCCCTAACGGCTACCATTTCGGTGATATCGTGTAGGCCGAGCGTGTTAAAACGTAAACTAATATTCTCGAATCTAGCGACGCCAGTTCAAATCCGGTCTGATTCTCGATCTTCCAACTCTGGTTTGCTTGTACCTCTAAAACAAACCCCCTGGAGCGTTGTATGCCAAAAATAGCGTGGTGGTGGATAATAGAAAAAAAAGAAGCTATCTTTGAGATTATTACTTCGTAGTAACCCGACTGGGAATGTCAAAGTTCACTTCCCAGTCCAACGAGAAATAAATATCAACCAATCCAGGTGAGGATCGAATCCACAACGTCTAGAGCCAGAGACATGCGCTTCAAATTATTCGGCCATTACGCCATCTTAGCTTTCAAAAGGTATGTATATATATTCAGTTTTGAAGATTTGGAAAAAAGTAAGTTAAGTTGAATAAATCGTTTGTTGATGGTTTTCCGTTTCATTTTAACATCCCGAGCCAAACATTTTTCATAATTCGAAAATTGGATGAATTTGTCTTGTTTTTATTCACGATTGTATTAAACTTTATTGTTTGCAAATATATAATTGTTCCGAATAACTTTATTTTCCAAAGATTTATTTATAGAATAAATTATTTCAACAAGAAGTTTACAGTGTCAGCTGTTAATGTTTCCTTTATATTTTTATTTAATTTGATAATTTATTTCCAATGGAATCTTTTAACTGAGAAAAAAAAAAATAAAACCAAAACTTTTTCAACGTTACTAAATTAAATATTGGTATAATCATTAATGAATATAAGATATCTCAGTTAATTTTAAAATCATATTCAATATAATTATATTTGTTATAAAATTAAAATATCCTTCCATTGGTAATAGTTACCGTAAACCTTTTTATTTTTTGTTCATAGAAAGTTTTAAACTATGCATTTAGAAATTCTTAGGTAGATTCAATTGAGTAGCTTATTCGAAAGTAAAACCTAATCGATGTTTTTTTTAAAAAATCGAGTTAAGTATCGACTCATTTGTAAAATCACCCAATGAATACGATGGTGTACTATTGAAAAATAAACCTAAATATTAAAAAAGAATTATGTGAAAATAAGTTTAATTAAAAAAACCGGTATTTTTATCAAGAAATCTAATGGTACTTGCATTTCTAAAGAATTAAAAAAAACTCATAACAAACTTTTTTGCCGTTACATTGGAATAAAATTAATAACAAATTTACTTTATTTTACAATTATTTTAATTGAAAAAATTATTACAGTATAATTACAATCTTACCGAATAATACACCATTTTAATATGATCCTATTAAAGTTAAAATATTATTAATCAATATTGTAGTGATACTAATTTTCCGAAAATATGTGTTTAAAATAAACAATTTCTTAAATATTTTTTTAAATATTGGTCCTGATGTAAAATTGGAATAGAAAATATAATTTTTCACAATAATTAAAAAAAAACCAATAACGATCCAGGTTCACTTTAAAAATACAATAAACGACATAATTATTCATTATAATTAATAATTATAATTATAATTTCATTATAATTAATTATTGTTTATTCTCTGTTAAAAATGATGATTTTTTTTGTAAATTGTAGGAGGCTGATTTAATTTTTCCCTTGTTATGGAAGATGCTGTTTGCTAAGATGAAGGCCTGGATAATCAGCCTGCTTTTTCTCCAGAAAGCCGCACCATGGATTCGTCGGGTCCGCTGGATCAACAGACTCCAGCAAACACTATTAGTATTCTCTTGTTGGCGGTTCCTAGTTCTTGTTATCTTCCGTTTGGGGTCTCAGTTCGTGTTCATGTTTTTGAAGTTGTTTTACATTCACTTTGCGGTAGTATCTACAGGCCCAGTGCGCTCGTCTGGTGTAATCTTCATGTTTCTCGCTTCCATAAATTCGCTGAATGAGCTTCAAAGAATAAATAAAATCATTTTTCTTTTTTTATTTTATTCACAAAATAAACTAAACACAAAAGAAAGAAGTTAATTTTACTTTACTTATTGGCAAATTTATATTAGTGAATATGGCACCTATAATTTATTTCTTGGGTCGAAAGAATTCCAGCAAAAAAAAATAGTTGTCAAGAAGGCGTGCCTAAACGTTCCGCTGTATTCCAAAGGCTGAATTGCACTTGGCAATTCTCTATATTTCTACAGAATTAAATGGAATTAAACAGCTGCACAACAAATTTATTACATAATAAATTAATCATTGGTATGTTTATTCCTTAAACCGTACAAATAAAATCAAAATTATCTTTCTGTGTCCACACTGTTAATAGAATATCCACTCGATCTTCTTTTAGAACTTGATTCCGTTTTGGTGATTATATTATTTTCATTTATTTATTATTATTTGTTTGTAGAACTATAAGTAAGATTTAAGTGTAGTACCAATTGCGTATTGTAAAATTATATAATTAATAAAGGTCCTTTTAGTTAGTAAAACTTTTATTTAATTTGTGTAAATAAATCATGTAGTTTGAAAAACGTAGTGATTATCTCCTACTATCGAATTAGCTAAGTTCAATTTTTTTAATTTCAATCCAACTTCCGAATTATTTTAACTCGGAATAATTCTGAAAAGTTACCATAATTCAATTTAAACTTGGTCAAAATTCAATTTGGCTCGGTCAAAACTGACATAAACATTGAAAGAACATGATTCTGACGAAACATCTATTCTAGCGCTAGTTTAAGTAACGCACAAACTTCGGCAGTATTTCAAATAAAGTATTTTAAATTACAAAATAAAATACATTTTTTGTATTTTGTATTTTAAAAGTAAAATTTAAAATACATCGCTTGTAACTGTGTTTTCTTATACATAAAATGTATTTTATTTTGTAATTCAAATACATAAAATATATTATCTAATTGAAAAGGCACCTTTAAGCTATGTAGTAAGGCTAATCGTTTTTACCACAACTCGCCCATGAAAAGTCGATAGTACTAAATTTTCAATAAAATTATCTTTGGCAATAAAACAGGTAAGTAGTGTTGCCCAAAAAAGCGCAAGACCGCCTAATTGTTGCTAAACCAAAACCAAGACGTAAAAAAAAAAATCGATTTTGTGAATAAAAATAAAGGAAAAATAGTTAATAATACCAGAAAATTTTAGTTACTCTATATACCGAATTAGTGGAATCAATATACTTTTGCATTTAACTCTTCCAATTTTTCATTTGGGGTGGGTTAGGTTTCCCCCATCCTGCAAAAATACAGTAATGTCTATATAGTAATAAGTTAATAGGTAATTGCCAGACTCTT
Organism: Nezara viridula; assembly: GCA_928085145.1. Taxonomy (NCBI): domain Eukaryota; kingdom Metazoa; phylum Arthropoda; class Insecta; order Hemiptera; family Pentatomidae; genus Nezara; species Nezara viridula. Next base: position 73,864,343 of record OV725082.1, read on the forward strand.
GCACAAGACCAATACCAAGACTCGTCATAGTCTCGCATAAGGGCAACACTACTGGTATAGTAGTTCTCAAATATGTCGGATGATCTTAGAACGAAATTTTTGAATAAACAATTGCTTCAGAAACAAAAAGCTAATTGCCAAAAAGTTTGATTTGAAATTAATATCTATTAATATTTTTTTGTTTATTGGTCAATTATACAACAAATTGTTCTTAAAAAAAAAATGATGATTGAATAAAATATTTTTTCCTCAATTGATAGTTTTAAAACTACATATACTGTTTGAAACTACTTCTTTTCACAACTTCTTTCCTTACAAAAAAAAAATAAAATAAAAAATTATAATTTATAAAGAAAATTATATTATTTTTATAGAAATCAGTAATAAAGTGTAACTAGGTACATTAGACGTGAGTATTTTTATTTTATTTTTCTGTATTGTAATTCAAATACATAGTATTTTAAATATTGAATTTTAAAATAATAATTAAAGTATATTTTGTCCAGTTCTGGTAACACAGAAACTTTCTGTATTGTTTTTGTTCATTTATTCTTTTTTTTTCGTAGGTCACCTTTATGAACTTTTTTATAAATGTCAAAGGACAGTAATTGATGCCCCAAATTAACCGGAACCGTGTACCTCCTTGCGTTCCCTTTGTCATGCTAATATTCTCTACGTCCACATTTATCCAGTTAATCCTTGTCTATCCAAGCCAGTGGATCTGGGACAAGGAGAATACTGAACTAAAAATTCAAATTAATGATTGAAGCGTTCGACAGACTCATGTATATTTTTATAGAACCCCGTCCTTCGACATTACTGGATAACCCTGACTAAGATCTACAACGTCGGTCGAAACGTAGGCAATAATCAGCCGCTTATCAGAGGGCAGGACGGCCAGGCGGGCTAACGCGTGTGCAATACACTGACAAACTTATAAACGGGGACTGGGGACGGGGATTTTAACTCTGGTATTAATTCACCGCCTTCTCCCCTGGCTTCGGCAAAAATAGGTATAACCGGGGAAGGAGAGAAAAAAATTTCACTTGTCATGGGTGAGACTTCCTTGATTGAACTGTCGACCAATTACTTATATATATATATATATATATATATATATATATATATATATATATTATATATATACACATAAGTAGTGGACTATAAAAAAAAGATATATATACATACATTTATAGCAAAAACAACTCATATTCCCTTGATGATCCAATCAGCCCACCCTCTAGAAAAAAAAAATTATTCGAAAAAGTGGCCTCACACGGATTAGATAAGAATCCAATAAGATGTTATGAAAACAATCTAAAGACACATAAGCAGTTTAAAGATTAAAGAACCTGCAAACCAAACATCATTATGCTAAATATTATATTGGGAAAGCGTTCGTTCGTAAAGTTAATCTTGTCAACTAAAGGTACGCAGTAAAACCGTTACGATGGTGTCAGCGATATTTAACTGCTGTCCTTACCTTCATGAATAATGCGATAATGTCATGTCGCCGCATAACTTAGAACCATATACATTGGCGAATAAAGTAGGGCTGTGAAGATAAAAAAAAATCAATATACTCTAATTATTGTACGGTTTGAAACAATCTATATTTATTGCATGAAACGTACTTCAACACTGTCAGTCTTTGCTCTGGTATAATTGTTTTGTCCTTCATTCACCATCTTGACCATCCTCCACCAACTTCATCTAATAGTTTCCATTGAAATTGCGGTACCTTTGTCTATTTTCTATTTGTAAATGGCTCGAGGCGGGTCACTGAGGCGTTCCTGGTTGCTTAACTTCAATAATGCTCAGCCATTCCTCTATGCCTTCATACCTTAAGGTGCATATTGACCAATCTTATTCAGTAATTTCTATTGTGTCGCAAATTGTTGAGTGAAGTGAATTAATGAATTATATGTTAGTGACTTTACCTATAGCCATCCTTTAGTTGCTTTTATTAACCAGGGTTAACCATATTTATGCAGCGAACAATTGGGTTACTAACTTTAAATTTTATAACCCGATTTAAACGAATATGGGGTATGTATATATGGGGTATGTAACGGATTTTAAATGTTCCTCCAATGATCTTCAATATAGTACAAGTCAGTCATTTTCGGAGAAAATAGGACAGAAAGAACCTTATTATATTTACTTCTTTCATCATCAATTTTTTAGTTCTTATAATAGAATAAGGCAGTAAAAATATTTTTTTTTAATAATTTAAATAATTCCGGAGATCCCAATGACAAATTTGAGCCTTAGAAAATAGAAATCATTTGAGATGTTCACTAAAAAAAAAATAACATAATGTTACAACAGATTGACTTGTTGAGAGGGGACAAGCAAAATATATACTTTTTCTATGAGTTCAATCTCATTTAAAACGTGATACTCAATCTTATATTATTTAATGTTTATGATTTATTTGAGGAAGAGTTTTGTGTTGTTTTAGGTTTAAGGCCTGTCAGAGACGTTTCTTTTTCACTTCTTAATGTTTTTCTTTATCTCCTGTTCTCGTTTGTTTGTTTATTTCGATGTCTAGGTGCAAAAACATCCAGGTCATAAGCGCCCGATCAACTAAATAACATCACTTAATATTGTTTGGACGGTTGTAAAAAAAAAAAAAAAAAAAAATAAAGAAATGGAATGATAGAATAAAATAAATAAATAAGGATGATAATAGACACTTATAGATAAGATAGAATAGATAAATAAATATCAGTACATTCAATAAATGAATTGAAATTAATAAACAAATGAACTTGAAATGAAACGAAATGAACAAATGAAAAAATAAAATAAAATAAATAAATAATAAATTAAAAAATAATAAATCTGCAAAGGATCACTAATTATAAGCTTGTCATATATGTTTTTTAAGTCTTTCACTATCCGGGAACTTACTTACTTTGGTAACGATTTATTCTTGATTTCCCAGGGATGCTGATATATTCTGGGGTATTCCGAGATCTTTTAATCTTGCAGTGTAAAAAGGGCACTCTTCCAAAATATGTTTTATAGTTAATGACCGTTCCTCCTGTTATTGTTATTTTCCTGTTCTTCTAATGCATGTTATTAACATTTGTTTTTGTTTTTTTGTCCATTCTATGTAATAATCTTATATCACACTTTATCAATTTTCATCATCACATAGTTGGTTATTTAAGAGGACTTTGTTTTTGCATGCATTAGAAGAACAGGAGATAAAGAAAAAAAAACATTAAGAAGTGAAAAATCAATGTCTCTGAAGATGGACAAAGGGTCCGAAACGTTAGAATTATGAATAAATTATGATACTCAATGTTCCTGACGGTAATTAGCAACAGATGTCCTTTCAAACTGAAAGTTATAAAATAAAAACAGGAAAATTCGGATGCCGATCCCAATCAAGCTCATCGGAAGGCATTAATTAATGCAATTCAATTATGGCAGATTACTATTTTATGTGGCGTAACTGTCGTATTTATGTGGCGGGATCGAACTCGAACAGGCAGGTCCTCGTCTGGATTTCCAAGCGCTGCGGTGTGCGCCCCTGCTTCGCTTCGCCCTCGCTGGCAGCCAAGTCAACCTGACCACTTGCTGCTAATTGGAGCACTAGTTCAATCTGACTAGCAATGCTAAGCAATCACAGCTAGCTTGCCATTCCCACACCTCCATCAGTTGATCAATCTTCATTATGCCCCGATAATTTGGAATGATTCCTATTTCATTAACGGATTCAAGACCAGACAGGACATATGTTTTAGAAATTAATTATTCGACATAACTTTCAAGAATGATATGAAATCGTAATTGAACAAGAGCAATAATAAATTAAAAATGCATGAAAGAGTGCTAATTCATTAATATTATCATGATACAAATATATATATATATATATATATGGGGAGCGGGGTAGCTCAGTGGTAGGGCACTGAGCTTCCAATGCAAAGGTCCCGAGTTCGAACCCCGGCTCATGGCAGATAATTTATTTAGCTGTTTCATTGGCCGTGGAGCGACCTTGGGTCAGGAGTTCCTCCTGGGGCACACCCAGCCTCTATAAAGTGGGTACCCTTAATTAAATAATTAATTAAGGGGGAAAACCTGGCGGTTGAGCGTGATCTCGGTCAAATCACCTCCTTGCACAACCGTTGACCTAGAAACAGTGCTTTCCCTAAATAGTACTGAACCCCAGACCCTTCATGGGTTGTAGTGGTACATGTTTATATATATATATATATATATATATATATATATATATATATATATATATATATATATATATAAAAGAGTATCTAAGTGAGGGTATCTAAGTGAAAAGACTCTTTGCTGTTATGCTCCAGTTCCCAGAATCGAACCTAGCTGTCAATGGTGATTATTTATTAGACTAGTTGTAGATCGACACCCAGCTTCTATAAAGTAGAAAATCATAAATCAATAATTAATTTATATGATTTAAGACGAAATCTTAATTTAATTAATTTTACTAAATAACACTAAATAATAAGTATCACAGACTCTGTGTGGGATCATGAATAAGTTCTGAAAATATTGAGATAAAAGAAGTCAACAACGTGTTAAAATTATTTTGAATTTCTGACACTTTTCAGGTTGTCTAGTTATTTTTTATCGAAAATATAAATATATTTATTTTTTTATAAGATACATATGCATGTTAAGGTGAATTCGCTATCCACAAGGCTATTGTGCAAATATGATATTAAGCAAGACATATGATATCAAGGAGAACAGAACGAAATCAAACCAAAAAGCATGCAAGAATATTATATTAAAACATATAAATGTATTAAAATAAAACCTAAACAAAACTAAGGTTAATGCTTTAGACCACACGATAGAAGCTAAAACATCAACAAGGCGAGATTAATAATATGAAATATAAATTATAAATAATAGCTCATTATAAAGAGGACGAAATGCTGAACATTTCCCTGATTAATAGAACGCAGGTCCGATTTTCAGTTTCTTACATGTCCGATTTTTAGTTTCTGAGATATTTTAATGCGTATGCAAAAACACTTAAATTGGTCTACTCCAGCCGACTTTACCTGATCGTTACTCATCGGGGGTATGATGGCTAAATCCACTGTCCACAAAAAAGTGGAAAACGCGGCTAAAGAAGTTTTGTTTTCAATGAATGATGAAGAAAGTTGTTCATATAAAACAAGATAATAATAATAATAATTTCCTTATTGAAAACTTTACAAATGACCTTGGCATATATTGTAAATATAATCATCATTCGTCAACTTCCTCTTCAGGATTAACATGAATGCTTGATTGGAGAAACCTCACAGCGAAGACACTCCTAACGTGACTCTTCTTAATGCAGCAGATCTCTGCTCCAGAGACGTTTGAATCTTCTTGTTGGATTCTGTGGTACTTTTTCTGTTAGTAATGTCTGTACAAGAGGATCAGGATCTCCAATAAGTGAGTCGTGAAAATTTTTATAAAACTATAAATGAGTAAAATGAGTTTCGGTTGATAATGCAATGTCAATGTCATGTTCGTGTAAGTAAATGTCGAGTTCTTTCCTTCGGTGTAGGGCTCCGTTTGAATTACAAAGAAGGATTTTTAGAGAGTGTTGTGAGATAGAATTAGGAACTAACATGAGGAATAAATTTGGTAATTATCGTGGAGAGAAGAGTGATGAGCGGGGTTATCATAGACTTCAAATCATTTAAGAAGGAGTTAAAATATAATGAAAGATCTGGAGTATTAGGTTATGTATTAGATGTGTAATGAGGTCTTGAGTATGAGGCTGGCGTATGTTGTATATATTGAGAATGGGTATAATGATGGGGAATTATCCTCGTAGTTTCGTGTGTTGAGTGTTGAGGTTTTATACATGTAGTTTAAGGAGTTGACCAAGCAAGATAGACTATTTTTTTTAATCATATTTATTTTATTATTATTATTTTTTCTTATTCCCCATAACACCATAACTATATTTGTATTTTGATATATATGTGGTCAAACTCTTTTTACTTTACGTTTATGGCTTAATCGTAATCGTAAAGTCTTTATGTGCTGTTGTAGGCAATTAATATTAAAAGTTTAACAGTAAGGTGATGGAATTCATCTCTATATTTGTACCTGGGATACCTTTGTAATATATATCCCAATCTATTTTATTTTTCGATGGGAAGGTATTGTTTCTGTCTGAGTTTTAATTAATCCAGTAAAAAAAATGAAGAAAATGAGGACTGAAGAGGAATAGGAGGAGAAACAGACCTGGGGGACGTGGTGAATTCATGGGAGCCAGCGCCGCGCAGCTATAAAAGCGACACCTCAATAATTCAGCCGTCCTAGCCGTGAACTACCGCTCACCTCTTCGCTCTCCGCTACCCTTTAGCCGCTGAGTAATTGTACGCAATTGTTTCACCTAAATAAATAAATGAGAATGCTCCAAGGGTCTCGGGGGTCAAATATTTCCTACCCTCTCTTCCCTGGGGGAGTAGCGTTCGCTCAAATTTGAAGAAGAAAAACCAACAAACACAACAGTTTCATGTCGTACGCAATATAAGCCAATATTGGGACATCATCAATCGCTGCATATACAACGTAGCACAGTTATAAAAAATCGACTTTATATACAAAAAAAAAAAACTATTCAGCCCGAATATTTCGTGGTTCAGATCCCTTTTTTGTCAAATTATTAACATCCGCCTAAAGCTTCGCGAATAGTTTCATCTCATCGTGACCTAAAAATATTATATTTACAAAAACTCTTGGAATTGGGAAAATTTCAATCTGGAGGTCGGCTAAAAAAAAAAAAAAAAAACCTGTACAACTACAACCCTTGAAGGGTCTTGGGCTCAGTACTATTTAGGGAAAGCAATGTTTCTTGGTCTATGCAAGGAGGTGATTTGACCGAGATCACGCTCAACCGCCAGGCTCCTCCCCTTAATTAGTTATTTGAATTAAGGGTACCCACTTTACAGAGGCTGGGTGTGCCCCTAGAGAGTCTACCTACCCAGGGTTACCCCACGGCCAATGAAACAGAATAAATAATTTTTCTGCCATTAGCCGAGATTCGAATCTGAAGCCTTTAGCATTGGAAGCTCAGTAACCTACCACTAAGCTGCCCCATTCCCCTTACTATTTTATAAAGTAATAAAAATTCGTATATACCCATTTGCTTTCAACTTGGATCGTAAGATAATATCGAGGAAAAAGATGGCCTACAAAAATATTGGGTCATTTGGCCTATACAACCACGTTTTACGACAATTTGAGGATGAAGGCCACGCTAAACGGCTCAATATTTTTGAAGATCACAGTTTTTCTGGAGGTTGAGCTCAAATTATCTCACCATTCAAGTGGAAAGCAAATAGGTATTTACTAGCTTTCAGTACCTAATTAAAAAGACAAAGTTTATCGATCTCCAGATTGAAAACGCCCCAATTATGAGAATTTTCGTAAATAAAATATTTGTAAGTTACGATGAGATGAAACTATTTACAAAGTTTCAAGTGAATGTTAATAATTTAATAAAAAGGGATCTGAACTACGGAAAATATATAGATTTTAAACCACACTAGATGTAGATATATTACGACCTAGAAATTATTACTTATAAAAAAATAATTTTCACATTAATTAGTGTTATGTTATCCGAAAAAATACCAAACCTTACCGCTTAACAACTAAAATGCTTTCAGATTTGAAATGATTGATGATTAGGAAAAAGTTATTAGGAATTGAAGAGGAAGCAAGGTTAGAAAAGAGAGAGTTGAGATGATTCTGAAGTTTATTATCAAAGGATAGGTATCTGGATTGGGCCAGATCTGAAACATAAGAAACATTAAGGTTATTATGGATGATTTTATTTGTAACAAAGTAGGGAGCATTGAGGATTTTACGGAGGATTTTGGGTTGTAAGGATTGAATACGAGAGGAATTTGATGGTTTAGTGGAGACCCATAGCTCAACTCCGTAAAGTTCAAATAGGCCTTATTATAGTCATGTATATGAGTCTTTTGTAATTAATTGGTCAAGTTTAGAGCGTTTGTCTAGTAAGTGCTGCAGTAATCGGAAACGTGGAGCGGTATTTCAGTCTGGTATGAAGTACAAGTATAAATATATTTTATAGAGAATGTTTTTATAGACATTTTTACTGTCAGACTATGGAAACCTTTTTTTTTTTTAGAGGTTTTTCAAACTGAGAATTAAAAAGTATTATTCAGTTTTTAAATTATCTATTTTTAGCCGAAAAAGTTCTAGAAATGTATCTATGTTATGGAGATTACCTCCCCTCCCCCTTCCTCCTTTCTCTCATGTTTAATGTTTGCAAATTGTAATATGTCCAGTTGTTTAGATATTTTCAAGTATATCCAAAAGCACGTAAAATGAAATAAAATTCTACAACTCTCTAAACACGTATATAAATTTATTTTTAAATATCCAATATTATATTTGTTAGTTTAAAAATAATTATGTTGAATTTGTACACATAATATGAACTATTGCCAATTTTTTTTTGTTCATCGTTCTCCTTTCCTAAAATGGAAAGTCTGCGTCTATGATTCCAAGCACTGTGCACAGTTGCTGACCGCCTCGCAGTTAACAGGATTGCATATTTATCCTCTCAATAATTAATTGATGTTACGTAGCATGGTAATTGAGTATTCCATTAGGTTTCTGACAATTCCTTCCTCAGTACTGTATCACATGATAACGGATCTAATTGATTACAGAGAGTAAATCAACATTCCACTTCATACTTTAATTAATTTACACTCATTAAATATCTTATTTCGCCATATTCTGTTGCTTAAGAGTTATTTTAATTAATTAACTTAAGAGTCGTTAATTTAAGACTCTTTTCACATTCTAATTTGCAGTGACTCGTATTCAGCCCTCAAAGAAATACAAAATTTTCAACTCTCCAATAACTCCATTGCATTTTCCATGACACAACTAATTCACAACACAAACAAATTAATAAAATTTCTCTGGATGCTCAGTCATGGTGAAATACCTGGAAATGAACTGGCTGATACAGGTGCCAAAGAAGCCACCACCATTCTTCCAGAACATAAACTTAACACGATACTGTACACGGAACTAGGAGTTTTTTAAGAGTCACGTTTTTTTTGTTGAATAGGAAGTGATAAATTAAAAATTATTTGATTTAAGTAACCTAATATTACTCAATAGTATACTTCGCATTGGTATATCAGAACCGACTTTATCATATCATTGTGCACAGTTAATTTATGATTTTTTCTCTCAGTAATATTACAAACGATTTAGTGATGTAAGAGTTGGATTCATTGCATGGATGCGCTACTATTAGTCTAAGATCCCAAAGACAAACAAAATGAAGACTATTTATGAAGATACAGAACGACTGCCTCAGATAACAGGGAACAATCGGGAACAAACCATAACTTCTAGATTCAGAATAGGACACACTAGGCTGAGCCAAGGGCACCTCCTTGAAGGGAAGCTTTATCCTAGACGCAGCAGCTGTAACATACCCTTTACCATCCAGCACATAATGAAAAATTGTCAACGATCGTGTCTTTCAAAAATTTCACAATGACTATCTTCAAGCTTTGGAACAGGAAAATCAAAAACAACTTACTGCAGTTTTCGAAGGATAATATACTGATTTAAATAATGTAACAGAAACAAGGTACTTCTAACCTTTGCTGTTGCACATAGCACGTTAAATTGTAACGTAAAAGAAATAAATGAGAGTAGTTTCTTCTTATTTTTAAAATAACAAATATGTGAAATTCTTATTGATATCCCAGGAATAACTCACTAAAGAAAGAGTTTACCGTAATCATAATTATATAATTAACTTCGGGATAAATGTAATCTTTGGAATTTTCATTTCAGATTGAGATTAGTGATTTTTCTACAATAATATGTACCGAGATCCGGTGAGAAATGACCTGAATGTTTGCATTTCCTCGACTTTGTTTCTTCCAGATAAAGCAGTTGTTTTCTAATGTTAAGTAAACCGGTAACATTGTTTACATTTTTATTTAATTACTTTTCATAACATCAGCTCTTCAAGAATTTCTGTATATAAAATTTAATAGTGAGCGATATAAATTAATATTAAAATTATTATTACCTAAATTCATTATTCCCTAATTGTTGATTGAATAACACAGAAATAAGAGAAGGCAATTGCATACTTTTAATGTCCTATTTATTTGCTTCTTCTCCATCTTGGCCAAACAATGAATATTTTTTTTCTTTTTAAAGTGTAGCTTATTTTGTTACCGTAAATCTCTAGTTTTCAACTGTTGAAAAATTATAGTACAAGTACGTTGTAAGATTATTCAGAATATTAATTTAGTCAGTAAGAGATGGCTATACAGGCGAGATTTAAACATGCGAAACGTATATACAAAACGAACGGAGAAAGGAATGGAATTCAGGAGAGTCGAATATGAAATGTAGAATGGTATTTGGTGGAAGTCGGGGGCTTAGATGTGAGGCAGACATACGCAATTCCCCACGCCCTTCGTTTAGGCATTATGGAACGAGAAAATATTTCTTCAATCAGGTAGAAACTCATTTATAGGCATGAAGCTGAGTCGAAACTGTTTAGAAAACTACGCCTTAGTAAAATGCCACACGATGAATACAACGTTATTCATTACGGATTCATTAGCTTATTAAAATATTACTCCATTAGAATTATTACATTAGTGTTGAATTATAACTTTAGCTCAATATTCTTTTTTCTAATCGCTTTAAAGACCTTGTAGATGTTTTGCCGCTTTAACCAGACTTTTCCATCTCTGCTACATTATGGACTAATGAATACTTCACAGCTGAGTAGCTCTTCGACATCTCAGTTGATTCGATATATCTGCCTCATATTTGGCCTTCCACGTTGTCTCGTGGTGGTATTGAGCCATTCATTGTTGTGTAGTGGCTTCTAATGGATTGCACCGAGCTACATGCCCCGCCCATCCTAACCTTCTTGCCTTCTATCATGAAATATTGACTGACGAGTTTCTGTAAGCAGTTCTTTATTGCTCCTTTTCCTCCATTATTTCAATATTTCTTTCTAGTATGCTGGTTAGTGTCCAGGTATCACAGCTATATATTAGGCTTTAACATACCTTTAATTTGAGATTTCTTAAGATTTTTCAGGATTTTAATACCTTCGATAGGGAAAATAAAACTCTATTTGCGCTAATTATAAGCTGATCTTTTTCTGACCGGTGGCATCAGTATATATATATTTTTTTTCTTTTGTAACTGTACCTTATTGTTATTCTAAGGAGACATCGTCCAGAATAAGTTTATTTCTATTTCTCTCTCTCTCTCTCACTCTCTCTCTCTCTCTCTCTCTATATATATATATATATAGTATATATATACTAATATATATGTGTGTGTGTGTGTGTGTATATATATATATGATATATATATCATATATATATATGTGTGTGTGTGTGTGTATATATATATATATATATATATATATATAGATTTTTTTTTCGTTGGCTCTACACACTTTGTAGTTGAACCAGCCTTCTCCACCTATGCCTATCTTAGGCTACTGCTTTCCAGTTTGTGGCATGAAGCTCAGCCATAGCTTTGTTCATCATATCTCCCACGTGGTCTCTTGCCTCTCTCTCACCCTCTCTCTCTCTCTCTCTCTCTATATATATATGTCAGTAGACATCAAGATCTACGAAAAAGATCATATAAATATAAATAATTGCTCAATTTTCAGCAGAAGAGTAGGAAATTTAAGATTAGAGTTTTTTAAGCGTTGAAAGGATGCGATAACTTAAAAAATACTTGATTTAAGTAACCAAACATTACTCCATAGTAAACTACGCATTGGTATATCTGAAATTAATTTTTATTTTTCTCTCTCTGATATTGCAAACGATTTAGTGATGTAAGGATTGGATTCATTGCATGGAATCGAATCCAAAAATAGAAGAAATAACCCAGTTCGGTTGCCCTTTATTTTATCTATTGGCTGTCATGCATTACTAATATACAACTGGCATGATTTCTTAAATAACTGTAGCTATTTTCACCTCTTATAGTGAAAAGCCTATTGAATAAGTTATCTTTTATCGACGGGAACTGATCGATTTCCGTCTTAACATGACCTAGTCAATGGTTCGCTTCCACATTTATCAAGGACATGAGAATTAGTTCGAAGCAAAGTTACTCACTTGACATCGATCATTTAATTAGTAGTAAAGGGTATCTAGTAGATACTATCTACTAACATCACTTCTATTATACCAATGTGTAATAATTCTATACCCGATCTTCTGTGTATGTATATTTATATAAACTAGTAGGTCCCTGCGGAAAATTCGCACAGCATATTGTTAAGTGTTTAAATGCCAAATTAATAAGAAAAGAAAATAATGCAACGTATCAACAGATAAGGAAATTAATTGTTACTTGATCGATAAATACAATCGACAAAGGAAACAAAAATTAATTTAAAATTCCATTAGTGTTTGGAACCAACATGTTTACAAATTTCAATAAGCTGTATCTTGACTAAAATTTGTCCGATTTCGATGATTCGACTTTCTATTTGATTTCTCCCCCTGCTGTTTAGTTTATGATTCATAACCCCTGAAATAAATTTTCGTGGCGATACGTGGAGTCATTTCTATGTTATCCAACTTTTTGTGATATTCGATAGAGGTGCGAAATACAAATCTCAACACTGTTTTCCCATAAAAAAAAATATATTTGAACCCACTTTCCTCCTTCGGTCAGTACATATTGTTTCAAAGTCGTACTGATACTATGGCTATATGCTAAATACATAGTTATTTTCAAATGGGCTATAATAGAGCTCTCCTAATGAATATTAATCGAAAATAAGAAAAAAAAATTATTAAATGGAAAAGAAATATTGGAAAAATTTGTAATCGATTTCAATGATTTTTTTTTCCTTTTGTAGGAAATTTAGTAATCTTTTATATAATCATGGGCATAACCAAGGGAAAAGTGTGTACATTTTTAGATATTCGCAAATAATTTTTTTTTTCTTTCATAACTTGTTTGCCTGAATTTTCGGGGTGATTGGACTATTTTACCCGCCTGAAGGAGAAGGAAGCCTTCGAAATTGGTGGCTCAATCTTGATTTGGTGAATAATTAACGGCTTGCCGAACGAAAATAATATCGATAAATAATATAAACTTCTCCGCTCTCGATCACAGACGCCTCAAGTCGAAAAAATGAGACATGTATTCAAAGGCAGTAATACGACTAAAACTAACGTGAGGTTATGTGGATGCGAACCCTATGCCTTGCATTTTCTCGAAAATAGTACGTTTTGGGGCTCAAAAACGCAGGACCCGATAGTTCCGGACGAACTATCTAAGTCTTGCTGTACGCATCAAAATCTTCAAAGCTCAATTGGTGCCCAATCGATCTACAGACTTACCACTGTTCCAGTGTTAAAACCTAACAAAATGTTTGTATAGACTTAATTTATTTTGCAAAGAAAAACAAAAGGGAAGAATATGATTCGCTGACTATTATACTATAAAAATCAGACTATTATTAGTAATAGGCAGACTATTATTACTATACTATAGACTATTATTAGTAAGCATACGGCCTATAATAATCTATACAGTTATGGATTATTAGTATGAATGAAGTTATATGATTCGACAGAGAAAAAGGATACTTCTCTATCTCTCAATACATTGATTAATTTATTTCTATATTACATTATAAATTGTTCACTGACCAGTTTATAATGTGAACTATTCGCACGGATGCTACTAGTATGCTTGTAGTTGTTTATGAGTTAAAGGGTTCGATCCTACTGTTAGATTATTTTTGCTTTATTCAAAGTTGCAGCCAACCCAGAGTTTAGATTTTCACCCCCAGACATCTACAAAGAGCCCCTTCGCTTCTAGACCATCCCAAACAAAATAAATCAGGTTCCCTGAGGGGTGTCTACCTCCTACCTAGCCCGAATACTCTTTCTTATTTGTAAGCCTTTTCTTAAATTCTTTTCCTCTTCGATTCACAAGCGGTATCTTTTTTTTACCGGCACGTGCAGTTTGTGCTTCAGTGGAACTTATAAACTTGATATAACCAGATTTTATACTTATATTTTAAACTAAATTAATAATTCGAAATTCCCTTAGTAATATTTTATTAAATGAGGATATTTATAAATAAAATGTATGCAAGATCATACGTATATATAAAAACAGTCAGATTCTTGCTAAACTTTTGATATTTTACATTTTTATTATATCATTCATCATCACATGACAGTACCGTTCCATACTGTAAACTTCACTTTGAATTTTAGAATATCTTCCTACTCTCAATGGCACTGAATGCATCTATTGTTTGTATTTTTATTATTTTTATTCTTATACAAACAAATTTTTTCCAATAGTTACTATAAGATAATGATGTGTTTAGATATTATTCATTACTTAAATACTCTGACAATATAAATTGTCCGATTTGTATTTCCTTTGTTAGCAGAAACACAGCTCATTTTAAAGAAGAACTCAGTGTACGTTTAATTATTTTATTTTTCAAAAGTGTATAATTATAATTTTTCCTATTATACATAGTTCTTTTAAGTATCTTAGTATGGTTTCGAGAGTTTTGTATATAGATTATTTTATTTTATTTTGTATATATTATGTATAACTAATATTTTTTTTTGTTTTTTTACTGATTTATCTTTATCTTTACTTTTTATGTTTGTTTTTATCTGGCCAGATGTACTCTTTTAATTATGTTCTATTTTGTTATTCTAAAGAGACTTTGTATAATAAAGTTATTTTCTATTTCTATTCCTATTTCTATATTCAAACATATAATAAAAACTCTTAATAATTCGATTTTGTTTTCCGTTTGATAATTCATACTTCTTGATAACTGGAAGTCTCGATAATTCGAAATTTTCGGTAAACCCTTGGATTTCGAATTATCGAAAGTCGATTGTAAAAATTTCCCTCGCACGATAACCGTAGTGATCTGCGATTAGAGTACTATAGATGAAAGAGAAATACCAATAAAGAACTACTTACAAAAACTGTTCAATCAATTTACTATTCATAAAAAAAAAAAAAAAAAGAAGCTTTATAAACAGTTATTAATTATATATATATATATATATATAATATATATAGAAACAGTTATTAATTATATATATATATATATATATATATATATATATATATATATATATATATATATATATATATAATTAATAACTGTTTATAAAGCTTCTATATTTATATATATATAGTCTATAGTTATATATATATATTCCGCAGTACAGACTCCTTTTCAGTAAATTGCGAATTAATAACCTACTATTTTATTTTCGAAAATTCTCAAAACTGGGGCGTTTTCAATCAGGAGATTGGCAAACTTTATCTATTCAATTATGTAGTAAAAACTCGTAAATATTCATTTGCTTTCCACTTCAATCGTAAGATAATTTGAGAAAAGAGTAGAGAAAAAAAGGTGTCCTTCAAAAATATTGAGACGTTTGGTGCGTACTAACCAAATTGTCAAAATAACAAGGTTATACAGGCCGAACGGCTTAATATTTTTGTAGTCCACCTTTTTTCTCGAGTAATATTTTCTTGCGATTCAAGTGAATAGCATATTTGTATTTACGAGTTTTTAGTACCTAATTAAATAGAGAAAGTTTGCCGATGTCCAGTGTTTATGATGTTTGAATAATTTGATAAAAAGGGGTCCGTACCACGGACAAATATACAATTATCCAACGTTCTCCATAATATGAAAAGAAAACTATAAAACAACAAAAGGTACGCGCAGGATATTATTATAAATATGATATACTTCATTTTAAAACTATTCGCTATAATATCGAAAAAAATAGTTGCACAATTTCATATTTAGCAGGTTTTGAGAATTGGTAACAAAAACCCAAAAAAGAATTGTAAAAAAAAAAATAATTTTATATTAATTTTTAAATCCCTTTGCAATGATAACGATAAAAGGACAAAACTTTTAGAATAATAATAACGTTTAAAATATAACCTTATATGGATTTATCATATTTATTGAGGAACAAAATACTATGTAATAAATGATATTGCAAAATATCATTATACAATAAAACGGAAAATATCCAGTAAACCAATAATGATTTCCCCGTAACGAAGTCTGTGGCGTTCAATTTATAAGAGGATATCTTTTGAAGTGGCTTAATTTGATTACCAATTATTTCCGTTTAGTTCAACCTTTCCTTAGAAATTAGATTTAGCATTATGAAAATAGGACTTAATAGAATTCAGAATTATTTACTTAAAACATATATTTTTGAGTAGACTTATTTTATTAATTCTATTTAATCCTTTGGAAAAAAGGAGATATTAACGTACATTTTTCATTTCTGTATGTTTGTATATTTACAGGGCCTCCGGTAAGTAGTGGGGAATTTTGATAGGGGTGATAAAGGAGCTCATGACCTACAAAAAAGTTCATATTAACTATGGGCTAATTTTCAATATAAAACTAGGAAATCCAAGTTTTATGTTTTTTAAAGAGTCATGTTTTTTGTTGAATAGGAAGCTATAACTACAGAAATATTTAGTTAAAGTAAGTAACAATTACTTCAGTCAGTAAACTAGATAAAATTGACTATGATTGAAAAGATTTTATTTATTCATGATATTTACAACTGTATTAATAAATAAAATACATTTAGTAAATTTGATAACATAAAATAATAACATGAAATCATTTGTTGAGAAACTACCCACTGGTAGCACTTTAAAAACAAAGAGTATTTATAATAAGAGATCTCGAGGCCATCTTCTTTTCAGACGCCTCGGAGGGTCATCGGGGAGAGAAGAGGAAGCAAGGTTAGGAACGAGAGAGTTGGGATGGTTCTGAAGTTTATTATGGAAGGATTGGTATCTGGAATGGGCAAAATCGGAAACAAAAGGAACATTAAGGTCATTAATTTATTGGTGACAAAGTAAGGAGCATTGAGGATTTTCCGAAGGATTTTGGATTGTAAGGATTGGATACGAGAGGAATTCGATGGCTTAGTGGATCCCCAAAGCTCAACTCCGTAAGTTCAAATAGGTCTTATTGTAGTCATGTATATGAGTCTTTTTTAATTAACTGGAAGCTTAGAGCGTTTGTCTAGTAAGTGTTGGAGTAGTCGGAAACGTCGAGCGGTTTCTTGTCGTTTCAGTCTGGTATGAGGATTCCAAGTTAGACGTTTGTCCAAGTGAAGTCCAAGGTATCGGATTTGTTCAACAGGGATAAGTGGGGTATTATTAAAGGATACTGTAGGACATGAGTTCATAGGTTTACGTCGAAGGGTAAAGGTGATTTGATGGGATTTATTAGAATTTATTTTAATCCTCCAGTTTCGACACCATTCTTCAAGGCTTGTGATGTGTGATTGAAGAGTTTGGGATGCAATGGTTGGGTCATTATTAAGTATAATTGAAAAGAGAGTTTGTCTTCGTTAAAACCATCTAAAGAGGACGTTTGAGCGGCTAAACAAAGCTATGTTCTGGCTTTAAAAAAATCATAAATTATTCGCTATTTCTTCTTATCATCATCTAACAATACTACAGTAACCCCACTTTTAGGAAAACTACCTCGCTTAAGAAGGCTTAGGTTTATATAAATTAAATTCAGATTCATTAGGCCAAAACTTGATATTCACCTCTAATTGTGTAAAGAAATAATGTGATTTTCTATCAGTCTCCTAAAAGCAACAGTGTTTTCACCAAAAATGACTACAGTTAACTTTTAAAAAGCTTTTATTTCTTGTTTTTCCTTGGCCTGAGATGTATTCTTATAAAAATAATTGCCTAAATATATATTTTCTTTATAAATATTTTTCATGTAAGGTGATAATGAAATTGTGTTTCTCTTTCATATCTCTGTCATAGGACTTAGTCCGCATTTATAAGTGACAAGCTTAATGTTACTTTTATTGTCCCTGTGACAGAATATTATATGTCTAAATAAAAAAAAAATAAATTTAAAAAAAAAATGTTACTAGTCCTAATATTTATGTTTTCATGGAAATAATCGATGCTATCTCAATTTCAATATGATGTAACGTCAATTTATGTAAACAGTCAAATAATTGTTATAATTAATTAAATAAAATATTTCTTTAGTTATCGCTTCCTATTCCACATAAACACCTGACTCACTTAAAAATACACAAAACTTAAATTTCCTACTTTTATGCTGAAAATTGGCCCATTGTTTATATGAACCTTTTTGTAGACCTTGAAGTTTGCCATCACTCCTATCAAAGTTCTCCTCTACTTGTGGGACAACCTGTACATATTTATGGCATGGTGAAAAAGTTTATATGTATAAATAATAAAAATCATAGTACAATAAAATTTTATTTTAAATTCGTTAGTGTTGTGAGATGAATTATAAAGTTTTTATTGGTGCCGACGTTTCAACCCAAACATATGGGTCATCATCAGGGTGTTTCGAGCACTGAAGGTATTCAAATACTTCTTAGTATGGAGTACTTAAATACCTTCAGTGCTCGAAACACACCCTGATGATGACCACATGTTTGGGAAGAAACGTCGGCAACGATAAAAAAATTATTTAATGACTGCATCCTGAATATATATCACCCATGACAATAAAGTTTTCTGTTCTTTATAACATGTGTTCATACTTTTCGGCATTAGCAGAGAATCTTCAAAATAATTAATCAGTCATTTGTATTGAAAATTATTGTGAAAGATACGGCTGACCAATATAAAACATCCTGAATAAATAATGAATAAAAATAAAAAAACAATTAAAACCAGTGGTAATATACTTGTGTTTCTAATAATAAATTCAATAACCTTTTTTTATAATTAGTTGTTATTAAGTTTTGTGACTTAAAGCATATTTTTCTGTAAATTTTCTTCTGAAGTCTCAATTTGCATTGCAATGCAACGTAGTAACCAAAACAACGCAGCAAACTGAAGATTAAACTAAACAATTGAATAAAGATTTATTTTTTTACAAATGATAAAACTACGGATATCATAACTTTAAAACTAGTAAATAAAGATGAATTCATGTCGCCTAGGTAAAATTTACACTTTAAAACAAAAAAATAGTAGTGATGGAAACGATAGTAATAATAAAACAATTTGTTAATTGATATTAAATTCATCCATTATTTTTTTTTGTCAATTAAAATGTAGTTGCGCCCGTCAACTTATTGTTGACAATCAGCGAATGTGATGGCGATACATGAAATAATGACATGAGAGGCATGCGGAAGGAAAGTAATGAGCAGTACCTCTTCCCTAACTTGTTCCAATTACTTATGTTGTTTAAGGAAGGAGATCTCTCATCCAACGCCTTTTTAGTCTCCTCCTCATGTTCTGAGGTATGTCAGCTGTGGCCATATCTCTTATTAGTATGTTATCATGCCCGTTTAAAATCGTTGATAAAGGATCATTATATGTTGGTAAACTGTTGGAAGGTGGAGGTCAGTATGTAGAGTTTTGTTAGCCAGGTAACAGGGTGCTTTTGTTTTGGAACGTTTGAAGTTTTTGTAGGTGGGTCTTTTTTGCGATGCCGTATATTTGGGAGTACCACATGGGTCCATATAGGTTTAAGTAAGTATGTATATGTATTCAGTTTCTGTTTTAGTTTTAATTTTGAAGATTTAGAAAAAAGAGAGTAAAGTAGTTTGAGTCGTTTGTTAAGTCTCTGTTACGTTTCATTTTAACATTGCGGACCCCATGTCATCCTCCTGTCGAAGGTGAGTCAAAGGTAAACGTGTCCGTTTGAGGAATTTGATTGACAATATAAACTGGAGGGCAGGTGTTTTTTTCGGAAGAGTGAATGTTGTATGTTTGGAATTGTCATGATTAAGTCGAATTTATCATAGTGTGAACCAATCATGTAATTTAAGTAAGTGATGTTGTAGTCACCATATTTAACTTACGTTATTTCAAAATTGAAATTTTATTAAATACAACTAATTGGAATTTATGATAAAAAACCTTCTAAATGTCTTTTTTTTTTAAGGAAGAAAGTAATATTAATCTTGTTCAGATAAAATTGAATTCTTCAAGGGAATTGCCAGTTAAATTTGTATTAGTTTAAGTTGGAAGCCGGTTTTCCAAACAGTCTTTTGATATAATTTCCATCAAGACTTTCCTTCCTTTAATAACCTCAGTCGACCAATTTCCCTAATGCAGGCTCATCGTTCCGAGTTTATAAATCTTTGGATAGTTTTATTCATTCTTCTAAATTATTCCGTTCTCGTCTCTTCTTTCTTTATTATTCGTTTAGGTAATACCGGATAAAACTATAAAAGTAACGTCTTATAAATAAAGAGAAAATAAAGGAGATATTAATATAGGAGATAATAGAATATAGTTAAAATAAATAATAGAATAGGGTAGATAAGATATACAAAAAATGAATAGATACTTCGGGTTTAAAGTTTAAAAAAGAAATCAAATTTATCTTAATTTTTTAATGGTGAATAAATATATATAAAAATAACTCTCCCATGCAGTTTTACTTACTTGAAATGTGTATTATAAATCACTATTTACATAATTCACATAAATAATACACGATTGCGTCTGATTAAATAGATAATATAAAAATATAAAGCGTAAAAAACTAAAAGATAAAAAAAAACACGACAAGGTTTTTACATTTTGATGACTTTATAAATTTCTTTAATTTTACGAATATGATGTTTGTATCAATATTAAAATAGCATAAATAATTGAGAGAAGTAAGAGGACAGGTGTCGTTTAGTATTGCTCCTCCCCAAGCAAATAAATATTTAAAGCAAAAAAAAGTATTAAAATAAAATATTTCTTCAGGTTGAACATAATTTTGAATTATTTCACCCTGTTGAAATATTAATACTGATTGACTTTGCCATCTGATGTAGATAAGGAAAAATCTATCTGTCTTCTCTTAATTCGACTCTAATATGCTTAAAAGTTTGTCCTAGTAGTTTATTTACACTGACTGCAGACGATTAACCGCGTAATTTCCTGCAGTTTTTCTGATACAATGAATTTGATGGAGTTTAAACTGTCTTCGATAAACATTTTATCTGACGTATAAGAATTTTTCAAATAGGATTGGTAGTTTTTGAATTCAGAAAGTTCAAGTAAACGAATTATTCAAACTATCATTCGAATATTAGAAATTGTAAAAACTCCCAAAATATTAGCAAAGCTTTATTTATTTTTAAATATAAAGCATGTCATCAGAGAAAAATACTCTGAAAATGTAACTTATTAAGTAAAACTTCATAACGCTACATTTAATCTTTTATTTTTAAGCTGAAGAAAACGAAATAAAAATTTGGAAAAACTTATTTAAGGCTCTATTTAAAAAATACTTAATTTATCGAGATTTGGTGTGCCAAGTTCAAAATATATAAATAAATGTGTATATCTTCATATTTTTATATAAATATAAACACACAGGTGTATGTCTTTTAAATAGAACATTAAATAATAGGACGATTTATTATTCCACTTTTTGTTTGTTTGTTTGTTTCGATGTCTAGGCGCAAAACATCCAGGTCATAAGCGCCCGATCAACTAAATAACATCACTTAATACTATTTGGATGGTTGGTACAAAAAATAAAAATAAAAAAAAGGACAAAAAAAATAAAGAAATGGATTGATAGAATAAAATAAATAAATAAGGATAATAATAGACATTTATAGGTAATAAGATGTATAAAAAATGTATAAATAAATAAACTTTAAAAAATAGCAGTAGAATCAATAAAAAAAAATAAAAAAAAAAAAAAAAAAAAAAAAAGAGAGAAAATATAATAAAAATAAATAGATAAAAAGGAAATTAATAAATTTAAAAAAAAAGTCTGTCAAATGTGTTTTTTAAGTCTTTCACTATCCATAAACTTGATGACTTTGGTAACCATTTCTTCCTGATTTCCCAGGGACGCTGATATATTCCGGGGTATTCCAAAATCTTCTAATCTTGCGGTGTAAAAAGGGCATTCCTCCAAAATATGTCTTATAGTTAGTGATTGGTTACACTTTTGACATCGAGGGATAGAATCTTTTGTTATGAGGTGGAGGTGAGTCAGTCTAGTATGTCCGATCCTCAGCCGCGTGAGGACGACCTCTTCTCTACGACTGCTGCGTTTGGAGCTGGTCCACGGTTGCACCTCTTTCTTTATTGTTTTTAATTTGCTAGGTGCGCTGTTGTCCCACCGTCTTTGCCATTCTTGGAATATGGTTTCTCTCAGAGGTCGTGCAAGTTCAGATGGTGTCAAAAAAACTTTACCGCGGCCTGGAAGAGTAAGAGCCTCCTTTGCTGCTCTATCAGCCATTTCATTTCCTTTAATTCCTATATGGCCAGGCGACCAGATAAAATGTGCCGTTGTTCCAACTCCATGAAGCATTTTTATAAGACTTAGAATGCAGTGTATCCCTGGATGGTCTGGATACATGTTATTCATAGCTTTCAGAGTACTTAGGGAATCCGATACAACAACCACATTTGCAACTGGCTTCTTCATGACGTATCGGAGACTCATTGCTACGGCGTTAATCTCTGCTGTGTAAACACTACAAAGATGGTGTAATTTATATTTGTAGGTAGTATCAGGAGTGACAAAGGCTGAAGCAGTAGATGTATCTGATTTGGATCCGTCGGTGAATATTAGAAGAATTCCACTTTTTATATTTTAACAATTTTTTCATTATAATTATATTTAGTTTCTCCTCATCTCTATTTCATTTCCTTCAGCATAAAGATTCAAAGATTAAATGTAGGGTTATGAACTTATATGTATGTTATATAGGGTTATGAATTTATATATATATATATATATATATTATATATATATATATATATATATATATATATATATATATATATATATATATATAAATTTAATTTCCTTTAAATAAATATTATTAACATTCAATGAAAATAATAAATCACTATTAACAGTCGCAATTACCCAGTTTATCTCCCTTTCTGAGAGCTGTCACGTTTAATTAATGAACTAACATACCAGGAATTCATTGATTAATAGCTACTGGGGCTCATTTATAATTAATTGTATCCCCAAATAGATTATTTACTTTTAAGTTATAATATTCTAAATATAAATGTATTAATCGGGGAAATGCTTCCTCTTTCCTCTATTTTTAGATACTACATATACTTTTTACTATTCGATTTGAATATTTATTTAAAATTAAATGATGAAGGTATACTGGAATGGGAATATCTGTTGATTTTAATTACTTCTAAAATTTAATGGAATTGACTTTTTAAAACTTTTTAAAGTCAATTCCATTAAATTTTAAAAGTTTTTAAAACTTTTTAAACTAGAGAAGGGTCGTTTTAGGAAAAGATAAATAAATAAAATTTTAAAAAATAAATAAAAAGCTATAAATTTTAAAAACTGATGGGGGGGGGAGAGGGAGTAATGTTGAAAATAGTTTATTCTGCAATACCGAAGCCCGGAGCAATTTTAGTATTTTTTATATATTTTAATTTTAAGATAAAAACGTTTTAGTTTCTATATTGTGGCAATAAATTCCTTTAGTCACAACTAAAAAAATAATATGTTTGCTAAATTTGCAAGCTCTCTTAAAATTAATTATTTATATATCATGTGAGCCAATTTGACAAGTAAGTTCGTGGAACTTCAATGACAGCCAACAACATATTTGTTTTTTTTTAAACAATCACTTTTTCAGTATTTTTTTACTTTTCACTTTTTCTTCTATAGTTAGCCAATAGCGTAGAGAGGCAAACATATAAGTTAGTTTTTCTTTTCTATATTTAAACACCAAAATGCACCAGCATTAAAAACTACTATTATTTAAATCGGCCGTGAATCGTTCCTGGGGCCGGAATGCCTTCTTGGTGCATACCCAGCCTCTATAAAGTGAGCACCCTTGAAAGAAAAAAAGAAAGAAAGTAAATTTTATTCTGGGACATTTAGTCCCCTCAGAATAACTAGAAATGAACAAAGAAATGACAGTTGTCTTCCGATTGTGAATAATTAAATGGCAATTAAAAATAAATTAATTTACAAAGTTGTTAAATTAATATTACCTTAAATTGTTGTTACCTTAATATTAAAATAAAGAAACATGTAAATTTTTCATAATATTAAACATAAAGACACTGTAGCAAACATATGATCTTGAAGTAGACATTCGAATTTAAAGATTATTACATACGGGTAAGTTCACGTATTTGTACAAATAAGCAATATGCCACATACATAGATATCTGCAAGATATAATGTAACTGACATATCTCTAAAGTACAAAGAACTTTATTTTACATATGTTCCGAAGATTGATTACTGAAGAGATGGAAAAATAAATTATGTTTAAATGAGGTCATGAAGGATGAGGATTTCCGTCAAGAGGTTAGTAGGGAATTCCAAAACGAGGTAGCACGTACGAGGAAGGATTTTTTAAAGGAAACAGTTGTATGAGAAAGAATAACCAAAGTTGGGGATTGGGATCTCGTGCGAATGAACGAATGAACAGAGGAACAAGGAGTAAAGAAATCAAGAAGGTAAGAGGTTTTTTGGTTGTAAATGTTCGGAAAAGGAATATAGGAATATTTCCTTGGTGAAATATTGCCGTCAGAAAACTGGATAGAGCCACTTCAACTTGGCATAGCAAGTGTAAACGTGGGAGCGCCTGGGGACTCCAAAGATAAATCTAATGAAACAATTCATTAGTCTCTTTAATCTGATATCAAGTACACCAGACAGTCCATCGTATACAATGCAGTCATAATCGAAGTGAGGGAAAATGAGAGAAGAAATCAGGAGCTGACGGATTTTAAGGGGCATATAGTCACGGAATCTCAGAAACTGTTTGAGGGTAGCAATGGACTTTCGGATAATTAATTAATTAAGAGGAAAAACCTGTCGATTTAGCATGATATCGGTCAAGTTACCTCAGTACAGTACTTTTCCTAAATAGTAAATAGATTGTAGTTGTACAGTTTTTTTTTTTCTACATAACTAACTGTTAAAAAAAAAAGCAACAGATCACATGTGAGTCTACCTAAACCAGCGCCATGTTTCAAATACTTATACAGTTATAGAAATAATTACACAAAAAATTTTTAAATTGTACTTATTCAAGTATGATAAGAAGTAAGTATGCAAGGTACTAACTATTTACTTATTTCCTTGATAATTTCATAGAGATATAAAAATTTATTTCGCCTCAAGAAAAAACTAATAAACTACAAAATAGAATAAGTGGTACCATTCTTACATAAAACTTCGTTTAATACTAAAATTATAGGATAAACGCCAAAGTATGATTATTTCTTCTATTATATACATTTTTAATTTATGGCACTCGCCTTCTTTATTCGCTTTAACTTTACAAATTAGTTTATTCTGATCTTCGGATTCATTATAAAGATCCTTACTGCTACTGATGGGAGGAACTAGACCGGCAAGTAGGCCCTGTCGTATAACTACCATTAGGTACAAAGAGAGCTAGGAGATTGGAGCCGGTTGAGGAACGTTTTTTATCTCCAATTGTATGGTTGATGGAGATCCATTTTTTAAAAATATATTTTTCCTATATTTGAAATACATATGTTCATCCATGGGTAGAGATCCATGGTACCTCATATTGATTCTTCCATTAGCATTATCCATAATTCAGTTTTTTAGCAGTCCATGTCGAACAATAGGAGAAGGAATCAGTACTGGGTTTCGGGAATTGACAATCATTAGATGAAATGCGAATAAAATTATAATAGAATTATATAATGGAGATATGTTGAAATTTATAGAATTTTTGTTGTGTTTTGATAAACTTGAAAATGATCGAAGTAGCACGAAACGTTCCTATAACTGGAATAAATAGGAAAATTATAAGAGTTTTTGTATTTATATTTGAAGTGAATTGACCAAGAAAACCGGCGAAACCACTGATATACTAAGATTTATTTTTATTTAAATTTTGCTCAGACAGTCACACTGTAAAAGCCTTTAAGTATAATTTGAATAGAATGTGCGGTTTTGAGTTTTCTCGGTTAATCTTGGCTTCGGAAGTATTCATAAAAACAAACTAAAAATGTTATTTAAAATATTACATCTTCGTCTTAAGCATGCAACAAAAATAGAACGGACAATAGACTTCATAAAAGAAGAAATACGCGGTTCATTTCGTCTTAAAATTACTCTTTGCACTTAAGTATGTTAAATAAAATTATGTTTTGCAGTTAGAGCCTTTGCAGCATATCTGTTGATATGTTTTATTTCTTAACTCCTTTTAATTTTCATCTAATGTTTTTTTCATTTTTTTTTTTCGTAAAGATATTTATTCTCATTTACCGCTTTACGATACCTTTATTTATAACTATCCATTTTACAGACACGAAGAAGGATGTATGAATCAATCAACATGAAATATATTATTAATTTTTATGTCACAAATTATGAAAACTTATATTTTATCTAAAAGTATTATTATTTCACCATAAATCGCTATAAGGGGAAGAGACGCTGTCAATCGAAAAGGGGCGGGTCGATGTTATATAAATAGTGGATCCGTTGACCCGAGCTCCCTTCAGCTCCAGCCCGCGTCGTTTTAGCAATATAAACACCCTAAAGTCCAAAATAAACATCACGTATCATACGCTATACGCATGCAAGTCATTCTCATCTGGCTTGTCCAACTGTGTATTCAGAACTGTGCAATTCCAATTTGTTCAGTTGATTTATATGTATACTTAATCCGTTTTGTATACAAATTGATAAAAAATGGCCCTGGATGGTTGGTTAAAGGAGAATAACATCCGTTTTATGGTGGAAGCATTTCTATTACATCTACTGTGGGAATTTTCATATAGTTTCATTTCGACGACGGTTTGTATCCAATCTGGCTATTAAAATTTATTTTGTGACGGACCCGCGAAATAAAACTCGACCTTCCCACTGTGGTTAGATAGTTTTGCTTGTACCCCTATGACAAAGCTCTGTATGCCCTAAATGGTGAGGTAGAAGTATCGATAAAAAAAAAGTTTCAAAAGTTAATCTCCCATACCAGTTTTATTAAATAGATATATGAATATACTATCGTTCTTGCCGCTACCTTCAAGAGTTATTGGGGTTTGATATTAATTTATACGTTTTTGTTCTTTTTTTTCACGATGTTATTGAGTATTAATACAGTCTGCAACACAGAAGGGCATTAGTACTAGAGCTACAGTATTCATTCACACATGTTTTTATTCTGGTATTAAAAAAGTATTTATTGTGTAACATTCTGGTACGTCCAGGTGAAATGGCTTTATTCTACCCCCCGACGACAATTCCTCCTTGGTGTTTTCCTTTTCCAAGTCTTCAGAACCAAAAACCCTCCCTACATCCTGGGTTCTACGTTCCTACCCTCTAATACCTACTATAGACTTATATATCCCCTCCAATAAAACTTCTTCCTTCATCAAATCCTTCGTCATTCGTGCTGCTTCCTTTTGGAACTCTCTTAATACCTTCATACGTCAATCCTCGTCCACAAATTCCTTAAAACAACTCCTGTTCCACCACCTTCTCCACATTCAAACTTCCGCAAACATGTAAAATTATCTGCATCTGTACACTGTTTAATTTCAATCTACTTCACAATTGCAATAACAATTAACAGTTAATTAGTTTGTATTTTTTATTATTCCAGGTCAGACTAAGACCCCTAAATTTATAACTCTTTTATTATTCTTAGGGGACAGTAGTCCCAAAATAATTTTTTTTTTTTTTTATTTCAATATGTACATAGGAAGGGAAATAAATATAAATAACTAAAATTAAAAAAATTAAATAAAATAAAGAAATAGATAAATAAAAAAAGTGAAGTAAATAAGATAAAGATACTTAATATATATATGTGCAAGATAAATAAAATAATAGATTGAATCTGAATGGTAACAAAAGAAATAATACACTTTCACACCTATGTTCTTTGTTAACTTCAAACATTTATAAAAACTAGTGATCCGTTCTTCACTATTCTGTAGGATTTCTCTTAATGTTTTTTGCTAGGCCTATTTTTCTTCTGTCGTTTTCAAATTGGAGACATTACCAGTAAGTACCAGTAAGTGTCTGTGCTATGTTATTGCGATACTCAGATATTGCGATATCAAAACGTTGCTTGGTCGCCGAACTCCTAGGAAATCCCGTTTGCGTGCTGCCAGCAGTTTCCCAAAGCGGAAGTTGTCATTCGTGACAGGAGCTCCCGGTTTATTTACTGGATGTGCTGTGAATTATTAAGCTCGCAGTGGATGGTCAGTGGTTCAAGTGTGACAGGGGTCACTACCACGTCATTAGCAACTTGTGTGTACCAGGTTATATATTTATAATTTGTTATCATCAATCTTGGTATGAGAAAATGTGACAAAAATATCATTATTGTTTTAAAAGCAAAACGAAAAAAATCTTATGTGTGTGATTTAGACCACACGATAGAATTGAAAACATCAACAAGACGAGATTAATAATATGAAATATAAATTATAAATGATAGGTCATTATAAAGAGAATGAAATACTGAACAATTCCGTTTAAAGTTTGCTAGTCCATTTTTTAGGCTGATCTTCATGGAGCAAACTGGAAAGCAGTAGCCCAAGATAGGCAGAGGTGGAGAAGACTGGTTCAGGCGGCCAAAGATCTACAAGGTCTATAGAGTTAAACGAAAAAAAAAAATATATATATATATATATATGTATATATATACTTTGTTTATTTAAGAATAACAAAATGATTCGCGCGTTTGTTAAAATTGCTCAAGACTCAAGTCGCGAATACCGATTGCGTTCTGCCTCCAGTTTCCCAAATTGATTGTAAAATTAATTGTGCATATTTATATTTACGCAAAAAATAAAATAATTGAAAAACGCCTGAGTGAAGTGGTAATGTACCTATGTATTAAGTTAGGTATAGGCCTAAATGTGACTCCTCACTAGGAATACTTGGTTATTAGAGTGGGCCAAGCCATGAATGATTTATGCCGCGTGAGAGGGCGCATTCGTAGGCTTATATGCTACAATTACTATTTATAAAGGATATATGGATGGTATTCTCAGGTATGCATTTCCCTTCTGGTTTCAAAACCGCACACAGAAACAGGCTGACGTCGACTCAGAGGACGGCTCTACTTCGCTTTTCCAGAGCATATAGGTCAACATCAACAACCTCAGATATTAGCGGCATGGGTCCTTCCAGAATGTTGGGTCTCACCACTTCTCACGGAGCAAGGAGGTTTTCTAACCATGCTAAAAAGCCTAGAACAGGCTGGACATAAATGGAACCAAGCCTAAAATGAGGCACCACATTGAGGGCTACATCTAACTTAATGTCTAAGTACATTATCACCTCGCTTGGACGTTATTAACACTCCGAAGGGAACACCAAAACCGCTTGGGATAGGAGGAGCCTACCTCCACTTATTCTTCTGGTTCTTGGAGTCTTACAAATCCGGAGTGGGGTGGGTGACCTGTGTTGCGTCCAATTTTCTTACCAACACTTGAGGATTGACGGCGCATGTGGACAATTTTCACGGGAATGGGATGCAATGGTAACTGATATAATTGAAATACAAACATTTATTGGGCTGTTATATATTGCAAGAATGCATTAAGCCCGGAAAAAAAATCAGTAGGATTTGTGGGACTCAAGTGGCATGATTGATCCAAAGTTAAAAATTCCAAATATTTCGCCTCACTATGAGTGTACGACTTTGATCCCTAAGATTTGACGTCCGAGAAACATGTTAACTACGTAAAGAAATAGACCGACTGACACCTCTACGGGATATATTTGAAATTGGTTAGAAACTGCCGATCTTGTTATTCAGTTGGAGCATACGTGATTATCGATGAGAAATTCGATGCCTTTAGAGGCTGATGTTCATGTTGTGATGATTTTTGTATTGATTATCTCTGTATCAAATTTAATCCCACTATAATTGTTTATAGTATTCAGTGACTTTTGTGTTCGTATTTAATAGTATATAGAATTTAATGTTCAAGTTCCCAATTTTGTCAACTTATTTTTCGTTTTGATTTTTTATATTTTGTTAAAATTACGTAACTGTGTTTTGCTCAATAAAAATATTTAATCTCATCTTATATATCTTTCTTTTAGTAAAATGAGAAATTTGTTGGTATTTTTGATCAATAAATTGACTTAGCGAAGTGGATCTCGCTGATCCGTAGCGACCTTCCATGTAAGGCTAGCGACTTTTATTGTGCTCATTTGTTGCGTAAATATATAAAAAAATAATTTTATGCTTGGTGTAAGAGCAAGCATAACCAAAGCAGGAGAGGGCTTTAGATTCTTCCGCTTAGAATACCTTAAAAATATTGACGAAGGCAAATTAGACTCTATACATCATATTTCATTGAGGAAATGTTCCATCATATAGGACCTCTTGTCTGGAAGGAGGATGATTTACATAACTGAATTCCCAAGACTTCATTGGAAGGAAAAAAGGGTGAGAGGAAAGGAGGAAATCAAATCGAGTGACAAAAATCAGTTTTTATTCATTGGAAGAGTTATTCCTGGAATCCTTTTATCCCGAAGGCTGGGGTTGAGGCATTAATATTACAGCGGCGGCATCAATAAAGGATAGCAGCCATTCTTTGAGATATCTAATATTCTTCCTTACAAACCTAGTGTAAGAAATTATTCATATTATTTTGGGCCATTAGGCGAGGAAGTACTGTTTACCTTATATAAACAACCGTTATATGATAATGGAGATATTATCCTCCCAACAAAACAACAGTACTCATTATAAAGGCTGAGTGTGCCCCAGTCGGATTTCTCAAGTCCAGTGGTAGGCAAAAGAGTCCAATATGAACACTGCAACAATTTTTATTTCAGAACAATTTTTTTTTTAAAGTTAAATTATGCAAGTAGATGCCATAATATAATTAAGCATAAACTATAACATAATTAGAGTAAAATGGTAACTCCCTTAACTGTAAAGCTCATGCTTAAAACACCCTCATAGATCCACGTATCCTCTTTTCAACCTCTTCTAGCTTTCCAATCCAAACTCGTCGTTTAAATAAAAAAAAAATTGGTATGTCATTCATCTTCTAGAATCTTAAATTATTGACAAGTAAAAAGATTAATTCAAGTACTTTATAAAGGAGGTCAATTAGCAAGAAATGTATTGCCTCTGTTAAAAAATGAAAAAATATGTCACTGACAAAGGAGCACAAACAAAATAGGTGAATATAATTGTATTAATAAGTATCATTATATTCATAATTGCAATATGTGACAAAAACACCAATTACTTGTCACAAAGGTAGTTTTCTTTCCCAAAATTATAATTAGTAACCTGGAAGTTCTCAACTAAAGAAGAAAATGAAATAAATTAAATTATTTATTATTTTATTTATATTGTAGTTGGTAATGGTGTATCTATATAATCAACTCACACGCCAACACGATTATTCCTCGTGCATAGATGCTACCCCTACCTAGCCCTGGCATAACAAGCTATTAAACTCGATACCCTGCCCACTCAGGTTCCGGTATGGTTGACGAGCAAGTTAGCCGAAGAGACATAAACTGGGTTGGAGGTCGCTAACTTTGCTACATGACACTGTTAGGCGGGTCCTCGGTTATACATTAATGCTCCACCACTTCCATAGTAATTCCGATGTCAGTACGTTCCTCGGAGGGTTATGCGTTCAAACATTTTTTAACATATGAAGATTATAATAATTAAATTATAAATAGAAGCTGGATGAGGGATTTCCTAGCTTAAAAATATAATAAAATCAAGAAAGAAAGGGATGCCGATCAAGCTATTACCTTTACTCTTACCGACAGCAGATCCATTAATTGTCATTATTTATGACAGGTGTGGGTGAAGATATAAAGTTTTAAAAAAAATTATAAATCTTTTAAATAATAGTTTATATACACAAATTTAAATGGACATAATAACAGCCTTATATGAGACATGGCCACAGCTGACATCCCTCAGAACATGAGGAGGAGACTAAAAAGGCGTTGGATGACGGATCTCCTTCCTTAGACAACCTAAGTAATTGGAACAAGTTAGGGAAGAGGTACTGCTGAGTACTTTCCTTCCCCATGCCTGTCATGTCCTTATATCATGTATCGCCATCACATTTCCTGATTGCCAATAATAAGTTGACAGGCGCAAATACATATTTTATAGACAAAAAAAAAATATATATATATATATATTATTATCATGTATTGAAACAGTTTTTACTAAAAAAAAAAACTGATACGGTGCACCCATCACACAACTTTCACTAATCACTCTTCTTTTAGAGGAAATCGACATTTTTAGATAAAAGGAAGTAAAAATTATAGACGGTACGCGTAATATTACTTAAACAATTATTTACCATATGCTTTTCGTAACCGTCTAATATATTATATTTATGATATTTGTTTCACTGACCATGTTCTTTTACGACTCTATATGTTAATTTTTTAATTATACGAAATACTTTTAGCCAGTCAAGAATGCCACTGATAAAGAAGGCCACAATATTTATTTATATTTCATTGTAAGTATTTAAAAATAAATTTAATATAAATTTTAATACTTATATTACACTAATTTAGACAATTAAATATTAAATAATACCAAGCATTTATTTATAAAACTGAGCCCGTATTAGTATTATACCCGTGATACTTATCCTAACCTAAGTATATTCTAACCTATCGGCCAAACTTCCGGAGCGCTCTCGGGTTTCTTCAATCCTCTGTTACGATTCCTAATTTCTTTTTTATTCAATTATCAAATTCTTTCATAATTTATATTTAACTATTTTTTATACTTCCTTAACTTTGAAGTATTTACTATGAAACTACACCATAGTGTCATATTGCTTGGTTTGACGAGGTTCTAACAAGTCTCACCTTAATTCTAGAAATAACGAACTTAAAATATCGATGTACTAACATTTTTTTTTTATAGATTAAATTTATTAATTTTATACTTATGCCTTTAAATTTTATTTTTTAAAACGATACTTTTTAATATCTTAATCTCTCATTTTATATCAAATATTTGAAATGCAGTGTTAACTTCATCTGTACCTTTGCAAATTAATTTTTATACATTATGCATAAGAAAATATTTTAACCGCATTCCTACAATATTTTGTATAAAATTAAAGAATTGGTTGTTTTTTTAAGTAACCATTTTCAAAATTTAAATAATTACAATTATAAACATAATATATGAAGATAAAATTGATAACCTTCTTTTTATATTTACAAGTTAATTAATCTGCAACATTGAAATACATGTATCAGTGCTGCAGACATCCATAAATACAATGTATAAATACAAAAAAGATAAACAAAGATAATTTATAGTTGGTCTAAATAGAATAGAATATTAATAATATGATAAGTAAATATTTAGAGTTTCAGAAATAAAATGTTTTTTTCTAGACTTAAAGATTCTTCATTAATTTTGTGTTGGTAAATCACACAAGTAATTAGTCTGTGGTTAGCAATAAGCTATTTTGTTCTAGATTAGTATTCTAAGAGATAACTCAGGTAATTAAAAACAATCTATGCTAATTATACTAAAAATAAACTTTAATAAAAGTCTGGTATTAATAAAAGAAAAAACTCTGGTCTTGCATAATTATAAGAAAAAATTAATTCAACGATCGTGGTATTAAGAATTAATCAACATCACCCACCGCTAAAATTTTCATCGTTAACAAAATGTAATAGTACAGATTAATTTAGATATAATTTCAATCAGCGTCAAGAAATTAATTGCAGTAATTAAAGTATGAGGTTGAAGCTCAATGAATTTTAAATTGCTAATTTCCTTAGACATAAATCTTGGTCCAAAGTCTTCTTACTTCCAAGGCAAAGTACTCTTTAATTAATGCGTTTCTTTTTAATTTTTTTTTCCTTTGTAAAAGTTGGCCTCTCATTCTCGAGACGGAAATTTCCCTGATCAAACTCTTGCTTATATTGCTACTGAATAGAAGTACATCCTGGTATTTTAATTAAATTATTAATTTAAATAAAATCATTATGTTTAACAACTATCATATTTAATATAATTACAGTTTTAGTATAATTGTTACGCATAGTATTTTGGTTGTAATTTAAATTAAATAATTCTCCAAAAGGCATAAGAAAATTAATTTGATTTAGCAATACGTGGCCTTTGTTTGAAAAGCTCACTAAAAAAATGGGTAAATTTATTTTTCACTCAGAATCACTTTTTATAAAATCATCTGTGTCCCAGATAATTTTTAGTGGCATCATTTGAAAAATAAAGAAACTAGCAATATTGCATAGTTCTAATTATAGACAACTTTTGAAAGGAATTGGTTTGAAATTGAACTGGTAAATTGTAGTAAACAGAATTAAATGTGGTTTTCTAGTATACTGAAAAAGTATAAATCAAATTGAGTTTTTCAGCTAAAATCGTGAGAAATCTAAAAAATCTAAAAAGGACACCATGCCCATTCTTACATTAAATAATTTAGAAAATAACAAAGAAACAAATTTTAATGCCTCAAAGTTATGAGAAATTGGCTCTCTGAACAAATATAAAAATATGACATGATGTCATTTAACTTCGGAGTACAGATTTAACAACAAAAAAACAAATTATTATAGCTCAACGTTATGGAACATATAAAATATAAAATGTAAATTTCTGTTTTATATTGTAATTTTTTTTTAGAAATAATTGTCAATTCTGATGTAACAAGAATGTCTGACATTGAAATAATAATAAACAAAAATCGGAGACGAAATACTTCTATTATTTGTTAATTTCAGGTGAATATGTGACGTGTCAAATGTTAATATCAATTAATGTTAAAGACATATAATATTAATTAACAGAACCACGAAATGATGCTCTTAATAATTAATTGATGACACATGTCTCGGTAACTATATATTCCATTAAGATTCTGCTAATTCCTTCCTCGGTAATAAATAATATTTCATACGGCAAGGCCTCTATTAGAGGATTCTATGAGCATTGGAAGATTCTACTTTGTAGTCTAATTAATTTAGAGTCATTAAATATGTCTGGTTTCGCCATGGCCAATTATAACAGAGTTATTGTGTAATTGAGAAGCTTATAACTAGGACTCCACCTGAACAAACGTCTAGGTGGGAATCCTCATACCAGACTAAAACAAGAAACCGCACGACGTTTCCGACTACTTCAGTAATAACTTGACAAACGCTTCCAAGCTTCCAATTAATTTGTAGTAATAGATATAAAAATGTATTTATGATAAACAACCTTATTTAGGTTATTCATATTTTTTGTGAGATTTATTTTATATAATTATTATATTAAATCTAAATATGATTATATTTTAAATAAAACTCTATTTTGCTCACATTTTTTTATTTTATATTTAAAAGCATTATTATATACATATAAATCTTATTATAACGTTTCGGTCTTTTTCATTTTTAAATTCCATTTTCAATATACTTATTGCACAAAATAAATCTTATTATAACGTTTCGGTCTTTTTCATTTTCAAATTCCATTTTCAATATACTTATTGCACAAATTTACACCACCTATACACATTTTATTTTTTATAATTTTTACGTCAATTCATTCAGTCAAAATAATGGTTTTCTTTTTGTCCGTCAAAAATTTATTTGTTGGTGGCTAATTTTTTCTTACTATAAGACAGGGAAAAACTTATTTTACGTTGTACATTTTCTAAAACTAATCTTTAATTCGATAACAATAATATTCAATTACTTACTTTGTATAATATAGTGTTGTCCAAAATCGGTCTTGGTCTTGCACTTTGCAAGACCAGGACCAGGACTAGTAAAAAAAATCGATTAATAAATCTATTTTCAATAAAAATTAAGGCAAAATAGTTACTAATACTTGAAAATCTTAGTTAATATATGTAAATAATTGATATAACCAACTAATTTTGCATTTAACTCCTATAATTTTTCATTCGGGCTTAGTTAGGTTTCTCCTATCTAAAAAATTACAGTAATAAGCTGATAAGTAACTGCAAGACTGTTGCGAGACTCTTGCGCAAGACCAAGAATGAATTAACCAGACCAAGACTCGTCTCGGTCTTGCATTTTGGCAACACTAATATAGTATGTTTTTTCTTTCTCCTTTTTAAATTTTTATTAATTCAATATTTTAGGCAATATTTATTTATTTATTATTAGAAAAATCATTAAGCACCCAAAAATATTTTTTTAAATATTCTATTTTACTTGTTTTGTGAGGAGAAAAAGCGATTTGATTTCTTGATCTGCATTTTATTCATATTTTTACCATTTGTGATATCATCTTTACATGCTTGTCCAACCATATAATATATATATAAATGTATTTTTGAGTAATATAACAAATGTAGAATAAAATAAGAATTGCTAAATAGAAGCTGTAATATTAAGATGCTTCAATATTGTAAATTAATAAATAATATTCTCAAATAAAATAAACCCCAAGCTAAAATGGGTCGAAATACTAAGTAAATGATTAATGTTGAGTAAATGAAAAAATGTGACAAGATATTTTTGGTCTTATTGTTCCAATAGTTATTGTGGTTATTCATTCGAAAATTTATTTTTTTATTTTTCATAATAACATAACTTAGCAGTATTGAAAATAATTTTTCATTCCAATTAATTTTGAATATTTAATTAAAAAAAATCGATCCTTGTGTGTAGATTATTGTCTTTTATTATTTATTAAATTATTATTTAATTTACAAAATCGGTAATATTTTTTAATTTAATCCTCTTAATCATGTTGTGTAACCAAGAAATCTTCAGTTAATTTTATAGATAAAAGGGAAAAAAATTCCCAAGCTACAAGATATAAACCACTAGATTATGGGGAGGGTGTGGGTGTACGGGGAGGAAAAGGGGTGATGTATCTGGTCCTTCCTGTTTCCTTCATATCTTTTTTTTTTTACATATTTTTTCATGTGTCCCTGTTTTATTCAGTGGTTTCATTTTTTTTTCTTTTTTCGGTCCCTTCACGAATTCTGATCATAAACAGCTCACATGAACTTCTGAAGCGACCGCAGAATCGTGCTAAATTTGTTGACTGCAACATTGCCTAGATGTTGTTCCTTTTTTTGTTTATTATTTTCAATAATGAACCATTGTGATCGAACAAAAAAATTCAAAAACTTAACCCCCTCTCGAAATTTGAGGTTTCGCGTTTCATGATACGTAGAATACGAAAAACGAATAAAAATTTATTGTCTGCCGTCTGTGCATATACTCCGAAACTACTGGACCGATTTTTTTCAAATTTGGATTTAAAGTTATAGGTTACTCAAGGATGATCCTCCGTCATTGACATTGCTATCCGCCTTTTCCTTTCATGATGGCTGCCGAAAAACCTGCGTTGCTATAGACTACAGCGCCTAAACGAATGTACCGATTTGAATGAAATTTGGCTAAAGTCCTCTTCTCGATGCCCTTTAAATTTATCTATATAACATACTTCAACGAAAAGAAGCTAGAAAAAAGTTACTAGGGGTAGTCAAATTAGATTCTAAACAACACAAAAAGTATACACTTTTTGTTGATATTGTATCAGGTATTTAAAAGTTTATAAAATCCCTTAAAAACAAAAAAGAAATCGTTAAAATCGGACAATTTGCTGCAAAGATTATATCATTTGTTTTGGATTTTGATTTTTTAATTTTTTAATGAAGTAATGCTATTTTTTTTTAGCAAATTACTAATGATAAAAAAAATGTTTAGGTCAATAATTGCAATCACCTTTTATTTCTTTTCCTTTGTTACTATGAAGGTAATGTTACTTTAGATGTATAATTGTATAGAAATAATAAACCATTGTCAAATAATTTGGAGCTTTTTTTTTTTGTTTTTTTTTTCAAATCCGAAGATATAAGATTCTATAATATTTTGCTATGTCATTTCAGAAATAAATTACACCTCTCAAATCCTATAATTCTACTTGAGGGTTAGAATGGATATGACCTTGAAATCAAGATTTCTCCAAAAGATACCTAAATAAATCTCCTCAGTCGCAAGATGTAGAAATAATATTTACTCCAAATTCGCTTACTCAGTGAAAACAGTTCTGAATCAGTCCAAGAACGGATCAAGCATTTTTTTCTGCGAACTAGAAAGGATATAGCCCCCCTCCCCAAGATTTAACTTTACATATTTCAACGTTTTACAAGCCATAGATTGTTAATAACCGGTTTATTATAAAGGAATTGGAAAAATAATAAAAGGTACTCCGAATATTTGTCATTGAAACTCACATCTACTGTAGTCCGTGGTACAGACCCCTTTTTATCGAATTATTAACATCCGCTTAAAACTTCTTAAATAGTTTCATCTCATACAACCTACAACTATTTTATTTTCAAAAACTCTTAGAATTGGGACGTTTTCAATCTGGAGGGGAGAAAAATTTGTCTATTTAATTAGGTAATAAAATCTCGTAAATACCCATTTGCTTTCTACTCGGATCGTAAGATAATTTGATAACAAAATAGAGAAAAAAATGGCCTTCAAAAATATCGAGCAGTTTGGTTGAGCACAAACATTTTTGAATGCCAATATTTTTTTTTTTATTAATGTTTCAAAAACATAAATAATATTTTTTTATGACTTTTGTTAATTAATATAATTAAAATTAATATATTTAAATTTGAGATGCATATTAGAAAACCATTATTTTATGGTTTCATGAAGACTAAGCCTTTCATTTTTACCAAACTGAAAAAAAATGGAATGCTTTATAATAATCTGAAACATCATCATTATTAATAAACACTTACACACTAACAAAACTACCAGCTCTAGTCTAAGCAAGATTTCCTTTAAAAACCGCATTAAAATGTTGTTATTATGGCATCCTATAACGGCAAATAAACATTATTTTAAAAACCTTGGAAAAATGGGTTAAAATACAGAACTAAAAAAAAAAAAAAAAAAAAATCCAACTCATAACAAGGAATTAAGCTGAAAACAAAATGAGTTGGTCCCGTAATGGATATTATTTTGCAAAACACTGTTGGAAAAGTTGTAGGGCCGTTAATTTTCCGATCTAGCAGCAGGTGGGGTAGAAAACAATTGCTTGAAAATAATGCCTCCCTTATCTAAAGAGCCGTACTACGCTTTGCAAAATGAAACAAATATATTCCTATACCTATATTCACACATAATTAAATAAAAGTTACATTTATAAATTAAAAAATAAAATATGCAAACAGACTGATTGATTTATTAATTCACATTGTTAAAATTTCTTGGTAGAATTATGATTATTTTTTATTAAAATATATTCCAAAATTTATTTGAGGAAGATATAAAAAAAAATATTTAATTAATACCGTGTTCACTCTCAACTGGTACAACTAAGCAGGTGTGGATTGGGCTAGACCGCTAAAACCACATGTCACACACTTAAAATTAGACATGTCAATGGAGAATCTTGCAATTGATGAAGATAATGCATCTTTTTTTATTATTTTATTTTCTTCTTCACTTGCCTCTCGGCAACACAGATTTTTGGTAAAATTAGTTGATACTTCTACCACATATCTTTTGGTTATTCAGTCTTCGTTAGCGGAAGTTAAAGTGATCATCCCTCACTACTTCCTTCCACCGTACAGGAATGCTTCCTAGTACGGGTAGTTATGCTTACTTACTATCTGAGGGATATCGTCCTTCGTGATGATGTCGAGTCCGATTTCTCTCATCACTGGCCCTTATTGCTTCAAATGCATATTTACAAAGAACACACATAAAGGATTTGGATTCTGCAGAGAGAAAAACAAAAAACATTTCACCATTGAAGTCCTGTTTATGTTAAGTCGAAACTTGAGCTTAAGTTGAATCGACCTAAGCTCTTCGAAGAGATTCCAACACAGTGGGAGATAAAAATCGTGCCTCATGCTGTTTGCTGCTTGTGTAATTTAGAGGAATTGGTTGACTCAGTTTGTTTAGCAGCCGTAGCCCGTTTGGCGAGCAGCCAACTTTCGGCAAATATCTCAGCGCTAGTTTGTCAATGCTTCTTATATTGATGCTTCGGCTCCATCGGTCCACTCGTCTCGAATTCCTTCTCCGTTACTATCTACATATTTATTACATCCTCATTTAGTTCAACTTTATTTTTCATGAAATACATATTTTTTTGTCAGATTTCTAGAGATTAGTAGTTTTGTTTTATAAATAATGACATACCGCAACTATTTATTAATTCAAGGAGAGAATTTGTATTGGATTTCCCTAGAATCTCTAATTATAATTTTATTTCCTCAACATCTTTTTACCGAACCCTCCTCCGAAAATAAACATTTATTGAAAAAAAAAGTTAATAGCTGAATAATATTAAATAACTATCTACACCTGTGAGCCATATCTTTGAGGAGTGTCCTCGCTACAGGAGAGAGATGGAAAGACGTGGTGTACCTCGTCAGCTCTGTGAGGCACTAACAGATAACGAACAACGTATCTATAGTACCATTCAATTCATTAGAAACATAGGGCTAATTCAAATAATCTGAACTAAAAATTACTTTTTGTCACAAATTTCGATATATTGACTTAATTTATATAAACTCTATACTTTATTTTTTTATTTTTTTTTTTCCTCGATAGTAATTTATGTATATATTTTTTTTATTCCTTTTTAAAACATATTTATTTTTGTAATAGTAGTTTTAAGATTGTAAAATAAATCAATCAGTACTATTTGAGGGCAATGATAACCATCAGCAGTTTTTTGCCCCTAAACCCAAAACAACAACAACAACAACAACAACTATCTACACCACATACATGGAGTAGTACAGACCCCTTTCCCCACCCTCAGGATCAAAGAATTTCGCGGAGAAGTGGCTAACCCAAAGTTCTTCATCAAATTAAATAAAAGGTATTGCAAAAACGGTATTTTTAAAAAAAAATCAGAGGGTTCTTTTTACCAGTTTCTGCAAACATTGCTTTATTAGTTGTTGTATATGCGATATTACTATCCCAGATCGCTCCGGTTATCATGCGGAGGATTCTAATCTAAAATTTTAGAATACTTCTTTTCAGAGTACTGGTTAGTGTTTAAGTCTCGGAGCCGTATATCAGAACAGGTTTTTATTAACTTTTATTTCATCTTCTTATGGAGAAGTGGGGTAGCTCAGTGGTAGGGAACTAAGCTTCCAATGCTAAAGGTCCCAGGTTCGAATCCCGACTCATGGTAGAACAATTATTTATTCTGTTTCATTGGCCGTGGGGCGACCCTGGGTCGTTTAGACCCTCCTGGGGCCCATCCAGCCTCTATAAAGTTGGATACTCTTAATTAAAATACTTAATTAAGAGGAAAACCTGGCGGATGAGAGTGATCTCGGTCAAATCCCCTCATTGCATAAGCGTAGACCAAGAAACAGTGCTTTCCCTAAATAGTACTAAACCCAAGACCCTTCATGGGTTGTAGTGGTAAAGGTTCTTTTTTTCATCTTCTTTTACATGTAGGCCGTTTCGCACTTCT
The DNA here is from genome assembly GCA_928085145.1 of Nezara viridula. NCBI lineage: Eukaryota > Metazoa > Arthropoda > Insecta > Hemiptera > Pentatomidae > Nezara > Nezara viridula. The sequence continues at coordinate 73,905,892 of OV725082.1, forward strand.
TCTCTTATCAAGACTTTAGAATGTTTCTCAATGTCTTTTTGATTGCTTCCGAGGATAGCTATATCATTTGTGTTTCCAAGGATTTTATGATTCATTTATTTATTTATTTATTTCCACCCTCCCACGCCACAATGGCAATACGGGTGTTTCCAATAGTGTGTTTTAGGCATGAATACTTAATAACACACTACTACTAGATATGCACATATATAGTTCTTCTGTTTTATCTTCTTCCTTCTTCTTTCGGTCTAGCTTTCAGAATCTGGAGGTCTTCCTGGCGCTTGTCCTCTTCTTCTGCGAGCACCAATATGGAAGTGAGTGGGCCCCACTGCAGTCTTCCATCCATTTATGAAATCCTTAAACCGCGGAAAACTTTCCTCACTGACTAACTGAGGAAACTCATTTTCAGTAAGGACATAGATTCCCGCGGCTCTTGTCATTGTCTCTCTTAACGTTTCAAACGCGGTGCAGGTCGTGACCACGTGCTCTACAGTTTCCAGAACACTACAGATTGGGCATAGAGGATCTACATCAATGCCCAGACCGTGAAGTTTAGCTCGAAATCCTCCATGCCCCGTGAGGAACTGGGAAATCCAGTAGTCCGGGAGGACCCACTGGGACCCACGGGAGGCCTGAAGCCTCGACTGTACTGTGGGAAAGTACTTCCTCAATGGGAGTACAATCCTTTAGGGGTTGTTACCCACCGCCGGTTCCATGCTTCAATTGTATCCTCTCGGAGTATCTTCTTCCACCTATTAGGCGCTTCCATAATCCTCACCTGTAGATTGTCCGAAAGTACTGTAGAGCCTTCTACCTTGTATGAATATTTCGTCACTTCTTCTAGTAGGAGGAGGTCGAGAGGCACCATCCCCGCTAGAACCTGCACCGCTTCATGCGAAGTTGTCCTATATGCTCTGGTGACCCGAAGCAGAGCTGTCCTCTGAGTCGAAGCTAGCCTTTTTTTTTTGAGCCAAGTGCACCACTCTATTTTCACGTGATGTTCTTGTCACCTTCACCAGCGATGAGTTGAACAGCATCGCTGAGAGTCCATCCCCCTATCGCAATTAATTCACAAATATAAATCAAATGGCTATCCAGTCAGTTAAACTTTGAGCTGTAACAAACCTATGTCCGTTCACAATCGGATTCCTAACTTAAAGCTGGGTTAGACATAAGACGTCTTGTATCTTTACTTGTTTGTGGATAACGATTGTTAGAGACCAAATAAATTACTTCTGGCTTTCTTGTACAAAATATTTTTTTAAACTGTAATCGATTACTCAAAGATGTATCTCAAGTTGTGATTTTAAAACATTGCTGATTTTGAGAAACATTTAACGAGCTAATTATTTAATGTTCAGTTCCAAACCAAACATATTGATTTGTCTTATAGAAGTTGAAAAAATAATAGTACAATCCCGTTCGTTGCTATTTATGTGTTTATAAATAATCGACAAGTAGATATTTATTTTTTTTTTTTTTTCAAAAAATATTAAAACCATTTTTAAATGATATTCAGGTACCAATTTAAGCTAATTTTATATGTCATACATTATAGTTGTGTGTGAAACAAAACTGTAACAAAAAAAAAAACTCCAAAAACGCGTTACGTAACAAATTTATTTGTTAACAATATCTATTTTGTCTTCGGTACCGAGTCGAAATGAGACTGGTCCTAAAACGGTTCGACCTCTTCGAAAGGTTAAGCGTCGAATAATTAACAGGTTAAAAAGGTCGAATAATTAACACGTTAAAAAGGTCGAATAATTAACGAAATTATATTTATAACCCGATCAGTCACGTGTCATTTACGATGGTATTTCCTACGTTAAATCGAATGAGGCTAATTTCAAGACGGCGTTATAATATCCCAAGGTCAAAAGCAGGTTGAACTTTTGAAATAATATAAGGTAATTATAATAATGATGGGGTTATACATCAAATTAACAGTTTGTGTATCAGATTGTGCCTAATGAACAGCTTTTGGAAGAAATTAATTTATAACTGTTTTTTTTTTTTTTTTCATAGCCGCTTTCTACTTATTTTTATCTTTATTCCTTGGATTGTCTTAATAATAGTCCTTTTACTGCTTAAAAGCATTGTAAGGTTTATTTTTAGATTTTTGTTATCACTGTTAATAAAAAATAAAGAATTAAAAATATGCATTATATATCGAGAAACAAATTTATAATAATAAACTTAATAATATTTGCTTCTACTTGTGTAACAAATAACTTCTATAATAATTTATAGAATTATGAATTATCGTATAGCTCTGGATAAATAGCTTCAGAAAATATTATTCACAACAAAAAGTATTCGCAATGTAGTACCACAAAGTTCCTTGCATTCGTTCAATGTAAATAGCATTCTTATGGAAGTATCACCAATTTCAATTAAAGTTTTCAATATTAGGATTTTTTTTTAATTTCCATGATGAGAAGAATAGAGCTGAAAAGTATTTTACAAATCCCAAGGAATTTCAGGAAATGTGCTGTCCTTCCGGACAATTTCGTCTTGCGTTTTCCCTATTAAAATAAAATTCTTTTAATTTCCTTATTATTACAGAATGAGGCACTGATAAAACCATTCGTGAGGGCAATTTCATCAAGAAGAATTTTTTATTAAGTTCTTGATAGGAAAATAAAATATATATTAATGGTCTGAATGAGCATGAATGTAACGCATGCGTGCTACTCACTGTACATAACACCGTATGCCTATCGCAGGTAGGTGTAAATAAATAATAATAATATATATTAATTAATTTTTCCGAATAAAAAACTCTATCCACTTTAATATCTTTTTTAAAAATACCTGTATATTATATTACACATGTATATAACTACATATATTACATATTGTTATATACCTAATAATTCATTACGAATTAAGGAGAATAAAATGTTTGGAATGGTTCAGCAAAGTTTATGACTCTTGGGGCTATATTATAAATAATGATAATATTAAATAGTTACTAGGGGGAGGGGGTACTCTCCCACCCGTCGTTTTGGTGAACCGACCCTCTTGTTACAAATGATAAATCTATTCATTTGATAATAAGTATAAATTTAATTTTGTATAATATATAATATATTTCGTAGTGGTATCCCAGTAATATAATTGAGATGATATCATCCCGGCGAATCAAATGGGCTTGTAAAATTGTCATAGTAACGAGAAAATTCCTAAAAGATTAATATTTGCTGTACCGAATGGTAAACGTCCGAGGGGGAGACCGAAGCGAAGGTGGGAAGATTGTATTAAAGCCGATCTGAAGGGACTGGGTTTGGACGGCGAACGGTGGAGGGAGGTGTGTAATAGGCGATTGGTGGTGTCGGCATCGAACTTTCGGGTTCGCTAACCTTTTATTATTATTATTATTTCGTAGTTTAAATTGTATTATTTTTTATCTACATAAAAAAAAAAATTTCCCATACAAATGTTTTGTCTATATTCTAATAAGAGTACACCAGGAGCTCAAAACATATGTAATTAAATGAACAGCTGTATAATTTATAAAACAATCGCAGAGCGCCTACTATCCTACTACTTAAATAAAATAAAATATGAAAGTCACTAAAAACTTTCTAATATAATATAGAACATGTAAAATTAATTTAAGATTTTTTTTTATTCACCCTGATTACACTTTTTAAATCTTCATAAATAGGTTGATTTAGTTTGTCTGTATATTCTATTTCCTATTACAGCACTTATTTCCCTTTCTTTTCATTTTTTTTATTGAAATGTATTTTTACGGGTATATAAATGACATCAGAAGCATGTCGGAACAAAAAACAGAGAACAAAAAAGAGAACATAGATACAGGATCTACTTAATTTGATTGTGTAAAAGCAATCAATAGTATAATTTCATAGTTTTTAGACTATCAGTTTATTTTCAATATGCATGAAAAAGGATGGATAAAATAAAATAGCATATAAATGTTAATGCCTTGTCAGCAATTTACTGTTAGCTTTCCATGTTTACAATACATTTTCTTTCTTTGCGCTATTATATCAATATATATAGCTCTAATATTTTTAAAGATAAAAACTGTTTATATACTGTTATAAAAACTGTTTATAGTTAACTAGAAATAAAAGAGTTCAAACATGGCTTTATACGTCCGTTAGAGTGTTATTTGAAACGAACCATTGATATTTGACTCCTTTTTACTTCTCTCTCTTGCTAAAATATACCGTCCAGTTTATTTTAGAGAATATCCTTTTGATTCAAATGAAAATCGGGCTTTCAAATTCCCTCTAGTTTGCGATACGCCTGAATTTTGATATAAACGATAAGCACTCATTGTTTTATCAAGTGATTTAAACTCAACAATTGCGAGATTAAAAAGTAGGCAGTAGGATCAATTTGTACCAATCCGATCAACAATAAACCGACTGTTCAAATCGCTGTTTTATAGCCACGTGCTTTTCAGTTACACAATGAATTTAATCCGTAACAAATTATAACAATAGTATTAATTTAATCCTAGTTTAAATAATTCAGGTTATTTAATGTGTCAATTGCTTATATTGACATTTCCCATAGCTCAGAGGACAAGATTGTCGGATAGGGTAAGAATAGTCTAAAATTACTCATAGAATAGAATAGGAGTAGACTCATTATAAAGACTTGGGAAACTATGACTGGTAACAGCAAAAGACCTATTTTTTTACAGCCCTCATATCAACATTAAAAGACAAGAATATAAATTGCTAAGGACTTCTCCTTTCCAACTTAGAACTCACATCATTCCCTCTACGATTCCTGGGTTAATTTAACGCCATGGACAAATCACTATTGAAATTACATTCTTGTATTCAAAGTCTTGCCAAGAGACCTAGGTTCATGTTTTATTTGTAATACGATTATAGGAGACCCCGATTTCACTCTTGCAATCAATCCCCATAGTTATAGTTTGATTCAGTATTTTTTTTTTGTTCTTTTTTTGTTTTTTTGTTCTTCCCTACCTCGCCGTTTAGGCTAAAGGGGATTTTCACGGGCCGGAGGATGAGGGCGGGGAATTCAAAATTCCCTCTGTCACCGGGACGCGAACTCACACTTTTCTTGTCTCTCAAATCTTCATATATCTGGTTGCCGGGCAACTCGCGGTGCTGTGCACACGCTTTAGCCCATTCGGCCACCCCGCCCCCAGTTTGATTCAGTATATATCATTCCGTATTCGAGGGGCGAGGGGGCGATCTCCTCCAATAAAAATAGAGAGGGGCGAGAATATCGTTTCGCCCTCTCCCCCTTATATTTCAATACAAAAAAAAAAATAAAAACAATAACTATTAATCTAGGTAAATTAATAAAATATGTAATCTACAGTCAATTAAAAGAATTAAGAAAAAGTGGAACAGATGGCTAAGCTAAGGATGCGTTGATCTTCAGGCCAAGAAGCATGGATAACTCTTTTAACATTTATTGTGATGCTCGATCAAACTTCCCCATATTAGAATCAAGAACTACAACCCATATTTAAGGGTGAGCTTTAACCCAATAAATTATATAGGATCGTCAATTCTTCATTAACAATGAATCCCTCTTAAACATTGTTTATTTAATGTTTATTATATTTTTTTATATTTTTTATGATATTTCTATGGTCTAGTACTTGTTTTTTTTCATGTACCATAATTCTTCTTTATCCCATTCCATGCCATGTTTTACTTTTTCTAACTTTTTAATTTTTTTCTTTAATTTTATGAGATATTTTGGATCCATAAAGGAGTGGAGGACATAATATAATGAAGTCACATGTTTAGATAAAATTATTTTTTTATTTCAGTTACGCAGCATCTATGTCCGTCCGAAGCTGGAGGTCGGAGGACGAGATGCGAAGGGAGAGCTCCAGAAGGCGGAGTCAGGAAAGGTAAAACAGCCCCTGAATCTTCGATGTATCGATCGATCCATGTTCCAGCCCTTGTCGATGTTTGCCTGTTATTGGTTATGGTATCTTCTCGTTGTTGTCTTGGGTATGGTTGAGTATGGCCTCTCGGTTTGGATAAAGTAGAGCCTAACAGATCAGCTTATCAATTGGTTTCAAAAGGAAAAAAAAAGTATTGCATGACAAAACTAATAAAAAATAATGAAACCAGAAATGCTTTGCTATTGCAAGATATGTAATAAATTATAAAATATTGTGCTTTCGTCGGCGCATACTTGAAAAGCAAGCTCAAGTCAAGAGTTTATAATTAAAATATTTTATTTTTATAAAATAATTAATTTTAATAATGATTTCCTCTTGGTGAACATCGTAATAAACGATTATAAAAATTAAGTATGTGTCAAAAACGCACTTCAAATTCAACAGCGACCTCCATTTGGTTTGCTCATTTGATGTTTCCATTTTAGTCCCAATCAGGCATGTCTGTAATTAATGATATGTGATTAAACATAATTACCCCTAACCCTTGAATGGTTAATGACCCCCGAAATTTCCTGTTTAGCAGTGTATCCTAAAGCAGACCAGATGAGAGTGTTACATATTTTAACAATGCATTGTAAATAAGTCATCTTACCTACATTTGAGATGGTATAATGTTTAAACACCTCAAACACAAATTTAAAAAAAAAGCTTGTATATAAACTCATATCAATATGCCTTTTCTATAAATGAGGTATTTTGAAATTACAAATTAGGATTTATTTGTAGAAAAAACATATTTTATTCGGATTTATTTGTTCAGATTTCCTTTTTAAACTAGTTCTCAAAAATATAATTAAACATACAATTAAATATGAATAATATTATTGTAACGCATATTATTAACTTGTAGACTTTAACCTAAAATAAAAATAAACTAATAAACATGATATAATACATATAGGACACCTTATTCCTTTTATTGAATGAATATCACAAAAATAATGAAGATGGGAATGGTTAAATGGTGAAGGCTAATTTATGCTTATTGCTTGTTATGTGGCTTTCATTTTAAAAAGTTACTAAACATTTCTTAAAAGTTACTAAACGTTTCAAATTCTATTGATTAATTTAAATGAAAGGTAAGAATAGAATTTTCAATTATTTGATAAAATAAATAGTGATTTATCAACAAGAATTAATATTTTGGGAACTACTTAAAAATAAAAAAAAATTGAAAATAATATATTTGTATTGGTTTACTTCAAATACACCTTAAATATTCCAATGTATACACTAGTGAAACAATAAAAAATATATTAATATAATATTATGAATCATATTTTTAAATTATTAAATATTCAAATGAAGTTAGTTTGGTTTCATCAAAAAAATTAACTCACAACATAAATTACACCTCTAAAAATAATTAATATATCATACCATTTAATTAATATATAAACCCAGTTGCTTTTATTCAAAACATTAATGTATGTTTTTCATAAATGTTTTTTCAACTCTATTGTTACAGTTATTATTTTTATCAAAACATGAGTTTCAAATTTCTTAAAATATTTGTCTTTATAAAAGAAAATATGGTTAACACCTATTAAGCAACTTAAGAAACTTAATTGCCAAACCTATATAATGATTCTTTTATGGGGATGATAATAAATTCGATCTATAGCTGATTCAACGATTTTTTATATATCTTCAGCTATTTTCACTCTAAAATACAACCATAAAAATAAGTAAATATATCAAAGTTATCGTAAATAGAAGTTATCTATGAATTTTCCTAGGCGAATCTGTGATACACGAGGTGGAATTAGTTTCAGTACTTCATCTTTAAGCGTGGGTTGCTTTGGCAGCTACGATATTGCTGACACGATAATGATGATGTATTATCATAATTTCCTTTCCCATCACTTAAACGGCTATGTAATGTTTAAAACTGCTGAATAGTCAATAACAAAATAAGTATAAATATATTTAAACCTGGTTTATTTTTTAATATGAGACATTAAATGAATATTTTATAGCCTATACGGTGTATTAGGACGGTATATCATGAAAATAATAAGCGAACATTATAAGGGGTAAAACGATTAGAGTTGCACAAAATCGGTCTTGGTCTTGCACTTTGCAGGACCAAGACCAAGAGTGATAAAAAAATCGTTTTTGTGAATAAAAATTAAGGCAAAATAGTTAATAATACTTGACAATTTTAGATACTACATGTAAAGAATTGGGATAACCGATATACTTTTGCGTTTGTCTCTTCCAATTTTCATTTGGGCTTGGTTAGGTTTCCTCTATCTGAAATAATACAGCAATATATCTTTAGTAATAAGCTAATAGATAACTGCAAGACTCTTGTTCAAGAACACGATCAACACTAAGACTGCGTGCGCAAGACCACGACTCGCCTCGGTCTCGCACACTGAAAACGATATAGGAACGTAATTCTCGAGCCGACTGTATTCTTTAAAAATAGTGTGATCTTTACTGTTCTTCAACCTATAAATGTCAGGTACTCATTGTTTCGTAGTTAAATTATGACACCGAAATGGTGACTATAGAAAGGGAACCATCTCTTATAATGTTTTCAATTTTTAGATGGTATCAAAAATATAAAAATAATAGTATTGAAACATAGAGTTGAAGAATAATTTTTTTTCACGTCTACATAAAACTGCAAACGTTTTTTGGTAGGCAACAAAAAAGTTGGGAGGAGACGTCGCGCGGGAAAAACAAAATCCAAATCCATGTTTTGTTTTTTCCCTCGAGAATGCAATTTTGAAAATATAAAGGAAACAGCTATTACTACGATTAAAATTATTATAAACTATTTCGAAGTGCATTCTATCAGCTTTTGATTTAAGCTCTAATAAAGGTTTATACGTTCAATAGTACAACAGAAACGATCTTTAAAAAATCAACATTTTTTTTTAAACAAGAAACATTCTATTTAGGAGTTATATTTTGGAAATATCATAGAAACTGCTATTCCTACCATTAGTTAAAATAATTACCTTCTTTATAAAAACTCAATTATAATAAAGCAATGGACAACTAGCGATGTAGAAAAAAAAAAATTGTATATATTTCCATATTAAAGCATACAACCATTAATAGGCATTAAAGCATTGATTTATAATACTAATAACGTAACATTCGAAATTATTAATTTAGAGGGAAATTTAATTCAACATTAAACGTCAGGTGTGTTTAAAAATAGAACTATATATTGTTTAGCCATAAATTTAATTTAAATAAAATTTAAATAACAAATGAATAAAAATGTGTAAATAAATAATTTATCTATCTTAACTTAATTATTAATTAGTTTTCGATTTTTGTCAAAATATTGCTGCATTGTTTGCCGGTTTTGATTCCATTCATCGTAGATTGATTGCTCGTTCATGGTTGAACGAACTATGCAAATCCCCATTTCGTTAGTCCGCGGTAGAAATTGCTTTTTATCAAATTATTAACAACTTTTTTATTGACGGCAATTCTCGAAAATAGAGCATTTCCAATCTATAGGTCGGTAAACTTTGACTATTTAATGAAGTATAACTAAAAATTCATGAACACCCATTTTATTTCCTCTAAAATGTTAATATAATTTGATCGAAAAATCTATTAAAAGATGGCCAAAAAAAATTTAGGCCATCCTCAAAATCCCAAAATAACGAGGTTACTTTGGCCAAACGAACCAATAATTTTGCAGACAACCTTTTTTCCCTAATTTGTGATCAAATTAGTTTTACGATTCAAGAGGGATAAAAAAAAACTGTTCATGAGTTTTTAGTATTATTTCATTAAATATTCAAATTTTACCGATCTTTAGATTGAAAATATATATTTCCGAAAATTTTCGTAAATAAAAAAAAGTGTTAATATGTTAATAAAAATAAAAAGGACGTTTTCTCACTAAATTAAATATTTTAATTAAAAAATGCCTCATTTATAAGAATTTTCGTAAATGATAAAGTTGCTGGTTAGGAAAAGATGAAGCCATTCACAAAGATTTTGACAGATGTCAATAATTTGATAAAAAGAGTTCTGTACCGCGAACTTTTTCTCTTCTGAAAAAATAATTCTTAACCTTTGACAACCTTTTCCACGACTACTTGTAATGCGATTACAAGTGATTAACGAACAATTATTGAATAAATAATAATAATTATTAAAGTTTACAACTATTAATCTTTACTCTTGAAAGTAATAAAAACATTTCTATTAAGCACGGCCGAGTTGGAGAAACTTACGAACGAGTATGAAATATAGGGCGGGGTTTAGGTTGAGTGCGTTTTATTGACTTTAAAACCAAGTTTAATTTAGTCTTGGATTAAACAAGCGACAGTATGGAGATTAGTATTTAATAAACCCTGAAACAACATCTCTTGGTCTTAACAAACCTGAACCAAACTATAGTGAGTTATTTTGTAATTATTATTTTACTACTTTTTAGTATGGAAGCTGAAATATCTTACTTTAAAGACTAAAATTAATTGACCGAAATGTCGAACCAAAATATATAGGAGCTTTCTGTGTTTTATTTCTAATAATTTAAATTGTACTTTTTGTAAACTATTATATTTACTATAAAGTATATTAAAATAAAATATTTGCGAGTAACGGTATGTCGAAGCAATAATATATCGTGAAGTAATTTTTTGCAACGTAGTAAGTTATTATGAGGTCAACTTCGTTATTTATAAAGTCAACTTCCTAACTCGGTTATTTCAATTATAAGCTAACTTTTAAAGTTATTACGATATTTAACCTTTTTGTAAGAATAAATCTTTTGCGTAAAAAAATAATTAAAGCGATAATATAAACTTCTAAATAATAAATCATTGTATTGAACAATCATTCGAGTGGATACAAATAATTTATTTTTTGCAGCATTCAGATAAACAGTTTCATCCAGAAAAAAAAATGCACATTCATTTCCATTATTAATGTTTTAATTTTATCTCATTCGAAAAATTCAATAAATTATCAATGAGAAAAACGAATAAATAAAACTAAAAAAAACTTACCCCAAATATGTCTCCTTAATCGTTATTTAGAAATAATAAAATAAATATAAAATTGAAAAAAAAAACCATCATTTTTTAATATATATCTCTAAATTCCTACAAATAATTTTCTCAATAGACAAAAATATGAAATCATAAAATTCATATTCTGATATAATATTAAATAAATAATTATTAAGTCACATTAAACCTTCTAAAACACCTCAAAGATGTTATAAAACACCAAAAAAATTTATAAAAAAAAATTCAATCACAAAAAAAGGGTGGGACCCATTAGAAAGCTAAAAATAAATAAATGACAGAAACTATAGTAGGAATATAATTAATCTTCTTTACATGCAAAAACGCAAAAAGAGGAGAACTTTTGTGACTTTAAAACAAGTCAAAAAAGTAAAGAAGGATCTCACGGAAAAAAATATATTGTAATAAAATATCTCATTATTATATTTACAGGATAATTATGAGATATTATTATGCATCAATTGTTGGAGTGCAGTTAGAAAGAAAATATAAAGACAATAATCTTTATATTTTTTACGTATGCAAACGAGGATACTAAAACAACTGAACAGAGTTCAGTTTAAATACGGGAATGATTGAGCCCTCTTAAAATAGGTAAAATGTAATACTTAATTCACAAATCGCAACTTGAATAATACGAGTTAAAATCTTAAGTATTATTAGATATAAAAGTAAGAGAGAGGTAAGACCTCCCTAAATAAACCAAATATAAAAAGCTTAATGTGAAAATAGGTACAGCTGTTGTTGAATCAAAACGATATAAAATGATATATATATAATGTAGGAACTAATATCCATTCCTTAAAATGTAACATATTTTCTACCACATTACCGTTATCAGAAGTATTCGTAAGGGAGGTTAAAAGTTTTTTTTTATCAGAAAATAAAGTTTCCAATATGACGATAAGTTTTAAAAAACGAGTCACAATTTTTTTTCCACGTCACACCTACATGATAGGCATCATACGGCCTATTTTCATGAAATTTCCTAAGATTATACGAGTAAGTATTTTCTAAGCTTGCGGGCGCCAAAATGTATCTACTTAGATGCACCTGTGTTCCAAACTGCTCGTTCGATTTGGTTTTTCAAAGTTGGGAAATGTTGTACTTATGGTTTAGTATCGATTTCATTTTACAATTAAAATTAATGTTACTCTTTGTTTAAGGATAATAATGACTGTGAAATGTGATAGGGAGGTAACATAGGGAAAGAGAGGTTATATTTACATTAAATTTATATGATGTAATGCATTTTTAAAACAAATCATAGACTTCAAATTATAATAAATTATCTATACAATAAATAAAAATTATTGTAAAACTGTCCTGGCCCTATTTGGCAGAGGTTTCCTTCAGGGTAAATGATTTGTCTTAAAAATGTATTACTTCATATAACTTTAGTATAAATGTAAACTCCCTTCCTTATGTTCACTGCCTACTAGATTTCATAGCCGTTATATTCTCAACAAACAAGCACATTAATTTAAATTGTTCAATTAAATTTGATGAAACTGATACTAAAAGATAAGTACATTATTCTGAGTTTCGATCCAGCAGTTTGAAATACAGGCACATATAAGTAAATACATTCAATTACACATAAGTATTTACCAGAAATGGGCTAATGGTGGTCTGAATACCGAGTACCAAGTATTTTACTCTAATTGAATCATTATTGAGAAATCAATCACTACTTCAGTTAATCCTTTGACAGAAAATAAAATGGTAATTCAATTTCTTGGTACTCAAAAAAGGTCAGTATTTGAGTAAAATACTTGGTACTCGGTTCTCATAGTAGCATTTGCCCAACTCTGTCATTTACCTCGTTGATAATTAATTGCATTTTTATAAGTTTAAAATGAGATAAAATAATAAGAATAACTAGTTGTGCCGTGGAAATAATTCGCAGAAAATTTTGTTTAGTGAAGGAATGACAAAACAATATGGAAATAATTTGATCCTGTGTATTATCTGAGGAAGAAATTAATTGGTTTTTCCTAGGTCGATTACAATATTCCATTTAATATAATGAACCGAAATATTTGTACAAATTGCTTTGCTAGGGCCTCTTTCTGAACGCTGATTGGATAGGTAACATTCAAAATAAAGCTTCATGGGATTTTCTAAATTATTAAAAAATATAAAATTTACAAACGAAAAATGTCTTTAAGAAATATTAAATTATATATCAGTCAGGATATATAAAATATCAGGAAAAAAAGGTAAATAGTAAACGCAGTGTCTTTAAAGATGAACAAATTGTTATGTATAGAAGAAATAATGGACTGTATCTTTGTTAATAAATGTCCCACATTTACAATTTTTTTGTGCGTTGTAGGTAATTTAGTAATATTTCTAATTATTGTGGGAAAATCAAGGAAATAATGCTTTATTTTTTAGTCATTCGCAAATAAAGTAAAGTCGAGGGTATGTGACTATTTTCCCACCTGAAGGTGACGGAGATCTTTAAAATGGTGGCTCATATTGGATATGATAAAGAATTGACGAAGTTATGGCATTTCGACAAAAAAAAAAACACCTTTCAAAATACTATATAAGATTTTTAAAATTAATGTTTCGTTTGGTCTTTAAAATAAAATATTTCAGCTCCCATACTCAAAAATATTAAAATAATAGTTACAAAATACCTAATAAATAGTTAAAAGTGAACCAAATGCCCATTTAAATACTGCAACAAATACATTATTTTATATACTGCAACGGTTGTTAGAGACTAAGAGTATTTTTATTTTTTATTTATAGTCCGTGGTAAAGGTTCCTTTTTATCGAATTATTAACTTCCGCCTGAAACTTGGTAAATAGCTTCATCTCATCGTAACCTACAACTATTTTATTTACGAAAACTCTTGGAATTGGAGCTTTTTCAATCTGGAATGGGGCAAACTTTGTCTATTTAATTAGGTACTAAAAACCGTAAATACCCATTTTCTTTCTACTTGGATCGTAAGATAAATTGATCGCAAAATAGATAAAAAAAGGTGGCCTACAAAACTATTGGGCCGTTTATTCTATATAATCTCGTCATTTTTAAAATTTGGTGGTGTAGGTCACGCCAAACAGCTCAATATCTTTGAAGGCCACCTTTTTTTTCGACTTTTTGATCAAATGATCTTACGATTTAAGTAGAAAGCAAATGGGTATTTACGAGTTTTTAGTAACTAATTAAGTAGACAAAGATTGTCCTCCTCCAGATTGAAAACGCCCTAATTCCAAGAGTTTTCGTAAATAAAATAGTTGTAGATTACGATAAGATGAAAGGGGTGTTAATAATTCGATAAAAAAGGGGTCTGTACCACGGATTGTTATTTTTAGTCAACATTATTTGGCAGTTTATATTATTGCTTCATTTTTTAAAAATTACACATTGAGTTTATAGAAAAAATATTGTAATATCTTAAATTACTTTAAAATTGAAATAACTGAGTCACGAAGTTGACTTTAGAATTAATGATATAGTTGTAAAGAATCACTTCAACATGTATTACTGCTTCAATATATATATATATATATATATATATATATATATATATGCTACAGCATATGAATGATACTATTTTATACAGTAAAAGGCTGATATGCAGTGGCTCTCTCTTTATCCATAGCTACTAACCTTGGAAGCACGGTGGATTTCCCTTTGTACCCGCAGAGCTTGTTTGTTGTATGTAGTCCTTTTTGTATTTGCTCTCTAAGCAATTTAAATAAAACATTGTCACCGCCCGGTACCCCTTCCTATTGAATCGTCTGTACAGAGCCCTCTCTTTTAGCTAAAAACCCATTTTTATTTTCATGCCTATGTTGGAGAATGAAGAAATTATAATTAAACTTTTCTGTACTTAATTAAGTTAGGTTGTATAATTATTTTAGTGAAAATTTCATGTCATGTGTCCAAGAAAAAAATTATTAATTTTTTAGTCCTGGTTATGTAATTGATTGGTCTACTCAGAAAATTCTGTTTTTTAATTACTGCAGAATTTGAAAAAAAAAACGCACAATACATGATTTCAAAGTACAGGTGCCTGATGAATTCATAAATAAAATTACAGAAAACATGGAGGGATTATGGTTCTGAAAATAAATGAATAAAACTTCCTTGTTGGTGTGGAGAAGTTTGAAGTTACTAAGTAAGTATTATGAATACATGAAATTGTATAAGGAAAATAACATTTCCTGTTTATTTCTTATCAGAAAGATATCTTTTATTTTTTCTTTTAATTTTGATTTCTTATTACGGTAACAATTTAATGTTTTATAAAATGTATATAAAATAGAAAGAATGATTTTTACAAATATTCACCACAAAAGACAAAACAAAATTTGGAAATAATTTTTTTTTTTAAATTTGTTTATTTAGCCTCTAAGGGTCATTGGCTTAATGTTTCCATTTTATATTCGTTGATAATAGTGAATATTCTTTAGATATTTGAACAGTTTTTCTATTTCATTCTCCCCATCTTGCAGAATTGTTTTCATTTCCGAAATTTTTTTCTTATATTGGTGTACCTTCTACATTCTAATAGCATATGTTTTACTGTTCTGGATGCTAGGCAATGTGTGCAAGTTGGAGCTTCTAATCCTCGCAGGAGGTATGCATGGGAAAACTCACAGTGGCCAATTCTTAGGCGACATAGTATCACTTCTTCTCGTCTAGACTTTCTGTTTGATGTGTTCCATTTGATACATGTTGTTTTTATTTCCTGAAGTTTTGCCGAACTCATTTCCCAATCAATGTTCCATTTATTTTGAAAGGAGCAGGCAAGTTGGTGTGTCCAATCTTCTCGAGGAATAGCATCAATTATTGTGGTTCGTGCAGTTCCTTGACGCCGGGCAGAGTTGGCAGCAGCATCGGCTCTCTCGTTACCCAGGATACCACAGTGTGATGGTGCCCAGATAAGGACTATGTTTTTATTTTCTTCCTTTAGTTCACCATATATGTTAAAAATGTCTGTTATAACAGGATGCTGGTTCGTTAATTGTTCTATGGCTTCTATTACGGACATTGAATCGGTTACGATAGCATGGTTTTTGAAGTGGTTGCTGCGGATGTGTAAGAGTGCTTCTTTTATGGCCGTGGCTTCTCCCGTAAAAATAGAACATTCTCCTGAAAGTTTGAACAGGAATTCTTCACTGTCTGTAACGACTGAAAATCCCACTTGGTTTTCGGCTTTTGATGCATATGTGTACAATATTTTGTAATTGCAGTATTTATTTAATAATTCTAGAAAATAAGATTCATCCGAAACTAGAGTTTTTTTTTAGATGTGGGAAATAATTATAATTAATAATAATAATAATTATAATAATAATTAATTATGCATGACTACGTCAAATGAAGTAATTTTTATAAATACTGTAGTCCGTGGTACAGACCCATTTTTATCGAATTATTATCATCCGCCTGAAACTTCGTAAATAGTTTCATCTCATCATAACCTACAACTATTTTATTTACGAAAACTCTTTTAATTGGAAAGTTTTCAATCTGCAGTGGGAGAAAATTTTGTTTATTTAATTAGATACTAAAAACTCGTAAATACTCATTTTCTTTCTACTTAAATCGTAAGATAATTTAATCAAAAAATCCAGAAAAAAAGTGCCCTGCAAAAATATTGGGTAGTTTGTCCTATATAACCTCGTTATTTTGAAAATTTGGGGGTGTAGATAACGCCAAACGGCTTAATTTTTTTCAGGGCACCTTTTTTCTCTATGTTGTTATCAAATTAGAAAGCAAATGAGTATTTACGAGTTTTTAGTATCTGATAAAATAAAAAAAGTTTGTCCACTCCCTCCTGATTGAAAACGCCTCGATTCCAAGAGTTTTTGTAAATAAAATATTTGTAGGTTACGATGAGATGAAACTATTTACGAAGTTTCAGGCGGATGTTAATAATTCGATAAAAAGAGGTCTGTACCACGGACTACTGATATGGTAAAACACAAATCATGATAATAGTCATAAATAAAAGTTGTTTTGCCGCATTACACAATTTGTAAATATTTTAAGATATTCCAATTAATAAGTTATCAATCTTCAAAACTTCTTTGTGTAATAATCATTCTAATGTTTAATGTTTAAACATGTTAAAAGCCTTGTGGACAATATGACAGAGCAGGTGAGGTCCAGGAGTGCTCGATTTAGGACATTTTGAGTTCGATTCCCACCTGGGGTTAGGCAAAATGGTCCACCAGGCGCACTTCCGGACAAGTTCCCCTACAAATTCGAGTACAAGTAGAAATAACCTTAATGATCTCAATCTTATCTACAATATAAAAGGAATGCTCCAGAAATTAATGTGTTATTTTTTTCATTCCTGCGTGCTGATTTCTGAGTTAAATTTTATTTTATATGAGAGGAATAAGTGATACAACGAAAAAAAGTTCAAAAGTGCAAAATAATATTTTTGAAACTTAATTTTTTCATATTTAATATGATAATAGCCTTTTTTTTTTGTTTTTTGGTCGGAGATTTGTTTTAGGTAATTTTGTTATCCATTCAGTTTACAATGGTTAAATATCTCTCTCTTGTTAGATTATATCATTGAAAGCATTACAGTGGCAGAGATCAAGACCAGTCTTCAACAGTGCAATAAAAACAAAGTATTTTTTAAAAAATATTTCTGTTAAATGGAGAAAACATGATTCAGGGTAAAGCCACATATGTGACCAGCCTAAATCTCGGACTATCAACGGAGTAAAATATTATTCCAAAAGAAAGTTCAACTTTATGAATATTCAAATCGTGTTATTTAGGTCTTTCAGTTAAATTGGTTTTGTGAAAATATGATTGGAGGATTTGACCTTTCCTTTTGTACTGGAGCTTTTCAAATTTGCATTTTTATAGCTTTTAAACATATATACGTTGCTTTATATATCAAACTTGAGACCACCACAAATCGAAATTAAGTTTAACAGAAGAATATGCGTCAATTTTTAAAAAAATTTGTGTGGTGGGGCAGCACACGGTTTTCACCTATGCTATCGAGATAATTAGATTCTAAGTACAATATTGTAAAATAGACAAAAGTTTCTTTAAAAAAACTGTGATTAAATTTTCTAACCACAATAATAAGATAACGCAAAGCCTTTATTATACCGAATTTCACGAATCGAGATTACATGAATAAGCTGCTCGTGTATGCGTACTGTAACTGCAGAAGTTTAGTGACAGTATAAGACCTCCTGAAAGTCCCTTTTATCATTGACCTTAGTAAATTTAATCACCGTTTTCTCAACAAAAATTGTTTACTTTAAGATGGTGTACTTATAATTTAATTATCTTAAACAGATTTTGAGCAATTCCTTCTGATTCAAAAATAACCGTGACCATATTAAAAAAAAAACTACAAAATTGGACTCCATTTGTCCGTTTAGAATCATAAGAAAATTTTTGTTGAAAATTTTGCCTTAAATCACACACCAGAATTTGGTTATTAAGGACTGAAACACCGTGTATTGGGAAGACAAATAAAATATTTTTTATTCAATTTACCTGAAAATTCATAAAATCTGTTTTCCTGAGTCAATTTTAAACAATTTGATTTTTTTTTTTATCTTTATATTCTTAATTTTCAGATCGTCTTAGTGAGCCATGCATGGTTATGTCAGAAATGTGTACTTTTTTAACACTTGACTCAATATTTTTATGTATGGTCTCATACAAAAGACACACCTAACGATACATGATGTCTATAACTTTACTCGTAGACTTTCGATGAAGTGTGATTATTCAAAGGGTTGGATAAAAAATAAAATAACAATTCATTAAAATATTCAGCAGTTTATTTATACTTTGTTTTAATATTTTATACTCCAGTAAACTATTTTAATCAAATGATACGTTATTAATAAATGTTTTCTCATATTTAAAATTCCTTTAGTTATTTGGTCTATGTCTATTTATATGTTCCCTTGTCAAGTATCTAATATTTTAATATTACGCATCTTGTCCTTAACTGCTAGTTTTCCAACTATATTTTTCTATTTAAATAATTTTATGTTTATAGCATTTTACTCAATTAAGCATTAATCAGTAAAATGTACAATAATATTTTAATTATTATTTTGTTTTAAAGGTATCGACAGGTTTGTCAATTACATATCGTTGGTTATTTAATAGTTTCCTTTTAAATATACATTAATGAAATTATATACACATTAAAAATTATATAAAACAGAACCTATTATTGTTTTTATATTTTCTTGATCTAAGTTTCTGTTACATCAAACTTTAATTTAAGAATCTATTTCAATTTATCAATACTTTTATAAAATTTATATTCTTTTGAACGTTCACCTAAGATATTTCCTTGTGTATCTTATACAATTAGCGAAAACCAATGTTACTGCTTATGGTTTGAATTTTTCTTTTTTTCTAATTGGCACTATTCGTTTCTTACAGATGATTGGTTTTATTAATCTCAATTTTATGCAAACCAGGTCAAGTTTAATTTGTTTCATATTATTTTTTTTAAATATCAATATATATGTAACAATTACTATTACGCCAATAATTAAAGCTTCTATCCAAAAAAAAGTAAAAAGTCAAAAAGTCAACGTCCTACCCATTCAAGCATCAGCAGGACAAATGACTGCATATCAGCGCATCTCACATCAACATTCAATAGAAATACTTACTTAATAGAAATAGTACATCATTTCAAGCTGTAGTTTCATAACATATTCTTACGTTTCTACAACTTTTTGAAAAATATCGGAATCTGCATTGACTAATACCTCACTTGGAATTACTTCATTTCCTCAAATCATCCAAAAATCTATAATAATCCTCAAACTGGTTCTAATATTCCGTGATTCCTTTCCCGTAAAGTGCTCATTCTCTTCCCATTTTAAGTGATTAGTGAATGAAGAACGATCTGGTGATAACGAGGGAAGTAATAGGGGAAGGGTATAGACGTTGGATCACATGAAACTTTTTTTGATTTTGTAAGGTCGAAAAATATACTTTACCCGTTGGTACATTTACTTTTTCTTTCACTTACCTATATATGTAATACATAGTAAGGAATACCTTTGCCCCTGAATATTCTAGGTTACAATGTATCAACCAATTCCTTTTAGGTGGGGAGAAGGGAGAGGAAATAAGAAGAACATATTGCTGATTGTATAAAATAATTTTAAATAAATAATAAATTTCAAAAATCTAAACACGCTTTCAGTAAAATTAGCTAAGTAAATTTTTGCTATGAAAAACTATTCAGGTTCGTTTCTAGAGTTCTTTAAAGCTCTTCAGTATCGATTCGTTTTGAAATGAAAGTATATAATTTTTTTTATAGGAGGATTTCTTTTTTCATTATTTTTATTAAAGTATTCAAAACTGTTCAGGATTTTCTACTTACTGACCGTTACTACAACCTTCAGAAAGCTGATATAATTTTGTAATATTTCATATAATTTTAATAAAGTTATTTGGTTTTGAATTTCCATCGATTGCAGTAACATTAAATTTGAAGAGAATCCTAAGGAGTTGTGAATGTTTTAATAAACGACAAGGAAAAAATCTCATAAAATCAAGTCCAAAAATTTAGATTTATTGATTTTTAAAAAAAAATCTAATTTAAGAATTTCAAAGGTGCTGTGCTAAAAAAAATTAAATGCTAGAAACGAAATTGAATCATTGTTTCCAGACAAAAGTTTGCTTGACCTATTTTATTGAAAGCGCCATTTGGGTATTTAATTTTTTATTTTTTTTTACTTGTCCTCTACTCCTAAGAGTGATTGGCTTAATGTTTCCATTTTATATTCGTTCATAAAAGTCAATATCTTTTAAATATTTGAGCAGTTTTCCTATTGCGTTTTCCTCATCTTGCATAATTTCTTTCATTTCCGTTCCCATTTGTATTTTTTTTCTCCTATATCTGTGTACCTTCTACATTCTAATAATATATGCTTTACTGTTCTTGGTCCTTGGCAATGCTTCTAATCCTCGGAAGAGATATCTCTGGAAAAACTCACAGTGTCCGGTTCTTAGGCGACATAGTATCACTTCTTAGTAGACTTTCGGTTTGATGTGTTCCATTTTATACATTTTTTTTTATTTCTTGAAGTTTTGCTGAAATCATTTCCCATTCACTGTTTTTTCTCATTTATTTTGAAAGGAGAAGGTAAGTTGGTGTGTCCAATCTCCTCGAGTAATGGTCTTAATTATTGTGGTTTGTACAGATCCTTGATCCTTGATAACTTTTTCTTTTCATTTCATTTCACTTCAATTACACACATATATTATATTTCATCAATAAACGATTAATCCCATGGATTTTATATCATATTTTTTTTTTCATTTCATCCATGTTATGACGTTCCGGTATATAATAACATTTTAAATTTCTATATTCTAGAAAAACAACAGCCATAACAATAAATTTAAAAAAAAATAGAGATGATTATGTAGATGACTGTTGAAATTTGAAGGATGAAAAGTGGTCAGGATATGCAGTCAAAAAATTATGTTTACACAGTTTGCTTCGCTTAGATCCAAATGACGTGGGTCATCATTAGGGCTAAAAGATTTGTAATTTTTAATTTTTAGTCCTGATGATGACCCACATGTTTGGGTCGAAACGTTGTGAAACTCAATAAATATATTTTTTTGACTGAACACCCTGACCATTTTTCATCCTCATAATTTAAAAAACTCTTTTAGTATACTTCTCTATGGTCATAATTATTATATTAATTATATAAATATAGTTCTTTTCTTATTTTCTTCCTATCACAGAGCTACAGTATGTAATATAACGGATAAGGTGTCTATTTGTAGAAATAATAGAAAATCAGTTACCAAATAATAAGTTTTTTTTTGTTTGTTTTGACAACCTTTTTTGAAGAAATAATTTTTTCCAAATAAAGTTGTTTTGAAGTAAATATAATTTTTACAAAAACTTGTTTACGTAATTTGTTAAATTTTTAGTAATTTATATAATTTTCGGGGACGCTGTTTTTAACAAAATGGAAAGGAAAAAAAAGTTAAAGTTATCATGAAAAGAGAGAAGATAAAATTTCTGTTTAAAATATTTTTTATTAATAAAATAAATAAAATCTGTATGTTTGATGATGTCAATTTATAAAACATTAATCGTTTATTGATTTAATATGAATAGTGTCCGCCGAATAGTCAAAATTCGACCCTAATTATTATTGAAATTTTGAGGAAAACATATATGAATTTGAGTGTTTCCAACATTTTCTTTCTACTGTTATACATATGTTTCCTGTGTATGGGAGAACATAACACTTAGATGTACTTATAATGCAAAACGTTTCTGTAACGTTTACGTAATGTTTGAGATATTCGCAAAATAAATTTCCTACTACTTAAATCCTCACTTTTTTATTGGTCTCTTTTCGAGGAAGTATGTTATAGACATAAATTAAAATGATTTAAAGAATTACTTTAGACAAATTTCATTAAAATTGTTAGAACCGTTTTGCCATGATACAAGTTTTTCAGCTCACATTTTGAAACGAAAGGTCGGATGATAATGAAATATATATAAAAACACTCCTAAATTCGTCGCGATCGTAGTATTAAAATTTCAAAGCAATCAGTGAAAAACTTTTGAAGATTAGTGTTCTTAAACAAACGAACATTATTTTTGTATTTAATTACACTGTTTCACTGGCAGAGAAGACAAAGGTACTGAACTGTTTTGTTTTTACCAATTCATATAATGATAATTCATACTAAGGGAATAGGTAGCTCAGTAGTAGGGCACTGATCTTCCAATGCCTGAAGCTCAAGGTTCGAATCCCGTCTCATAGAATAGAAAAATTATTTATTCTATTTCATCAGGGGGAAAACTTGGCAGTTGAGCGTGATCTCAGTCAAATCACCTGTGCAACTAGTGTAACGGTTGACTAAGGAACAGTACTTTTCCTGAATAGTATTAAACCCAAACAAACCTTTATTGTTTTTTTTTTCTCACAAACAAAACAAATAAATTAAAAAAAACAAATAATATTTTGTCTTTTATTTCATTTGAAATCCGTTGACTGCAGAATTTATTTACGGGGGATTAAGGGGCTGAAGGCTTTGTTTGTTCTGGAATTATTCAACAATATCGCGACCATAATATTTTCATAAATAATACATTCACACAACGCGAGGGGAGGGGGTAAATTGAACCCCACTTGGAGCCAATATCCATCAATAAACACAAACATAACTAATCCCGGATGATAATATTGAACCACTGGGCGGCCGCTGACCGAAGACAGAAATAACAGATACGGTAAGTGTTTGAGTTGGGGCCATATATTGCCCTCAGGCCAGGCTTTTCCGAGGGGAAAAGTGATTTTCCCGAGCAATATACCGCGGTCGCTTTCGAGAAATATTTCCTCGGCTGTTGTTAGGGCGATTAATGTGTGCCCGATATGAACCGTTCCGCCAATAGCTCGGGCTATTCACTTCGCTTCCGGAGGGGCCTTTGTTGGAAATACGTCAAGAAAAATGAGTACTGAATTGAATGGAGAGGTAGCAAGTTGATAGTGTTATTAAAAATATAATAATAGAATATAAAACATTTAATTTATATATATATATATATATATATATTTCAATAATATTTGATAGGTCACTTTATTTCTAATAATAAATACACACTTTAGATCGAAATAGATCTACTTTATTTTTACTTGAGTAATTATTACTATATGATTTAATATACAATTAAGTATTGTGACAAGACCTCTTTAGCTCATATGATTTTATGTTTATATTAAAATAACTCTTTTTTCCAGGGTTTGAAACAGAAAAAAAATCTTTTATTTTTAAGAAGTTTCGGAATCATCGGAACTTTTATTCTGGATGTATTTTAGTTCTTTTGGACTTGGAACTTTTTCTATAGCAACTTTTCAAGTATAGGTTTAAAGAACTGAGGAAAGAAAGTGGGTCCCGGTACCTTCGAAAATAATTTAGTATTCTATAAAGAGTTATTATATCCACTTTAGGTGTAAATTGTATAGAATAAATAAATGAAAATATGACTCGGCAAAACTCCTCATAGCAAAAATCATTTTAAAAACAATTATAAATAAGTTTTATTTTTTATTATTATTTTTTTTTAACTTCATTTATTCACCCACACCTGTCATAAGCAATGACAATTAGCGGGTCTTCTGTCGGTAATCGGTACAAGTAGTGGCATAAATAAGTTAAAAATTAATAATTCAAAGTTACATTTCTCGTAAAACAATATCAGCAAAACATCCAAGGTATATGCCCACCTCAAATGGGAAACAGCAATTTTTTTATTAAGGGTTCATTGAGTTAGGGGAACCTTAAAATGTGTTTTTCCATTTAAAACAATGATTCGAAAATTTTCATTATCGTAATACTTTCCCTTAATATATAGATGATACATAGGAAAGTGAAGGTAAAAATATCCAATACCTTTGGTATGAAACAGTGCTGTACAGGAAGATGATATGGTCAGCATCCATTCTCGTCCATGGCCCATTCAGGGGTCAGGTACCCACTTTATGGGGGTCGACTTAGCCATTGGAGGGCCTTATTATGGTTCAAGAGACCCATCAATATACTGGCTTCATTACTTTACCTATTTACGGACGCATCCCTTTTTTCCTCTTTCCCTTAGATGGAAAATATAGCATCCACTCAAAAGTTTCCTTTAAATGGTTTTAATAAAGACACCAATTGCTTATATTTAAAGCAAATTTTATTTAATTTACCATGCAACAATTATTAATCATCCCAATTAATTATTGTTTTAGTTATCGTTTCCTATTCAATAAAAAACATTAAAAAGAAACACAAACCTAAATTTTCTATTTTCGGTGAAAAAATCGGACTATTGTTTACGTGCACTTTTTTGAAGAGTACTGCTATCACCTCTTTTACATTACAGGTCACCCTGTGCACAAATTTATCGATCGCCCATGATGTCCATAATGAAGATTATATACGATAAGGTCACCTCAACAAAAATAAAATCGCTGACCTGTCCCATAAAACGTGTGACATTTTTGGCGGGATCTTTACCTTTTGGTAGCCGAGGCGTTTAGTGAAAACAGGAGGGAATGGCTCCATTACGACACAGCCACCTGAATCACCTCCTTTATATGACTAATAACTCGCCCATTTCCACTGCTATTAAGATAAGTCCCGCTCGTTTAATTTTACTCTATGGCCACTTGTGACGCTTTAAAAGTGCTTCCGCTGCTCTCGAGGACTTTTATAACCCGGTTTATGCAATATTATTAAATATATATATATATATATATATATATATATATAATATATATATATATATATATATATATATATATATATATATGGGCTGGAAATTGAAATCGAGCGTGAAAGCGTGAAAGAAAAATAGCAACAAAGCAAGGGTCCTTTATATAATAGATGCACAATCTATAACAAGGTAGCTACTAAATATTGGTTTGTCGAATAAATCCTTTCGTTTTTAAGGAATGAAATAAAATCGGTTTATTATAGACATAAAATTTATTTTAATCTACAATGTATAGACCATTATTAGAAATGAACTGTTCTTATCTTTCCACTAACTAAATAATACCACGTTCTTGGAAAGTCTAGAGTTTACTGTATAAAAAAGCGATATGAATGGTTCTTGATGTTTTGCTCGTTTTGGAATTGTTTTCGATCCAGTGAGTTCTGCAGACGCCCGAATAAGTACCCAAGCAGTCGCTAGGAGCTAGGTTTGATGAATAAGGAAAGTGGTGTAAAAGATCTTAGGAAATGGGTTTTGCCAAGTTGACTTCAGTTAGATAGTGGGAGATCCAAACATTAAGCCTGGAAATGTAAGCGAGCTAGTGCAAATGATTAGCTACGTTAGTGCACAAAAAATCTAAATCCATAACGGACGGAATACTGCTGTTTTTATTTTGTTTTGTTTTTTCATTAGCTCCTGAAGTACTCATACCTTTTTTTCTTAAATAATTAAATTATAAACATCAAAATATGCCGACATTGAATATTTTCTTCCATATTCACAGATCTCCTCGCGCGGGCTCATTACCGCGTATGGGGAGCGTCCCACGGGTGGCGGATGTGGGGATGGTCGGTGGAAATTCCTTGGAAGTTCCTCCCGGCTAAGTCCGATGGACTCGCTGACCAACAATGAGAGGGGCCCTCCAGACTTACTGGAGGGAGGGGACCTCCAGACTTGCTGGAGGTAGGGGCCCACCAGACTTGCTGGAGGGTGTGACGTAGGATTGAACGCCCTACTCACATATCTTTAGTTCACCAAACGCCATAAAAAGTCATGGATCTCCCTAAGGTAAAACGCTCATTACCCGGAGGTAAACTAGTCCCCCGTTGGGTCTCCGGGTGGGGACTGCTTTAGGAGATTCATGGCGCAAGTTGAGATATAGGGATTTAAATATTGGTACGTGGAACGTAAGGAGTTTAAACACAGCAGGGGGGCTAAAATCGGTCGCGAATGAGGTAAATGGGTACAATTTGGATGTCGTGGCTCTGCAAGAGGTTCGCTGGCCAGGGGAGGGCTCGATGAGGGAAGGGAAGTACACTATTTGGTACGGAGGAAGCGGGAATCATTGTTTAGGTACCGGGTTTCTAATTAGGAGTAGATCACTATCCGCTTTGAGGGACGTAGAATTCTTTAGTGATAGAATTTCGGTAGCTACATTTCAGGGACGTTGGTTTAAAATCGCATTAATAAACATACATTGTCCGACCGAAGACAATGACGATGAAGTCAAAAGTGAATTTTACGATAAACTCGAATGGGTTTATGATAAACTACCGCGAAACTACATGAAAATAATTATAGGTGACGCGAACGCAAAGGTAGGAAGGGAAGAAGTTTATATTCCGACGATTGGTAAAGAAAGTTTGCACGAATATAGTAATAATAATGGGATCCGTCTGATAAACTTTGCCATCTCGAAAAACCTGATGATTAAAAGTACGACGTTTAAACATAAGGATATTCATAAATATACTTGGACATCACCGGATTCGCAAACACGAAATCAAATCGATCATGTCTTGATACAACACAGCTGGCAAAGCAGTATAATTAATGTACGGCCTTATCGCGGAGCAGAATGTGGGTCGGATCATGAATTAATAATCGCGAAACTTCGACAAAAACTTAATATAAAAAAGAGAAAAGAAAACCGTTTCGATTTTGAGAATTTTAATTTGGAAAAATTAAAACATCCATCAATTAGAAACCAATTCGAGCTAGATGTTAAGAATAGGTTTGAAGCTTTAGAGCTTCCTGACGAGGACCACGAGGATATTGACAAGTTATGGATAGAGATCAGAGATAATATTAAAGCGGTCGGTAACTCGTGTCTAGGAAAAAAGGAAAATAAGAATAACAAACCGTGGTTTGATGAAGATTGCTTAAACATGTGTGAAAAAAGAAAAGCCGCTAAATTAAAAGCTCTAAATAATCCTAGCGAAGACAATCTGGAATACTTCCGAATCTCAAAGAACGAAACGACAAAATTGCTCAAAAATAAAAAAAGGGAGTATCTTAAAAATAAAATAATTGAAATAGAAACTAATAAAATCGAAAATAACGTAAGAGACATGTACAAAGGTATAAACAGATCACGTAAATATGTAGGGCCCGTAACGTCTGGAATTAGGGATGATAATCACAATATTCTGACCGATCCGGTTGACATATTGAATAAGTTTAAGGACCACTTTGACAATATTTTAAATACGGGAAATTATGATCTGTGTCCTCCTTCTGAGTACCAGAGTGCTGAACCGTTAATAGAAGGACCAAGTAAAGAGGAAGTTGAAGTAGCTATCGGAAAATTAAAATCATATAAAGCAGCGGGAACCGATAATATTCCTACTGAACTAATTAAGGCATGCGGGGAAGCTGGAGTTTCTAAAATACATCGGTTGGTTAAACAGATCTGGGTGAACGAGAAATTACCTGAAGAATGGAAAGAATCTATTCTTATTCCGATTCACAAAAAGGGTCCGAGGACGGATTGTGATAACTATCGAGGAATTTCACTCCTTCCGGTATGTTATAAAATATTCACTTCAATCTTAACCAGTCGAATCACGGAATACGCCGAGGAAATTATCGGAGACTACCAATGCGGATTTAGACGGAATCGTTCGACTATTGATCAAATATTTTCTTTACGGCAAATATTAGAGAAAAAATTGGAGTATAACGGTATTGTTCACCAGCTATATATAGATTTTAAAAAGGCTTACGATTCTATTGACCGCCAGAAACTGTATAATATTCTAATCGAGCAGGGGATTCCAAAAAAAACTAGTAAATCTAGTCAGGATGTGCTTGACGGAGACACTCAATAAAGTTAGAATCGGTAATAATTTGTCCGAAAAATTTGAGGTTCGTTCGGGCTTAAAACAGGGGGATTCTCTTTCGCCTGTCCTGTTCAATTTGGCATTAGAACATGCCATTAGGGAGGTAATGCGAACCGAGAGAGGGTTGGATATGGGCGGGACAACATCCGTGCTGGGCTATGCTGATACTGCGGGGGGTACTGTTAAGCGAAGACGTTGAAACTATAAAACTAAATACGACAACGTTAATGAAAGCCGGTAAAGAACTAGGACTTGAAATAAACGTGGATAAAACAAAATATATGGTTAGCTGCAAAAATGGCGATACTACTGGTGATATCGATATAGATGGTAATATGTTTGAACAGGTAAATAAATTTAGGTATCTAGGTTCTACGATAACTAGAAAAAACGAAATTGAAGAAGAGATTAAGGGTAGACTGAAGGCGGGGAATGCTTGTTATTTTTCTGTGACAAAACTACTTAGTTCGCGCCTCTTGTCCCGAAACTTAAAAATTAGAATCTATAAAACAATTATCTTGCCTACAGTTCTTTATGGATGCGAAACTTGGCCGCTTACATTAAGGGATGAGCAGCGTCTTAAGGTTTTTGAAAATAAAGTATTGCGTAGAATATTCGGACCGAAGAAGGATGAGTTAACCGGAGAGTTCAGACGGTTACACAACGCCGAATTGCGTGAGCTGTATCCGGGTAATATAATTGATGTAATTTCATCGAGGCGAATCAAATGGGCTTGTAAAGTTGTTGGACTTAGTAACGAGAGAATTCCTAAAAGGTTAATATTTGCTATGCCGAATGGTAAGCGTCCGAGGGGTAGACCGAAGCGAAGGTGGGAAGATTGCATTAAAGCCGATCTGAAGGGACTGGGTTTGGACGGCGAACGGTGGAGGGAGGTGTGTAACAAGCGATTGGTGGTGTCGGCATCGAACCTTCGGGTTCGCTAAGCCTTATTATTATTATTATATTCACAGATCTATAGCGAACATAATACTAATCTGATTTTAACAAGAATTGACAGAAAAGATTCATGACATATTAAAAATAGGATAAACAATCCACCTTAGGGAATAATTCCTCAGATAAGAAAATATTGTTGTGATATAAAAATAACCAGAAAACCAGAAAAGAATTATCTGCTTTCATTGATAAAGGTTCGAAACCTGGCCCATGGCAGACAAATTATTTATTCTGTTTCATTGACTGTGGTGCGACCCTGAGTTGGTAGATCTTCCTGAGGCATACCCAGTCTCTATAATTAAAATAATTGATTAAGGGAAAAAAACCTGGAGATTGAGGTGATTTGACCACCTCCTTGCACAACCGTAGACCAAGAAACAGTGCTTTCCATAAATAGTACTGAACCCAAGAAGACCCTTCATGGGTCTG
Source organism: Nezara viridula (assembly GCA_928085145.1). Classification (NCBI taxonomy): domain Eukaryota; kingdom Metazoa; phylum Arthropoda; class Insecta; order Hemiptera; family Pentatomidae; genus Nezara; species Nezara viridula. Next base: position 73,935,587 of record OV725082.1, read on the forward strand.
TCATTCTCGTACATGTGCCTTCAAGGTCATGACTATATATATAATTTTCATTAAAAATAAAATAAAAAATAAGTTTTTTGTTCTGTAACCCAATATACGTACCAGTCAACCAATGGAGAACTCTCGTGGCATTCTTAAACTTAATTTTATTCTATAAGAAGAATACTTCAGATAGTTTTTCAAAAGAATTTATTTTGATTTTAACGTATGATTTACAATAAAATTATAATTTGGCCTATATTTCGTTTAGTTGTTTAGGACATGACTGATATTACTAATAAACTTCAATTCAATCCTTTTACCTTAATTTATTTTATTATTATTTTATTTTATTTTTTTGACTCTATATCTTCATCCGCACCTGTCATGGTAGTGACAATTAGCAGATTAGCTGTTTAAATTGAAAATGACATGATAGGCATGACGAAGAATGGAGCCCAGCAGCACCTCTTCCCTGGCCTGTTTATATCCTAAAATCAGGAAAGGAGATCTCTCATCCAGCTCCTTTTCAGTCGCCTCCTGATGAGCATTTCAGCCGTGGCCATGTCTTTGATAAGTCCATTGTGATGTCCGTGTAGTTTTAGATGAAATCGGGAGTAAAGAGTACGTATGTGCTGGTCAATGGTTGGTTGTCTTAGGTCGGTATGTAAAGTCTTATTGTTGACGTACCAGGGAGCTGCAGTTATTAGTCTTAAAATTTTAGATTGAAAGGATTGTAGTTTTTGTAAGTGAGTCTTTTTTGCTGAACCGTAAATCTGTGAGGCGTATGTCCAAATGGGTTTGAGCAGGTAAGTGTATGTATTTAGTTTTTGTCTAATTTTCAATTTTGATTTAGAAAACAGTGAGTACAGTATTTTCAGTCGCTTGTTCAAACTCTTTCTTTTCATTTTGATGTGTGGGCCCCAGGTCATCCTTCTGTCAAATATTAGTCCGAGGTAGCGTATACTGTCCGTCTGAGGAATTGGATTGTTGCTGATATAAACTGGTGGGCATGTTTCTCGTCGAAGCGTAAATGTTATGTGTTGTGATTTGTTATGATTTAATCTAATTTTCCAGAGTGAATACCAATTTTGTAAATTTAGTAAATGATTTTGTAAATTTAATGAGGCTAGTCTGGGGTCATGGTGTTTTGTTAAAATTGTTGTATCGTCAGCGTAAGTAGCAGTCAATGTTTCAGAGTTGGTAGGCATGTCATGCGTATAGACAATGTAGAGTAAAGGTGCCAATATTGATCCTTGAGGTACCCCTGCTGATACTGGTCGAATTGAGGAAATTTCTAAACCCTGTCGGACAGAGAAGAATCTGTCGAAAAGGAAAGATTGGAGAATGAGATAATATGTATTAGGCAGTATAGTTTTGAGTTTGAAGAGAAGTCCCTGGTGCCAGACTTTATCAAATGCCTGGGCAACATCCAGAAATACGCCGGTAGCATATTGTTTTTGCTCTAGCGCTCCAGCAATGTAGTCAGTAACTCTGTGTAATTGGTGTGTAGTTGAATGAAATGTACGAAAACCGAATTGATGGTCAGGTATTATTTGTTGGTCTGTCAGTATGTCAACCAGTCTTTTGTATATTAATTTTTCGAAAACTTTGGAGCATATCGGAAGGAGACTGATAGGTCGGTAGGATGAGGGATTGAAAATGTCTTTGTCCCTTTTGTGTATCATCTTGATATGTGAGTATTTCCATTGTAATGGAAAGTTAGTTGTCCTCAGAATACAGTTGTATATTGTCGTAAGGAACACTAGAGCTTTCCTAGGCATTTGCTGGAGACCCTCGGCAGTTATTAAGTCATAACCTGGAGCTTTTCTTTTTGGGAGATGTCTGATTTGTTGTGCGACTTGTGAAGGAGTGAAAGGAAGAGGGGGAGGTGTCATCTGTAATGGTATGTCTAGAGTATCAAATACTAAGGTTTCATGTTCTGTGTTCGTGAAGTCGGTAAATGGTGTAAATACTGATGAAAGATGGTCTGCAAATAGTTCAGATTTTTCTCTATCCGACAAAGCCCATGAACCGTCTTCGTTTCGCAGGGGTACTGACACCTCTCGATGTTTTAACAAATTTTTGGTATGCTTCCACAAACTTCCATCGTCAGTTGATATGCTGCTCAAATAAGCATCATAATTCGTTCTGTTGAATTTTTGTATTAGTCGTTTAAGTTCGTTATTTAGTCTGTTAAATGTCCGTCTATCTGAGGGAAGTCTGTTAGTCTGCCATACCTTACGTGCTCTCCTCTTTGCCGTGATCAAGTCCCTTATATATTGAGGATATCTTGGCAAGTGTTCTGCTCTTGATGACCTTGGTAGCGATGAAGACCAAGCTGCTTTTTGGACACTTTTTGTAAATTTGTCCACTGCCTCTTCTAGTTCATCTGCTGTTTTAATGGAGCCAGGGATTGAAAGTTCTGAATCCAGAATTTCCCTGTAAGCATCCCAATCCATTTTACCATTAAGGAGCTTAGGGGTTCGTGGAAGATTGATGGGCTCATCAAGGATAACCAAATGTATAAGGGAATGGTCAGAGCAAAGATCAGAGCTCGTATTTATGGTGTAAGGTATGGTGCGCAGTCCTTTGGTTATAAAAAAGTCTAGTAGGTCTGGGGATTTACGTTGTGAAGTCGGCCAATATGTCGGTGTATCAGGTGATATAGTGTCTAATGAAAGCTCGTGGATAGCAGCCCTCAGATTTCTTCCTCTTGGTGTGCACAGCCGTGACCCCCAAAATTGGTGCTTTGCGTTAAAGTCACCGCCTACTATAAAGCAACGCCCAAGGCTTCGAAAATAGTTGCAAAACATCGAAGGTGTTAATACGTACCTCGGAGGACAATATACTGAAGCTATTGTTATTGGGTGATGTTTGGTGTGTAGTGTTAAGCCTGTGGTTTGAATGTCAGGTGTAGTAGGTAAGTATAAGGGATTATGTGATAATGATGTCTTTATTAGTATTGCTGTACCACCATGAGCTGTGTTGTCCGGATGGTCTGTTCTGTAGGTATTGTAACCAGAAATATGAAATTTAGTTCGTGGTGTAAAGTGTGTTTCTGTTATCATTGCGATGTCAACATGTATATCATTGCTTGTCGCATCTCCAATTATATATTGTAATAATATTGATATTTAAGGTGCCTGTACCTGTAGTAATGTTTTAGGATTAAAGAAGAAAAATCCTTTTGAAAATATATGCGATCATTAACAAATATTCTAAACTTAAACTATTCTAACACAAATATATATATAAAAAAAAACTGTAAACAGTATTAGTCCAATTAAAAATAAAAATTAAATAAAACAAAAATTATATTATTTTATATAAATGCATTGTTTAATAAAAATAAAGCACACCTTTCGTTTCAATTACAATGACCAACACTTAAAATTTAAATAATTAAAACCATGAAAACACAAAAATTAGTAAAGCACAACACATTCAATTTAGGTTCAGTAACCTAGGTTCAGTAAATCTTAATTTTTTGTAAGACCCAAGGTAAACAAAACGATATTTTATAAATCAAGACATTTAACGGCTACGCAGAACAAACTATGACAATATAAGTAGTTAAAATGAAAATATTTAATTTACATTTCTTTCTTTCTTGAATAGTGTAATTTTTTTAATTTTTTTTTTAGTATGCAGACCATAGTATATACATATAGCTTATATAATCATATATGCTACTTCCAAAGGAATCTTTTTGAAACTAAAAATTGAAATCAGTTCCAGGGTAATAACTCAGGAATTAGGTGTTGGACCAAAGGTCAAAAAATGTCATTACACAGCTCTGGACAATAAATAATTTTTTTTTCACCCCACGGAGGCCGTTTACAAGACCAATCAACAGTTGTTCGAGGCAATTTTAAAATTGGTCCATAAATCAAAACCGTAACCGAATAAAAACTTTTTTCATTCGGATCTTTCTTTCATCAATTAATTAAAGCTTTTTTTTCTGTTAAGACCTTTCGCGCAAAGTTACTTTTGCGCAAAAAAAAAAATGTTCGTGAGAGTTGCAATGTTTAATATTAGCATTCAACAACTGTAATCCGCAGAGTAATTTGGTCATGCTTCACGTCCTAATTCGTAATGCATAGGTTTACTCTGGAAATATGTTGACCTTACACGCTTACTACTCCGCTATGGATAAAATCCAAGCTGGACAGATAAAATTTTAAGGTTGCAATTATAAATAAATTTACTGTTGCTATTTGATACAAGTGCTTATATTAAAACAGCAAAAAAAAAAATACAAAAACAAAAAAAAACAGAGATGTTTAATTAATTTGTTAAATTTTATTTCTCGTATTTCAAATAAATTTGATATAAAGACATGAATTTCAAATATACATTTATAGCAATCCAGTATTTAACGATATGGTTTTTAGATTGAAATGAGAGAAAATCGAGATATGTAAAGTGTAATTTGAACATCAAAGTAACCACAAAAAAAAAAGATAAAAAAAATATTCCAGATGCACAAAGAATGATCAAATCATAAAGAATGATGAATAATCATTCCTATAAAGAATGATCCTAGAATGGACGGCTCCGGTTTGCGTCTACATCACATAAAAAAGTGTAGGAGTTATATAGCTATTACTATTACTATTTTTTCTTTATTTATTATTACTAAAATTGTTAATTCCTTTGACTCAAAGAGTTATTGTCTCAAAGGGTTAGAATTGACCAGTTTTAACCATTGATAGATTTATGCTGTCATTCTCCAGTTGTCAGTCCTCCTACAATTTATGGCTACAACATTATTGCCCATAGTCCCAAAGGGTTACAGTTAGCATATGTTGGTGCATTGTTACTTTTAACAAGAAACCAACTTTCTCACGGTAATAGTTAAATAATACCCAACCCCTCCTTTATCATTTCCTATATATTGAGCTCCAAAATATCCTACAGACAAGTCCAAGTTCGTAAGTCAGACATGTAACATTAGTTTAAGCCTCACAAGGCTAGTTTGTTAAAAGTTCAATAACGTTATGTCAATATAACTTTATATTTTACAATAAAATTATATTTCAAAATTCTTTACTGTTGTACGAGTTCGTTAATTCAGGTATTCAGGGATTGGGCCATCGAACACCTCGCGAGAAGCGAACAAGTAGTGACAATGTATTTACAAGCGGAATGGCCTTAACAAGACTTCTGGAGAATTGATGAAAATCCCAAAAATGTAGAAGGAAATTCTATTCTGAGGGGATACACTTGAGGGACTGGCGTTGGCCGACGACTCCGAAAGATAGTAAGTACGTAAGTACCCTTATACCAGGGGTCTCCAAACTACTGCCGGCAAAAGTTTCTTTGATTACATAGTAAAATTATAAAAACTATTTAAAAATATAAAATTCAGCAAATTACACACACACGAGGTTAATACAACATTTATTTCATGGGGTTTATCTTTTAGAAAGCTCATTTCGCAGCTTGAGTGTTATTTATAGTTCAAGAATTTTTTTTCAACACAAAAAGTAGCCCGCGCTCGAGGCCTCAATGTGGCATAAATTAGGAGACCCCTGGTTTATATAATACTTGCAACCGTCCAATCTTGGCTACAAGCATCATGGGAGTATTGGGTTTCACAATGCCTCACGGAACATGGAGATTTTCGTGCTACGCAGCTTAGGCCAGGACATAAATCCTCAATGCCCCTCAATGTAGTGTTCCGGAGACTGCTACGCATGTGGTCACGACCTGCACTGATAGGAAGGATTAAGTCCAACATTTATGAAAACCACAGGAATTCACGTCCTTACTAAAGAGGAGTTTCTTCAGTTAGGTAGTGATGAGAACTTACCATGGTTCAAGGATTTCATTCTTGGATAGAAGAGTATCGTTGGTCCAATCCACTTCAATACTGGAGCCTCAAGAAGAAGAGGACCAGCGCCAGGAAGACCGCCAGATTTCATAAACTCTAGATAAGGCTTTTACGATGAAACTGTGGAGAAGAAAGTAATGTGTATAGAATATATAATACTTGCTGAAGTGTGTCATACGTGGCATCCCACTTCAGCAAACACTCGTTTTCCCCATAAGGGAGGGGCATGATCGAAATTCATAAATATGTCTTTTAAAAGTTAAGCTTCGAAAAAAGTTAATCAGTAAATGTTTGCAATAAATCAACGATATATTTTCGACAGAAAACTTCTTATTCGCCTAAATTGTATTTTTGCCTAAAGTGTTTAATCGTTGTTTATGAAAAAATAAATAAGAGAAATAAAACCATATATATGTATCGTTAATGAAGAATAAAAACAGTTTCTAATGACAACAATAAAAATTCCTCAAACGGACACGGTACTTTACCTTGGAATTGTCTTCCACAGAAGGATGACATGGAGCCCGCATGTAAACGTGAAACGTAAGAAACTTAATAACGACTCAAAATACTTTACCTTCTTTTTTCTAAATCTTCAAAACTGAAACTGAGGCAGAAACTGAATACGCATACATACTTACTTAAACACACATGGACATACTCATCACAAATATACGGTATCGCTAAAAAGACCCATCTACAAAAACTCCAAACCTTCCAAAAAAAATTATTGTGACTCATACATACTGACCTCCGCCTCCCAACAGTTGATCAATAACTACCATTTACCAACGATTTTATATTAATGTAAACGGGCATGACAACAGATTAATATGAGCCATGCCAACAGCTGACATATCTCATGAGGAGGAGAGTAAAAAGGCGTTGGATGAGAGATCTCCTTCCTTAAACAGAATAAGTAATTGGAACAAGACAGGGAAGAGGTGGTACTGAGTCTTTCCTTCACCATGTCTAACATATATATCTTGTATTTCCAGCACATTTGCTGATTGTTATCAAAAAGTTGACAAGCGCTCATAAAAGTTTTATAACAAAAAAAAAATTGTATTCGTTATCCACAGGATACAAACATAAATATTTGATTAGCTATTTAATCTAATATGTATATATTTTATAAATACCGTCTAAAAATATAACTTCGGAAAGGAGGTCTCTCGCTTTAACAATGAAATTTATGTCATGGATAAGAGACGAGACGTGAAAAATATATTTTAGACGACCAATAAAACTAACTCATACACTATCTATGAGTGAAACAGTAGTTGTGAATCAACTTTCAATGGTTCTGAAACGAATTAAGCGATTACTTCTTTTATGAAATGAAGGGTGGTGTCTTTTCAATCTTCGATATCGATGTCAGAGATTGAAACGTGATCCTTCAATAAAGATCAGCTCGAGATTGAAAAGCTAAATCCTCAGCCATCTTCTCTCATGCCCCTTGTAGGTTAGAGTGCTATCACAGATGTTTTCAATGACACTATAATAATTAATTATATCATAAAACTAAGTAATAACAAACATTGAAAGTAATACTTATTATATAATTATTATTGAATAGAAAACCGTAACTAATATCTAAAACATAATAAATTTCTTATTTATTTAGGATTTAATATTTTCTTATTTATTTAAGAATATTTTACATTTTATGGAATGAAAGATTATTACATGTTTTTGGTTTCTGGTCAGGGGTGTATAATGTTTATTTTTTTTCTTTTGACATATATAGTAATAAAAACTAAATTTTATTTATAAGCATATATAATTTTATGATTATTTTGGTATGATGATATGAAATATGGTTCGTATGACTTTGGTTTAAATACACCTTGAGTTTGTAGTTTTTAATTTAAAAAATCGTTAATAAAATAAAATTAATTTTTATTTCGAAGGAGTTCCTCAGGGATCAGTACTCGCTCCATTGTTATACATCATATACACACTCAATATTCAAAACACTCCCTAAATTATTACAGCGCCTTTACAAAGTCGATGAAACAATCCTAACATGAAATAAAAATTCTACAGATGCCACAGAGACCTTACAATATTATCTAAATACAAAACTATACAATTAGTGCAAACTTTGGAAAAAAATCGACTTAAAGAAGAACAATCCAACAATCCCAACACATTTTGTTTTTACCCTTCGACATAAAACTCGCCCTCCTGTTTACCTCTAAAATGCCCAAATTCCTCAGACAGATAAAGTGGATTGAATCTTGCACTGACATTTGAGAGAAGAATGACATTGAGCCCACATATCAACAGAAAAATAAAAACGCTAAACCACAGATTACGATTATTTTACACTTCTTTAAATACGATCAAAATCAAACCTAAAACATAAATTGAACACTTACTTTTACCTCCTTAAGCCCAATTGGAGCTACAGTTCACAGATATACAGGACAGTCAAAAAGACCCACATACGTAAACTATTAACTTTTCAGTCAACAAAGAAACTGGGTAAGGGATCTTCTGACTTAAATGTTGATACTAAAGGAAGATATGATGAGTGCTGGACGCTCCTCTATCTCTCACCTGTCAATGCCTTACTTCTTTCATCTTTGAGATAATGTTAACGAAGCAATATTGTCACCGCAGATATAACGCATAACAAACTATACGATGCTCGTATTAAGTTGAATGGAATATATTCTAGGAATAGCTATAATATATAATGTAAATCAGTAAAAACTCACTGAGAGCCAAAATCCAATGTTATGTTATAATTGGAAAAATTCCAACCACACAGCCATATATCGCCAAAATGCAGGTAACTATAAAAAAACTTGTCAACGTTTCGGTAATTCAGGCATCATCAGGACAAAAAAGAAAATCAAACAAATAGAAGATCACACATACTCATTATGTGCTAGTTGTGTGTGCAGTATGTTGACGGTTATTCTATTTTTACCAGCATTTTGGAGACATGTGGCTGTGTGGTTGGAATTTTTTCAATTGTATTAAGATTAGGATATATATATATATATATATATATATATATATATATATATATATATATATATATATATACATATATATATTACATATATATATAATATAAAATTACATAAAATAAAATTTTTAATAAAAAATAAAAATAAAATTCTGAATAAAATTGAACAACCGTCAACATACTGCACACACAACTAGCACTTACTGAGTATGTGTGATCTTTTATTAGTTTGATTTTCTTTTTTGTCCTGATGATGCCTGAATTACCGAAACGTTGACTTTTTTTTTTTAGGATATATATATATATATATATACATGGCTATATTACAGGTGACGCCATGTTATAAATTCGTTAACTTTTAAATGCAATAGAGTTGCAATTGGAATAGAGAACAAACGGTACCAGGAATCAATCTCTGGTAATTACGAGAAATAATATATACTAGGAAACTGTAATAATTTTTAATACAACTTATATAAGTGTACTTGAAATCGGTTTCTCTGATTATGTAACTAGAAACTATCGGATAATTTTCTGCCTAAAATTTTTCATCTTCTTGAAAGGTTTAAGTTTAGCATTCTGGTACTTAATTTCTTAAGATATTTCAAGAGAATAAAAATAAAGAACTTTTAGGAAGCAATATATTGTTACCGAACCCCTCTTGTGACGTCATGACGCCTGCTGTAATCCGTGCTGCAATTTTACTCCAGTTCTACTTCTGCCTACCTCTTTGGCCAGTCGATCATAGAGGCTCGGTACAAAAAAAATATCGGTTCAGTTTTAAAAACAGATGTTATAAAAAAAAAAAACTGTTTTTGTGCTAAAAAAAAAATAAGAGTCGAGTCGCTAATGTTAAAATGAACAATTTTTAACTAGCGGGGTAACAATTGTCAAGGCCCCCGCTGTATTGTACTATTTTTGCGGGAGTTGGAACTTAAAGTTTTTTTGTTAATTGGCAAGCATAATTTTTATTTTTGTATTTTTCGTTTTTAAAACTTAACCAACTACTGCAGCACTTACTACACAAACGATCTAATATTTCAATCAATTATAAACGACTCGTATATATGACAATAATAAGACCTATTTGGACTTACGGAATTGAGCTTTGGGGCTCTACTAAACCATCGAATTCCTCTCGTATCCAATCCTTACAATCCAAAATCCTTCGTAAAATCCTCAACGCTCCTTACTTTGTCACAAAGAAAATCATCCATAAAGACCTTAGTGTTCCATATGTTTTCGATTTGGCCCAATCCAGATACCTGTCCTTCCATAAAAAACTGCAGAACCATCCGAATCCTCTCGTTTCAAACCTTGTTTCCTCCTCGATCCCCGATAACCCTCCGAGGCGTCTGAAAAGAAGATGGCCTCGGGATCTTCTAATATAGAACTTTAATTTGAGTTCTACCAATGGGTAGTTTCTCTTCATGTTGTACATGTCATGTTATCAATTTCACATTTACTTATAGTATTTTATATGTAATACAGTTGTAAATTCCATTAAAATAAAAAAAACTAAAAAAAAAAAAACTTAACCACTTTTCTTTATTCTGTAATTAATTTTTCTGCAGCTGCATTTCTCTTTTTTGTATAACTTTTTTTTTGTTAATTTTAGTACTCAAAGTTTGCATTTTTTTTCAAAATTAAAGATTTATATTTATATTGTGAATAGAGTATTTATTGAGTGAACCTACCAAGATCCCTTAAAATTTTATAAAATCATAAGATGAGAGAGTCTGTAATAAAAATTGATGTAGTCATGTAATTTCGGATAATTTTTAAAAACTTGTTCAATTCCAAAACGTTAATAGGAAGATACATATTTAAACATGAATGAAAATGATGTATTTATATCAACCGTACAACCGTATGATGTACATATTTCAACGGTTTCTGCTAAGGAACACCCTTTAGGACGTGAAGTACAGCACTTACAACTTAAATATTAAAAATTAATTACCCGGGATGTCGTGTGAGCTACTTTTTCCCTAAAACCAGGGGCCTAAATAATTTATAATGTAAACTGTTTCAAATTTAACACAAAAGTTAATGTATTCTCCAAGGGATGCTACATCCAAAGCGCTTTACTTATGCAATGGTTATTATATTAGTATGCAATTTATTTTATAAACCTTTGAAGAAGGTTTTAAAATTTAGCACAATATGTTATTTAAATAGCAATTTTTTTCTGTATATGAGGGCACCTCGTCATCTTAGCGAAATGTTTCCGTTGAAACATTAGATACGTGTAAATTGAAACGATGAGGAATGAAAGGCATTTTCAGCAAAAGAAAAACAATTCCAGGATAAAGGTATAAGATCAGAGTTCAATCCGCTGTATAATTTAAGCAATTTCAAATCCTGTTAAGCAAGTTTTGTACACTTTTTTTTTAACTTAGTAGAACTATTAATTAGTTAAAGTTTGATCCTTGCCCAATTATTCAGAAAATATATATAGTATCCAATAGTACAGTAAATTTCACGACAAATTACATCGAAGTACGAAATCGAGCGGTCAAGATCAAGCCAAAACTCACCAGGGCGACATCAATAGTTGGAGGCTGAAAAGAAGTTGGATGAGGGATCTATCAATAGTAAAATCAAGAAAATAAAATAAAAGGGATGCCGCTGAGCACTACTCTCTTCCATACCTATCTTTGCCTTCATATTCAATTCCCCGATAGCAAATTCACAAGATGTCAGTTTTTTTGCCAGAAGTGAGTGAAAATAAAAGATATATATATGTACTAACATGAAAATAAAGCTAGAAAAGAGACATAAGACGATTATGTTATTAATGAAAAAATCCAAGCTACAAAGCCACGAATCTCGAATTATTCAGATGAATAATTAACTTGCCAACATTACGCCAATTCAGCCATGATCAGGGTAGAAAAATCCAAGAACACTTATATGTAGAAGGGAAAACAAGGAAGAAAAGAAATAAAAAATTATTATTGCTCTACATACATCTAGCTTCCATAAACATAAGCAATCCAGATACAAACTGAAGGAAAGAGAAGGTTCTATTAACAATAAAATAACTATTTTCACCTTTTGCACTTATTTGTTTGCCAAGATGATGCATCGATTGGAGAAACGAAGGCAAGTTAAATATTCACCTGTATGTTCGCAGACTCGTGGCTTTTCCAGTTTGGATTTTTCCAGTAATAACATATATATATATACACATATGAGGATTAGGATAGATCAGTGGTAGGGCGCTTACTTCCTATAGTCAGGGTCCCAGGTTCGAATCCGGTTGATAGCATATAAATTATTAATTCTGCTTCATCAACCATGGATTGACCGTGATATCGGGAGACCATCCTCCCTGAGAACACCCAGCCTCTATAAAGTCGGTATCCTTAATTAGCCGCTAACTTGCCATTTTATCTCTGTAAACATTTCCACAAAACGACTTAATCGAACTTTACAAAAAAGAAATATTAAAACTATTAAATAAAAAAAGTGGTTTGCAAACTTAAGGGTTAAATAATTGGGGGAGGTGACCTGGGGGTTGAGCGTGATCTCGGTCAGCTCCTTGCACAAACGTTGACCAAGAAACAGCACACACATATATATATATATATATATATATATATATATATATATAGAACGAAGATGTATGTTTCAAGGTTAGCTTTTGTCCAATTACATATACATGTATATATATATATATATATATATATATATATATATATATATATATATATATATATATATTACGGTGACTGCAATTGGACAAAAGCTAACCTTGAAACATACATCTTCGTTCTATTTACGATTGCCAGGATTATTGTTAGGAAGGAGAGCATTCTATCCTTTGACATCCTACCCGCTTGGACCTATTGAAACATTCTTTTATATCCGAGCTTTATATTGCCCACGATCCGGTCATAAATCAAAGCTCCTCCTATTCTTGCTTTTTCAATAGCCTCCTTCTATACTTGCCCAACTTGTGGTTAGATGCCTTCGGTCCTCATGTCACACGAAATTTGTTAGTATTTTCATCTAATGAATTATGTAATATTAATTCGCTTATATAATAATATATATTATATATACTCCAGTAGGGATTTTATGTAAAATATTGTTATTTACATAATTATAAAATTATAATTAGATCAATTAAAAATACAGTTGTATATCTGAAAATGATAGAACAGAAGTTTGCATGAATAAAAATAGAATTGTAAATTATTGTAAATTGAGTAAAGTAGTTTAAATCGTGTATTGATGGTTTTCCGTTTCATTTTGGAATGTGGGTCCCATGTCATCCTTCTGTCAAAAAACTGATTGAGTACGATTACCGTCTGAGGAATTTGGTTGTTTTAAATATAAATTGAAGGGCAGGTATTTTACACATTACTTTTACTCTGTGACATGATACCTCACCTTCTATTGACAATGCTCTAATTCCTCGAACAGATAAACTAAAATATCTTGGAATGACGTTTAACAGAAGAAGTTAAAAGTTATTATTATTAAAAGTTATTATTATTAAAAGTTATAATTTACACTGCGACTATTATACTCACTTGTTTCATGACATTCGAAATTTGAACGTAGACATAATTTAATACATACACTTACATACTTAAGCCCGTATGGATCACGTTTTAGACATACGGAACAGCCAATACGACCCACATACGTAAAGTACAAACAAATAGACTAGTGTTGCCCAAATGCGAAAATTAGAGGAGTTAAACGCAAACGTATATTGGCTATACCAAGTATTAACATACAGTAACGAAGATTGTCATGTAATAGTAACTATTTTGCCTTAATTTTTATTCGAAAATTCGATTTTTTTTAATCAGCCGTGGTCTTGGTCTTGCAACAGTTATGCGGCCTTGGTCTTGGTCTTTCAAAATGCAAGAGTAAGACCGATTTTGGGCAACACTAAAAAAGATCTTCACACGCTAACAGTTAACGACCTCATAAGGACACATTACTAAAGATTTCTGGATAAATTGACCTACTAACACAATCATACAAGAAATGACCAAAATTGACATGCCCAAAAAGACGCTAAAGAGGCTCAAAAGATGCTGGATAAGAGATCTCATCGCTTAAAATGTGTAAAAAAAATTAAGATAGGATGCCGATGGGCACATGTCTCTTTCACGTTGATCAATGCTCCTACCATTATTCTTTCCAACAGCAAATTCACTGATTATCATTATTTACAGGTGTGGGTGAAGACATTTTTTTTTCTCTTTAATTATTTATCCTTACCTGTCATGGTGTTGACAATCAGCAGGTGTGTTCTGATGATGAGGATAGGCATATTAAAGGTATGAGGAAGGATAGTACCCAGCAGCACCTCTTCCTGGTCATTATTTATTTTTTTGATTAATTTTAAGTGAAGAAATTAATTTTTAAAATATAATTCTTTTAAGATTTTTTTTTTCATTTTAAAAACTTTCGAAAGTCAACCAATAACATATAATCAGCAAATATTAACATGTACCTTTTAAGTTTTAAATAATTATTAATTAATTGATTAAAACCCAATGTTTTATTATCAAAAATTATTGTAACAATAATGTTTTCTTTTAGTATTAATCATGTCATTTTTTTTTTTGCAGCCAAATATAGACATATTAATTTAGAATTAATTAGAACAAAATATTGACTGATTATCTTTAATCTAAAATTTTTAATCTCAATAATTGTTATAAATTATATTTATTATAAGAAATTAAATATTGTACAGGGGCTGGTCCTGCAAAATACCCCGCAGCACTCTACTGCTTTGCGGAACTGTATTTCCACGAAGTGAAGGCTGACTGCTCTGTTTCACTTAAAACAGAGAAGACACCTTAAAAGCCCGCGTAGGGCGAAATAATTTCTAATACAGAACATAAAAGATTTTTATTTTTGTGCAATAATCATTTCCACCCACAGAATTTTACAGTGAACCAATTAATGTCCATTTTATTCATTCAATTTAAATAAGTTGACAGGCGCAAATACATTTTTATAAAAAAAAAAAATATATTAAAAGCTTGGGTGTCATCGTTCACCATCATTGTGGGCAAACTATTTATTTTTTTTTGTGATAAATTCCAAATGGGAACTCTTTAAATTCATTCGAAAAATATAAATATTCGCTAATCTTAAGAAAAGATTCAGGCATCAATAGCTTTGATGGGTCTAATTAAATTGTTAGTCGGTCTTACATAAATGTTTTCATTCATTCACGCATTCTTTATATATATGTGTGTATGTATATCTGCACACATGATATTGCAAATAAGCAGAGTTGTTGTCTTTTAAACGAAATTATTTAAAATTTGTTCGTATTTTTTATATATATTTTTTTAAACAAGAATCAAAACACAATACTTAAAATAAACTTTTAAGAAATCAGTTAGATATAAGTTACTTATTTCCAAAGTTAACCATTCTTTTTGTAAATTGAGTTAAAAATCGATTTTAATGTAAAATTATCCAATAAATCCGAATCCTGTAGTTTTTTTTATCAAAAACAAATCTAATATTAAAAAAAAGAAAGTGGTGTGAAAATAAGTCTTTTTTTTTTTTTGCTATAGTAAAAATATTTGAGCCTGTTAACTCTGTCAGCAAACGTGCTCTATATACAAGGTATAAGAACATGGGGAATGAATGTACACAGCAGGATTTCCTCCCTGATTTTTTTTAATTACTTAGGTTGTTTAAGGGAACAGATCTCTCATCCAACTCCTTCTTAGCCTCCTCCTCATGTTCTGGGGTACGTCAGCTGTGGCCATGTCTCTTATTAAACTGTTGTGATGTCTGTTTAAATTAATATAAAATCTTTAGTAAAGGGTCGTTATATGTTAGTAAACTGTTGGCAGGTGGGATGTCAGTATATAAAGTTTTGTTAGTCACGTATCATGGTGCTTTTGTTATAAGTCGCAATAATTTTGATTAGAAAGTTTGAAGTTTAATTTAAAATGAGTTAAATTCTTATACCGATTTTTTTTTCAAGAAATGAAAAAAGTAATGCCAGCATCTCTTTATCTCTGTTTGGTAAAAATTAGAATTAAAAGAATAAGAATCAATTATTTTCTGCTCTCATTATTTAGTTAGCACATGATTGTTAATAATGGTAATTAAGAGGTGCGGAGTGAAAATAAAAATGAAAAAAGAAAATTTGTTTATAGTATATAATATATTTATAAATAAAGTTTTCATAAAAAAAAAATCACCAAATGATTTTTGGATTAAATTGATAATTAAAAATAAATTAATTTAATTCCAATATTTTTTTCCAATTCGATTGTAAAAATAAAGTTAATTTTTATAGTACAATTATGATAACTTTCCTATTCGAATTAAAAACTAATTTCTCTCTACAACCCGAACCCTCTAACCTTTTTTTTCTTAAAAAATGGCGATTTAGGTATGATGTTTTTCAAAGGATTACCCAATCAAGTGTTTTTTTTTATTACTGTTGAACTAAGCCAAACGTCCCAGTATTTTTGTATGTCATCTTGAATTAATTTAAAGAGAAAACGCATAATTTTTGAGAATTTTCGAAGATAAAAATTCATAGGTTACAATATATGAAAACATTCACGACGTTTTTGGCGAATGTTAATAATTTGACTCTGTGCCGCGGACTATAGTCAATACAATAAAGTGAGAATTTTTTTTTTTTTTATTTATGTTTATTTTTTTTTTTTTTAAAGTTGAATCTTCTTTTGATTCAGGAATCAGTTAAAATCTTAAGCTTTGTAACATGTCCTTTTTTAAATCTCGTTTAAGTGAAGTGCAACAGGGGAATATACTACTGAAATTAAAATTACAGTGAAAATTTTGTTCATAACCATAATGTACGAAATTACTGTTGCGTAACTTGTACAATACTACAAAGGAATTATGGGATACTTCTAATTATAAACCGGTTTGCACATTTCATTGGTCAAACGCAACTTACAAATAAAATACATGTTTCACGATTCACTAATCGTTTTGAAGTGATTAATTTCACTCTCCTCTGTTAACCGACTGTACAGCCGTATTTAGACAATGGTTCGAGAGTATAAACTGTATATAGTGTGATCTATATACAATAATAATTATTCTTATACTATGTATATATATATATTAGTTGGATAGTCACGTACTGGACTGCTTTAAGCTTCGTACCATTACGCTACGACTCTGTTAAAAAAATTATGGAAAGCTTTAGACAATTAAACTGACACTATTTCCTGTAAATATTGTTAGCAGTCAATATAAATAAAGCACTAAGAAAAACTGATTTATATTTCTCGGCAACAATAGAAAGAAAAGAAATGACTATTGAAAGCAAGATAATTTATTGAGATATTGGGTTAAAAATAAATTGAGCATGTTGAAATGGATTTAAGGGAATATTGTTTAAGTTGCTATATGTTGCCTTATCCATCGGAAGTTGTGAAGGAAGTCGATAATTACTAGCCTAACAAGAGAAAGAATAGAACATCATTTACGCTAAAGTAATGCTTCTTTAAATAATTCATAAAATATTTTCTTCATAAAAAAAAAAAAATACAAAATAAAACTTTGTGAATACAAAGCCGCCAATCTGAAAGATTTCTCTATAGTTTTTTGTTTGTTTTTTTAATGATGAGAATAATATAGGATAAATTGGTGAATGGGAAGACTCCATTAAATAACTGAATCAAATTAGATTTATAATTTAAGGTGTTTTTTTTTCTCTCATAAATTTGGAATCTATAATATATTAAACAAAGGAACGATCGTTCATTTTTTTTTTTAACACCCAATAAGAAATAAATTCGATACTTAAATATTTAATCGTTTGGATGATTGCTTTAGAACGCTGGTAAGTTATTGGGTTTGTGGATTGGAACTAAATGGTTATAGTCTGTGGTACAGGCCCCTTTTTATCAAATTATTAATATCTGAATAAAACTTAGAAAATATCTTCATCTCATCTTTTTTATTTACGAAAATTATCGGAATTGGGGCTTTTCAATCTGGAGATCGGCAAACTTTTCCTATTTAATTAAGTACTAAACACTCATCAACACCCATTTGCTTTCCAGTTCTATCGTAAAATAATTTGATCACAAAACCAAGAAGAAATGTAGCCTACAAAAAGATCGGGCCGTTTTAATTTCAAAATAACGAGGTTACATAGACCAAACGGCCCAATATGATTGTAGGCCATCTTTTTTTCGATTTTGTGATAAAATTATCTAACGATTGAAGAGGAAAGTAAATAGGTATTTATGAGATTTTAGAACCTTGTTGAATTAATTAATTTATTTATTTGGAAAACATTTAAGAATTTTCGTAGATAACAAGTTTTTAGTTTACGATAAGATGAAGTCATTAACAAAGCAGATGTTAATAATTTGATTAAAAAGGGTCGGCACCACGGACTAATGGAATGTGACGCAATTTCACCTGTTTGTTTTAAGTGTGAAATTTTAAAAGCGCACTTAGACTTTAGACCCGATCAAAATATAAACGTAATCAAAATATTTTTTATAAATATAAAAGCATAAGAATTATAAAAGTTAACAGTGACAGTTTAATATGTGGGTTGCCTAAGAGAATATTTAGTACACCTTCACCAGGTTAAACTGAGAGGGTGCAAACTCTCCTCTGACAGTTAATTGGGTAGGTTTATCTTGCTAACCATCGATGACACCGGAGCTTATCGTGGACCAAAGCAATTCCCTTCCAAAGGGCTATCACAAGTTTTATTTTTATCACCATGGTAATTATATTCTTTATTCAAGAAAAACTCTATTCCCAAACATGATATTAAAGAAAAAATATAAATAAAAATATCGTTCAGACAAGTAAAGTAGGGTGACTCTAAAAATAAAATAATAAAAATCAAAGAGAACTATTGATTACGAAACGCGAATGACGAAGAAAGGATTGAACGATAGATTTTTTTAAGTGAAAACCTCTTTATGCGCGTTTATCACTTTTTGTGGAGAGCGAATTAGATGGACCCGTCAGATTTCATTCGGTGCAAGCATGCAAGCGTTACATAAAGTCGTCTGATAGCAATTTTTTTACATATGAATTAAAATATCTCAGAAACTAAAATCTAAAAAAAAATAAAAAAATAATAATCGGGTCTGCATACTGTAAGCGAGGAAATTGTTCACCTGTCTTTGTAATATTATTTAAAATTTTATCTTAACGCCACATCTTATTTGGGAGACAAAAAGGAAAAAAAAAGTGTCGAAAACAAATGATAACGAGTTTTGTTGAACACATGGATTAAAATATTTCAGATACAAAAAATCGAACCGAGAGAAATATTAAGCGTTTCATCTTCTTTGTAATGTTCTATTATTCAAAATTTTATCTTAATCCAACACTGTGTTAGAGAATAGGAGAGGGAAAAAAAGTATCCAAAACCAAATGATAATGAGTTCATGCTAAAATATAGTACAAATGCT
Source organism: Nezara viridula (assembly GCA_928085145.1). Classification (NCBI taxonomy): domain Eukaryota; kingdom Metazoa; phylum Arthropoda; class Insecta; order Hemiptera; family Pentatomidae; genus Nezara; species Nezara viridula. The sequence goes on from OV725082.1 coordinate 73,954,821, forward strand.
AATATTATTACAATATTGAAATTTAGTACGTACACTTATATACATAGGCACATTTGGACCTACACTTCACAGATATAGGGGACAGCCAAATTTACTCACGTACGTAAACTATAGACTTTTCAATCAAAACTTCCCGGACTATCACTAAGGCTCCCTGGTAAGTCAGAAACATTATTTTACATTAAGACCTACAGATGCCATGAGTTAAGGACCACAAAGGAATCCATTATAAAATATTTCACAATAACTTACACGGACATACAAACTCAAATCATTACTCAACCAAATGCTTGATAACATCCGCAGGAGGCTCAAAAGAAGCTGGATGAGGGATCTCCTCCACAGGAAATAACACTCCTCTCCCGCACGCCTACCACCGACTTATTCCAATTTCTACTTCTCGACATGATACTCATTGGCTGCATCGCAAAAATGTTAAATATTATAGTGGAAAGTCCCAAAGTTGCCCTATAACAAGGAAATGTCGACCATGAATTCTTAATACGTTAGCGACAAATTATTCATACAGAAGACTGACACACCTCCACCTCATAACAAAAGATCTTATCCCCAGATTTCAAAAATGTGTCCAATCGTTAACCCTAAAACATGTTTTGGAAAAGTGGCCTTTTTACACCGCAAGGTTAAAAGATCTCGGAATACCCTAGAATATATCAGCATCCCTGGGAAATCAAGAAGAAATAGTTACGAAAGTTATCAAGTTTCTAGATAATGAAAGACTTAAACAACATATATGACAAGATTATAAATTATGATCCTTTGCAGATTTATTATTATTTTTTATTTTATTTTTTTATTTTAAAAGTTCACTTGATTATTAATTTCAATTAATTTATTGATTTTATTGCTATTTTTTAAAAGTTTATCTATTTATCTATTCTATCTAATTATCTACAAGTGTCTATTGTTATTTTTATTGTATTCTATCAATCCTTTTATTCATTTATTTTTATCCTTTTTTTTATTCTTATTTTTTGAAACAACCATCCAAATAGTATAAAAGTAGTGTTATTTAGTTGATCGGGCGCTGATCACCTGGATGTTTTGCGCCTAGACATCGAAACAAACAAACGAACAAGTCTGCACCTTATGTCTATTAAATAGGATTATTTTCATGAAAATAAAAAGGGATGATAATAAATTTATAGATATTTTAATACGATAAGAATAAACAATGTCCCGAAAGAGTAAACGGAGCATTCACAACAGCTAATATTTGCTCTCGTTTTAATATTTGAAGAAAATGCTATGAATCAGCAAGACAAACAGTCGCTACTGCCTCAACAAAACAAAGCAGAGCTAACCGTGTGAAGAATGGCCGGCCCACAGTTCCCTGATGGGAAAAGTTTGCCGGGAGTCCCCCAGGGAGTAATTCTATGGGCTATAATAACGGCATAATGTCTATTACCACTGTCTTTTCCATTGGCTAACGTGGTATGAATATTTTTACTGTGAGTTGGCAAGAGTGTTTCTGACTTTCTCCATCAAAATCATTGGATATAATTTTTATGTTCCATTTAATATTAATAGACATAATCAGAGCCTATATACAATAAAAACTTGTCACGTGTCACATAAGATATTATAAAAACTGTAAAATATGCAGCAATAAAAGGTAACATATAACCCTAAAATCTCTAAATATACCATATCCAAAATAACATTTTGTATTAGTCATACTTTTTAACCGGCCCCTTTTCAAAGGAGGTATGTTATACATAAACTAATGGGGCATCAAAGAGAAGATTAGATAAGTTTCATTAAAATAATCTCGTTTTCGACACTTCAGTCAATAAGGGTACAGATTATTCAACCGCCATTTTAAAACGAAAGGATGGATGGTAATGTCGAGTTTGGAGGATCATCCTCAGGTTGCTTCCAGATCCAATATTTTCGGAGAAAAGCCACGGACGTCAATCGGACAACTTTTTTTTTTTTTTTTTTGTTTTTTTTTCGATTTTACGTATCGTGAAACGTTAAATTTCAAATTTTGATGAGGGATCTTTTTTTTCTCGGTCGATTGAATTGAAAATAATAATACAAAATTTAAATACATTAATGACCCAACAAAGATCCGGATGAAGGGCTGAAAACCAATTTTAAATAAAATATCTACACAAGAAATATTTTAAAAATATTATAATTAAACATTGATTGAGAAGTGAACAAAATAAATAAAAGGCAAACTGATAGGTAAGCGACGTGTTTTTTTTTTTTTAATATTCTTTTACTAAAAAAGGGTTGACTCACTAATGGATTCACTAACAACTTGTAATAGATGCGAATATAAAAAACTACTTTTACATGAGTTCTAAAAAATGTTTATATTTGATACTTCAAAGATCGATTTTATATTATACTAGAAGACTATCATGGAACCCACATACCAGACCCACAAGGCCCGACTCGGAGCTCCCTCGGCTGATTGTAAATAAGTATGAATGTGTTTTTATTTTTTTATTTAATGTTGTATCATGTTTGATTTCTTCTGTTACTCCAAGTTTATTTTATTTTATTTTGTTATTATGTTGTTTTCTTTTATTGTATATATGCTATGTTTGTGTTTCATCCACCCTAAATACTCAATACCCTTAATTGAGGTAAATGTATTTTTTTCTCAATAAACTATTATAAATAAAAAATATTATAGTATTGAGGAAAACAATACATCTGCTTTTGGTATTTAAAATAATAAGAAAATCCAAATATTGTATGCATATATTTGGAATGCAAAAGGTGTCCATCGGCACAATTTAGCCTACATAATATGCTACTTAGGTTGTATTGGATTCGATATATCAAACTCATTTCACTATATATTCATTTCACGTAAAATCTTTTCTTGATTTTGAAAATAGCAGTGGTAAATCGGATGTTCGAACGCTTTTCCATTGTGCTTGACAGAACGTTTAGCTTTGCCATCAAGTGTCCAATTTTCCTAATGCGCCATGTCCTCCCAACTTCTAACTTAAACCAATCGAACGCTCCCCTCCACCACTATATCGTCTTAGGGAAGTCCATTACCCTACCCGAAGCTATTGGATTATCTGTTGTGATTCATCGATATGTAATGCTCACGATTATCGAGAAATACTTTGTCGTAGGCAATTCAAATCCAAATTCCAAAAGAATAATATTTATTGTTTAAAAATATATTACTACTCAAAACCATGTGGACATAGGCTCGCAAATTTACAGTTCTGCCAAAAAGACGCACATACAAAAATTACAGACATTTCTATCCAAAATTTTACGACTTATAACCGGAGCTCCTTGGTACGTAAACAACAAAACTTAACATAACGACTTACGACAACCAACTATCGACCAACATATACGCGATCTTTACTCCCGCTTTTCATCTTAAACTACACGGACATCACAACGGACTTAACAACGACATGGCAACCGCTGACATGCCCATCAGGAGACTACTAAAGAGGAGCTGGATGAGAGATCTCCTTTCCTGAATTAAGGAAATAAATCAAGACCAGGAAGAAGTGCTGCTGGGTACTATTTTTTTCCTCATGCCTAAAATGTCAATATTCTTATTAGTTACAGCACATCTGCTTATTGTCAAGCTTATGACAGGTGTGGATGGAAATATGAAGACAAAAAAAAAAAATTAAAAATATAATATTGTTACAGAAAGAAATAACACAACTTTCTCTATTGTTACAGAAACTAAATAGAACAACAATATAATTATTGTTTTATAATCCAAGAAAGTGCATCCATCTTCGTTTTAATATATGTGAATATATAGTCTGCTATAAAAACCTTGAATTTCATTCTGAAAAAAATAATTGTTAATTTTGAACATTTTTTTTTCAATTATTTTTTGTTAATTTCTCATTTATTTTTACTTTTCTTTTTTGAATGATTCCTCCAAACCATCTTCCTCTTAAATTATTCTCTAAAGTCAACCATCAATCCGCAAAAAATATTAACAGTATGAAGAGAAAAATATTTAAACTGAGATAAACATTTTTTTTTTTTTAAACTAAATATCCTTATTTACTTAAACTAAAATAGAATGCAAAATACTTCATTTTAATCGTTGTAAAAATTAAGAAAATTTAACCATCAGTTTTGAACTCTTAAAATATTATTTTATATATCGTTACGTGTCCACATACAATTATTTACTAAAACCTATATGAACTTACGCATCACAGATATTTGGAACAGCTAAAAAGACTAACATAAGCAAACTTCAAATCTTTCAAGCAGAAACATTCAGGACAATTACAAAACTTGGTATGTTATCAACATAACCTTACATACTGACCCCCATATGCCGACTGTTAACGAACACGTAGGAACTTATTACAATCGATTCAACGACAACTTACTACATTTCATAAATGGAATGACCACTACGGATATATCAGATAACCTCTGAAGGGGACTGAAGAGGAGCTGGATGAGGGACCTCCTCGCCTAATGTAGATATCAAGCCGAGTGAGGTGCCGCTGGGCACTGCTCCTCCTCATGCCTTTCATGACATTATATTTTTCAATCGATCACACATTCACTGGTTGTCATTACCATTATTACAGGTGTAAATAAAAAAAAAAGTTAAAGATAAAAAAAATATCGTTACTTATTTAATTATCTATTATTTATAAACATACAAATGTTTTTTTTAGTCTTAGAATAGCGATAAAATTAGAGTATCTGTTTCTAATTTTATTTATAGAGTAAACGAAATAAAGCTATCCTGAGGTAAATTGAACCTTTGAACAAAATGTTTACTTGAATAAAGTTGCAATCAGCCCTAAACATATCAGCTACTACAAACAACTTTCCCACCAGCACAAGTCAAATACACAGCTTTTCATCCTTGCTCAAGTTTGGGAAACACAATCAAAGGAATTTCGATGGAAAGGAATATATTTGTCTGAATGGAATGGGAAAAAAACAATTTTCTTCTTTGTACAGTTATTTTCCTTTATGAATATTTATTTATTCCGAAAATACATTTTTTCCTCCAACATTGAGTGCTAAAATGTTAGAGTTTCTAAATAAAAAAATGAATAAATATCATACTGAAAACTATTACATAATACAGAGCATAATTAAATAACAATATTATAATATTAAAGTTTAATTTATTTGTATTTTTTTTTAGGTGGGTACAATTATTGACGCCATATTGAGTTATTTTTGTATAATGTTTTTCTCCTTTAAATAAGGTATGTGACTTTATTATTATTAATATAATTTTAAGTAATAATGTCTTTCAGCTTTCGATGTTCTCTCGTTACAGTTTTTATTTTTTTATTTCAAAACATAAAACCATAACCATTTCGGAAAATACTCTCTTTGGAGCTTATAATGGTCAAATGATTTAAGAACTTATCTCGATTGATTTTTATAAATAAACGAACTGTAACAAATTTTTTTTCCGTTTTCCTTTAATGTATCTAGAAACATTATCAAGAAATTTAGCTTTATTTAAGATGGTTTGTTTTAAACAGGGGGTTGCATTTTAAATAGGAGACTCTTACATACCGACACGAAAAATTCGATGGACTTTTTTTTTAAGTGAAAACTTCTTTAGGCGCATTTTGCACTTTTTTGTGGAGAGTTAATTAGATTTAGCCGTCAGATTGCCGATGTGTAACGCTCGGGTATGTCAGTCAGCTGGAGTGGCCTAATTGAAGTGTTTTTGCATATGGATTAGAATATCTCAAAAACTAATAATCGGGCTTGCATATTCTGAGCAAGAGAAATGTTTATCATATCACTCTCTTTGTAATAAGCTATTATTTAAAATTTTATTTTAATGCGACGTCGTGTTAAAGAACCAAAAAAGGGAAAAATAGCGTCGAAAACCAAATGATAACGAGTTTTATTGAAATATGAATTAAAATATCTCAGAAACTGAAAATTGAGCCTGTGTACTTTAAGCGAGGGAATTGTTCAGCATTTCATCCTCTTTGTAATAGGCTAAACAGTATAAATATATATGTAGTGGGCTAAAATTCAAAATAGTATCATAGCGCGAGGTCGCGATTGAGAGGCGAAAAAGAAAGAATAGTGTCGAATGCCAAATGACGAGTTTTATGGAAGATATGGATTAAAATGGTCTTTTATTTTTATTTTTTTTATTCTGATAATTTTTTATAATTTGTTAACAAATTTAATTTATTTTTTTAACTGGCATTATAAATGTCTACATATATTCTGAATTGTAAAATGTTATATGTACTACATGTAGAGTGGATAGTTACAATAGGCATGGAGCATGTAATACTTATTTAATAAACCCTCTTTCTTTGGATTACAAAAAATGAAAATATTAATATATATATATATATATATATATATATATATATATATATATATATATATATAATAATCATAATATTGTAAAGTTTTTTTTATTTGTTTTTTTTAAATATCTCATTAAACATACTTATTAAAATATCTCAGAAACTAAAAATCGGACCTGCATCCTGTAAGAGAGGGAAATTTTCAGCATTTCATCCTATTTATAATGAGCTATTATTTATAATTTTATATTATTAACCTCGCCTTGTTGGTATTTTCATTTCTATCGTGTGGTCTAAAACACATATCTTAGTTTTTTCTTATATATATAGAAGAAAGTAAAAGTTTGAGTTCTGTACATAAAAATCTTTCATCAGATATCAAAAAACAAACAAACAACCTAAGTCTCCTTTCTGAAGAAAAATATCAGGCAAATCTTTCTCTGTCACGAAAGGACTACGCTCCATATGTCACAGGACAACGTCTTGGTTGTAGCCACTTCCTCATCCTTCTTCTTCTAATCTAATCTAATTGCGAAAGATAATGACTAAGGCTAGTTTCCATTAGGATGCTAAGGCGTAATTGATTTAAATTATTTAAATACTCATGATATATAGTAAGCTCGATCATAACTCAAATAAAAAAAAAATATAGATCATAACTCATGGTTCACAAATGTTTTTACATATATGGTTCTCAGGTGCTCCTAATGGAAACATAAATTATCAACCATCGATAATAATAAACACATTCCATTGAAGAGAAGCTTGGATTTTAAAAGTTAACATAACATTTTATAAATACTATCAAAATTATTATAAATAAAAAATACAAATTTTTTTATCAAAAATGGTACAGTTTAAATTTTCATCTTCGGATATACAAAACTGAATCATGCGAATCGTATTCGAGAAAATTTTCTAAAGTTGATTTATTATAAGGTAATGTGGAGTGTGTTTTCGACGTGTGTTACATGCATGTTTTATTTGTTAAATCCAAACCCTGAACTGTTCTGAGTTGGTCTCTACCGAATGGTACCTTGTACAGACACCTTTTTATTAAATTACTAACATCTACATAAATCATCGTGATTGCATTATTGTTATCCTAAAATTAAAAAAAAAAAATACCTTCGAAAATTATCAGAAATCAGGGCGTTTTCCGGTGTAATTAAATAGGTAAATAAATATTCAGTTTCTTTCCACTTGAATCAGAAGATAATTTTATGGCAAAATCGAAAAATAAAAGGTGACCTGCAAAAATATTAGGTCGTTTGGTTTATATAACCTCGTCATTTCGACATGTTGTTTGTGGAGGTCAAGCAAAACAGTCTAATATTATTGTGGCAAGCTTTATTCTCGATGTTGTGATCAATTTATTTTACGATTCAAGTGGAATGCAAACCGGTGATCATCATTATATAGTACCGATTTAACTAGACAAAGTTTGCCGGTATACAGATTAAAATAGCTCCAATTCCGAGAATTTCCGTAAATACAAAAGTTTTAATAATGGAACCACATATTTGATCATAGTTCCACATTATTTATTTTTTACATCAACGTTTAGCCGATAAGACACTTTAAAAAGAAGAGACCTTTAACAAATAAAACAACCATCACAGCCAAATTATGTTTGCTAATTAATTATTTTTATATAAAACTTTATTTTACATACCTACTTTAATTAAAAATCATTATGGGCTGAATTTCCCTTGTTAACTTCATTTAATTAGTCAAACACTGAAAGCTTCCTCTATAAGGTTATGTTAATTTAAAACCTCATTACATTGTCAACAATCCCGAAATTAAAATCATATTATTAAAACTATCTATATGTATCGAAAAATAAAAAGTGACCTACAAAAATATTATGTCGTTTGGTTTATACAACATCGTCTTTACGACATGTTGTTTGTGGAGGTCACGCAAAACAGTCAAATATTATTGTAGGCCATCTTTATTTTCGATTTTGTGCTAAATTTATTTTTCGATTCAAGTGGAATGCAAACGGGTGTTCATCATTTTTAGCACCCATTGAACTAGATAACTAACTTAGATGTCAAACTAGTTCATAAATATTATATTAAAATAAATACAATCACACCCCGATTATTAATTCATCCTTTAAAAAAAAAAAAAAAAAAAAGTGATTTTTATTTTTGTCATTCAATTTTATATTTGATATTACAGTAAATGTAATAATAGAAAATAAAAACACTTGTTGAGAAACTACCCGCTGGTAGCACTCTTTTTTTATATTTAAAATTTAGAATAAATTATTCTGAAATTATACCTAAGCAGGTAAACAACTCATTATTTTTGCATTCCCATACATTTACAAATTAATTTTGCGTATTATTATTTCTTAAGTGGAAACGGGTGTTCATGAATTTTAGTACCTATTAAACTAGAACAAAGTTTGACGCTTTCCAGATTAAAAACACCCAAAATCCGAGAATTTCTGTAAATAAAAAAACTTATAGTTTACGATGAAATCAAGCTATTCACGATGTTCTAGGCGAATAATAATAATTTGATAAAAAAAAAGTTTCTATATCACGGACTAGAGAGTTCCTTAAAAGTTAAATAATGGACTAGTTATAAGAATATCAGTTCTAACCTGTTGATTACAGTTGTAAATATCATGAATAAAAAAAAAAATAAAAAAAAAACCTGTTGTTTAAGCTGAACCATTCAACTTATGACGCACAGCTGAATTGGATTTTATCGAATACTAAGCCTTTTATTCTTTTTGAATTTATTTTTAGGAAATTTTAAGAATCTGGTCTTCAAAATACTTTATTTTTAATTTAAACTCCAACGGCATGTAGCAGAAGTAAGTTTTCCTGCTGTTCTACACCGGCTCTATAGGCCTCATCGAAAACAATACAGATAGCTGTGTGTAATTACTTAACTGAAGAAACATTTTATTCTAAAACAAGCTAATTACTTATTATGAACAAAATAATTTTACCATGTAATAATCATGGATGTTGAATAAACTTTCTTCGTGATAACACAATGCTTCCACGAATGAAAATGTTAACCAAATATCGCTTTTACTTTAAACTTATTATAGGTATACGCCTGACGGGAGAGCTCTCCCACATTTTTACTTGAGCTCTACTACATTTTTCCCCATATATTATTTATTAATTACAATACTATTGGCAATAATAATATCTTTCTCTGAATGTTTTACAATAAATAAATTTGAAAATTTAAACAATATTTTAAGTAACAGCAAATCATCTCCTCTTCTAGAGTAACCGAATATGAGGTTCATGTATTTCTAAATTATACAGATTATATTTTATATACAAATATTTTTATTAATTTTAGATTTAGTGAATACATCAGCAAGTAAAGAAAATTATATAAACAGAAGTATACAATAAAAATATTTAAAATTAATAGAGATAGACCGAGAGAAAAACAAATCAAAAGCAAAACAATAAAATCTGGTGTGTCCACTCACAGGACTTTCCTACCCATTTCAGAAAAGCTTTTATATCTTTAAATATATTAATCATGAAACAAAAAAAAATTGAATACGTTTATTTTCCTAGAAATTTATCAAAGATAGGATTTGAGTATGATATTTGATGAACTAAAGCAATGTAAGCTAGCTCGTGGAAGATCAGGGTAACAAATTTAATACCCACAAATATTGCTAATTAAAACTTTTTTACCCATATTGTCAATCAATAATTTCTGTTAAAAGTCGAAATGAAAGTGAAACTTGTGCGATGAGTGCAACATATTTTCTTATTTTCACTTACTTTTCTATTTCCTCTCTTATTCACCCCATTCAGACACCAGAATATGAACCCGTAATCTTACTCAAGGGGCTCTGAAACGTATAGATCCGTCGAAAACCGAATGTCGAAAATTTGACCCGACCACAATACTTTCCTTACCTATCCTATTATATATAGAAAAGTAATAAATTAATTAAAACGTGTGTAGAAGACAGTATCATTGCTAATACTGGTTCGATTCCGATGATTTTTTTGTAGATAATTTAATTACCTTTCAAAAGTGTTTATATAAATTTTACTTATAGAGTTTATAGTAGAATATATATATACTTAGTGAGTTAGGTCTCAAAACATTTATTCTTTTCTTTATAATTTTTTTTCCTGAATTTTTCCAAGAATTTATTACATGTGAAAAAAATAAAGGACATTACATAGAAAATTATTGGAAAGTTTCGTCAAAATCGTTTGAGCCGTTTTAGCGCTACAATCTAGAGAAAAATATGTTTTCACTTATTGCGCAGCCGCTATTGCGCAGGGAGTACCCGATTTGTGTCACAGACATCAGTAGTCAAAACCCTAAAAAATAAAAAAATTAACAACAAAATAGGTCCACTAGTTCCCGAGGTAACCTTGGCACAGACAAGCAGACCAATGGTTGAAAAAGTGAGGCTCTGAAACGTATAGATCCGCCGAAAACCGCAGGTCGGAAATTTGAACCGATCACAATACTTTCCTTGCCTCGTATAGGTAGGAGAGTAAAAAAATGTAGCTAGCAAAAGAGACATTAATACGAAAATAATAAGAAAAAAGATTATATGGTTAGATAATTAAATTGAAAATAAGCTATAGTAAAATAAATTAACCACAAGAAACAAAAGATCGTGGAAATAAAATTTAGGAATTTCTTTGTATTCATCTGCTAATTCTAAATACGTTTTTTTTTATTTCAGCTGGCTACCAATTTCATTTCTTTTTTCAGCAGTTTAGTGTTGTAAGTCCATAGCACATATATGAAAGGGATAAAATTTCATACCCTAACATTTCTGTGCCATAATAATTTATAGATATTATTTTTACCAATTGCGTTTCAGGAAAATAATATATGCGAATCGTCATTTAATTAACGCCCCACTGTTCCTAATTTCAATCAAACGTCGCGGGTCATGTAAAGTCCCCGGAGAGGGTAAAATTTTATTTTCCAATCGTCCCTCAATTTCCCCGCGATCCGTTGAATTCGGACTCCGTTGAAAGCGCCCCCATTCTAAAAGTCCCCTTTCATTAATAATCTGTTTGAGTTTTTCATCAATGGAAATCATCGTTCATTCATTAGAGCGGGGATCCGAACGAATTGAATACCGCCCACAAGGAATATTACATTTTCTCTCCGAATTCCCTTTACATTAGTACATTAAGGAGAGTGGCGCTTCGGCCCTCAAAAGGAATCAAGGGAATCGTAATAAGTGCTAAGTTGAGGGGGGGGCGGGTAATGAGCTGAAATTTTAGAGGAATTATCTTTGAAATTCATTGTTCCGGATAGAGAATTTGCAAAAGGCCTTTTAATAGTACGCCTACTTAATTTTCGATAATAATTAATAATATCCATTGATCATAAGAGTCACAAACATAATCAAAAAATGAACTAATTGTTTGTAATATTAATATTTATTAATTTCTTGATATGTTAACATTTTTATAAAGTTTTGTAATAAAATTCCGGTTCGGGTTATGTTTTGTTTTGTCAATCATACATAAGTCATCTAATAACTGTTGATTATAATAAATTCACTAAATTATAAATGAATGACGGTACCATAGTTCCAACAACGCCAAGAACTCGCTTAGAAATGTTCACCATTTCATTCATATTGAATTACCAAAAGCATCTTGAAATCAGATATTTACGACCTAGAGTAGGTAGCGAAATTTCCGACAGATATAAATCATTCAGGAAAAAAGAGTTTTAATAAATAAGCATGTCATAAATAAATGAACAACACCATTGTGTTACCCTAACCTGTTTCCTCAAAATTATATAATGTTCAATAGTAAATTTTCTAAAGACGAAGTGAAGAAGAAAAACATTTCACATCGTATTTAAGGGCGCGAAAACATATATTCATGACTTTTTATAACTTGATTCTCTATAATAGATTTAAATTTGAGAAAAAAATAGAGCATAAATTAATATAGGAGGAATGAGATGGTCCGGGGTTGCGGTAATAAAAAGGCTAAATAGTGGTAAAACTATTTTATTGAAAGCCAACGTTTCGACCCGACTTTGCAGGTCTTCTAGAACTTAAGTCCCCCTATACCTGCAATCCTTTACTTAGTTAACACATGTTAACTCCCCCTATACCTGCAATCCTTTACTTATTTAACACATGTTAACTCCCCCTATACCTGCAATCCTTACCGCTGCCTTTCCAGTTCTAAGTGAAACTCCTAGAGGAACACACCTGTAAGTCTCTAATCTTATTTTTTCTCCTGTAGATTTTGTAGAATTATACTCACATTTTCATTTGTTATATATTACACTACAACAATTGTTAGCATCTATTTACTTTATTTTAAGATCTTGTTACTCAGCTTACTTAGTCCATGTTGTATTGTACTTACTGTTTATAATTCTAATAAGCTTATTCACATTGTTTGTAAATTATGTCTAAATATTATGTAATTTCCACAATTCTCTATCTTTTTGTATCTTGTCCGTTCTAGCCCTGATGAAGACCTGCAAAGTCGGGTCGAAACTTTGGCTTTCAATAAAATAGTTTTACCACTATTTAGCCTTTTTATGCCCGCAACTCCGGACCATCTCATTCCTTTATAATGCAACGGTCAACCATTAAATATTCAACATAAATTAATATGCTCGAACTCAGTGGTAAATTGAATATTGTATTTGCTTGCACCAGATATATTTTTTTATGCGCTTTATATTTTAAAAAGTCGTTTTATTTAATTAACAAGCTTATTGTTAAATTAAAAAAAATAAAATATATATATTTTTGGTGAGGGATTTCTATATGATAAAAGTATTAAAACAAGGAACAAAAATCAAATCAATTTTATAGTTTTTTTTTTTCCAATGCGTAATTATGGAAGACCAATTAAGAGCAATGCGATGTAATGAAAGCTTATTTTGATTTCATTGAAACTCAATGAGCTTCGTGATGCTTTGGATTTAGCTATTTTACATTTGATAGATCCGAGTTTTATTTTATTTAATTGGATTTTCTCCCTTTAATCTGTTTAAATGAATTTCTCTCGTAAATTTGCTGTTTTTAATTTTAATTTTTTAATAACTGAACGAATTCCATTATTCACAAGATAATCGTATAAACTGAGCGCTCGAAAAAATTATTCAAATGTTTTCCCGTCAAATAAAATTCTATGCTTCAATCTCACTTGTATAATTAAAAATACCCGAAATGAAAAATAAATAAACACAGCGGCCTCCTTTATCATTGGCACTCTTTGTGAAGAAAAATGAAATCTTTAAAAAAATTCGAGGATTTTAATTATTTAAAACAATTGAATAAATAATTAATTAAGGTTGGATAATGCCTAGGATGTTATAACAACTTGATGGTGACGAATAACGAAGGAATTTAATAGATTAGGCGAGCGGGAAAAACATATGATAATTAATTGTTTTAAATATGTTGTAGCGTCTAGAATTTTTACTTTCATTGCTTCGATGAATGATGCTTCCACTATCTAAATATTTTAATAGTGGAATTATTTTTTTAATCGGGTTCTGATGACCCTACTGTTTTGCTCCTAAAATATCAAAACAAGCAAGCAACCAACTTATACAATGAAAAGACTTATTTTTACCCAAGGTAGGGTGGTAGGTAAAAGTTATGTGATGTGCATACCGCACAAAATTGATTTTTTTTTTATTCGTCGCTGAATATTACGTTATAGAAAAAGAAACCCGTTTTATTTCTGATTCATAATTGCAAAGATAATTAGCGTTAAAGGTAAGTCGTGGGAACAATTTCACGAAAGAAATTTTTAAAATCGGAATCGTAATCATTTAAATTTATAAGTAGTTGAGGGTGCACATAAAAACTCAGGCTTGAGCAGATGCTAGCAGTAAAAAAAAAGGTGGGAACATGGCCACCAATGACTATCCCGAAAGTTCTCCACATAGCCACAGAAATACAATAAATAAAACAGCAGCTTAGAATGCAAACTAGCTGTTGAGAGCTCCATAAAGGTATAGTACACGAATATAAAAGTGTACTCGTGCATTATAACACGTGGAAAGGAGTGAGGTTTCGGGTCTCCTTTTGAGGTCTTACTTCGTTGGACCACGTGGTCATATGAATCTTAACATAGTCTTAACACAAGAAATCCTAAGCAAAAATACGGAATACACCAGAATATATCAGCATCCCTGGAAAATCAAGAAGAAATCCTTACCAAAGTTTTGAAGTTTCTGGACAATGAAAAAATTTTGAAACACATAAGACAAGTTTATAACTAATAATCCTTTGCAGATTTATTTATTTTAAAAATTTCAATTCATTTATTGATTTTTTGTTTATTTATTTATCGATTCCATCTTACTATCTATAAGTATCTATTATTATCATTATTTATTAATTTTACTCTATTTATTCTTTTATTACTTTTTTTTTTTAAATCCACCTGAACAGTATAAAGTAATGTTATTTAGTTGATCGGGCGCTGAAGAACTGAATAAAAACTTTATGAATTCCTACGATATATTATTAAATAGTTCTTTCGATTTTTTTTTCGTTGGTTTGACACTTTGGGATACGTTCGGTTCAAAATATTCTATTTATTATTTGCATTTAAAACCGCATAATTTAGTCAAAATCAACATTTACTAAAAATAATAAGTATGAATATGAAAACATACATTTAACTTAATTTTAAATATAACTTGAATTATATGTAATTAAATTATAATTTTAAAATATAATAGAACTATATTTAGTTTAATAGATCTTGCCTTCTTATTAAAATTTATAAAAAAATAATAATATATATATATATATATATATATATATAAATTAATATTGTTGGTGAGGACTTCAATTTTATTTGTAATAATAAAAAAACTTTTGGTTCTCAGTCCTACTTTACTTTAAATTCTAGCTAAAAATATTTTCTACTTCATTAAATTTAGGTTTCTAACTAATATTGTATTTTAGTTCAGGATAAGTAATAATTTTATGTGGTACTAAATCCCAGTTGTAGAATACGAATCACCATAAAGAAATCAGAGGGACAAACTTTTAAGCATATTGGAGTCGAGTAAAGTTGCGGAAGAAGAGGAGTGGATAGGAATAGATGACGAAATAGTAGGAGTATGGACGGATAACAATAACTGGTCAAGTTATGGTTTCTGAAGTTCTTTAAATTTAAAAAAAAAAGTATTCGTATTGTTTTAGTATAAAGCCATTAAACTAAAGCTTATTGGATCCAATAAATTTTAAAATTGTTTTGTCATGTTCATTGTATAAACTTTTTTATACTATTCAGTTAGTTGGATACGCTTCTTTATGTTACATCTTATTTGATGGTCATGTACTTTGTATTGAATTAAAAAAATTAACTTTCAAATAGTACTTAAATTTCGCTATAAAGATAATTCTATCGTTGTCAATTACACCTCATAATTTGTATCAACTCAAACCAAGTTATATCTGTCATTACCAGCTAGAAAATTTTCTTGGTTCATAATTTTTATGTTTTTTTCCTCTAACATTGAAATACAATGCGAAATGTAAAATTAGTTATATTTAGCTTTAATGCTGCTATTAAGTTGGATTGAACACCGATACAAATTGGTTCGGTGTGCCCAATTTAGACTGACAGGTACTGGACTGATAACTCCGATTTCCGTCGGTGTGGGTGTTGGCATCCAATTATTAGTAAAATGGATTCCCTTACTTGAAGGATCTCTCCGTTTGTAATATATTATTAAACTGAAATATATCCAGTCCTAGCATATATACATGAATATATATTTATACACATAATAATCTAAAATAGATTATGAAAATTGATGAATAAATTTAGAGAAGCAATATAATATTTATCTTAATTGTAAGATTATTTTGTTCTTTTCAGGCTTTGATAATTTGTACTGTACATTATTATATTTCTGACAAAAATTAGTATGATAATAGCAGAAACAAATTAACAATGATTTACAACAACAATTTCTATCTAACTACTCCATTCTCAATGTTTAAATTTTACTATTTATTTCCATTTCTTATATAACTTTATATTTCTTTTTTATGTTTTACATTTTATTCTAAGATTCCCACTGTAACACTTTTGTCACCCCTTTTTGATTATGCCTACTTCATCATTCCACACTATGTAACAGTTTTTATTATTTATCTCTTAGTTCTTAGTCATTATTCTAACAATTTCATTTTACTTTATATTTATCTATTTTATTTTTCTAATAATAATTTTTTTAATTTCAATTTTTTTTTTTTACCATCATTACTTATGTTTCTCATACCTTGTTATCTGGTTATTTTCTTAGCCCTGATGAAGGCCTGAACTTCAGGTCGAAACGTCGGCATATGTAAAAAATAAATATTATAATTTATTTTTGCCTTCCTTTTTGACTGAACACCCCAACTATTCTTCTCTTCATTCATAACAATAATTTACAACGACATTGTATTCGAAAAATCTTAAAAACTCATTATCTTCATTTTACATATTTTCCAATTATTTAGAGGTATGTTTAAATATGTTCATGTAGCAACCGCATATGCAGTGAAAAAAATATCTTTTTATTGATAAGAAGCGTGATTTTCCCAAAATACACTACTTAAATAAAAAAAACAATTTATTTCATTTATTATGATTATTTATGTGCAATAATTATTAAAAAGTGAAATCCTGATGATGAAAAAGACATTACAATAAAAGTACTTTATTCACTACTTATATTCTTCCTTTTTTTTTAATTACTAATAATATTTTTTATTAAGAAAAAAATACATTTTGCCTCAATTAAGGGCATTGAGTATAATTATGTTCTAGATATCTGAATTTTATTTTTTAAATTATAATTATTTAAATCTACAATAACATTAATTATACAATAAATAAGATATATTACCAAGAAATCTGATAAAACATCTATTATTTTTCTATACTATTATGATTAGTTTTTATTTATTTATTTTATTTTTTATATTGCTTTATTTCTTTGTTTGATTCTTCGTATTATTTCCCTTTTTTATTTATGCGTAATAATGTATGAATGAACACGTATAGCCAAAATACTTTTTGCCCTTCATTGTGGATCGTATTTTTATTGAATAAACCTGTTAAAAAAAAATGATGTAATTTATTTTTAAGAGAATCCATTTTATAAATATATTTAATATTATATATCTTATTCCCTATTTGAATTATCTTATTCCCTAGCACTGTAATTACTTTTAATTATTTTTAATGTTATTTTTTTAATTTTAATTTATATTAACTAGCTTTGATCGCCTAAAATTCACAGACAGGAACATAATTTCTAATTGAACCCAGAAAAATATTGATATATTTTTCTTAGAAATTTCTGCAGAAACTAAGCCTAATACAGTTCATATATACAGTCGCGGTCATAGAAGTTGCATTTTCCATTTCTTTTGATTCTTATGTTCATACGCTGATTTCATCGAATGTTTTTGTTTATATTTACTAATTAAGGTCACAAGAAAACTTCAACAATGTCCCTCGGTTCAGTTTTAAGTAATGTGAGAATAAAAGCTGTAATAATGACCAGTTTCAAACAACTGTCCTCTTCAGAAAATATTAAAACTGTGATGTTACAAGTATAGGAATTTTCATGGGAAATAGTAACGAGAATAGAGTGCCACCAATCAACGGTAGTCATAGATTTTAGATAAAGAAAACGGAACCATAGAGCGATAGAAAAAAACTGGGAGGAGAGAAAAACAAACGAATAATTTAACCGCTTAATGGTGCGATTGTTTTTAGCACATCGTTTCAAAACTGTTAAAGGAGATTTACAATCTGGTAAATAAAATGAAACTTAATAAAACTGTTACCGGGTGATGCAATTTCTATGAGCGTGACTGTATATATTTCAAAAACGTTAAGTACTTGATCTATTAGACGGCAGGAGGAGATATTTTAGGCTGGGGAATATATAATCCACCGAGATATATTTCCTCCAGATGATGAATATCACCTTATCGGAGAGAGTTGGTAATATCTTGGAGGAAGCGCCATGTTTAGAATTTTACAAGCAGCTGGTTGCTAACTTGGAACTATGGGCTGAAGGGTCTGTACATCAGCCAACTACGCTACCAGCATATTTCTCACCGGCAAGTTTAATACCGGAACCTTCCGAGCTAACAGGAAGGGTCGGGAGAAAAGTTTTTCACGACTTATTTAATATGACTGAAACCGAAAGTATTTCGTTTTATTTGTAGTCAATTTCAATATGTTCGTGCATTGTATGAGAGATTTAAGATGATAAGGTGAGAGATTTAAAAAATAAGTAATTATTCATGATTTTTATTTCTAATCTGGCATTCTCTTTATGAGTTAAAATTAACATTTCTTCTGTCAATTATTCCTAGAATTAGTGTCTTGAGGTTTTATTTGCTATATAAATTAGGCCATTATTCACCAACATTTTATTTATAAGCTATATTATAACGACAACGTTTCGACCATCACTAGGCCCATTTTCAAGTCTTATTGAGTCCTCCATTAAATTTCCATTATTCAGTGTCGTTCCATTAATTCTCTCTGAAAAATGAATACGACACTGAATAATGGAAAATTAATGGAGGACTCAATAAAACTTGAAAATGGCCCTAGTGATGGTCGAAACGTTGTCGTAATAAAATAGCTAATAAATAAAATGTTGGTGAATAATGGCCTAATTTATATAACAAATTAATACTTCAAGTTATAAATTGTTTTATTATGACTGATCATCCCAACCACCCTTCTCTTCATTATTCACTACAGCCAACCATCAACCCACAAAGATGTAAAAGTAATTGTAAAAGATATAATCTTTTAATTTAGCTCTATTTTCTTATTCTCAAGGGACTGTGTCCTAGAATAAAGTTATTTTCTATCTATCTATCAAACTATCAATGACAGGAAAAATAACACAGCTATATAAAATATAAATTTTATAAAAATAAAAATTACAGTTATACAATAATAATGTTGTTAAATGGCTGACTTTATCTGGGTGGGAGGCACAGGTGGATCTAAGGGAGGTAGGGCTTTTGGGCTGAAACCCTCTTCCCTCCCCCCCAAAATGATAAAATATTTTATCAAAAATATTATCTCTAAAAGTATTATTGGTCGTCTAATTACATTTAATAGGACTTAAAGAATCACTTAAACACTATTTTATATAGGTAGTTAGTTTCTTTCTTTCTTCCGAAATAATTATACTAAAATATACAAAAAAAAAAAATCTTTCGGGCTGAAGCCCCTCCCAAAAATAAATCCTGGATCCATTATTGGTGGATGTTCCTTCATACCATTTATTCATATTATGTTGAAGAAGATCCGGAGAAAAGTACTGAAGCTTTCTTAACCTCAATATACTTCATATACACACTTCATTTGTTACGACCTGTACAAGAGTGGTGAATTTGAACGAGAACAGTAGACTAATTGTAAGTTGAAGTGGCATTATTCAATACTGCGACAATTATTTCTGGATGTTCTTTTATAACCCCTTAAGATCAATAACTCTTAGATTACCTTATCACAATTTATTTGTAAACTGTTTAAATAACAAATTTCTGCACACTAACCTGTATACCCTCTCTTGTAGCACTGGCTTCATATTTCAAAGCATAATTTGTGCTGTCTCGTTTTAAAATCCTTTACCAGTATTTAACTGTTTGAAAAAATAAATTATTTTTTTCCTTACTTCATCATAAACAGCTCTCATATATAGAATTTTCATTCATGCTTAAACGAACACATACTACTTTAACAATCATTTATACTTAATATAAAAAAAAGGGTTCAATATTATTTAGGGAAAGCACAGTTTCTTGGCCTATGGGTTGTGCATGGAGGTGATTTGACCGAGATCAGGCTCAACCAGGAAATTTTTCCCCTTAATTAATTATTTGAATTAAGGGTACCAACTTTATAGAGGCTGGGTATGCCCCAGGAGGGTATACATACCCCGGATCGCTCCATGGCCAATGAAACAGAATAAATAATTTTTCTGCCATGAGCCGGGATTCGAACCCGGGATCTTTAGCATTGAAAGCTCAGTACCCTACCACTGGGCTACCCCACTTAATATATAAATAACCAAAATTTATAGTTTGACAATTTATTATTTTGATTATACAAAATTAATAAAAACAAATTATTTTTCTTTCAAAGGAAATGCGAGTGTATATACCACTATCGGATACCTTCAACTCTTTCTGATTTATTCTTCATTTTTTTTTTTTTATCATGTAGTAATGAAAATTTTTGATATAAAAAACAAAATTGCAAGTTTTTGACAGAGTATATTTTACAAAGAGGTTTTGTGACGCTTCCGGAGAAGATGTAATAAATAAAAAAACCAGTGACCCCTTTTGGCAGGGGCGGAATGACGACCCTAAAAATAAATTCTCCCAAATCCCCGAAATGGGGGTATCAAGTGAAAAGCCCAGCTAACGAGCATAAGCCTGACAGGTGCCTTTGACCTTTTGTCCGTAGGTTTTGCCATATCACGCAGCATTGCATTTACAAATGTAATATTTATCAAAAAATTAGCAGAAAGCGATTAATAATATACTTGAGGATGCATTTCCTTCCATGTCCACACCTGTTTATTTAAAATGTGATATTCATTTACATTAAGCTAGATTGAAACGAAAATAAACTGCTCGTTGATTTTGACTAGATCAAAATTTAATTCACAAAGGCAATCAATATGATGAAGCATGGATGAAAATAATTATTATTCTGAGACACTAATTATTATTCTAAAACAATAATATTAATGTCTTTTATAAATTAATTATAGATAATTGTTACAAACCGTAAAGTACAACCACTAAAGTAAAAAATTAATATCGTTTCCATGGATGTAAATGGATCAAGTTTGATGAGGAAATTGTTGAAGAAATGCGCGATATGTAAAGAAGGAATTTCCATGGAGAGCACGAAATTTAATGATTTGTTAAAGAGCGTATTTCTGTGGACAACAATTTACAAGTTGTACGTTGTAAATATGGACCTTATTCGTTATTTGCCATATACATATTTTAACAACTTTTAATTTTAGGATGTTTTATGAAGTTCAAACCTTCAAGCGATTACTGATTTTATCACTATATTGTGGAAATACTTCTAAATCACCTTACTCTATAATGTGGCACGCTGAAATATTCGGAATTGGCAAGCCGACCAATAGGATTTTAATTTTTTTTTAATTTATCAAGCGCCTATATTATATAGAAATAGTTGTTGATAAATATTCAGGACGCAGTTATTATTAGGTTTTTATTCGTGCCGACGTTTCAACCCAAACATGTGGCTCGTCATCAGTGCTCGCCATGATGATGACCTACATGTTTCGGCTGAAACGTTGGCACGAATAAAAACCTTATAATGACTTCGTCCCGAATATTTATCAACCATGATATGTAGAACAGTCGACTAACTTCCTTCAAACTTTATTTTCGCATAACTCAAAAAGTACACAGTTGATAGTTGTACAAGTTTGTTTTTTTATTTATTTTTTTTTTATATTATATACATTACAACATGTCATACTGATAAGTTACATGTTTATGGTTGCATTCAACTTACACATGACATAATGGTGGTTTGAATACTACATGTACAAGTTAAAACTTTGTAAATTCACGTCTTTGAATACCACTCCTCAAGACAACAAACAAACCTAAACTTAGTAAATGTAACTATTATAGCGTTATTGACTGAAGTATATTATGTGACACAAATGACATGAATAAAGAAACTCAATAATTATTTCGTCCCATGTTATTCAATAATTAGATCTAAATGAAATGTTGTGAACAGCTTTTCAAAATATAAAAAAAAATCTTCATTGGCATTTTGTTTTGTTTTTTTTAAATAAGGAGTATATTTTAATTATTTGTATTATGTTTCTGCTACCATGGAAGTTTATTGGCAACACCATTATCTTAAACTCTGTTCTAGAATTTTATCGATTTCAAGAATTCTGGAATATTTTTGTAATGTTTATATTTTAAATATTACTTCACTTTTACCACTAGTTTAACATAATGGCACCGAGACTATTCGTACTATGATCTTTAAGTTCTTTAAAAATCATCATTTACTTTTAAGAACGTACTCCCTAACGTCCTGTCAGCGAGAAATATACCGAAAAAATATCTAAAAGTTATTTTTAGCAAGTTAATATAAAAAATATATACCTGAATAAAACATAAAAAGACAGCTTCCTAAAATACCAGTTAATTAAGAACTAATCAACGTTGCACTAACTAAAGATTCATTTAGACTAAAAACTACTATGTCACGCCAAAGAAGACTGATGACAATACGAACACTTTAGCAGCATGTTAGAGAATAACTGAAATTAGATTTCGTGTCAATCTTAAACTTCCGATTTTTATCGGAAGAAAAATAAAATAATCTGCCACAATCAAAGGTATTTTAGTATTTGAGTATTTAATACACAACTGAAATAGGAATTGAAAACAAATAAATAATAATGATAAGAAATGAAAAACACACTAAAGCTATAATAAAGAGATAAAAATATTTATGAAAAGAATAAATACATTAAGAGAACCATAAAAAAATAATGACTAACACCAGTCAATAATAATAATTTTTTATCAATCTTAAACTAGTCTATATTAATGTGATTTTCTTGTTATCGATGGTGCCTGTATTACGGTCGATATATTAATTCTACCAGTCATTAGAGA
Source organism: Nezara viridula (assembly GCA_928085145.1). Classification (NCBI taxonomy): domain Eukaryota; kingdom Metazoa; phylum Arthropoda; class Insecta; order Hemiptera; family Pentatomidae; genus Nezara; species Nezara viridula. Next base: position 73,977,849 of record OV725082.1, read on the forward strand.
GAAGAAAGAGTATTTCTTGAGTCTTCCAATAATAATATATCTAAGCTAATGTTTAAAATAAAAATGTAATATAATACATATATTTTCTCTTTTTCTATATGAATATAGCAGCCACTTCTTTTATTTTTTAAATGACCCCAAGATATTTCATTTAAATCTGTTTTGAGAAAAGGAGTCAACTGCGAAATAATTTACAATGCATGTTCATTATGTTTTATTATGACTAATTTCCGCTGAATATAAATGGACCCGTCTGTATCCCTCTTTAAAAAATAATAGAGCTAAAAATTCTTTGTCGAGAACTAGCTTGCTAGATACACTTTGTTAGAACAACAATGCCGTTGGAAGCCAACAGTCTCCAGGGGTAACCTTATGAATAATTTATGCCGGCCTCATAAATAGGCAGTATAGTCTAGATATTAACCATCATATTAAAGTATACTCATCACTCGTCTATTTAGTACTGTCTTCCCCTCGTCTAGTGTTGTCATACGTACACCTATACATTTACAGGTGTGACCATCCCTCCCCCCTTCCATCAAGGTCAATGGTGCAAGTACCCACCCCATTCTCCACCCAAGATATTTTATTGCTCAACTTCCCTTAAAAACAGAGCAAGGTAAGGTATAATTAGAAAAATCGTAGATCATATACAATTTTACTTGCTACAATATGTTCCATGTTTTTCTCCTTGTCCCTTAGTCCTGTAGCGGCACCATATCTACTATAAGGAATAAAGAGTTCGCCTCCTCGCTATCAGACAGCGCTCTACAAGCTTGCGCATGCAACATAACTAAAATAATATCTTTTATTTCTCATTGTTGTATTATGAAATACTTAAATTGTAAATTGAAATTTGCATATTCATTGTAAATACTTTTTATTAATAAAGTTCAATGGCGATAACATATACTGATAAAAGCTCAAAAATAACTGTTATTGTAACGGCTCTTGGTAACCGGTTTAGTCTTGCGGAATGAATACCCCAGTCAAACCTCAAGTTGTTAGACCTACGGATCTCCACCCCTTCAGGGTGTAGACCTTTATGCAGATGGTCAGTTTATGTATCATATACGCTTTTGTTTCACCTTAGTCTGCTCTTCTTATTTCACAATATCCTTTAACCTTTATCCTCATCTCTTTCTCCATGCACGTTGGATACTGATCCGTCCAATTGCAGTCCTATATACTGAGTCCGGAGATTGATCTCTCCGAGAGTATCTCATCCTCCCACAAGTCCGGAGATTGATCCCTCCGGTTGTGGTTACCATCCTTGCGGAGTGTTAAGCTTGATCTCTTACACCGCAGGCCGAGAGTGATTGGGTGCTGATCCGCCTGTCACTTGAGGTCATCCATCTATGCATCTTCTTTCATCCACTCAGTCATCTTACCCTCAACACTGAACACGCACTGTCGAGGCCTTCTGGTAACTTGCATACTGCCTCTGTATATATACCTCGACAGTCCAATAACCCCGTTGAAATTTTCCCCCTCGACAATTCAAAAACCCGTTATAATATGCTCCTCTCATAAATTATGATGGCGTAACTTGCGCTGTGAAACCCCCTTTTGGCCACATCTGTGCATTTATATATATTTTATTCATTATCATTGCTCCAATGGTCCAATTTTTTTTTCTTGAGTTAGCGATTGTGCCACGAATATTTGAATAGAAAATACTTGAAGTTGGTTCGAGTCGAGTAATTGAAGTGTTTTTGCATTTGGATTCAAAATATCACAGAAACTAAAAATCGAACTTGCATAACGTAAGCGAGGAAAATGTTCAGCATTTCATCCTCTTTGTAATGAGCTATAATGAGCTATAAATCAAAATTGTATTTTCAATTGAGGCCGAGAGTCAGAGAGTCGGAAAGGGAAAACGATAACGCCAACAAATCAAATAATAATGACTGTTTGAAACATTCGAACTGAATTATCTCAAAAATTTAATACCATGAAGATTCAGAAAATAATTCGGGGAATGCAATGTAGATATTTTTTTTAATTATCCTTAAAAATAAGAAATAATAACTTAATACAATAAAATAAATATGCTTTTCTATTCGATTCTCTATTGCACTCCATAGAGTTTTGACTAATTACTGAGTTTTAGGTAGATATTTTGTAAATAGATTTCATTCAAAAATATTCATCACATATTTTAGTTTCATAAATCTCCTGCATCATTTTTAGGGTATGGTACAAATAACGACCAGCCAGACCACATTCGAAACCCTCCTATTCCAATTCCTATCCCAAAAACAGTCAGATAGTTGCTAACCATTCGACAACATACATTTATTTCATGCCATCCATTGTCAAATATCAATGCTGTTCTTTGCTAAGGATATTAATTTTCTTATAGGGTAAAGATTCTCCTACTCTTGATGTCACTGAACGCATATATTGGTTGTTTACAACTATTATCTTTTATACACCATTAAATTCTTGCCTATCGTTACGTTAAGAAATGATGATGATATATTTATATATTAATCAACATTTAAATGATAATGTATTTATATGTTAATCAGGCACTTTATACTGTCAGGTTCAGCTTTCTATTTTCTCAACAATAATACAAAGCTTATTTTAATGAAGAATTTAATAATTCTTTTTCTTTATTGTTTTCTTAAAAGTATATATAAAAGTGTACACTGATCTATCACTGTAAATAGCTTTAATATAGCATAGTGCTAATTGTTCTGTATATAGTGTCGTTTGTTTTGTATACAGAATGTTTACCTTATATTTTCTTTACATTATTTCTTTTTTTTCTATTGATTTTATTTAGGCAAGATATAATCTTTTAATTTTATTATTCTCAAGGGACTTTGTCCCAGAATAAAGTTATTTTTTATCTATCTATCTAAATGTTATTATTTTATGAATATAGAACAAAAAGTAGTTCAGACACAACTATAATTATATAAATTGTAAATTATTATTATTTTGTGAATGTAGAACAAAAAAAATTATATTTCATGATGTTTTCACTTCTAAAACTTGGCCTAGAGAACACACCGTTATTTATTTTTTAACATAACGCCAGTACAATAATATAAAGCAGGGGTCTCCAAACGTTTTGAGAAAATGTAGAAAGAACCTTGGTGAAAGAGAATTTTCCGGTCATGGATTTCGGTTTAGAAGAAAGGGAAGAATTTCTCTTTTTACTGGTAATGTTTTAGAAAAGCTGGGTATTGAAAGGAATCAGCTATATGGCGAAATCTATTATTTTCGACTCACTGGGAATCCTTCTCCGCCACACTAATTCTGGCCATTACACTATGATTTTTAATTGAAAAAAGGAAAAGGAAGAAAATCAGAAGAAAATAAAAGAGAAATCATAAAATTCGAATTTTGGATGTTAGTCCCTTTTAACCTTTTTTTTTTTTTTGTTGGCCTTTATTACATACTTTGTAGATGTTTTAATCAGTCTCCTCCATCCCGAACTATCTAGGGATAGTTCTTTCTGGTTATCTACTTAAAGCTTTATTGCATTTTTGTTGATTCCATCTATCCATTTGCTTTTTCGCCTTCCACATGGTTCGTTGCCTACATTCATTGTTGTGTAGAGGCTTCTAGATGGATAGCTCTCAGCTAAATGTCCCGCCAATCTTAACTTCCGTGCCTTAAAAGCATGAGATATTGGTTGACCAGTTTCTTTAAGCAGCTCTTTATTGGTCTTCCTCCTCTTCCACATCACTCCGTTTATCGTGCGGAGGATTTCCTTCCTTCAATTATTTTTTTTTTTTTTTTATAATAAGGGTCAAAGCATAGTGTAGTTCGATGGAATTATAAGGGTAGTTCGATGGAAATTACAAATTATTTGATCTTCCAATCATAATATATTTAATATTGATATTCCAATATTTAATGATAAATTAGCGTAAACTAATCTGATAAGAACCTCCTGAGCGAGCACTCAATCCACTAATGGTGGAATTAAAATACAGACAGCCTCCATCTATTTCAGATTATCCACGCATACACAAGCAGATAAGCCAGGAGGAACGGACACATACAATCAGATTTACGGGCAAAGTTGGTCGGTAGCAGTTGTAATTTACCAGCGAGCCTCGGTGGGTTCTGTCTTCCCTGAGTATATATTTCAACGAAATGAATTCTTCACGGCAGAATTAAATTCAGCACGAACCAGAAGAATAATTTAGTCCGTAAAATATGAATATGTTTAGAATACAAGTGAATTCTTCCGATTCACTTTCCCAATTAATTCTTTTTATTTATTTGTTGAGTATTACAACAATACTCACTTGGACATTAGTTATAGTGAGGTAGTATAACATTTACACTATATGCACAAAAAAATATATAAACAAAATATAAGCAAAATAATAATCAAAGCCGTATAATAATCAAAAAGTAATTCATTAATTTTTTTAAAAAAATATTATAATCTCATCATTGAATTGTTATTAATATTAGTTATTTATTGGATTTAACGGTCTTACACGGAGCATTATCTACAGTAATATATAACCAATACTATAATACATTATAGCAGATAACGGCCTGAGAAAAAAGGAAACATTAAATAGTTTTTTTTACCTCCCCTTCCTCGCCTTTAAGGTTATACGAGGTTTTCCCGGGCTAGGAGGTGAGGGCCGGGGATTCAAAAGATTCCCCCGTCACCGCGATGTGAACTCGTGGCTATTTTTATCCGGTTATCTAGGAGTTAAATAGTTATAGTTATTATTACTATTTTTTCTTTATTTATTATTATTAATATTGTTAATTCCTTTGTCTCTCAAAGGGGTTAGAATTGACCTGCTTTAACCTTGGATAGATTTATGCTGTCATTCTCCAGGAGATGTTATCAGTCCGCCTACAATTTATGGCTACAACATTATTGCCCTTAGTGTCCCATATAAGATACCTGTTTTTGTATATTGAGTCTCATTTTTCCCAAAAGTAATAAGAAACCAATGGGAATATTGAGCTATATATTGAGCTCCAAAATATACTACAGACAATTCCAAGTTTAGAAGTCAGACATGTAACATTAGTTAAGGCCTCACAAGGCTAGTTTGTAAGAAGTTCAATAACATTATGTCAATGTAACTTTTTATTTTCAATAAAAGTATATTTAAACTCTTACTGTTGTAGAGGGAGCCATGTAGTTTCCATTCTTGAACCGATGGTGGGGAAGTATTTCCTTAGGGTTGATCCTTTTGGCGTTGTCATCCAACGCCGGTTCCATTCTTCTAATGTACATTCCCGGAGAATCCTCTTCCATCTGCTTGGGTCTTCACTGATCCTCACTCGGAGACAATAAAAGTATATTTCAAACTCTTTACTGTTGTACGAGTTCGTTAATTTATGTATGAGATTACCGGGCAACGGCGGTGCTGTGCACACACGTTAGCCCAATCGGCCACCCAGCTCTCAACAATAAATAGTATAGATGAATGGAACTGTGGAGATCGGCGACGGCTACAAGAAGCTCACGGAATTTGAGTTTCTTCCCCCCCCCTCCTCTAAAATTCTGCCGTGATGAGCTCCCCCAACAAATTGCTATAGTATGAACTTCATAAACATATCGATCATGTACATTATAATTCTATTACAAAGGATTTTATCTATCTACTAGCTGGTATAGTAGAATTTGTTTAACGGTTTGTTTTAGATCCATAAATTCTACTATACTGTAAAGGGAATCATTTCTTAAAATGCTGTACTGTTTTATGCAAATTGTGTGCCATCACTTTTTCGTCATCAGGAAGGGCTTGAAACAACTAAATACCTGCCCGAGACGGTAATTTTTCATATAGGCGTATATTATATATTGCATACGGGCGGAATATTGGAATATTGGATATATTCCAGGCAATATCCTACACTATAGTTTCCTTCTTCCCCTCCCCCAATAATTTTTACAAGTCTGCGCCTTTGTTTTTACGGGCATTGCTAGATAAATTTGAATTTCGACATAAAATGGTACAATAAATTATATTTTAAAAAATGACAGTCTTGACAAATGTATGGACCCTAAGAACTGTTAACACGTTAATTCTATTTAATCGTTACCAAAAATTTATTATCTCTTTAGAATACTAATGTAAGCTTATTTATCAATAGACTAGCTCGATAAAGCGTTAGTTCAAAAATATTTATTGCAAAAGCAACATGACGGTGTCATACCAAATTCTCATTGCTTTAAAACCTAATTAAAAAAGAAAAAAACATGATCAGACGTCGAAGTCGTTGGTGAAATCAACGGAACTGAAGGTGTCTTTGACGAGAGAACCGAAATTTTCTAAGCAAATGGAAATTTTCTAGTGGAAATGTGTTCTTGGAAAGGAAGAAGGGACGACCATCATTCGATATTTATGAGTTATTTCAGCAAGCAGTAGGATCAAATCCATCCACGAGTACTCGTGATTATGCCAAGAGATGTGGAGTGTCAAAAGGCACTGGGTGTCGCCATCTATTGGTCAACCGCAAAGGACTTCTGTTCCAACAAGACAATACCCGGCCGCATACTTCCCGTCAGACCAATGAAAAAATTGTATTGCCATATTTCACACTGGCTGCGGCGCGAAATATTTGGTTAATTTTAACAGATTTTAATCAAAAACATATATTATCTAAATATTGGATGACATTTTCCAAAAATAAATATATTTTTCCTAATGCTGACTTGTTTGCTAAATCATAAAATAAATTAAGTCACTATTAATAGCTAAAACATACCGAATTCAAGGCAATGCTTCAAATTTGTCTAGGAATTTGTTCATAGAAAAAAAAAAGCACTTACTGCCTATTTAAAACACAATCAAGTACACTCTTCCAATACAAGTACCATCGTTTTTTCTCCAAAAAGTTGGCAGAGATTTATCGAGAACTAAAGTTTTTATTCTCACACCTCCATTTTTCTACAGAGCCCACAGTTGCCCAAGTAAACTTTCTCCTCTCTCTCGCTACCCAATGCTCCACTCCAACCCTTCTACCGACCTGCCAATTCCTGCAACATCATCCTCTACTTCTTCTTCTATCAACAGGTTTCTTTGAACAGAAATTCTTCAGACTTTCTCAAGATGTCCAATGCACACCATTCTATTTTCTTTCCATCCTACTTTTTCTATTATTCCATTACTTAATTATTTTCTTTCAAGCAGTATTCCTGCATTGTGATACTGAAAATTTCTGTACAGACTAGCCAAGTTACAACCCAATAGTCTGTATATATTTTTTTTCTCTCCACTTTGTGTAGTGAATAGTGATGGATTTAGCCGCGTTTCTTAAAGAAAATAAATATATTCGCATTATCCTCCTTTTAAAAAAAAATGACTTTGAATAGAAATTATTTTCTGGCCATGTTGGGCTATTATAAAATTTTTGAATTGCATTTTTAACTGAGCCAAAGCTAAAATATTTCAGCTAACAAATCATATATGCTATTAAAATAACAAAAGTCCTATTTACTATATCACCGGTTGATATATATTGTACGATTCGTTGGTTGTGGATTGTACGACTAATAGTTATCAAACTGTTATTTTCCATTGAAAAGTTTATTTAAACGAAATTAACAGATTTGCATTTTCTCTCATAGACAGCTCAAACGTTGTCACACTAATTGTAAGTGGATACTGTTGGAATATCACCAAGGATAAATTCATCAAATTATTCACTAGTTTAATTTTCTAAAAGGTTACATTTTACTGTTTATATCAGTGTTTCACATTTTTTTTTTTAAATTAATTCAGTAGCAATACCTTTCTTTCAATATTTCTGTTGAATGATATAGAGCTAATTAACGGTTAATGGTGAGTACCTATATAAGATTACATATGGGGAGATAGACTTTTATTGAATGGAACCCAAGTGTAGAAATTTTGAAGGAACTATTCTAAGAAGGCTGATCCACGGTCTAAACTTCCTTAAAGGATTCTTTTCTTAGACTTTAGCGTAAAGTTTAAAATACACAATTGACATTTAAAGAAAAATAGCATAGTTCAAAATTGTATAAACATAAAATTGAACTTTACATGAGTATAGGAAATAAGGCACTGTAAAATATTTTTAAAAAATAAAGTAGTTATAACAAACAAAAAAAACAGTACTGTTGTAAAAATATACCATTTTGAAAAGCCTACATGGATATCTGATAATAGATAGTGTACTAACGATATACATAATACGTATAAGGTTTTTTGGCTAAGTTTAAAGAACATTATAGGATAGTGCTAACATTGTAGAAAAAAAAAACAGTATTTTATGAGCGAATGAAATACCTCAACTTTAAATGCTCTAGAACATGTTTATACGTGGAAACATTTAATAATTAATTAATTAATAAAAACAATTTAGGCTAATGTATTTATTATACAATTTTTTCTAAATTTTATAATAATAATCTGATTGTTATACAAAGCTTTTTAAAAAGCTAAATAGATAATGCCTTTATTTACTTGATTAATGTTAAATGTTTAAATAATTTTTACGTTAATCTTATTACAGTTGAGCCAATGACAAAACTTAAAAACTAAGACACCCAATTTTGTGGCATATTATATACTTAAGAGGAGAAACAGAAGATCCACAACGTACTTAAATAAATAATAATAATAATAAACTAAAAAGGAGAATATACAGTCTGTAAGTCACCGATTTAAACCAAATTTGTTTTGATCACACAACATCGAAAAATATCGGCGTTCTTTCCAGTGGGTTCTGGAGGCCCAGAAAAAAAAAAAATCTTATATAATTTCAAAGAAATTTTTTTTTCCTTGCTTTACTCGGATTTTCAGTAATCGAAAAACTAAAATTGTCTGCAGGAAATTTTCTCAACAACCACAAAACTTGTGATAACTTCAGAATACCTTCACTGATCCACACAAAGATTAATAGGGATTTGAGCCTATGTGAGATGCACGAAAGGATATGAACCCGATGTTCGTAAATAAATTAAGATTAAAGATATAAAATTAAAATTGATCATAAGTTTTTCTCAATTTCCAGCCGAAAAAAATTAAATCCTAATGTTATCAGTTGGAAGAGCAATAATTCAGCTTGCCAACGGTTATATTTAAGTTGAATTTGAAGAAAATCCTGAGGAATCATGAATGCTTCATTTGACGGCCAGAAAAAAAAAACATCTAAGAAAATCAGATTGTATGTACTACAGATTGTATTTTTTACTTTCATTTACCTATATATGTAATATATAGTAAGAATAATTATTGCGATCGTGAAAATTTTCGATTCTGAGTTTTCAACGGAAATATAAATAATAATTTCTAAAACCTAACTTTATTAAATGTAAATCAGGTGTTTTCAAGAAAATTAAATGAAATTTTCTTACTAAATGTTAATTTTTTTATTAATCTTGAAAAAGTATTTAAAACCCACGGATTCAAGATAATGACGTTTAAGATACTATTTCATTGTACTTGAGTGAAAGAAGAAGTGAAATATAAAAATATTTCATGGATACGTTAATAACCTTGAATATATTTACTATAGTTTAACAACTCTAGATCTCATATTATATTTAAATAATTAGGTATCTGTCGTCCGTTTATTCCGAAAAATCATTATGTAACCTTAAAATTAAATGAGTGAATAATTTGATAAACTTTCTCTTTGCGATATTCCAACAAAATCCACTTACTAACAGTGTGACCACATTTGGCCTGCCTATGACAGACAATTCAGATCTCTTAATTTCGTTTTAATAAACTTTATGGAAAATAACAGTCCAATAACTAATAGTCGTACAATCCATAATCAACGGATTGTGCATTCCATAATCAACGGATCGTACAATCCATAACCAACCGGTGATGTAATAAATAGGAGTATTTTTATTTTAATAGTATTTATGATTTGTTAGCTGCAATCTTATAGTTTTAGGTCAGTTAAAAATGCAATTCAAAAATTTTATAATAGCCTAACACGGCTAGAAAATAATTTTTATATTATTTATTATTTATAATATTCAAATTAGAGTGGCAAGTAAAAGTTGTGTGTTACGCGCACCAGATTTTTTATTTATATAACAATTCGTATTTAGGAGTTTTTGCAAACAAGAAAAAAAAATTTTAAATAAATATAAAGTAAAATTTAAAAAATAAATAAAAAAGAATTTTAAAGGACCTTAAAAGGGAATCTAATTTGCTTTTTCATAAGAAAAATTTACTTGGCCTAGTTTATTCAAAGCACATTTTGATTTTTGAAATTTATGATACATTATAACTTATTTAATACAATAGTTAATACTTTTTCTGGGCAAAGTAAAAGTAAAAAAAAAAATTTTTTTGAAATTCTATAAAACAAATTTTCACGGTCCCTAGGAAATTGGAAAGAACGTCAGGACACGTGTAAAATATTTTTCGATGTAGTATGACCAAAAAAAAAAAAAAAATGGTAGAAATCGGTGACCTAAAGACTGTATCCTCTCCTTGTGAGTGTGATTATTTTATCAAATCGAGCTACAGGAAAAAGATAGTAAGAAGATAATTTAGGAGAAAAAGGTTAATATTTTTTTTTACAAAATATTCCTCAAACGTGTTTTCATGAATTATTATTTAAAATTCAACGGAGTGATATGAACCACATAACTATTTCGAATCTCTATAATATTACACTGAATTTTGCCATGCCCTTGGAAGGGCAGCGAAGGATAGTGCTAATAAAAAATGAAAAAGGGTTGACAGGTGTGCCCTATCCCAGGGCCCCCAGAAATGGGGAATCTCTATTGTGCGCCCCCATCCTCGGCAATACACCCGATTTGATTCCCGTCGACAGGATCTGATTTGGGTCACCGCCCTAACGAGCTTCATATTTTATATTTCCTTGTCTCTCGCACCCTTTGGCGTCACCTGTACCTACCACGAGGATCAGTAGAAACTGCTCTATCTACACGTTTGCAATTCATGATATTCATTAAATCCCGATCCACTAATTAGTTGATGCATCGGCCATGCTAATGGGCCAACTGATACCAAAGTGGAAGATTGCTACATGGATAGCTCTGCTTTTCGAATACCCAATCAACCCTGCGTTCCAATTTCCATAGTCATGAATAAGGGACATGTTTTTATTGTTGCGCAGTTGGAATAAGCATATTGTAGCGAGTAGAATGGAATAATACATTTATAGGCAAACCTTTCATTTAATCTTTGAATTGCAGATTTGAATGTCCATAATTAAAATAAAATAATTAAAATTATAAAAACTATTATTTTTTAAAAATAATATCTTTTTACTTCCTAAACTAATATGCTAGGCAAGAGAAAAGTTAGTGGACAGCAGCAACTCTTCCTGGTATTTAATTTTAGACAGAAGATATCTCATCCACCTCCTTTTGAGTGAATATGGATCTTCTTAATATGAAATCGGGAGTAAAGGGTATGAGATATGAATAAATTTTTATTTTTTTTTATTATTTATTTATATGATATTTACAACTGTATATAAAAAATAAATTCGCACATGGATATAATGACATGGAACACATGTTGAGAAACTGTGTTTCTGTAGAAAAAAAAAAAAAAAAGAAATCGAATCTGTTAGTAAGTATTTAAGTGATGAATTATATGTAAATATATCATTATGTGAATCATTATAAATAACAAGTAATTTTACATAAAAGGTTACCGGGGAGTATCTGACAGTTTTTGGGACACAAATTGGAATAGGAGGGTTTTAAATGTAAATAGGGAGAATGCCAAATTTTGATAGGAAGGGATTTCCAGAAATTAACAGAGCGCGCAATAAAGCAGTTTTGGAACGAGGCAGATCTGTGAGAACGAAAGTAAAGGTCGGAAGGTCGAGATCTTGAGGAAACAGAGTGAACTGAGAACTTGAATTGGAGAAGGTTGTAGGCCTAAGAAAAACGATGATTGTTGATGATTTGATAGAGGAACGTGCCTAAGAAATATTGTCTTCGAATGGAGGGTAAGAGCCACTTTAACTCAGTGTAGTGGTGAAAGACATGGGAGTAACTCCAGTTTTTATTTATTCGGATTTTTGCAATAAACTGAAGATTTGATGGCTATTTTTATTTATTTGTTGTATATATTGTATTTACTATAATCATTTTTAATTAGAATACAAAGTTATTATTGAATCTATTTATAAGATTGAAACGCTCCTACGAACAAATCCATACGAGATGGTGTGACATAAACAGCCGCAACTTCCCTTGCACTATATTGCCAAAAGTCTCCAGTGACCATCCATCAGGTGACCGTCCGAGCCAAGTTAGTATCCGCCCAGCTGATGGCCGTATTATTCAGCGGGAATAGAACATGCCCCAATTTGTTAGCGGGGCCTCAGGGTCGCGATAATCCGCTCTGCCTCGGGCGGGGCTAGTCCTGCGGTCGCTAGGCCATGCTCTACGCTGTGTCGACCGGGAATTGATCTTGTACACGGCGGATAGTACATACACCAAGAGTCATCATTCCGGATGACCGGGAGTAAGAGCTGTTTTAGAGGGATGTCGGTTTGCAATTTCGGTTCCGACAAAATTTCAGTATTTAAATATTCGAAAATTGTTCCATACAAATACCTCTATTTATAAACTGAATTCGGTTGTGACGGTTTTCATTTAATAGTCCTCAATTATGTTAGCGTACCTATTAGCTGTTAGTATGAGTATGTCAGATAGAAGAAACGTATTTAATATAGTAAAGTGGACCATTGTCTTCGTAGAAATACCAACAAAAAAAAATTACTTTTATCACAAACGTAAACAACACTCTCCTTTGCAAACAGTCGCCTCGACAATATAAAATTATCTATGAACAAAGTAACTGCTAATTAAGAACTAATGTTTAACCATTCATGGAAAAACATTCATTATTCTGTACATATATAACAACAATTATTCAAAGAAATAGAATAAAAATAGTTACTTTTGTCTGTTAAAAAGTAATAAAAGCCTATATCAGCGCAAAGGTCACGTGAATCGTTAGCAATACTGTTAAATACGTTCAGACAGGCACAACATCCCTTTCTTCTTTATAAACCTATCGGCAGTTCCTTATAGTTTCGTTAATATGAGGAATGTCACAACCATGCCCTGGAACAATCGTAGCTGGTCTTTCCTAGATATGTTAATCTCGTCAGTTACAACACATTTGCGAAACCTAATGAAAATTCTTCCACTACTCTTTTTTGGTGTCTAGTTTACCATTCCTGCTGATAGCTTGACACGCTTGCTTCATTCGCTTCATGATTCTATTTTATTTACTTAAAAGCAGGCCTTAATTTAAACTTTTATTTTCAATCCCTTTCGGTATGAATGGAATCTTTATTTTCAAATGTTTTTTGTTATCACGGAACTAGAATTTTTCCCCACGCGACTTTTCAAGTTAGGGTTTTACAGAATTTTTATTTTTAAAAACTTTTATTTAAATTTTCTGTTGATTTAGCTAAATATTTGATCCGAAAAATTGATTTGTAAGTAATCAAGGAAACGACACATTAGAATGAAGTAATTCATTGAAGAAAAATATAACTCTAATCGCCAATCAATTACCGTTTATTTTTCATGTAAGGTATTTTTCTTAAAATTTTAAATAAATAAAAGTTAAACTTTTGTCAGCAACATAAAACTCAATATCAAGATAGTTTTTAATATAGTTCCTCAGACACAGTTTAAGATAGTTCCTTAGAACTTTTATTTTGAGAACATTTTCCCTAACGATTTACACAAAAATTGTTAAAATGGACTTATTAAAAAAGTTCCTTAAGCGTTTAGACGATTCGGCTTTGTGTAGTCTACTTAGGGCTAAATATTCTACATGATCCTTCAAAGAAATATGAAAATAAAAATAAACTTTATTGTGTTTAATTGTGTCGTCATCAACGAAAACGTAAATTATATCTTTGTCTTGTTTAAGAATCTTTTTTTAAAGTTATATCAAATTCAAATGTTTTTTGTATTGGTTTTTTGCTAATAATTTATTTTTATGAGTATCATAATAATGTTCTTTGATATTTTGATATACGACTAATGATGAACAGCTGCGTAAGTCTTGTGATTGGTGACACGAGATGCTCCCATGTCTCTCACCACTACACTGACTTAAAGTGGCTCATCCCCTCCATTCGAAGACAATATTTCCTAGGCACGTTCCTCTATCAAATCATCAACAATCATCGTCCTTCTTACGCCTACAACCTTCTCCAATTCAATTCCTCAATCCATTCCCTTTCCACAAGATCTCGACCTTCCGATCCTTACATCCATTCTCACAGATCTGCATCATCCCTAAACTCCTTTATTGCTCGCTCTATTAATTTTTGGAATTCCCTTCCTAACAAAATTCGGTATTTTCCCTTCCCTATCTACATTTAAAATCCTCCTATTCCAATTCCTGTCCCAAAAACAGTCAGATACCCGCTAACATTTTTATGTAAAATTACATATTATTCATAATGATTTAAACAATGATGTATATACATATAATTCATCACTTAAATACTCCGACAATTTTTACTATTAGATTCGGCTTTCTTTTTTTTCTACAGAAAAACAAGAGTTTATTTCTAAGAAGAATGTAATGTATTATTTATTTTTTCTATATATTTTTTTTTAATTATATATTTATATTTTACCACTGTACATAATTTTAAGTTCCTTGGCATAGTTTCAAGTGTTTTTTATATATTTAACTTTGTACTTTTTTGTTATTTTAAAGAGACTTTGTCCCAGAATAAAATTATTTTCTATTCTATTCTATTCTATTATAGAAGTATATGTATAAAAATCAACTGTAATCGTTCAGACTCGCCCGAAACAAAATACATTTATTTTATTTATTTATTAATAATAAATTTCAATAATTTATAGAACCTACATTGGATACATGAAATATGTTCATGTTGTACAGAGTATCCAACAGAGACGCAACCTTTAGTAAAAAGCTTTGAGGGTAGGAAGGTTAAGCCCTTCAATTACGACAAGCTACGGTTGTCAACGGACAAACAGACCCAAGCTCTCCCAAGTTAATTGCCAAGCCCTATTTTATCCTGTCTTTCAGTCCGCTTGTCTAATCCATTCGCAGCCCATAAATTACCGGGAGTTTGGACTGGAACGCTTTCGGGTCTCGGCAGTTCTACCTTGTTTAATCTAGACGAGAAACGGGGCTTGGCGCTAGCGGCCTGGCATAATACTGTTTATATGGTTCTTGCCTTTATTATTAAGTACTTGCAACAACCGCAAAGCATTTAATAATTTATTACATCTTCTGGCGAACCCCAAATGAAATTTCCAAAACGAATATTACTGAACTTCCGTATCTATAGTAGCATAATTCTAAAATTAAAGGAAACCATTTTGAGCAAAAAAAAGTTTAAGAATGTAGAGTTTAGTATATTTTTTTTTCACTGAGCAAACTCACGAAAAATTAGTCCAATTGAATATTAACATAAGGAAGCCGTAGTAAGAAAAATATAGTAAGTAGCCGATATATTTCCTAGAATCGTTGCTCTATGATAGAAATATTAATATTGATAAAATAAAAGGTTTTATTTTATAGCTAGCAACTCCCAATTATTGACAGCAAACGACGCTGACAATAGAATAATTTTAGCAAAACACTAACACCAGACTACTCTCACTGAATTTACAAAATTACTCAATAAATTAACAACAATGGTACTCTTCAGTAACATTCAATTTTTTTTTTTTTTCATAGCCCCTTTTTTATTTATCTTTATCTTGAATCCTTGGATTTTTGTTAATAATCCTTTTACCGCTAAATAGCATTGTAAGGTGTATTTTACTTTTTTTTTTTTTTTTTTTTTTATTGTCGTTTCTCAGTATTTCTTCTACATCTGTAATATAATCGGTGATAGGGTTCACCTCAAGCTTGAGTTGACCTTATCCTCTAGCGCTTACAACTAAATTAAAACACTTCTCTTATGCGAGTTGATTCCAACGTTTTGGAATCTTGGCTGGTAATAAGTCGTTGAAAAGGGGGTTTTCCAATTGTTGAGACTTTTCGAACAATGATTTTTTTCGTTCTGTGAGATATTCTTTTACTGTTGATAAATTTAGCACTGCTTGTATTTCCAACGTTTTAATTCTCAGCACCGTGATTCCTCTTACTATTTTCATTATTATTCCATTTTGGAAATGTTTTGAAAGTTAGATTAAATCATGACATATCACAACATTTACAATTCCGCCACTTTTCAGCGGCCAGAACCAACTTCTTCAGACGGACATAGTACGTTACCTTGGACTAATATGTGACAAAACGATTAGCTGAAGCTCACATATCAAAATAAAAAGGCAAATTTTAAACGAGTTACTGATGTTACTATACTCTCTTTTTTCTAAATAAAAATTAAAAATTAGACAAAAACTAAAAAGAAAACTGGATGAGAGATCTTCTTTCCTGAATTAAATAAGATCAGGAAGAGATGTCGAAGATAATAACCAGATCATTTCTCATACCTAATTAATATATATTTTCCAAATTCAACACAATGGTTGTTTAATTGGGTAGATAATGGCTTTGTAAGGAACATAAATAGGGATATGTTTATGCAACTAAAAAATTGCAGTTTTCGAAAAAAATAATTAAATAGAAGAAAAATAAAAAAATAGGTTTCCATGATAACGTGTTCAAAAACTATTCCATTATTTTTAGACAACTTAATCACCTTTAAAACCAGTAGATATTTAATTGATTATAAAAATACTTTTAATTTTGGGCAAGTAAAATATTATATTTAAAACTTTTGTTCTACCGTTTTTCAGGATAGTGCTTTACATTAAATTGTAGAAGACCTTGGACAAAACTCATCCTTCAGTCCTTATCGTGCTGGCGTAAGAGTCCATACAAAACAACAGAAACTTACGTCACATTGATTAAATAATATATGCTTCAATATATTTGGATCATAGTCATTTTGTGGCCGAATCTCGGGTGCGAAAGGATACCAGACTGAGTTGGATACAGTAGAGAATTGCATTTTTTTAAAGTTCATTCCTTCAACAACCTTATATTGGGGGTAACCATATTTTGAAGACGGTTACGAACAATAAAAATAACTCTTATACTATTAAAAATACATTGTCAATTTTAATAGACATTATTGAAATTTTATCGCGGCGGGCCGTTCAACGATTATAAAACTAGTAATTTTATTCCTTCAAATAACGAAATGATTTCCAAAATATTTTATGCAGAGCATTTGATACGTTTATATTGTTTTCATTTCCAAACTAATATCGAAAATTATTCCCTTCAAAACAAGTAATATCCAAATGAACAAGCTTCAATGTAAAAAAATCTAAGAAAAAAATTAATTCAATAATACTTTTACCTAATCTTTATAATACTTGAAGTGGATTTAGAAATCATTATATGGTTTCTGAATTCCATTCAAATAATATATTCAACTGCTTATTTATGTACTGGAACGCGCAGTTCATGGACTGAAATATTTTTCAGAACATCACTTCGATTTAAACTGGTGTAGAAACCAGCAACAACTAAATTTAAATATAGATAAATTATTATCTTAAAGGAAAGCTTAGCGTGGTATTTATCGTACAGACGAAGAAGGAATGCCCCACAAAGAATGATAAAATTAATAAAGTGAATAAAATTAAAACACTACCGTATCGTTTTTAATTTATTTTATGAACGATAACAAACTTCCCTTTTTCTATTGTAATAAAGTCTAATAAAATTGAAGATTGAAACAAGAATACTAAATATCGGTATATTAAATCATGAATTAAATTAAAAATCCTTCAAGTGTTTTACTAGTTTTACTATCAAGAGAGTCTCAGAATAATAAATAAAATACCCCCTTCCTAATTATATTATATTTTTACAAATCTAATCATGTAACTAAATTAATAATATAATGAAATATAGTAAATTAAATAATAAATCTATATGATGTGAAATTTTAAGGTAAATATACTTAAAGATAATATTAGGAAAATATTACGATTTAGAAATTAAAAAAATTATAAACTTTTTATCCGTTTGAGAATAATGAATAAATGATTATTATTGTAAAATACTTTAAACTAATTAAATTAAGGAAAATTTAAATAGATATTCGACAAGAAAATTTGTATGATGCGTAATGAGAAGAACTATAGACTGAAGACTGTGAAGAACCTCAGTTCTCACACTAAAATAATATAATAGACAAATAGTTAATAACAACTTAATTTGAAAGTGTTAATTGCATTACTTAAATAATAATAATAAATGAAATTATGTTATTAATTAACTATAGTAAAATTTACTGTAGCTAATTGTTTAATTCATAGTATATTTTTTATATATAGATAAATTTATTAATAGGGGAATTAATGATAGATGTTTGCAACGGTAGAAAACATTAAATATATTTTTTGTGCAAATGTTGAAGAATTTTAATTATAATTATGCTTAAAAAATTAATAAGAGGAGGAGACTAAAAAGGCGCTGGATGAGAGACCTCCTTCCCTGACAAACCATGGTAATTAATTCAAGAAAGAGAAGAGATACTGCTGGGTGCTATCCTTCTCCATGTCTGACATGTCAGTTTTGTTACTTTAGTCAGACCATCTGCTGATCGCTACAAGTCGTAGACATGTGTAGATTAATATTAAAAGATAATATATATATATATATATATATATATATATATATATATATATATAAGTGTTGGATGAACCTAATAATTGTGAAAGTTAGTCGCTGAAGTACATACATAAAAATAGTACATGCTATTTTACATTCACATGCTACATGCAGCAAACACTGCCCACTAAGGTTATGTGATTATGGTACTCTTCTTATAGCAACAGTAGTCTTTCTTTATTTATTCATCTTTAGCCTGCCATTTCTTTGTTTAAAACTGAGCAGAGTTTATTTGGTATTTTTTAAAACTACATAAAAAACCAATTGACATAAAAACCTGAGTGTCTATTACTGGGACAATATACACGATCAGAATTTTCCAACTTTTTCATTTACAATTAAGTTATTGACAGGATACGAAAAAATCGATAAAAGACCAAATTTACTGTCAATTGAACCCGTCTGCAAGGATCCACCGTCAGAACTGAAGCTTAATGATAAAACATTATCTTAAAGTGTCTATTACCGGTAGATTCACCTCATATAATTTTTAATAAAATTAAAAGTATTTAAGTGAAATATTATAGTGAAATGGTAAAAGCAAAAATATGGTTCCTAAACCTTCAGACTACAATAATCGAAGATGTATATGGTGCTTCAAAAGAGATGGTTGTCTAATACTTTTATTTTCAAATAAAAAAATCTGGAGTGTCCACTCACACGACTTTCCTACATATTTCAAAAAGTTTTTATATCTTTACATATGTTCATGAAGAAACAAAAAAGGATTGAAATTGATACATTTTCCTGAAAATTGATCAAACTTTATATTTGAGTACGATTTATTTGATAAACTAAAGCTATGTAAACCGGCTTGAGATAGATCAGTGTAGAAATTTCGATACTTCATAATATTGCTGATCAAAAACTTTTAGGCATAGCTTAGTATTAACAAACAATAATTTATGTTGAAAGTATACGAAATAGTAAAGGTTGTGTGATGTGGGCAACAGATTTTCTTAATTTCACTTAGGCATCTTTATTCTCTCATTCACCCCTTTCTGACACCAGGATGTGAAACCGTAATCTTACATTGGAAATTGAATAGCTGTAACTTCGTTAATAGTTATCCAAAATGAACGATTTTTATATGGCTTTGTAGGGAATTTGAATTGAAAAAAAATGATTCAGTAATCCCCGAGTCTTGGCACAGACAGACAGACAGACCAATGGCTAAAAATGTGTTTTTCGGACTCAGGGGGCTCTGAAAAGTAAAGATCCGTCGAAAACCGCATGTCGGAAATTTGACCCGATTGCAATACTTTCCTTACCTAGTATAGGTAGGAAAGTAATAAGTTAAAAAAAATCGTTAAAAATAGAATAAGCTGTATCATCGCTAATACTGGTTCGATTTCGATGATTTTGTTTTTCCGTTTTGTTGATAATTTAATTACCTTTCAAAAGTTTTATTATAAATTTTACCGTATAATATATACTTAGGGAGTTAGGCCCTATAACATTTTTCTTTTCTTTATAACTTTTTTTCCTGAATTTTTTGGGGAATTTAGTTTATATACGAAAATTGAAATAACAATGATTAGAACATTATAGGACAGTTTCATCAAAATAGTTTGAGCCGTTTTTGCGCTACGGTCTATAGAAAAACATGTTTTTCATTTATTGCGCGCACCGAATTTCTGTCACAGCCATCAGTAGTCAAAACCTTACAAAATAAAAAAAGAAGCAACAAAATCTGTTCAGTAGTTCCCGAGAAAATCTTGGCACAGACAGACAGAGAGACAGACAGACAGACCAATGGCTAAAAACGAGTTTTTCGGACTCAGGGAGCTCTGAAACGTAATGATCCGTCGAAAACCGCATTGCGGAAATTTGACCCGATTGCAATAATTTCCTTACCTAGTATAGGTAGGAAAGTAAAAATTAAATATTGACATGCAAGAACCAAAGTGGGCAGGGGACTATGGTCCAGATCAAACACGGTTTTCGGAAGATGTAATTAATTTGCAACAATAAACTTTTGATGTAATATAAATAAAAATGTACTAATCATTGAAAAAATTTTCTAAAAGTCCATTCGGTAGCTTGATACTGTTTGAGCGTTAGACCATAGCGCATGTTTAGAACTTGTTCCACTAACCTCGTGGCATGAGAGGGCTGCTTCCGAAGTACTGAAGATCTATGAGGCGTAGTAACAGCCCTATAATAAAAACAAATATGTAATAAAATGTCAATAAATTATAAATCTTAACATATAAATACAAGTTACTTAAAAATGTTAACACAAAAATAATCATGAAATAAATACAAAATTGACAATGGATATAGAAACTGAACACATAATTTCTTTTTAAGGATGATTTCTGAACGATAAATAATTATTACAGCAACAAATTTACATTATTTATTCTTAAATAACTTATAGTCAGTATAATTGTCGAACTCTTACATAATGTCAATTGAAAATCAAATGGATAGCTAGTTACTAGAATAACCCATAATATAACAACAACAAAAAATTACCTAAAATGGTTTTAAGTATGTGGAATCGTTATTTAAAAAAAAAAAAATATTGTACCCGTTTTGTTTTTGTTGTTTTTTTGCTGCAATTTATAATTACGAACTCAAAAAAGTTTTGAGTTATTTTTTGTTTTTTATTCAACAAAATATTTGATAAAAAAAAAAATGTGAACAGAAACTTCCTATTTTTATAACCATATAATATAATGTTTGATTATAAATAATTCGTACCTCGCTGCCGCTGTGGTTTTCCAAGACCTGCGTGGAACCGAATGGACATATGAAGACATAACAAAGTTCTCAGAGGTTTTTCGTATCAATTTTTCAATCTGTAATGAAAAAATAAAATAAAAATACTTATAAAAAATAATCTATACAATAAAATATTTGGGAATTCAGAGACTATGCATGCTCCCTTTCTGAAGGAAAAAAAAAATTCAGAAATTGTATGCTATATGATCTAGATTTTTGTCATACAATACAAGATGTATAATGTATTGAAATATATATTTTCAGTATATAAATATATATTGTATGTTTTCTTCAAATAAGTCGAACCGTAGCACATTTAGCCAGGAATCAAACCTAGAGGGAGAAAGTCAGAACTGAATATTGTTCAAAATACTTTAAGTTCAAGTTTAATTTATCTAGCGTACTTTCGGGCTTATCAGTCTCTTATAGTTTTCATTCTAAACCCTCCTAAGAGGAGATAAGTACATCTATAACTTAGGATTAAGTAAGCAGTTTATTTGCTGAAATTACAGTTTAAGAAACATTATCAAAGAGGTTACACTACAGTTCACTTCATTCTGCTATATTATTATTTTTGACGCCTATAATTACTAAAACCACTCTCCTTATTATAAAAAGCTTATTAGAATGTATGCAAAAACATTGTCACTTTAACTATAATTCAGATCATTTTTTTCAGAAAATTATTTCAAATCAGTTTGTTTTTCTTTTTTTGGTGTTATATTGTGGCACTAAAAGTATAATATTATTTTCACTTCAGACAATTTTTCATTTCATTCCTCTTTTTTAGAAATAGATATTTTTTTGCAGGCATGACACTGTGCAGGCGATTTGTAGTCAAGACTTTCTAAGAAGATTCATTTACCATTAAACCTTCCAATGAAGTTTTGTATAATTATTTTGAGAAATATCATGATATGGAAAAGTTTTCTAAAGATTAGTCAGTCAGGATTAAGTAAAGGTAAATTTCTTGAAGTGAGAATTTGACAAAAAGTGGAAACAACGAATAAAATTCATATAATTTAGGAAATCAATTTAGGAAATCAAGCCAAAGCAGGTTTTCTTTTGTGATATCTTGTGGAGCTAAAAGTTTTTTATATGCATTTTAGAAATTATAACCATTCGGACCCATTTCTTGGTAATAAATATAGACATCACGCAGTAAAGGATGATCATCGATATACTCATGTCAGTTCTCCTTCCTCCCTGTTCGATGTCAATATCAAAGTTGTATATATATATATATGTATCACTCTAGCTCCAAATAGAATTTACTTTAAATAATTGTTTGATTTCTGGCCCATAGTCCATAGGTACACTGAGTTTGTAAAAACATTTGTTCGTACAAAATCGTCCAATTGAAAAAACTTATTTTTTGTTCTTTTATTTTTTTATTGGTTTTTTGTTTTCCCACATAAATTTTGGATGACGGTCAGTTAATCAGATTAAGTTAGAGCAGTTGCCTCCTTTCGACGCAGGAAAAACTACAAATAAAATTACAAGCAATATAAATAACGAATTTATGATGAAAGTGAAAGTTTATTGTTAGTATTTCAATATTCTGATATAAGCGAATTACACACAAAAAAAAAATTATAACCTCAACAAAAAAGTGATGAATAAAAAAGTTGTTATTAACATTATTAACATCCGCCTGAAACTTCGTGAATAGGTTCATCTCGTCGTGACCTACAATTATTTTATATTTGAAAATTCTCGGAATTGGTGCATTTTAAATTTTGGAGGCCATCGAACTTTGTCTATTTAATTAGGTACTAAAAACTATTATATGCCAATTTGCTTTCCACTTAAATCGGCACATAATTTGAGCTTAATCTCGAGAAAAAAGGCGGTCTTCAAAAATATTGAGTCGTTTGGCGTGACGTACATCTCCAAAATGTGAAAATAATGAACTTGTATAGGTCAAACGGCCCAATATTTTTGTAGGCCACCTTTTTTGCCGACCTCCAGAACGAAAAACGAAAACGCCCAATCCCGAGGATTTTCATAAGTAAAATATTTATACGTTACGATGAGATGAAGCTATTTACGAAGTTTCAGGTGAAGGTTAATAATAAATTAATCAAATTAAGACAATCATTAAACATTTAAGAACATGTGTGTCCATAAGTACATTAATAAATGGGTAGTTTAACAAGCGATTATATTTATTTTATAATTTGAACAATACCTTCATTTTTTTTTAATTATAATAAATATTTTCCATTACTTTCTTAAACTGTTTAAAGACATAGGTTCATTTGTACGTAGATGCAGTTAAACTAATAATATATTTTGGAAAACTATAATAGTTATATCGAAGTGCCTTGGAACAAAGCAGGGACTACACTGACGCCGATGTTAAATTTTTGAACTTGGATAGTCACGTTGACATTTGTATATAATAATAATAATGATAATAACATATTTTATAACTTTTATATGTTTACCAATCCGTATCCGTATCCGTACATTCCGTACATATATTATTACAGTAAGGCTCGAAATCGGTTTTGTACCAAATATAAGCTCCTGCCATGCTGAAATACCATGAATGGGGTACCGTTGGATTCAGATTTTCGCGAGGGGTTAGTGAATCGTACTCTCCGCTTTTGTTTTTCTTTCTAAAATAAATAAAGTCGATACAAACATTTTGATAGGCTTCGATAGTGGAACGGTGATAGGCCTGCAGATCGAAATTGGACCTTGAAGATTTTGATGCGTACAACAAGACCTCCGGAACTATCGGATCCTGCGTTTTTAAGCCCCAAAACGTACTATTTTCGAGATGAAGCAAGGCATAGGGTTTGCATCCACACAACCTTACATTAATTGTAGTAGTGTCTTTGAATACATGTCTCATTTCGTCGACTTGAGGTCTCTATGATCGAGAGAGGAGGAGTTTATATTATTATCGATGGTGTTTTTGATCGGCAAGCCATATCATCGTCAATTTTTCACCAAATCTAAAGATTGAGCCACCAATTTCGAAAGCTTCCTTCTCCTTCAGGAGGGCAAAATAGTCCATCACTCCGAAAATACAGGCAAACAAGTTATGAAAGAAAACAAACTTTATTGGCGAATAAATGAAAAATTACACACTTTTCCCTTGGTTATGCCCGTGATTATATAAAAGCTTACTAAATTCCCTACAAAAGGGGAAAAAATATCATTGAAATTGGACAATTTTTAGCAGAGATACAGCTTACTGAAATTTGTAAACATGTTGGTTCCTAACAAAAATGAAGATTTAAATTAATTTTTGTTTTATTTGTCGATTATATTTATCGATAAAGTAGCATTTGATTTCTTTATCTTTTGATACGTTGCATTATTTAATTTTTTTATTGATCTGGCACTTGATAAAAATATGCTGTGCGAATTTTTCGCAACGGGAATACTAGTATATAATTATTGCATAATAAATATTTTGATCATTCTTTCATCCATTTAGCAATCATTTTCATTGTTTCATAATATTGTACATAGAGTGTGAATGTGATCTCTGAACACTATTATCAATGTCCTTTGAGACAGATCGTAATATTTTTAAAAAACAATAAAAAAAAAATTATTATATTCTTCCTTTAAATTTAATTTCTTGTAATAGTTCATTATTTTTAGTATGAATTGCTTGTGAAAGAGTGGAAAAATTCTGAATAGATTATAAATTCGGCAAACACCCCGACAATCACAAGTTCATTTTGATATTTAAAATAATATTATTTATCATATATGTTAAATAAACGTTCGTCCCAAATCCTATTATATATAATATATAATTTTGTCTACTCTGAGAAACACAGGCGGGGCCCTGGGATAGACCCAACCTTGACTGTCGCGCTCCGCCGAGCGGATGATGGGATGAAAAGAAGAGGCCGTAGCTAGTGGAGACCCTATTCCCTCCGCTACGACACCCCTAGCCGAGACAAAGCACCGCCGCGAGATAAGGCCCTTCGGCGAAGGCTCATGCATTATTTAGCTGCCAATCGGTGGTGGTCGGTTTGTTGACTTCACGCTCGGTCAATACCTCGGCCCTTTAGCTTCATCAAACAGCTTATTCCTTCCAATCAGACCATTTTCCAACATCTGAGGGGCCTTTGTTCTCGGCGGGTTTGTTATTTATGAAGTAGGCCAACTCAAAGGATACCGCAGTTATCGTAACACTGTCTAGCTACGTCGTTCCCTTACAAGGGCAACCTTGGTTCCAATTTGATGCCTTTACCACATACATGCCTTAAAACCCCACCTTATAAATTGTTATTTAGAAAGTAGCAACGTATATGTCCTAATTTATAAATTCATTTCCTACTTCTATTACATAACATAAAAAGATAATAATAATATTTAACCTCTTTTAGTCCACGCTAGAGATACCAAGTTATCAAGTTATTAATATTGAATACTTGATGGTTGGCCGTTGTCATTTTTAATGTTAAAGTCAAATAGTATTGAGTTAGGAGATGGTCCGGGGTAGCGTTCATAAGAAAACTGAAATAGTAAAAAAAATTATTTTTATTTCAATTGTCACAAATAGGGTTTTTCTGATTAAATTTATTTATTTAATTTACTCATAACACATGAATGACCATTTGCTTTCCACTTGAATCATAGGATAATCTAATCATAAAATCGACAGAAAATAATGGCCTAATATAATTAAACTGGCCCCTGGCCAGTAATACCTCGTTATTTTGATATGATGGAAATGAAAGTCACGCCAAACGGCCAATATTTTTGTAAGTCGCCTATTTTATAGATTTTGTGATCAAATTATCATACCATTGAAGGTGAAAGCAAACGATTGTTCTTGAGTTTTTAGAACCTCATTAAATTAACCAATTTTATCGATCACCGGATTAAAATCGTAGAATAAAAATATTACCACTATTTAGCCTATTTATGACCGCCACACCGGACCATCTCCTTCCTTCATAATGCAACGGTCAACTATCAAATATTCAATAAAACTATTACTGTCAAATGCATGAAAGTTATCCAAACATAATCATTATGAAATATATTATTACGAGTGTTAATAACTTGATAAAAAGGTTGGTAGTATATCGGACTATTATTATAGTTTTACAACTGGAAAAACTTCATGGCATTGTGTATTATATCGTTTCACAGGCTAAAATTTCAACCGCACTTGCTGTGTGTTATGGCATTATTTTAAATAAAGAAAAATGGCCACACTTTAGACAAAAAAGTAAATTTTTTAACATGTTGCTCAGATGAAATTCGATTTAAAATTGAGAAAAAATTCTCTATAAGCACATATTTATTTAGACTATAAAAACATAAACATTAATTTTAAAGTATGACGACATTATTAACTTCTTACAAAATTTTTAGTTGAAATTGAAAATTTTTTTAATTAAATATAATAAAAATTTTCTATACTCCTTCAAATAATGTCACCTTGATAGTTTATAAAAAATATGGTATTATAGCTCTCCAATTATATGACATACCTCTTGAGGCCCTAACAAAGGTTGGGCACATTCAATGGGTCACAGATTTCAAACAATTTTTTTTTATTGAGGTGATTCTAAGTCGAAAAATATTGGAAACGTATCTCAGCGTTCACTACTTTGAGCTTTGATAACTGAGAAAATAATAACTATATGATATTAAAAAAAAAATCTCTCCCAATTCAACATTAATACTATATTTAATTGAACAGCTGGATTACTGTTCTTTCATCCCATACTAATATAGTCTATGCCTTTGTAATATATAAATGAAGAAAAACTTTTCAAAGTTTGTATTTTTACTTCTAATTCGCTTACTAAGGTCGACTTTGTGTCATTTCGTCTAGTCAGTGGCATTCTAAATCTCTGATAACTTGTTAGTGGATCGGCAGTCAATTTGAAATTATCAAAAGATTTTTATTTTAAAAAAACAATACGGATTCGCTGTGAACACGCGTTAACCCGCTCGCGCGCTCCACCCCCATCTTACTCTAGAATGTGATGTATACTGCCGTGATACATATCTAGTATTTTTGTAGTAGAACAGCAAGTTAAATTTGGTTGAAATCGGTGACAGTTAAGGTCTCCCCATGTATGTTGAAAACAACATTTTTATTTTTATTTTTTTTTCATATACTCCAATTTTTTTTGCCAAATTTAAGTGAACATATATTAAATATGATCTTGTTAGATTGAAATGTCATCTTGCGACTCGTATATATTTTCTTTAAATAAAACAAGAGGGTAAAGAAGAAAAGAAAACTGTTATTTCAAAGAGAGTCATCAGACAACATCTAAATATGGTTCTTTATAAAATCTATTTATAGTTTTCTACAAAAGAGAAATAGTAACACTTTATATGATTAGATATGGCTCTTTTTATGTTAATTTAAATAGTAAAGTGTCACAATATATAAGATGAACTCAAAAACTATAATTTTAAATTAATAATGATTCCATGCAATTGTGGGCTCCAAATTAACCATTTTTAGTTCGCTATTTCATATCGAATAAAAAATTAAAGACATCTCATCTATGAGCAAGTAAATTGAAAAAAAAGATGTGGAAGAAGATTACTTCCAGTAATTAATCCGAGACATCAGAGCCTGGAGCATATTTTGTCATGGCTCATGTATGAGATTATAATCGGATGAGACTGTAGCGAAAAGCTCCATTTTCCTCATGATCAAGTTATACCTCGTGATAAGGTCATTCCGAACAATAGCTATTCCCGAAGAAGGATGGAACAAAGACATATTGTAAAAGTCGAGACACGTGGCAGTGAATATTAATTGATAGCACAGTCAAAGATTATTCCCTTTTGCGATTCCGTTTCCTTTGTTTTAGGTCCTTTTAAGAAGTTGAAGGATTTTAAGACGATAGAGAGCATTTTCGAGACTCAATGGAAAATGGTTGTACCTTTGAGGTAAATTTTCTTCTTCAGCTGCGTGCGTAAATAAAATTTCTTAAAAAAGTCAACTCAAAAAAAAAAAGAGTACATTGGTATGTATCAAAACTCATATGACATAATTATGGGGATAATTTACATTATAGAGCATACAAATTCATTGTTGCTATTATTTCTCTGCAGATACTGTAATGTAGCATTGATATGTATAATATCACAGAAGGCGTTCTCCAAGATTTTGCTATCGCACCATTAATAATTTAACTGTTATTGCAAAATCTGTCAATAGTCTCAACATTACTGAAATAATCATTCCGACATATTCTATAACTTTATGATCTTTATAGCCTCTAATCTATCAGGGTTGGCTGTAAAGATATCCCTTATAAGAGCAACTTTAGTTCCAATTTGATATCTTTACCACATGCCTTAGTTTTAGCCCCAACTTTTGGATTATAATTGTAAACATGAGGGGCAAAAAAACAAATAAAAACTTTATAAGGGCCTATTACATCATAAATACTAAATAACAATGTAATTTAAATTACTAAAATATTTATTCTTACTCATTTTATTCATTCATTGTTAAAATATATGTATTTTGTCTATAAAAATGTACTTGCGCCTGTCAAATTATTGTTGACAATCAGCAAATGTGCTGGCGATATAGCAAAATACTGACAGGACAGGCATGGAGGAAGAAAGTACTGAGTAGTACCTCTTCCCTAACTTATTCCAATTACTTAAGGTGTTTAAGGAAGGAGATCACTCACCCAACCCATTTATAGTCTCCTGCTCATGTTCTGAGGTATGTCAGCCGTGGCCATGTTACTTATTATGCCCGTTTAAATTAGTATAAAATCGTTGATAAAGGGTCGTTATATGTTGGTCAACTGTTGGAAAATGGGGATCAGTATGTAGAGTTTTGTTAGTCACGTACCAAGGTGCTTTTGTTCTGAGTCGCAATAATTTTGATTAAGAGGTTTGAAGTTTTTGTAGGTGGATCTTTTTAGCGATACCGTATATTTGTGATGAGTACGTCCAAATGGGTTTAAGTAAGTATGTATATGTATTAAGTTTCTGACTCAGTTTTAGTTTTGAAGATTTAGCAGAGAGTCAAGTAGTTTGAGTCGTAAGGTAATTTGTCCTTTTGTCCGTTTGAGGAATTTCATTGTTGTCAATATAAACTGGAGGGCAGGTGTTTTTTCGAAAGGTAAATGTTATATGTTTGGATTTTTCATGATTAAGTCCAGTTTCCCAGAGTGCGAACCAATCTTGTAATTTAATTGTTAAATTATAAAATTCAAATTTGTAGCCTGTCACAAAATGTTTCAACCTCTTCTTTAAAGGATTTATTTGTTTTTCTTGAGACTGTATCCTTTATTTTCAGCCATACATTTCTGATAAAGCAACTGTTTCATTATTTACTCTTCGTTCAGTGGAACTTTTTCTTTAAAATTTCTCAAGTCAACCTGGATACAAAATAATTAACGAAATAAAGCGCTCCAATTAAAGGTTCAGTAATCGTTCCGTCTCATTTAAAAGCCGCGCCCTCGAGTTAATTGGAAATCCATTAACTTCCTCGACAAAGCTCCTTATTGTATCCATTTAACTTTATTCTTATTCCTCCAGGCTGCTCTCGCTAATGATCTCCACCCTTGCTTCGGTCCGATTGCTCTTCCAGTTCTGGGCACAGGTGTGGTCTGACCAATCTTCGTTAGAATGCGTGCTTGATCTTAGCATAAGCAATGTGTCGAAGTAACTACCTAAAGTTAAATAAACCACAGTGTAACGTCACCAATTATTGATACTTTACCGAAATGTTTCAATTACTTTATCTTAGACTTTTTTTATTAATTAACCTATATGTATTTTTCAAAGTTTTTCATACTAATCGAAGTCCACTTATATCTTGAACTTATATCTTGACCACTTCTATATGCCATAAAGTTTTCAATTTTTGTAACCCAAAATCAAGTTTTTCACCAATTAAAGTAGAATATAAACATTTCATTGGCTTAATATATATTGTAGCCATGGAGCCTGACCTATTTAGTGTTAGTAGGGATTAGTTTTCTAAGTAGAAGAAAACAAGTAAATAAGTACAGTATAAGAAGACAAAAACAAAAATATTTTTATATAACAAACATCATAAATATTTTTATACTCCAATATTTCTACTATTTATATACAAATATATGTATATAATAAATATCATAAATGAGATGTCATAAATGAATAAAAATACATATATACTAAAGAAAATTTTCAATGCAGAACAAAATAAAGCAAAACAAATAGTAGAGATCTTAGAATTACAACGCACATGTACAACCGTACAACTAATAATAATAACATTCAAAAGGCACTCAAATTGTGAATTCATATTCATATGTCGCCCACGGACATGTGAACACATGCCTAACTGACCTAAAGCTGAGGGTTTGACTTCTATTGATATAGTCACAAACACTTATAATAAAATAAAATATTTTGTTCAACTGGTCAAGATTTTTTATATCCAACACACACTCCAGTGATAAATCATCTGTGGCAGCCTGTATATGTGTCTGTAGGTATTTCCTTCTAGGTGTATCCAGAAACAAACACTCCAGCATCAAACCGTTATTGATAAGTTGGCCGCACCACATGCAGACTTCGTTTGTATTTATGACGTATGTAATGTTCCCATGGAGCAATTTTAGATGATCATTACCCGATACGACTTACCGTCCGTAACTTTCTTAGAGGTATCATCAATTTTAAATAATTTTCGTGTTCTAAGCAATCGTAACCACAAATACGACGATACATTGTAATTTTAATTGTAGGATCGTTCAATGTCTTTGGAGTATAAATTGTTGGATACAGTTGTTAAAATATCATTTTTGTTTCTGAGAAGTATTCCTTTTTCACCAATTATTGAAATGCAAAAAACAATTTGCGAGAAGGAAAGGAACCAGTTATTGACACCATATTCAACCATCAAACGAGTTTATTTTGAACAAAATATTTTTTATTTATAGGTACAAAATTATCACACATTAGTAACTAAATACATTAAACATTTTTACCCATACTTAGATATCACAAAATGGTATAGAATGGAAATTATACACTATAGTATGTAGGTATACTTTGATACATTAAGTAACGATGTGGTAATATTGTAACTACGTTCCGCTGTACGACTTCTCACGTTAATCATCCTTATCAAGTTTAAAAACATTTTTCAATGTGTTCTTAGCTCCGAGATGATTAGCATCCACTTTTCCTTCTCAAACTCTGAAAACCTGACAAGCCATGATTGCGTCTTTTTCTTTTGGTAACTATTGTGGAAGTGTGAAGTCAACCGTAGTTGTGTGTCTATTTCTGCCGAAATTTCGACTTCTTCCATATTTTTGTGTTCGTGGTCTATAAAATATAAGATATTCTTCAATTTTATTCCATTTTATATCTTTCTTCTGTATCCTTCTGTTCATGTCCTTGTTTCTAGCCTTTCTGTTCATGTAATAAACTTTGTGTCAATAACTAGGAAAATATATCATTTTGAAGATCCTATTATTGACACCCTTAATACCTGTTGTTTTAATCGAAATTCACATTTCAAAATATCACATCATCAGGAAGTGGTAACAAAATGTGTCAAAAGAATTAAAGCTCGTAAACATTAAAGGACGAGATAAGATAGGTAAAATTGTTCCTCACATTCTTAAGAAAACCCATAAGGTTTCGGCGATTGAGGTGAAATGATAAGAAATATGTGTTTCCCACCTATTTTCTCAATCAATAGAGATCTTGGTGACTTGTTAATGTACATTTTAAATTTTTCCAAGTTTGAAATTCCACAATGTTACAAAATATTCACTTCAATCTTAACCAGTCGAATCACGGAATACGCCGAGGAAATTATCGGAGACTACCAATGCGGATTTAGACGGAATCGTTCGACTATTGATCAAATATTTTCTTTACGGCAAATATTAGAGAAAAAATTGGAGTATAACGGTATTGTTCACCAGCTGTATATAGATTTTAAAAAGGCTTACGATTCTATTGACCGCCAGAAACTGTATAATATTCTAATCGAGCAGGGGATTCCAAAAAAACTAGTAAATCTAGTCAGGATGTGCTTGACGGAGACACTCAATAAAGTTAGAATCGGTAATAATTTGTCCGAAAAATTTGAGGTTCGTTCGGGCTTAAAACAGGGTGATTCTCTTTCGCCTGTCCTGTTCAATTTGGCATTAGAACATGCCATTAGGGAGGTAATGCGAACCGAGAAAGGGTTGGATCTGGGCGGGACAACATCCGTGCTGGGCTATGCTGATGATCTGGTACTGTTAAGCGAAGACGTTGAAACTATAAAACTAAATACGACAACGTTAATGAAAGCCGGTAAAGAACTAGGACTCGAAATAAACGTGGATAAAACAAAATATATGGTTAGCTGCAAAAATGGCGATACTACTGGTGATATCGATATAGATGGTAATATGTTTGAACAGGTAGATAAATTTAGGTATCTAGGTTCTACGATAACTAGAAAAAACGAAATTGAAGAAGAGATTAAGGTTAGACTGAAGGCGGGGAATGCTTGTTATTTTTCTGTGACAAAACTACTTAGTTCGCGCCTCTTGTCCCGAAACTTAAAAATTAGAATCTATAAAACAATTATCTTGCCTACAGTTCTTTATGGATGCGAAACTTGGCCGCTTACATTAAGGGATGAGCAGCGTCTTAAGGTTTTTGAAAATAAAGTATTGCGTAGAATATTCGGACCGAAGAAGGATGAGTTAACCGGAGAGTTCAGACGGTTACACAACGCCGAATTGCGTGAGCTGTATCCGGGTAATATAATTGAGGTAATTTCATCGCGGCGAATCAAATGGGCTTGTAAAGTTGTTGGGCTTAGTAACGAGAGAATTCCTAAAAGGTTAATATTTGCTGTGCCGAATGGTAAGCGTCCGAGGGGTAGACCGAAGCGAAGGTGGGAAGATTGCATTAAAGCCGATCTGAAGGGACTGGGTTTGGACGGCGAACGGTGGAGGGAGGTGTGTAACAAGCGATTGGTGGTGTCGGCATCGAACCTTCGGGTTCGCTAAGCCTTATTATTATTATTTATTATTATTATTTGAAATTCCACATGAACCTAAACGCTTACTTTATCAAATTTAAGTTACAAGTTTCAATAATTGATGCCTTTACGCTAAATTGATTCAGTGAGGCTGTCCTAACAGAATGAGTCTTATAAGTATCACACGATCAAAACACTCAATTACTAGCTCAGTCATTCCCACTCAGTCATCATTCTTTATCTTTAACATTTAGCTACTACAGATCGAAGCGTTCTTTAACTTTAACTACTAATTTTAAGTTACTAAACGTATATAGTTTGTAACAAAAAATAGTTTGTATCTATTGTGGAAGCACTCATCCTCAAAACTTATAAGGATTACTTGAAAAAGTTGTTATTTATCATTAAAAATTCAGTCCACGCTATTAGAAGGCCACATTATTGGAAAAATTTATTAACCTTAAAAGCCTGATTGTTAGTCAATTCCTATCATAAAGTAAAGCTGCTTTTAAGCTGATTTGGAATCTGCATAAATCAATCACTAAGCTCTTCGATCGATCTCAGCTTCAGGTAAATATTCCTGAATATCTTTAAGGCACTTTGGGAGGTGCCTTACTTCGGTGAAACATAAGTACTTGGCCGTTCTATGGAGTAGTCTCTTAAACAACTTTTCTCTAATGATGCTCACAATTTTTGGATTGTGGATTGTTATTGACATTTAAGAAAAAAATTTCATTTTTTTTTCTATAACCTAGAATGCACTATAATAAACATGATTGCATATATACGTTTTTAATATTAAAAATACCCATAAAAATAACGACTTTTTATTATTTAAAGTCATTATGAAAATTATCCGGATCTCAATTATAGGTACTGATCCATATTTCTAAGTGACCAACTAAATGTTTTTAATCCTAATAATTACGTTTTTATAAATAAAAAAATTATTCAAGTAATTAGTAGATTTAATTATCAATTTTAAAAAATGTTAATTTATAATAATGAGCTATAAATTAGTATTTAAGTCCAATTAGCAATGAAACTTTCAGTTGGATGCAATAATTCAACATTTAAAAATTCAATTTTATCTTAACTCGACGCCGTGTTAGAGAGGTGAAAAGGAGAAAATAATGTCGAAAATCAAATGATACCGAGTTTTATGGAGGGTATGGATTACAATATCTCAGAAAATAAAATTCGAACCTGCATACTGTAAGCGAGGGGAATCTGCTTCTTCGATAGCTCTACAACCCGGGCTGGGCCTTGGCTTCCTGAACAACAGGTCTCCAGATCTTCCTGTCCTTAGCATTTTCTCTCCAGTTTGGAACTAAACAAAAAAATCGCGAATAATGTATAATTTTTTTTGTAACTATTAACCGCCTGTTGTCGTCCTCCACATCCTCCGACCATCTTCTTCTCGGTCTTCCCCTTCCTCTGAAACCATAAATTCTTCCTTCGAGCATCTTTTTTGGAATTCTCTCATCTGGCATTCTAAGAAGGTACCCCAACTTTTCGATCCGCCATGATTTTATAAAATTCACATAAAGCGAGGGGAATGTTCATCATTTCATCTTCTTTATAATGAGGTATTATTTATTATTTATATTTCATATTATTGGTCTTTCCCCCTCTATCGTGTGGTCTAAAGCACGCACCTTAGTTTTTTTCCGTAATAAACTCTGAACTTAATTAATATGGACCTAAGTATAATTGAACAAGAAAGTTATTCTAAAAGTGAGGTATATATAGTTGTGCAATGATATAAAAAAAAATCGCGAATAATTTATGATTTATTATAAAGCAGAACTCACTTTAGTTTAGTCGCTTAATAGTCCTCTGTAAGAAGTTTTACCAATGTTACATTCTACTTTTATTTAAAGTAAATTTTGTCTAGTTCACTAGTAAATGAGTCATTAATTACTCAAATTAAGTATTGTTTCAGTTATCACTTGAAATGCGTGTCACTTCAATTAACGTGACTTACTTAAAAAATACAAAACTTTAATTTCCTACTTTTTTGCAGAAAATGGACCATCGTTAATATGAGCTTTTTCGTAGCTCTTAAATTCTACTACTACCTCTTTATAGATACATTAAAATATACATTATATATATTTTATGTCGATAATAACATAGAAAAAAAAATACCGACTCCATAACCGTTTCCTTTGGGGCGGATTTGCCAAATGTCCTTCCCACCGATATCCTCGGGTCCAAGGACCGTGACGAATCGTTCTGGATCCATGGATTATAGTTGTTCAGGGTCAGCAGGCACGCCTATATTTTTTCCCCCGAATCATACCGTCAACTCTCCGGCCATTCAATATTATTAAAAATTATAAAGCATTTACCGATTAAGTTGTTCGAACTTCTTAATAATGATAAATTATTGCTTATGATTTATATGAATTAATTATCAATAAATTGTTTGTGGATAAATTTAAACATGAGAATAACTTTAGGTCGAAATACCAATGCTTGTCACAAGAATATTTACATTTAATATGGAAGCGTTTAGGTCTGATTTTTTAAAAGTATATTTATATTAATTACAGTTATTTTATTTCTTAATATTCTTCTCAGTATTTTTCGTATTTAATTTTTGGATGATACATTGTTTTTTTAATAATCAGAGTCTAATATTGATCGGCCTGAAGGAGAGGAGTACCCAGCAGCATCCCTTCCTATCTTGATTTTAGGACCTGTCCTCTATCTACATACGTAATACGGCAGTTTTTCGCAGTGATGATCACTTTTCCGGCTTTAGGAGAGATGGATTTTAGTAAATGAGATATCGAACGAAAAGAGATTTTATCGAGCAGAGACGAATCGTATTAGACTTACTTAGATTACACGCCCTCACGAAATTAAAGTTATAAAGAAAAAGAAACTTTATTTGCAAATAACTCAAAAAGTTAGTTTTTATTATCTGCGCATTGTAATTTTGTTTAATTTAAAAAATGTTTCTAAGTAATAATTGATTTTTTAATCAAATCAAAATCACAATCATAAGTAATAACGGAAGTAATAATTTAACAGTTATCAATATTTCCATAAGTTTCAACTTATTATCACAATGTATTCGCATACATAATCTGGTGACATGGTGTGTAAGCTACCCAGCGTTTTGATGGGTAAATATATAATATATCTTTGAAGATAGGGACACGCTTACTCTCTCATATTAGTGAGGATAAGGCTTAATGACAGTTTAATGATCCCTTATCTGTCACATACACGCTCCAGCTTAATAGCCTGCCAAGTGCCGTAATTCAGAAGGAAGCCTCTGTCTATACTTTATGTATGTATAATGATTACATCGATAGATATTATACATAACATATTATCATTAACATTATTTTCTTAAACAATAACTACAATATCATCACCAGGTTCAAAACTAACAATGATATGGTCAAACAACTGAGGGGTTTAGGATGACACTAGTGTAAATATATACACATATTTCTTTTCATTCAAAGTATTAACCATACAGAAGAGGCGTATATTTCTCAAAAAATACGCCATGCAAAAGCATATTATATGCATTACATTGTTATTATAACAACCCGTATAAATACATTGATACAAAATAAGTTGGTTTACATAATGGATTATAATACAGAAGTAAATCTAAAGATAACTTAAAGAAACAGAACTTAAAATGAATTAGTTTTTTTTTTTTTAATTTACAACTGTATTACATATAGTAAATACAATAAGTAAATGTGACATTGATAACATGACATGTACAACATGAAGAGAAACTACCCATTGGTAGAACTCAAATTAAAGTTCTATATTAGAAGGTCCCGAGGCCATCTTCTTTTCAGACGCCTCGGAGGGTTATCAGGGATCGAGGAGGAAGCAAGATTTGAAACGAGAGAATTCGGATGGTTCTGCAGTTTGTTATGGAAGGATAGGTATCTGGATTGGGCCAAATCGGAACATATGGAACATTAAGGTCTTTATGGATGATTTTATTTGTGACAAAGTAAGGAGCGTTGAGGATTTTACGAAGGATTTTGGATTGTAAGGATTGGATACGAGAGGAATTCGATGGTTTAGTGGAGCCCAAAAGCTCAATTCTGTCATATATATGAGTCGTTTGTAATTGATTGAAAGCTTAGAGCGTTTGTCTAGTAAGTGCTGCAGTAGTCGAAAACGTCGGGCGATTTCTAGTCGTTTCAGTCTGGTATGGGGGTTTTTAGAAAACTTAAAATTGAAAATTCCCTCCGGCACCTGGACGAGAACTCGTGCTGTTTTTTTTAATCTCATAACTTCGGTTATCTGCTTGCGCTGAGGCTGCCCAAACAAAATGATTCTTATAATTATCATCTCATATATAAATAAAGCACACAATTACAAGACTCAAATATGGCCACAGCTCTTGTACAGCATCCCCACTCTGCCATCATTCATTATCTTTATCATTTAGTTGCTCCAGATCGAAGCCTTCTTTATCTTTAACTACTAATTTTAAGTTACTAAACGTATATAGTTTGTATCTATTGTGGAAGCTCTCATCCTCAAAACTTATAAGGATTACTTGAAAAAGTTGTTATTTTTCATTAAAAATTCAGTCCACGCTATTAGAAGGCCACATTATTGGAAAAATTGATTAACCTTAAAAGCCTGATTGTTAGTCAATTCCTATCATAAAGTAAAGCTGCTTTTAAGCTGATTTGGAATTTGCATAAATCAATCACTAAGCTCTTCGATCGATCTCAGCTTCAGGTAAATATTCCTGAATATGTTTAAGGCACTTTGGAAGGTGCCTTACTTCGGTGAAACATAAGTACTTGGTCGTTCTATGGAGTAATCTCCGAAACAACTTTCCACTAATGTGCTCACAATTTTCGGATTGTGGATTGTTATTGACATTTAAGGGAAAAAAAATTCATTTTGTTTTCTATCACCTGGAATGCACTATAATAAACATAATTGCATAAAAATGTTTTTATAATGTAAACATTTCACACTCATAGACGTGCTCGAAAAAGGATCTATGTTTGAGAGTCGCGTTGTAATTTTATGCTGTTGATGAATTCTTGTATTTTTAGTTACTAGCGATTCGGGAAGAGACCGTGTACCCACTTGCGTTAAAAATGATTTCTGGAAGGTGGCTCCTTTGTTTTCATGTAAGTGGTATCGTTTAAAATGTGTCTGAAAGTTAGAGACAAATTGTTATCAAATGCATGTGCCGTTTTTAAACGGAATATCTGTAGGTATTAGTTAGACGGGTTGGGACAGTTCGTTATTGAACGTATATACGTTAACTGTCTTAAGCCTCATTTGTAAGTACTTTTCTGTTTTATCGCCCACAAGATAACTGTTTCATAGGTTACTGTAGTGATAGAGCCGGTCATGACATATTACCACCTTACAACAGCGTTGGGAGTCGATTCTTTTGGAGTGAGATGATGAAATCGCCCGCGACAAAACCGATTTTTACAGGAACAATATTTCAATTTGGAGATCTATTGGTCTCAGGAGTCCGTTTATAATCCGTCTACTTACCCATAAAAATTCTGAAAAGTATAATTAAGATTGTTTATATAGCTAGTAACCTAATTGTTCGGGAAAATATCTACAAATCATGGAACAACATATTCATTTTATACATCTCGTAATGAAATTTCCATTCCTGTCGTGATATGCTAACCTCCGTAATCCATCCCTCGAGCTCTAACCGAGGACAAGAAGAAAGTCAGTGCAATGTAAATGCAGTATCGACCCGCTTGGGCAGAACAAGCTCCCGGGTCCAACGCTATCTTATCTCCGACCGTTTTTGTCGCCCCTACCTGTCACCCGCATCCGACCTTCGAAAAACACATCCCTCCTCCCTCCATTCCCGCTCCACTTGCAGCATTATCCTCCAACCACTCCATCATCTGGCCTTTCGAAATGGGTTCAAAAGCTTCATTTGTCTAAACTGGGATAAATACTCTTCTACATCATTTCAAGTTTTCGGATTCAACACTTTTGTTTCAACTGTATCCACGTATCAAGGAAACATTGTAAAACTCAAATAGACAATACGCTTAGAAGAGTTGAATCCATAATTTTTTTTTTTTTTTTTTATCTATTTATTGAATAATAATACAATCAGCCACTGGAGGGCTATAAGTATTAGGGCTAAGAGTTCTCATTCAAACAATATATACAAATAATAGAGAAATAAATATAAATATAAAAAGTAAATAAATAATACTGATGAAGAAAGAAAATAAAAGAAAAAAAAATAAACAATAACATAAAAAGAAACTTATAAACACAATCATACCTATATACAATATATACATTCGCCCAAGAATCTCCGAGCCAGGCTTTTTCCCCCACATGTGGAAGGCAAAGCAAGACTCCAGGAGATTCCAGTGCCACTTTTCCAGCCGCATCACTAGTATTAGAAGCCAATGGAGACTGAAAGAGGGCACTAGAGCCACAGACGCTCGGGACATGAGTGGAGAAGCTGGCCATTGCCAGGACTCCAGAAGCATATTTACAAGAGATCTCTGGGCCACTGCCGTTTTAACCTTCGTGGAGGATTGTAGGGATGAAGGGAGCTGGATAGGGATTGAGCTAGAGGATTTGGATGATGGATAAGGTTTTGGTGAAAGTTTGAGAATCTGGTTGGGATGATGTCGAGGACAAATGGGATGTTAAGGTCATGGTGTAGGGTCTTGTTTGTGACATAATATGGGGCATTGACTATTGTTCTAAGTACTTTGGACTGGAAGGATTGGATGCGTTTGATATTCGAATGTTTAGCAGTTCCCCACAGTTCAAGTCCGTAGGTCCAGATAGGTTTCAGTATGGTCTTGTAGATTAAAAGTTTATTTTCAATCGAAAGATGGGATGTCCTACTTAGTAATCTATACAGCTGGCCATATCGTCGGTTAAGTTCTTGTCTTTTAAGTCTGGTATGTGGGTTCCAAGTTAGTCTTTTGTCAAGAAGGAAGCCAAGGTAACGGACTGTGTCTGAGTAGGGAAGTGGAATTGAATTAAAAAGGATTGACGGACAGGATCTGCGTCGCAGGGTAAAAGTGATATGTTTGCATTTTGATTCATTGATTTTGATGCGCCAGTTGTTGCACCACTGCTCAATCAAAGAGAGGTGAGATTGTAGGTTTAGAGATGCTATTTGAGGATCTGAGTGGGAAGATAGAATGGCAGTATCATCAGCAAATGTAGCTAGAAATGTATCGGGATTGGAAGGGATATCGGAAGTGAAGAGGATATAGAGAACTGGGCCCAAGACACTGCCTTGTGGAACACCAGCCTCAACTGGATAGTAAGTGGAGAATGCGGTGTCACAACGGACTTGAAAGGAACGATTTGAGAGGTAGGATTTGAGGACTAGGTATAAGGATTGGGGTAAATGGGTTTTGAGCTTGAAAAGCAAGCCATCGTGCCACACCCGGTCGAAAGCTTGTGCTACGTCCAGAAAGGCACCAGTGCAATAATGCTTGTTTTCAAGTGCAGAGGATATATGGTCCACAACACGAAGGCCTTGTTGGACAGTGGAATGTCTTGAGCGGAATCCAAACTGATGAGAAGGGATGTTGTGGGATTCGATTATGGGTAGGATGCGTTTGAGAAGGATTTTCTCAAAGATTTTTGAGAGGATCGGGAGTAAGCTTATCGGTCTATAGGATGATGTGTTATTAACAGGTTTACCTGGTTTTGGAAACAGGATGATTATGGAATGTTTCCACACCAAAGGAAAGTTGGTTGTGCGAAGGATGCAGTTGTATAGATAGGTAAGGAATATGATTGCTTTTTTGGGAAGTTGTCTGAGGATTTGTGAAGTGAGGAGATCATATCCAGGGGATTTTCGGGGTTTTAATTTGTTTATAAGGAATTTGACCTCAGAGGGGTTAACAGGTTTTGGAGGTAGAGAGAGAGGAATTGGTGAAGAGAGGAATTCTTCAACTTCAGCAGTGTGGCTGGGATGGAGTTCGGGATGAGGGGTGAATGTGTAGGATAAATGTTTAGCAAACTCCTCTGCTCTATTCGCATCTGACGAAGCCCAGGAACCATCATCACGGCGAAGTGGATGGGAAATGGACTGGAATTTAAGGATTTTTTTGGTTACGTTCCAGAGGGAGTTATCACTAGCGGATAATGAGGAGAGGTAGGAATTGTAGGATTGGGTTTTAAAAGTTTCCAGTTTCTTTTTTACCTGTTTGGAATAATAATTATACGATTTCCGGTCATCAGGATGCCTAGTTCTTTGCCAAAGGGTCCTAGAGCAACGTTTGCTATGGATTAGGTCCAATAGATCTTGAGGTAAAGGATTTATGTTATGGTATTTTTTGGGACGATCAGGTGAGGATGCAGTCCAAGCTGCTTGCTGGATCAGGGTAGTGAAGGAATGCACTGCATCGTCGAGGTCTTCAGGTGTTTTTAAGGAAACTCTGAGGTCAATATTATCTTCCAGTATTTGACGGAAAAGGTTCCAGTTAACTGGCCCCCTGATAAATGAAGGTGGGGATGATTTGGGAATGGGAGATGTGGAAACGGTTAGGACTAGAGGACTATGGTCTGAGGAAAGATCATCAAACCTTGAAATAGAACAGTGTAGTGATCCTAGACCTTTGTGGAGGAAAAAGTCTAGAAGGTCGGGATTGCGGTTGGGATCTGTTGGCCAGTATGTGGGTGTATTAGGTGAAAGGATGTTGCTGCGATGGGAATTAAGTGCAGATAGCAATGTTCGCCCTCGGGAATTTGTGGATCTGGCTCCCCATTGCTGGTGTTTTGCATTTAGATCTGCACCTAGGAGGAAGTGGTGTCCTAAGGAATTCAGGAAGGAAATTATTTGGGATTCGGAAATGGGTGTTTTAGGTGGGGAATATGCCGCAACTAGTGTTATTGGGTAAAGGGGTGTTTGGATTATTACGGCTGTGGATTGTAGGAAATTATGGCTTGGTAAGGGAAACAAATGATGGGAAACGGATCGATGGATAATTATGGCAGTGCCACCATGTGCTGTTCCATCAGGATGGTCGGTTCGATAAATATTGTAGCCGGGCACGTTGATTTGTCGTTTGTTGGTTAGTCGAGTTTCAGTTATTAGTGCTATGTCGATGTTTTTGTCATGTAATAAGATTGTCAGTTCGTTGATGTGGTTCCGAATACCATTCGCATTCCAGAGGAGAATGGAGAGGAATTTGGTTGAGGACATTTATGGATTTCTTGGCAGTGGAATGAGGTTGGATATAACATTGGTAAGTAGCGAAATAAGGGGGGTAATGAGAGATCTAAATTCGGAAAGGAAAGATGTCAATAGGCTTGTGAGGTCAGTGGAATTGGAAGGAGGAGGAATGAATGTGTGAGTATTTAACCTACGTTCAGGGATGGAGGGATATGGGTCTTGAGGTTGATGTGTGAATTCTTGAGGTTTAGATTCTTGTGGCAGGGCCTGAGATTGAGTGTTTACAGTGTCTCCTTTGAACATCTGAGCATAGGACACTCTTCCGTTCACTGTTCTATAGGGTTGTCTTGGTGGCCTGGATGTCCCTTCTTCTCTAGGCGTTGCGTACATTCGTGTTTTCAAATCTTTGTAAGTTTGACAACCCTTGTAGTTGGCTGGGTGTCCTTGGTGGCATAAAGCGCATACTGCAGGTGAAGTTCTAGACTTCCTACAGTCCTCTGTTTTGTGTTGCTCACCACACCTCACACATCTAGGAATGTGATGACAATACCGTTTCGTATGGCCATAAGCCTGGCAGTTATGGCATTGAACGATGTCGCGCTTGCTGTAGGGCTTTTCTACAACAACGCTTGTATAATAAAGGCGTGTGACCTTGTAGATGTTTTCGACATCGGGTGTTCGGTCAAGGTCAACGAAGAATAGTGGAAGAGGTATTTTATTTTTTATTCCAGGCTGTTCTCTATCCTCCTTAAATATGTTCACTATCTGGCGAACATGGAATCCCATACCCGTGAGCTCTTCTTTTATAGCATCTGTTGGCGTAGATGGGTGCAGTCTTCTGATAACGACCCTGAGCGCCCTCTCTTGACGCAGTTGATACGTGTGGTAATCAGCCTTGGTGTCAGATAAATATTTTATGATTTTTCTATAGGTTTCTGGAGTGTCGGGCATTAACTTAGTGTCATTGGTGCGGCTTTGGCATAAATATTTTCCTGAACCTACCAGATTATTCAATTGATTACACATCAATTGAAAATTTTTAATATTTCTAACAAATATTGGTGGGGGTTTGGGTTCTCTGGGGATGGATGCTGCTTCCATTTGTTCGTTGTTTATATTTGAAAGCACTTCAAATGGATTCGAAGTGAAAAACGGCGATTCTTCACCCATAGCTTGAGTTGTCTCATAATTGTTGGGTTGTTGTGAGGAGCCAGGTTGGGGT
This sequence comes from Nezara viridula, assembly GCA_928085145.1. NCBI lineage: Eukaryota > Metazoa > Arthropoda > Insecta > Hemiptera > Pentatomidae > Nezara > Nezara viridula. The sequence goes on from OV725082.1 coordinate 74,021,558, forward strand.
TCCACTTCTTCTATGGAGCTCCCTGGTGTGGCTGGTGGAGTGTTTCTTTTCGAATGCCTTGTCTTTTTTTTAATGGGAGAACTAATTGTAGTATCCAGGCTCCTGGACCTAGTGTTTTTGCCCTTACTCGACATTAGCATGTGATAATATCGCATTTCATATTTATTTTTAAAAGAAAAATTGATAAAAGTGAAGAGAGGAAAAAAAAAAAAATTTATTGAACACGAAAATATAGACGCGCTCTTGGAGAGCACAGATCTGCCTCCGACGGAGGGATCTAGCCCACTGGTATTAACGACTGTTGCAGCTTATGGCTGGCCGTTATCTAACTAACCTAAGGTCTATTTACACTGTTCACTCTTGTGTTGTAAATAAGTGATTACTCACCTTATTTTTTTTTGTCCAGTATCAAACGTAATTGTTAATGTAACTGATAAAACTAATTGTTCACATTAAACTTGTATACTGCCACTGATAAATGAGATTTTTATAAGAGACGACCTGACGTATGTTTAACTAGGGCTAACGCATGCGCAGAACTGAATCCATAATTCGATTTTTTTACTTCAAAACGGGACTTTAAGAGACACTAAATACTTTATTTATTTAAAAATTAAATGGGTTGTAGAAAACTAAGTTTTGTCTGAAACTTTCTGCAGCTACCTTCTTTACATAATACTTAAAAGTCAGTTAAATGTTTGTTGAAGACTTAGCTAAGCCTATCTCGTCCTGATTAAGGGAAACTCTTTTAAATAGTGTCTGGCATTGATAGGTTCATTAAGCAACCCAACCGTTTACAAAGAGAAACTTTTAAACGAAAATCTAAAGATTCTCTCCCGGTCTTAAAATCTACATCACTTTCCTTTCTTTACAAAGGTCATTTAAACTACACATTATGTTCATATAGAAACATATTTATGTAAAAAATATACTCTTTTCCTTTAAATGTCCTATTATTGTCTTAGTTTTTGTAATTATAAATACTTTATTGTTAGTGTTCATGACTTTTATTTTCCATTATCCTCTACTTCACCAGCTGTAGCAGACTGGAGGGTTGTTTTGCAGGCATTACCAAACATATTCTAGCCTGAGTGGGAATGTTCAAGATTCATTGAGTGGGCCCTCCATGAGATAAATTTTAACCCGCCTAGGGTGGAATCGAACCTGCGCCACTAGACACGAGAATGTTAAAGTGGGATACAATCAACCATGCTTGGCCATCTCGGCTTCTAATGTATACTTTCTAGCGGAATCAAGAGGTGCTTCGGGCTGAACGCTTCTAAAAATAGGAGAATGATTTTTTTATTGCTCAGTATTAGTTTCAATTGACTGAAGGATGGCATGGGACCCACATAATAAATTGAAAAGAAAGATCCTCAATAGGCGAATCGATCTACTTTAGTCACTTTTTTCCAAATCTTAGAAACTAGAACTGAAACTGAAACCAAATACATACCCATACAAACCTCATGGATTATACGATACAGCTAAAAATATCCACTAACAAAACTCCAAACTTTCCAATCAAAAATATTACGATTTATAACTAAAACACTTTGGTACGTGACAAAAAAAAAAAACATTACAGACTTCCTCCTGCCTATAGTTGACCAACACATAAGAACTCCTTTCAAATGATTTTACAATAATTTACACGGACATACTAACATACTAATCAGAGATGTGGCTTCAGCTGACATACCCATCAATACAAGAATTAGACTAAAAATGAACTGGATGACACTTCCTAGACAAACCATGGTAAATGATTCAAGCCAGGAAAGAGGTACTTCTGGGTTCTTTACTTCTCCATGTCTAACATGTCAGTTTAATTACTTCCAACAAACCATCTGCTGATTGTCAACAGGCACAAATTAATATTTGAAGATAAAAAAAAATATGAAGCTCTCTACAAAATATTATTGGTCTATAATTTTTAATAATGTTTTTCAGAAAAAATACTGTCACATGCAACTTTCAATTTCCAATTTATCGAAACTAATTTCTATTGAATCTAATTATGATCATTACATCTTATTCTATTCAGAACACCGGTACACCAGGGTCATATATTTAAAAGAATGTGGCAAAGCTAAATTAGCCCAAATGATTTCTTTTTCAATTTTACAATCCCTTGATAGTGGCCTGAAAAGGTGGGAAACATTGAGTAAATAAAAATTTAAGTAGGGCTATAGTATCGAATGTATTTCTTTATTATTCAAAATATAATAATTGAAGTTCTAACCAACAATATTAAAAATATGTATTGGAAAAAATAAGAATTAAAAAAAGAAAAAAATTATATATATATATATATATATATATATATATTTAAATATGTATATAAACACAAATAAGATTGGATAAATTAAGTTTCCTAGTTTGCATAAGAAAAAAAATCGTTCTAAAAAGCCAAAATTAGACATTACAATCATAAGATAAAAAGCAATCATAAGATCAGTGAAACTCTATGGGATGGATACTATGGGATATACCAACATGGAACCGTTATTTAGAATACAAAAAAAGAAATGAGAATCATCATTATGCGAAACAAAAAGAGTGGGTGGATAATTCCGACTAAAAAAGAACACTGAGTTTTATGAACATATTGAAAGCTTAAAAACATTGATGAGGACAAGAAGACAAAAGTTCTTTGGGCATATCAAGAGAATGGATCAGAATAGGTTAAACAAACTAATATTCGATTAAGTGGACCTAAATAACACAAAAAGATTTCCGAAACAGATAAGTATAATAAATGGGTATCAAATAGGAAAACTACCAAGATAGAGAAAAAATTAGAAAAATGGTGAAAAACAATAAGGTTCTTGTAGCGGAGAAGAAAAGGAGGGAGGTGAAAGAAAAAATAAGAAGAATATGAAAAAAAAAAATGAAAAAAATCTATAAATGATATAAGCCTAGTTCATAGTTGGCCTGTATCGCGATAAAAAAATACATAAATAATAAACATATATATTTAAATGAATAACCTAGGACTCCATCTCGACAAACGTCTAACTTGGAATCCTCATACCAGACTGAAACGACAAGAAACCGTTTCACTTTTCCGATTACTTCAGCACTTACTAGAAAAAATCTCTAAACTTCCAATTAATTATAAAATACTCATCATGACTATAATAAGGCCTATTTGGACTTACGGAGTTGAGCTATGGGGTTCCACTAAACCATCAAATTCCTCTCGTATCCAATCCTTACATTCCAAAATCCTTAATGCTCCCTACTTTGTTACAAATAAAACCATCCATAATGACCTTAATGTTTCTTATGTTTCAGATCAGGCCCAATCCAGATAGCTATCCTTCCATAATAAACTTCAGAATCATCCCAATACTCTCTCGTTTCTAGCCTTGCTTCTTCTTCAATTCCTGATAACCCTCCGAAGCGTCTGAAAAGAAGTTGGCCCTGTGATCTCTTAATGTAGTATTAGCTAATTCTACTATGTAGGAGCACATTAGTAGCTAATGTAGACATATCATTAGAATGCTAACATTAGGTAGTTTCTCAACAAGTGTTTTCACGTCATTATATCCATATATTCAAATTTAATAAATGTATTTCTTTAATACATTTATACATTTATTATACATTCTTGAGTTAGTAATTCATTAATTTCTGATTATTAATTAATTTTTTTATTATAAAAATCGGTGACCGTGTTGGCATCCGGAATCATTAAATAAATATCAAATGTTGATCAGCAGAATAAAAACAGCAATAAATTCGATGTCCATGTTAAGCGATGCTGATAAAATTTTACTCCTCAATGACTGATCTGCAAGAGACCACTGGCCCGAGAACGTTTGATTCCCGCCTCGACCGAAACCTCTGTGAATTCCAGGATAATTATTAAATTCCGTTTGATGAACCGGAACGTTGAATTTTGATATCTCGAATAACGACTGCTCTGAAGAAGGGTCTATTTAACGAGGGTAAAACGGAAGGGTAGAAAATATTTGGAATCATTTAGTTCGAGGAGGGTGCTTTCGCTTCCGTTCTAATTCAGTGCTCATTAAATCATCAGCTGTATTTTTAAAAATTCTATTTAGGAATTCCTGCGCTGTTTATTATTATTATATTTGGAGTTGTTAGTTTAAATATTTTATAATACATCTTTATAAAACTCAAGTCTGACCATTAATTTTCATTAGATATAAAATTTAAATTATCTGATAAAAATTAATGGTCAGACTTGAGTTTAGTAAAAATGTATATATATATAAAATGTATTATAAAAAATATAATTAAAAATATAAACTTGTCCAAGGAAGCGATTGGATACTACAATACAGTTGATAAACATGTGATACTATACGGGACGGAAACCACATTCCTCCCCAGTCTGGAAAAATTGTTGAGAATAGAGCGAAGAATTCTAAGAAGGATTTACGGCCCCAAAAAGACAAAAGAAGGATACAGGCTAAGATCCAATCAGGAAATATACAAGGACAAAAGAGATCTAGAAACGGAAATTAGGATCAGGAGACTGAAATTCCACGGTCATATGGTAAGAATGGCCCCAGAAAGACTTAACAAGGAAATATTCCAAAAAATCCGTAGATACAAAAGCTTGGGAAGATACATCAGGCAGATGAAGGAAGAAACGGAAAGACTTGGAATAACGGACCGGGACTGCCTGGACAGAGAGGGGTATGGTAAGAGACTAAAGGAGATCACGGTTCTTGCTAAGAAGAAAAGTTCGAGAAAGGGAGTCGCGTGGACGGAGGAGAGAAAGCGGCGGCACTCGGAGATAATGAGAGAGAAGTGGAAAGAAAGGAAAAACAAGAAAGAAGCCAAATGTCATGATATTCGCGTGGTCTCTATGGCCGTTCCGTGAAAAAAAAAATAAAAAAAAAATATAAATATATATATTATATTATTATATATCATTTTTATATACCCTATAAAATTTATTAATATTGATATAAGCAAATTTCTGAAAAAGAAACATAGATAAATAGAACAATTCAAATTATAAAGCGATGAATTATTTTATTTGAAGCATTAATTTATTTTTCCTTATTCCCTGCTAATCATCTGTTTTATATAAGCTTTCTCTCCTGTTTTCCTTCAGTATGTATTTGGATGGCTTGGTGAGATGTCAATTTTTTTCTCTTTCTTTTTCTTTCTGCATATATGGGATCTGGTTTTTTTTCTGCCCTGATGATACCAGAATTTACGGAATCCTGGCAAGATAACTAATCACCTATATGTTGGAGACTCATGGCTTTGTAGTTTGGATTGTTGTAATTATTAATATTAGACTGTTTCGATGCTCAGTTTGTTAACCAACGAGAGTCTCTTTACAAATTATTTTATTGTACATCTTAAAATTAGAGAACCTCTCGGTGTACCTGCACCATGCTCATCAATATAACTATAAACAATTTATTTATAAAACATAATTCTCTAAGGCTAAGATAATAGAAAAAGTTATTAAAATATTTTCGTGACAATCAGAAAATTATATAACATAAATAAATTGTTAATGTTATTATTTAATGTTGTTTTGTAATTTTAGAGATGAATATGGTTCACACCAAAAGCTTCTTTAATTTTAAAGCGTAAAATAAAAAAAATATGATGAGGGTGTCGTAGGAAAATGGCCTTAAAGTTATTAAAAGTTTTCGCTACCTTTTTAAAATAGGACTTTGAGTGGGAAAATATATTTTTTTTAGAATTATACATTCAACTACAACTGGTTTTTGGTCATGGTTCACTAATTCAGAACAAATAATGATAACTTCCATTTCTTGGACATTATACTATATTATAACATCTTATTTATATTATTTTGCTACAAAAGTTACAAAAGAACTTAGATCAATTTTTTTTATTCTCACAACTAATATCTCATGATATGAAGGCAAGGATGTTAAGGTGAGCAGAGTATGTAATTCGGAGGGATCCATTAGGATGCTTCTTCACGAAAATGAATGCCTTCCTCACTAGTAAGAAAGAGGAAGGCAAAAAACCACATGGATAGATCGAGTCAACGAAGAAGCATACAGAAGCAACGAAGCATACAGAAAAGTGGAAAGAAATAGCCCTAGAAGAAGAGGTGGAGAAGGTTGGTCAAGGCGGGAAAACAGTGTGTCATGCCAACAGAAAAGAAAAAAAAAATAGTCTATAAAAAGTATAAGAAGCACCATATTAAATTAAATTAATTAAGCCGAAAATTTACGAAACGAAATTATATTCAATCCAACTCAAGTTATTAACAAATATTTTTAAATTCTGTATAAAAATCTTGTTAAGGAATGACGTTTCTTTTTAATTCAAAATAGCTAACTTTATTTACAAAACTAAACTATTTTGTTAATTAAAATTGATTAATTGAGTATGGTTCCTATTTTTATTAAATTGGAATAAAAAAAATTGATAAATTATCTCAAGAGAGAGATACATCTTCGGTAGTATATACTTGTAGCAGTAAAAAGTGTCATTTGTTACTAACCCTAGAGGCGAATTGGATTGGTTCAGATAAATGGTGTTTCCAGATAAAGGATTGAAATTCCGTTCTAGGCATTATGGAATTATCAGGATTCCCTCATGGTTTTTTTTCTTAATTCTGACTAATCGATGATATGTGACTGTTTTTCGTTTTCTTCTTTTACCTTTTTAAAGCCTAGTATCTCTACCAAAATTAAAGGATGTGAAAGAATTAATCTATAAAATCCATTAATTATAAAATTACTTACTTATGTTTTGAATATACTTTGAAGTTTAGAACTTTTTTTTACCCATATTTTCTAAAATCAATACAGCCCTATTCGTTACATTTCTGTAACGAGATAAATTTAAGAGGAACTGGCACTCTGCCAGCTGCCCTTGAACATATGTAAGGGTTGCTTCAACAGAGCTTTCTCATTCGTTCTCCCATCACTATACGATATTCCTGTCGACGGTGCTGCTTTCCATTGTATTATAGTAATCAGACAGAGCTGCGATATAGACAGAGATATCGTATCGTCGAACATATCGCGTTCTGTGTGTAGGAGCCTTAAATGCATTTTCTAAGGAGGCGTTTTAGAAAGAGAAATGAGTGAGAGGAGAAGGGGTGTGGTAAGGCGTCCCTAAGTTGGTTATGGTTATATTGAACATGGTTTTTTTTTTTTTTTTTTTTTTTTTTTTTTTTTTTTTTTTTTTTTTTTTTTTTTTTTTTTTTTTTTTTTTTTTTTTTTTCTGTCCTTCCCTTCCTCGCCGTTAAGGCTATACGGGATTTTCCTGGGCCAGGGGGTGTGGGCGGGAGCTTTCGGGCTGAAGTCCCTTCTCCCCCCCTCCACTCCCTCCTAAATGGTAAAATGTAAGCATGTTTTATGGGAAAAAATATTAATTTATTATTGTTTTATTGTTATTATTGTTATTATTGTTACCATTTCATATAGGTAGTTAGTATCTTTCTTTTTTTTTTCAAAGTAGTTATCGTTATATATATGAAAAAAAAAGCTTTCGGGATGAAGCCCCTCCCCCAAACTTAAATCCTGGATCCGCTAGTGGTTTTCTGTATCTAGTATATTTGTGTTAGTGTCAATGTACTCCCAACCGAGTGTTAAGAAGAAGAGAATTAGCTTTAGATCAAAACACCTAACTGAAACTGTTTACAATGTAACCTCACACTGTGTCCTTTCATTCATTTCTGTGTAGATACTTCATGATGGATTGTTCCGACCTACATGCCCCGCCCATTTTAACCTGCTTGCCTTCATATTAGAAATACTTTTAGATTTTTATTGTCTTTTAGAAATGAGCATTATATTATAGACTCTTGTCTGTCTGAGATATTCAAGATGGTGGTTTCGGAAAAAAAATCCAGTTGGGTTCAATGAAGGTTGAGCTAAGTTCTTAAAAAAAAAGAAGGTTGTTATCGTTTTATATTAAAAATTGTTATTTTAAGTCAGAGCCGGATCTAAGCTCGAAGGAAAAAGAGGGCTCTTGTTCCGGGCGGCAGAATTCAAAGGGCGTCAGTTTTTGAGCGATTTTTTGTTAATTTAAGTAAAATATATTTCTTTTAGCTTTTTAGTTGTTTTAACTTAGTTGTTTTTAGTCAACAACGCAATTAACCAGAGAATATGATATAACTTTATATTATAACTGAAAATAATGATCACCGTCTACTATGGATGTAATACAATAGTATTCCTTATCCAACTCTCAGGATGAATGAAATGCCAAAAGAAAGGGAATTTTATTAAGAAGCCATGGTTGACATGGTGTACTTGACATGGTCAAGTTTTAAAAATTAAAATATTGTTATTTATGATTGTGTTTGACGAACTTAAAATATTTTAAAAAGGTGAATTTTGGAAAATAGAACCCCTAGATATTTTGGCTAACATAAGCAGAAACAATTTGGTATTTTTAAAAATTAAAAAAAAGTCAGGTATGATTTCTATAATCTCAGTAATAGAATTCAAAACTCTTTGTAAGTAACGCGGCTCTTTCGTACCAAACAAATTAGCGTTGCGCAGGTACAATAATTAATTTTAATACGAGACTTTTAATTAATGAAGGTTATCATATTTTTTTTCTAACCCTCCATGATTTATTTAAAGGCTACTTATAATATTTGTACGTTGCTAACAATAATATATTTGATTTCAGCTACATCATATTATCTGCCCGAAGGTATTTAAGGATAGGAGCGGGATTCGTTGTATACAAAGGTTATACAGTGGCACTAAGCCATTACTGCAATTTTTTTTTTATCCTTAACCCCAAAGAGTTTATTTAATTAAATTACATATATAAATATACCATATACAAATAACAAAGTCCGTCCACTGCCCGAGGACATATCGCATTTATTTCGGAATATGTTTTTATTTGTTATTATTATTTATACGATATTAACAACTGTATAAAAAAATACATCTAGTAAATTCGTTCATGGATATAATGACATGAAACACATGTTGAGAAACTACCCATTGGTAAAACTCCAATAATATGTCTATATTAGGAGATCACCGGGCCATCTTCTTTTCAGACGCCTCGGAGGGTTATCAGGAATTGAATAGGAAGCAAGGTTAGAAACAAGAGAGTTGGGATGGTTATGAAGTTTATTATGCAAGGTTAGATATCTGTATTGGGCCTAATCTGATACATAAAGAACATTAAGGTCATTGTGGATGATTTTATTTGTAACTAAGTAAGGAGCATTGAGGATTTTACGAAGGATTTTGGATTGTAAGGTTTGTATAAGAGAGGAATTTGAAGGTTTGGTGGAGCCCCATAGCCCAACTCCGTAAGTCCGAATAGGCCTTACTATAGTCATGTATATGAGTCTTTTGTAATTAATTGGAAGGTTAGAGCTTTTGTCTAGTAAGTGTTGAAGTAGTCGGAAACGTCGAGCGGTTTCTTGTCGATTCAGTCTGGTTATAAGGATTCCATGATAGACGTTGGTCCAGGTGGAGTCCTAGATAACGGATTTGTTCACCAGGAATAAGTGAGGTGTTGTAAAAGGATACTGAAGGACAGAAAGTCATTGCTTACGACACTTCGGAATATATAACGTAAAATATTATTATAAAATGACAACTTTATTGGAAGTCGGCGAGATGTGAATGAGAGTGCAGCGAAATATGTCCGTGGTACATTTCTTTTTATCTAATTATTAACATCTGCCTGCAACTTCGTAAATAGCTTCATCTCATTGAACCTACAACTATTTTATTTATGAAAATTCTTGTAATTGGGGCGTTTTCAATTTGGAAATTGGCAAACTTTTTTCTATTTAATTAGGTACTACAAACTCGTAAATACACATTTGCTTTCCACTTGGATCGTAAGATAAATTAATCATCAAATCGATAAAGAAAGTGGCCTTTCAAAAATATTGAGCCGTTCGGCGTAACCTACACCTCCAAAATGTCAAAATAACTAGTTTGTATAGGCCAAATGGGCCAATATTTTTGTAGGCCACCTTTTTTCTCGATTTTGTGATTAAATTATTTTACGATTCAAGATTAAAACAAATGGATATTTAAGAAATTTTAGCACCTAATTAAATAGACAAAGTTTGCCGATCATGAGATTGAAAACTTCCCAATTCGAGGTTTTCGTAAATAAAATAGCTGTAGGTAACATTGAGATGAAGCCATTCACGAAGTTTTAGGCGAATGTTATAATTTGATAAAAAGGGGTCTGCACCACGGACTAATAAAGTACGTATATTGCTTTTGATTTCAGCTACTCTATCTGTCACTTGAAATCGTCTATTTATATTAATAAATTATTTTACATTATAAGGGATTCGTACAACTTTCCCATAATAAGATGCCGTGCGAGGTGTTCAAATAAGGAATAACCATATTCCATGCAAGCACGATGGACAAATGAAACTTTGTGATATTTTTTATTAGATTTCCAAAGCTGTACTCGGTGGAGAAGGCGAAGGAGATATTGATGCTTTCAGGATAGTATAAAGTATTTAGATGAGGGGGAGTTGGAGTAGGGACCGGAAATAGCCTCATGAATTTGCAGGATCCATCCGCGCACCTGAGGTTTCCTTAGGGCTGGGTGTGACTACCCATTTCTGCCATATCCGGCTTCGCTTCAACCGAGCGGCTACTGCTTCTTTACTTACTCGCTGAAATATTAAGGAGCCTATGATGGCCATTTACAAAGTTATTTTTATGTTTTAATGCATAGAAATGTTTACTAGTAGCAGGGGTGTCCGTCCTCTCCTCGATGGCGCAAGAACCCTCCCCCTCCTCCTAAGATATTTTATAGGTCACCTTTTCATAAAAACAGAGTAAGCCAAGATAGAATTAGAAAAATCGTAGATCATATACAATTAAACTTGCTGCGGTCTGTTTCGTGTTTTCTTCTTGTCTTTTAGAATGAAAATTCATTATCCAGTCAAATTCCCCCCCCCTCCAAAATTCAAAATAATAATAAGAAAAGGCTTAGCGAACCCGAAGGTTCGATACCGACACCACCAATCGCTTATTACACACAACCCTCCACCGTTCGCCGTCCAAACCCAGTCCCTTCAGATCGGCTTTAATGCAATCTTCCCACCTTCGCTTCGGTCTACCCCTCGGACGCTTACCATTCGGCACAGCAAATATTAACCTTTTAGGAATTCTCTCGTTACTAAGCCCAGCAACTTTACAAGCCCATTTGTTTCGCCGCCATGAAATTACCTCAATTATATTACCCCAATACAGTTCAAGCAATTCGGCGTTGTGTAACCGTCTGAACTCTACGGTTAACTCATCCTTCGGTCCGATTATTCTACGCAATACTTTATTTTCAAAAACCTTAAGACGCTGCTCATCCCTTAATGTAAGCGGCCAAGTTTCGCATCCATAAAGAACTGTAGGTAAGATAATTGTTTTATAGATTCTAATTTTTAAGTTCCGGGACAAGAGGCGCGAACTGAGTAGTTTTGTCACAGAAAAATAACAAGCATTTCCCGACTTCAGTCTAACCTTAATCTCTTCTTTAATTTCGTTTTTTCTAGTTATTGTAGAACCTAGATACCTAAATGTATCTACTTGTTCAACCATATTACCGTCTATATCGATATCACCAGTAGTATCGTCATTTTTGCAGCTAACCATATATTTTGTTTTATCCACGTTTATTTCGAGTCCTAGTTTTTTACCGGCTTTCATTAACGTTGTCGTATTTAGTTTTATAGTTTCAACGTCTTCAAAAAAAATTCAAAAACTCGTCAAAATATACCCTCCTCAAAAAGTTTCGCCATGAAGCCCCCTTCTTGGCATTTCTGGCTAGAATTCTATCGAATCGAAATCTGTTAATTTGCATGTATCTCTTTATTATATAAAAAAGAGTTTTTAGTGACCTATATTTTACATATGCAAAGAGGACCGTATCGAAGACACCATAGTGAAAATCTCTTCTTAGTATTAGGAGAGCAGGCAGGAGCTCAACTTTTCAGCTCAGTCCTCAAAGCTCAATTGTGCTGCTCTTCTATCGGGATTATACGAACTATTATTTCGGGTCCAAACTATTTATATTGTATTAGGAGAGAATGGGACTTTAGGTTCAACACGCATCCCAAACTCTCCAATCACACATCACAAATCTTGAAGAATGGTGTCAAAACTGGAGGATTAAAATAAACTCCAATAAATTCCATCAAATTAGCTTTACCCTGCGTCGCAAACCTATGGCCTCCTGTCCTACAGTATTCTTTAACAATTCCCCACTTATCCCAGTTGAACAAATTCGTTACCTAGGACTCCACCTCGACAAACGACTCACGTGGAATCCTCATACAAGACTGAAACGACAAGAAACCGCTCGACGTTTCCGATTACTCCAACACTTACTAGACAAACGCTCTAAGCTTTCACTCAATTACAAACGACTCATATATATGACAATAATAAGACCTATTTGGACCTACGGAATTGAGCTCTGGGGCTCCACTAAGCCATCGAATTCCTCTCGTATCCAATCCTTACAATCCAAAATCCTCAACGCTCCTTACTTTGTCACAAACAAAATCATCCATAAAGACCTTAATGTTCCATATGTTTCCGATTTGGCCCAATCCAGATACCGATCCTTCCATAACAAACTGCAGAACCATCCGGAACCCTCTTGTTTCAACATGGCTTCCTCCTCTATCCCTGATAACCCTCCGAGGCGTCTGAAAAGAAGATGGCCTCGGGATCTTCTAATATAGAACTTTAATTTGAGTTCTACCAATGGATAGTTTCTCTTCATATTTTACATGTCATGTTACCAATGTCACATTTACCTGCTGTATTTTTAATGTAATACAGTTGTAAATTTCAATAAAATTATAAATAAAAAATAAAAGTTCAACACATATGTAATTAAATTAACGGTTGTATAATTTGTTAAATGGGGGTTGGTCCAACGTTAGTCTATTCAACACATACAATTGTTAACACTTCATATCTTACCACGATTGTTAAAGTAACAATATACCTGATAAGTGATTATCTTGTCCAATTGAAAAATATCCCTGTAGTTTAATAATTAAGCAATAAGACATAACTATCCCTCAACTTATACTAAATCCATTGTTGTACTCTCTCAAGACTTATATGTTTTGTGCAAAAGAGTCTTGGATTGTAATTTTCATACGTACAAAAATTTAGTTTATGATTCTATTATTGAGAGTATGTCATCTATACTCTGAGTAATACCTGATTTTTTTTATTTATTGAAAATAACAAAAAGTTTCTTTCTATGTTAGCCGAAGTACCTAAGGGATCTTAGACCATTCATGTTTTCAATAGATTTTTAGTTCGTCGAAGATTATAATAAATAAAAAACCGTCTGGCAAGTAAGGTCAGTGTTGCTTCCTCACCGTTTTCATTCGCTGAAATATATCTATATCACACGGTCTAAAATTTTTCGTATGAGAATAAAATTTCTGGGAGTAAGCGTTTTCGTAAATTAAGTAATCCCTTTACTTGGATATACGGATTTTACACCCAAGAGTTTTATTTATCAGCGAATACTAAAATGCAAAAGAGCTCCGCATTCGCAAATTGCATATTTGATGATATGCATCCCTTACTTCTGTCTAAATTAGATCCAAATCGAACGGAAACGCATTTGCACATATATAAGAGAAACTGGAGGACAGAATTCAATAAAACTGGTACTACATTATTTTTCCACCAATACCAACTTTGAGCCAAATCGAATGATCCGTTTCTGATGTATTGCCATATCTATGAAAATACATTTACGCGTGAGCAAGCCGCGAAGTTGTGGATGGAATTTGATAAAATTGGTATGAGATCATCTAGACACCGACCTGCACACTTCCTGAAAATTTCATGAAAATCGGATGAAAAGTAGTAGGTAATAACGGCCGTCGCATCGATTTGACTACAGACCGACCGACAGACAGACGCCGAACCAAATTTGATCCTTGATGTCGGAAACGTAAAACGCGAGTGAAAATTTTCAAATCTGAGCACAAATTTTTCTTTTAACCTCTCGCACGAATACAATGCTTCCCTACCTTCGGTAGTGAGGGAGCAATATTTTAATTTTTAAAATGTGAATATTGCGGTTTATCTCGAAAACGAAGAACTTTACCGTGTGTTGATGTATGCAGTTGTACCCATCCACTCCAAGGTCGATGCCGCAACAACCTACACCCTCCTCATCCAAGATATTTTATTGCTCACCTTTTTTTAAAAAATAGAGAAAAGGGAAGTAGAATTAGAAAAATCCTAGATCATACACAATTACACTCGCTGCTGTCTGTTCGATGTTTTTGCCTTACCTCTTATTCTCATAGTTTTTATTCCGAAAATTCATGACTCCGATGAATTATGCCCCCCTCAAAAATTCAAATATCCATCAAAACTATTCATGGCGAAACTTATGAAAACACCGCCATAAAACCCCCTTCTAGATACCCATGGATGTATGTATCGAAATCATTACAACATAATTTATCTCGATCAGTCGACTTCAGAAATCATCAGTTTTGTCTCAAAACTTCTCAATGTTTTCAATTGTAATTGTAATTTTGATTTTATTTTAGTTGTAATAATGTTTTACGTTTTGAATTTAGGATTCGTCACTTCTTCGTAAAATTCCTTTTCGTTTGGTACATCATCCATCTAAATCTATCATCCTTTAGAACCGGATAAGTGATCTGCACCACCACATCACATACTGTGTGCTAATGATACAGTTGTGAAGATGAAGTATGAATTATATTCATAAAATCGTTTACATCATAATGATCATAACAGTTACATCATACTCTCTGATTTTCCTTCATGTTGTTTAGTTAAGAAAATATGTATAATATTTTAATAGATTAACCTCACTTGGAAAATATAACAGGGACACATTTGCTTTGACCTGTAACATTTAACCGATTTACACGGCACCGGTAACGTTATTCGTCAGAGGTACAAGTGTCACTGCTATTTGCAATGCTAATGTTCCTCATCCACCGCTCATTACGGCTCACCTGCTCTCTGGTTTCCTCTTTCCTGTAGTCGTTAGAACCAAATATCTTTATATTATTAAATTAAATGAGGCGTTTAGTTTCAAAACCGGTTACTTTCATTTTATAAATAAAAAAAATTGCATAAGTTTTTAATGATGTTTCGAAACCGTCAAGATACTCCAAAAATCAACACCAAAAGTTGCGAACCTCATTCTTTATTAAAAGAGTCTTAGATGGTTTGAGTATTTTAGATGGTTTAGTTTAGTTTGGATGGTTTGGGCCCGAAATCCTTTCTTTAAATATTTGCTCTACTTTTAACCGTTTCATAGTGGAAAAAAATTCAATTAATTCAACCAAGAAAAAGGTAGAAATTCCGAATTAATGGAACTGCATGGGGATGCTGATGTGGTCGCCTTTATTAAAATAAGCCGCATCAGATGGGCTGGATATATCATTAGAGGGTCAGGTCCCAAAAATCATACTAATGGAAAAAATATTTTACAAAATAAGAAAAGGAAGACGATGGATGGTGGTAGAGCTGGGGATGCACGATCCATGCTTGGGATCCAAAACTGTAAGGTGGCTGCACAGCACAGAGATGGCTGAGGGTCGAAGCTGCGAGAGGTCTTGTCTCCACGCAGGACGTAGCGTCTCATAAGAAGAAAAGGCAGATACTTAAAGAATGTTGTAAACGTTCAAAATTTGTATGTATAAAAATTTAAATAATGTTTATGTCCTGTAAGAATTGATTTCTTTTGTAAAATGTCTTTTTTTCTCAACCTAAAACGAACCAAAAATCGATATTTTCTGAACATGATAACAAAATTAATAATAAAAAATTGTTAATTTATTTTTAATTAATTTTTTTTTGATCGATCACTACTGAAAAATATTTTAAAATTGATGTAAAAAGTTTTGAAACCAAACGCCTCAAATATTGAAGGAACACTAAAATATCCTATATTTTAAAGCCTCCTGTTACCTGATACTCTCCTAATACAAAAAAAAGATTTTAGACTAAAAATTTGAACGGGAAATGATGTATACTCATCAGGAGGTGGTAGTTTGGTTTACCTAGGTGACAATAGTTATTTTTCGATCTAGACATTTATCCTTGTGATATAATTTTAATTATTATGTAATAGAAAAGGAAGCACAATATAACGAACAATGGAAATGTTAAAAATAAAAGACTTAAATTGTTGGGCTTATATGAAGCTGGAGAAGTTGAATATATATTATGGTTACAAATTGGTAATAAAAATAATTATAATTATATCAATTGGTAAGGAGGCGCGATGTATAATCTATATCTATCTATATTTTATATAATCCTAAGATGTTGATGATTTACAACAAACCAATTTCTTTCTTCCAAACGAACGGTCATGCAAGGTTTACACAGCCTTAGTGTGCCCACGAATCTCATTCATTAGATAATAATAACTTAAACATTTACCCCGGTATCTAATATCAAAATAAAACGAAATATCCTCTAAAAAGAATATATCCAAGCTATAACGTAGCATTAATAAATATAATGAATAGAAATTCTGAAACTAAAATAATAAATAAAATTACTGAGTGGCCATAAGTTTAATTGTACTATAAAATAAAATAAACTACTTAATATCATTGCAAGCCGAGTTGCGGACTATTTTATTGGCTCTTAAAGTAGCAATAAAGGAAGTTGCACGAGGACACCACAGATAGTTAGCGGATATAATAGGCCATCACGCGGCCTAATGGCTATTACCGGCTCCTCTTTCACGATCTGTTTAATGTCGTCCTCGGAATTGATCCACTAATTATTTCGCTTGTACTTACCACCCTCATAACCATTTTTAAGTTCGTTTCGATAAAGTTTCGGAGCCTTTTAAAGTAAACTTAAATATCATTTTATTTAGGTACCAAACCTATTTATTTATTTACATATAACCCTGCCATGCCTTTTAGGAAATACGAGTGTCTTCAGTAGTAAGACATAAGGCATATAAGCTTAACATCTCACTACTGCAAGTAAAGCTTGATCATATGTTCTGGATCTCTTGATTTTCTTTAGTGATTTTTCTTGTATCATAGACTTTTCAAAAAATTGGTTCATTCAGGGGGGCCCAGAATGATGTTTTATGACGCAAGTTACGCAATCAACATTAATGAGAGGGGCACTTTGTGAGGGAGTTTTCAATTTTTGAGGGGGGCACATTTTGACGAGATTATGAATTTTCAAAATGAAAATTTTCAAATCAAAAGGACAAATGGAATCATGGAACAGACAACATGAGGTGTAATGGTATATAATCAAAAAATAATCAAATTCTAATTTTGTTTGCACTGTTTTTAAGAAGAATATGGGTATAAAATATCGTGGGAGAGGTGGGGAGAAGGTTTTTATACGTCATCGGACTTAGGGGGGAGAGAAGAATTGGTATCCCTGAGTGCATTAGCTCCTCCTCTTCTCAGATTGAAGTAAGCTGAGCTCACCACAGCTTCTCGCCCATACACAAAATCTTTGTAGTAAGAGTAGTTTTCCGCACTTACTAACTGAGAGAAATCGTTCTCTGTGAAAATGAAGAGACCGGTTTCCCTCAGTAATTTAGTCCTTAGTTCTTCAAAGGTGGTACAGGCGACTATGACGTGCTCAGCAGTCTACGGAAAACCGCAGCTAGGGTCGATTTCTATTCCATGGTAATGAAGCTTTGCACGAAAGTCCCCGTGGCCTTAGATACCAAGTGATCACATATTAAAGTAAAACTTTTCCTTTATTATTTTCAATAATCAACCTTTTTAATCGATCAAGAAAAATAATTTAACCTCCCTCCCCTTTAAATTTGATGTTTTACGTTTCAAAGTCCGTATAATTCAAAAATCGAATTAAAAAAATCCGTCTGTCCGTTTTCCTCGGCTTTTCTCCGAAATTACAGGACCGAGATTCGGTATTTATGTTAAAGAGCACCTGAGGATGATCCTCGGAACTCCCCATTACCGTCCGCCCTTCCTATTCAACATGGTGGCTGAAAAACCTAAGTCGCTATAGACTGTATCAGATAAACTAATGTACCGATTTTACTGAAACTAGGCCAAAATCTTCTCTTCGAAGCTCTTTTAATTTATCTATTTAACATACTTCACTGAAAAGAAACTGGAAAAAAAGTTACGAGGAACGGTAAAATTAAATTTCCGAAAAACTCAAAAATTATACACTTTTTTTGAGATGGGTCAGTAGTCGACTGATGAATAACAAGGATGAAACAAAATTGTCAGGAATTGTTACGAGAGTTCCTAAAAAATGTTCCTAAAAAATGTTCTAAATATTTTCCAAGCGTTCTACTGTTTCTTTTTAAATTCGATGGGATATCACTTAAAATCAAATTTGCAAATTATATAAGCCGGTTGAATGGTTGGAACATCGAATGATGCAATATATCAAGTGTGTTGAAGTGCAAATGGAAATATATTTCATGAATTAAAAATAAATAATCCTAAATAAAAAATTGTCATGATGTAAAAAACAACTCCATTATATTAAATATGTTATTTTTGTTTTTTATTAACTCTGTAGTATCCAAGATTGGATGAAAAAATTATATAAAAAATTAAATTACATAGGAGTTTAAATAAAGGAAAAATAATATATTTAATATAATCTACTAGTTCTTTACAACATGATACTTTTTTATTAAAAGGTAAATTAAACTTACAAGTTAAGATTGAATAGTATGATTACAAAATCTAATGATAAGCATTATATTGTATCAAATATTATTAATAAAAAGAAATTAGAGAAAAAGAAAAAAAGTCCAAAAGATAAAAAATGGCTAACTATCCCGAAACGTACAACGAATAAATTGTGAGGGGTGGTATGAAGAGCTTAACTCATTATTCCTATACCGGTTTAGAATGAAACTATCAAATGGACTTTAACAATATTAGAAGCTTGAAAATTACTAAATTATTATTTTTTAAATTACCTTATTTTCCTTTTATTTAATTTTTTTTTATTATTCATTTGCTTGAAGGAATGCACTTCACAATAGACTATTCTAAAATATTGAAAATTTCGACTGTTGTTATAAAAATTAAAATGTTTGGAAATAAGGCCGGAATGTTCATAAATTAAATAAATGTTTTTAAATAAAAATTGTTTTCTTGTTAAAACGATTTGTTATAATGTTTTAATCTAATTTTTATTAATATAATATAATATATAAATATATATTATTTTATTAAATATATTTACTATATACACTTATAATAAGTTACTGGAATGAATAATGAGGTATAAACTGAAAAAAAGAGTCAACGGATTGGGTATTTGGCTGTCTCCCTTCGTTATCCCGAGCTCTATTGGTTTCCTTTAACGATGGCATCTTGTCATAGGTGCCTTCCGACGGTACCAATTTTTAATGAGGTACTTAACTGTCACAAAAGATTTTCTCCTGTCAATTGAACTTCGTTTCTTTATATTTTGCTGATTAGGTAAAAAAAAAAAAAATCTTAAGTACTTCCAGCTTCAATCAATCCCAAATTTCACTGAGTTATAGAGTTTTGTTTTAAACAGCCAATTAATATATAGTGCTATCACAATTCCGCAGTGATATATTTAAATATAATCTTTATAATATTATCTCTCAAAGGTTTTTTTTTTTTTTTTTTGTCGGTACGCAATACGTTCATACATTATTATTATTATTATTCGTAATTCTTCCTCCAATCTATTGATTGAGCCATAATTTTGATGATTGTGCTCTTCTTCAGGTGAGAAAATCGGGCACAACCCTCTCCTCCTCCCTCGAAATTTCAAGAAATTTAAGATATGAAGTGAAATAAACTTTACAAACGCATAACTCAAAAAGTATAAAATTTATGCCAGATTAGATACGATTTGACGGATTGAAAGCTTACTAAATGTCCTTCAAAATAAAAAACCTCAAAATCGGATCATTATTAGCAAAGATACAGCCTATTATAATTTGTAAAAATATTTCAGTTTATTTTTATGTATGAACCATTGTAATCGATCGAGGAAGAGAAAATTGATTCTTTCATTTCATAATAGATTGCAAGTTTTGACGATAGCTTTTTTATTTTTTTTTTTAGAAAATTTCTTTATTGAGATATATTACAATCTGTCACATTCAAGTAGAATGGTAATAGTGATAAAGAGTAGCTCATTCATACTATGCACAATAAATAAAAGTAATAAACAGCAATAAAATAATACTTAACGTAAATGTATGTAAACAAAAAGATACTAAACTAAACAAAAATAAACTAATCTGACAAAATAAATATTTAAAAACATACAATCTTTTATAGCTAATAAAAATATATATATTATTATAAATTGAAAAATATGCAAGGAAAAATATAAGTCCTGGGCTTCGTAGGTAAAGGACGCCATGTCCATTTTTTTATTAAATAATTAAGTAACTAAGAAAAAGATTTTAATAGCTCAAAGTTATGGAGGATTCTTTCCCATGAACTAATAAAATAAATGGACTTATTTTAAATTATTTAAAGTATAGTTTTATTTTGTTGAGAATTTGAGTATTATGTAATTTATGGAACTATCAATTTTTTTTCTCTTTCAATATTTATATGCACCTCTTTTATTTAATGAGGTACCTATCAGCAGATTTGTTCTAGAATTGAATAATTGGCATTATAGGCTAACTTCCTTGATTCAGAAAAAGAAATCTCACATCCAGCTCTTTTTCATTCATCTCGATGAGTATTTCAGCCTTGGCCATGTCATTCATAAGTCAGTTGTTGTGTCAGTGTAGTTATATATGAAATCGAGAGTAAATACTGCGTATGTATAGGTATTGATCGATATTTGGCTGTCCTAAGTCGATACGTAAAGTTCTGTTGTGTACGTACCAAGACTTGAAAATTTTGGATTGAAAATATTGATGTTTTTGTAAGTGCGTATATTTTTACTGAACTGTATCAATTTGTATTTTTTTTTTCAAAGTTGTATTTTATCGGTCAGAAATTCATAAGAATAAAAATTTGTTACTGCAACAGGGTTTTATTTAAAGCCTAGAGACTAAGATAATTATAATTAAAATACTTCGCTTCAATCATGAAACAAACCTTTAAAAAAATATTATGTCTAGATTACAAAATGAAGGATCATTCCTTCATATTTTTTTTCTGTTTACTTATTATTAATCTTTTTTTTTTTTAAGGAAAAACGATATAGACGTATCCAAATCGCAAACCAGTTTCGGACGAGAACTGAACAATAACCACTCTCCCTCCCCCCCCCCCACCCCAGACTAATCCGAGTAATGACGGATGGAGGCTACCTGAGGTGGCTTTGCTAACGATCAGTCCTACCTCCCTCCCCTATCCCTCTCCCCCCCCCCCCGCAATCAGCCCAGCACTAACTTTGTAGCGAGGAATGGTAAAGTCGTTTGAGTTCAGCTTTGTTTCATGTCGGTACGGGTTTGAGGTCCCTACAACTATGTTTTCAGTTTAGAGTATACTGAGCAATCTCAATAATTCGGAACCCGTTAATTCGTAAATTCCACTAATTTGAAATAAACTCGGAAAAATCGCAATGTATTTTGGTTCCTTTGGTAATTCGTAACGATTTTCGGCTAATTAAACGTCTTATAATTCGTAAGCCACTCTTAACGACTGGAAAAAAAAATTCCTTCCAACTATTAAATTCTCTGGATCATGTTTGTTTACACTTTTTTTATTTTGAAACATCCTTGGACTGGATATCCATTTATTTTTTATCAATTCAGTGTGGGTTCAACCTGAGTTTAAAACGTATAGTTAATGAATCGTCGACAGAGAAGACTTTATAATTAGCACTCTTATATGTATTGTCTGTTACAAATGGCATCTTATGTACTGAATTATATATATATATATATATATATATATATATATATTCGATTTATCAAATCATTGCTCCATTGGCCAAGAAATACACCGAACTATGTGGCTCACCTTGAAAGTGGGAGATCTTCATTAAGTGTTGAAAAAAGGGATCAACTATTGGACAAAGCTAAGCTTAATGAGTGACGAAAAACTACCTAAACAATGCTTTAATAGGCTTAGAGCTCTAGACTCATCCATTGGAAAACCTGATCCAACTTATAACTGAATTACCCAAGTAAAGATGATTGTGGCGGAACTTGGATGACAGGGGCTGTTTTCTTGTGTTTTCTCTCAATGTCTGATGAGGTTCAAAGATGAAATCATGGAAAAAATAAGAAACCATCACGCATCCAAACACATCGACAGAGTGTTAAACTCTAAATCAAACCCAAGATATAGAAAAATCTGCTCCTTTAATGTTACCAAACCAGAGGATTATCTTCAGTTCAGGGCTCTGATTTTAAACAAATTAAGAGTCGTAAGTCGTCTCAGAGTAGCAAATAAAGATTTTATGAAAATATACTTAAAAGATGCTAATTTGACTATTAAATCCAGTGAGGTATGTGGTGCATGCAACTGCGATGTAACTGACCCGGTAACTCATTTTCTAATCCAATGTATCAAGTTCAACGAGCCAAGAAATAAGTATTTGAAGGCATTTATCACTGAATCCAGAGAAGATGATAGTGTGGAGGAGATACTGAAAATAGACACTACGAAAAAAAATAAACCAACTGTATTATTTCATACAGGGCTGTTCATTGAACTGTTAAGTGGTGAAGTTAATCATATAACATATATTAATTCTTATTTATATTGTCATTTGTCTTATACCTCTCGAATATTTAAATAAAATAAAATAATAAAAAAATAAAATGTTTTACTAATTGTTATGTATATATATATATATATATATATATATATATATATATATATATATATATATATCTTTTACTAATCTGTTATTATATTAGTCATACTTGATGCTGTGGGACATTGTTAATGTTATGTTTGAATACAGTACTAGACTCAAGATCTAACATTGTTAATTATACCATTATATTTATTTGTACAGGAATTTTGTTTAATTTTGTACAGGAATAAACTATATATATATATATATATATATATATATATATATATATATATATATATATATATATATATATATATATATATATATAATGATACAGAGATTGACTACAAAAGTATGACAAGACCATATATCTAAATCTCCTAGTAAGAATGTGACTGCAAGAGTGATATGTCCTGAGGACGATGAAGTTAAATATGACCAGAATAGTGGGGGAAGGGGCTGTAAAGGAAGTTATCAATAATTGAAATTCTTATCCACTAGGATAAGGACAAAAGAGAAAAAGGCTTTGGCAAATTTTTTTTTTTTTTTTTTTTTTTAATTTTATTCATTGAATGATAATACATTCTGCCACACCCGAGGACAATAAATATTAGCGCTAAAAGTGAGTAGTCGTATTCATACAATATATACAGGAAAAAAAAAATATATATAAATGTAATTAATTAAGGACTGTGAAAAATAAATAAAATAAAGGAAGGTTGAACTAATAATAATAATAATAATAAAGTAAAAATAATAAAAAAAGTAAAATGATATACAAGTTTTACAAATAAAAGTCCACAAGAACCGTAGATAATAAAATTAAGTTACAGTTGAATATAATATTAAAGGGTAAAAAAAATATATATACATAAATGAAATAATAGTAATCTAAAATTGAAATCTGTTATTAGTCATCAAGTCTTGATAAAGGGTATTGTATCCAGTCGGTGGTTTTAGATAACTATTTTTAAGCTATTAGAGATAGTCTTGTCCTTTGAGTTATGGGCCTGGTCAATACATAATTCATCAATTGGCACATTTAATGAGATCAATTGTTTAAATGGATTATTAAGTCCATTGTGTAACTGTATGCATAAGTATCTTTCCCTTTTGAAAAAAAAGTTGATGTGGCCAACTGAAATATTCCTCCATCTACCATTACGCTATTTATTATATGAAGCGGTTGGAAGCCTTGTTCATCTCACCTGCTAATTGTTTCATTGTTTTATTTACATCACACAAACAGGTACTGGTATGAAGAGACAAGTCCGGGAAGATAGACATGTGGTCCTCAATGCCAACCCCTGACTAATTACTGATAACCAGCACCTACAATCCAGGGTGGGGATGTCACTATTTATTTCTGGTGACTGCCACTAAATAAATAATGATTAATCCAATTGAGAATCGAACCCACGATTGACCACTCTGGGAACGTCGTTCAAACGTTCACAGCTAGGAAAAAAAACAATCTTCCTATCTTTTTAAAATTCGTTATTATTTAACAAGTTCAAGGAAATACCAACCAATATTTTATATTTTTTAAATTACATTATCACAAAGATTCAATTAATTAGTACGACCTCGGTAAGAAACCTTGTTAAAACAATTTAAGTTTAATTAGAAATTTTAAAAAATTATAATTTAGAAAAAAAGGTAACCCTTTAGCCACTCAAAGGACACTTTTTTTTCTATCAGAGGAAGAAAAATAATTAGTAGGAAACCCTATTAGGAGTCCTCTTAGAGGGTTTAATTATCTTGTTCTTATTTCTCTCAGTTCCAACATTTCGTTGTTCTTTCCATTGTCTTTGTATCCTAGGTTGTTTCTTTTTTTATTTGTTTACTTACATGGATCAGGTGAGGGTTTATTCATAGGGAGGGCATGTATATACTGCAACATTTTTCATTTATTTATTTTTGTTGTATATACACTTTTTTTAGTTATTGTTTTAATTTTATAATTTTAAATATTTTAATATCTGCCATTAGTACGTAGAAATTAGATAAGAGTAAAAACATACAATGGATATGTACAAAGAGAGAAAGAAGAGAAAGGGAAATTGAACGATAAAGAAAAAAAAATGCATTAACAAGGAGAAATATATATAAATTTACTCAAATAGTACTCATTATTTATATATGACTACATTTTATTGGTTGTGCATAGCAATTAACTAGTATGATGTGTATTCAGCAACCCAATATAATTGGGCAGATTTATATGAAAATGAAATCTTCTTAGATATTAATAATAATAATAATAATAAAAGGGGTGTAAAACACGCGTTAGACAACCTGATAAACCGAAGATTATGAGTTCTAATTACTTTCAACTTTCAACTTCCTAAGTTCTCCGCCCTCTATCCCGGCACAGGAAAAAAAATAAGGAGGAAGGGAGCAGACAAATATATCAATAATAATATTCGTAATTTCATCTAATTTAATAAAACTTCGTAATTTCATTGAAAGAGATAGTTCAAGAATTCGTTAATTTGAATAAAAGACAGAGAGGAGTCGCAATTATTCATTAAATATATAAAAGGGAGCAGAGTAGCTTAGTGTCTAAGCCACTAATATGCTCCAGGTATATATTTATTCTGTTTCATTAGCCATGCTTCGATCCTGTGTTCACATATGACACAGACCCTCCTGAGGCACACTAAGCTTCCTCAAAGGGTAAACCTATGGATTGAGAGTTATCGCGTCCAAAATACCTCCGGAACCAAACAAAGTTCTCAAGTGTCTATGTTATAAAGTACTCTCTTTTATGGCTTATAGTGGAAAAGATTTTTTTTTTCCTTCAAATATTATTTCTTGAAAAGATTAGCAATAAAAACCAGTTCGACATAATCAGTGTGATATCTTAATGTTTTCTTAGAGGGGTTAGAGAGTGAAGTAGTAAAAAAAAAAAACCAATTCCGAATATATTTTAGAGTTAAATGAATAATAACATTTAATTGGCTTTTTGTCATAATTGATTTTTCCATCAAATTTCGAATGCTAAAGTACGAAATTGAGTTCTCAAGATAAAAAAAGAAGTCTCACAGACAATACAGAATTGAAAGTCTTATCTGATCTTGGTGCGGAATCCCCTTCGTAAAGTGTCATCTAAGCTTGAAGAAACCAGATTAAGTGAGTCATGAAATCTTGCTGTTTCTAGGTCATTTAATATTGTCTATTTGATCTTACTGATAAGTGAAGTTGTCAAGGTCTTAGGCCGTTACTTTTTCATGCTTTTTTATCGGCCATATAGATTTTAATGGAGATTGGAAAAAATAACCAGTGCCTTCTAGAAGACAGACATTCTAAGGTATGCTTGTCATAAATTCATAAGCTGAATGGATTCTACTTTTGACCTCGGTTGTAACGCAATGGTGAATGAATGAAATTTGTAATTATATTAAGGGATAAAATAAAATAAATAATTTATATAACCAAAAATAATTACTTAATATTATTTTCTAATTACAATTTATGTTTATATTTTATTTGCTTATATGATTTCTTATTTTATTAATAAATAAATAATAAAAGGGTACAAACAATTATGTTTTATAATTCCAGTGTAATGCCAGACAAAATACATAAAAAACACTAAAATAAAGCATCGCTGGTCTTGGTGAATAATAATAATAATTTTGCACATTTTTATTTATTTATTTTTTTTAAATAATACATTTAGTGACCGAAGTAAAACTATTCCATTAACCTTGAAGAAAATGGAGCGGCAAACAACTCTTTTGCAGAAGAGTAAAACTGTTGACAAAACGTTTTTATAATTTAATACTCTTAATATTGAGAGGATTTGAACCCGCAACATGCGAAAGCCGCAACGTATAACGAACAGTCAAGCAAGAGATTCTGTAATATCTCAAATCCAAAACTATAAGGAAAAATTAGATATTTCACTAAAATTGAAAAAAAAGGTTAAATAATTAAAAAACGACGATCGGATTATCAAAACAAATCTTGATTTCTTGAAATTAGTGAAATTCCAAAAATAATTTTAGATAACGGACTTGTCAATAATCCTGAATGGTAGAAAACATGAAGTGAAAACAAATAAATATAATAATACTCCTGAATATTTGTCTTTTAATATATAATTCTTTTTTAACTGAAGTAGATCGCTTGTCTTATAAAAAAAAATTGATCTTTTAAATTTTCAAAACTTTATATTTTATGCAAGAGCTACCACAAGCTTGTAACATTAAACAATTAACTGGTACTAAAGGATTGATTTTGATCGTTAAAAATACTCATTTTGTTATTACTTCTAAAGTTTTTAAAATAGAATTCTTATTTTATTATTTTTTTGTTACTATCTATAATGATAGAAAAAAGATATAGAAAACAAGCGCTTTTGAAATATTACTAAAAATAAAATAACACCAAAACAAAACTTTAAGTCTCTCAAAGCGCAATAAATAACAAAATAGCTATTTTTTTGGTCGATCATCTTGAGGGTAAATAAACATCAGATCACATCCTACATCAACATTTTAAAAAGAGTAACCAAATAGAGAAAGTATATTTCTCAGACGGACCAATATGAATAATATTTATTCAATATTCTTATACAGAAAGATACTTACAAAAATTACTTAGAATATCTGCTGTTGGGAACGTGATTGGTGAAAACATCTTATTTGAACTACAATACAATTCGAGTTACAAATAACATATTTAAATATTGAGATTGCCTTTTTAAAAAATATAAAAGAATCATATTTAGCTAAAAATTGGTCATAAAATGATCATAAAAAAAAAAATCATACTTAAATAAAAATAACATTGTGTCTGGGAGGTGTAGTGGAAACTAGAGCTGTGAACTGAGTCTCCTATTGCGTGACGTATACGGATGACAAACCCAATATTAAAATTAAATCTCTCTCTGCGCTAATTTATAAAAATGAATTTTTTTTTATTGCGGTAATGCCTCTACCCCGAAGGGTCATTAGTATTTCTTATATTTCTACAATCGATGGTAAAACATAATTTCTTTTATGAATTTTATAAGAGATTTGCCACCAGTTTCAGAGGCTTGTAGGGCATCTCGTATATTGAAACTCATCTTCAGTTTTTTTTCTTATTGGTGCATACTGGCAATGCCAATTCAACCGATGCCAAAAAATGAATTTATAAAAGTTGATAAAATATATTTTATATTTTTTTTATTTAGAAACGACAGGGCGAGAGAAAAAGGAGGAAAAGAGCTGGAAACACTATTCTAAGCAAAAAAGTTCCACTCTCGAGACTTTGCTCCATTTCTCCGCCACTTTTCTTTAACGCAATTATCTTTACAAACATGCATCGGAAAAATTCAGGAGTTTTTACATTTAGTTATAAACCCATCTTTATCGACGAGAAAGATAATTCAAATTCATACCAGTACCCAGACGTGCACAGAAGAGAGTTTTATGGTGAACCTCATAAAAAGTTTTCAGAGGGGCATATTTTTACAGGTTTTTGAAATTTTGAGTGGGCACATTTTAATGGGGTTATGAATTTTCAGAATGAAAATTTTCAGTATAAGGGGCAAGGAGAAAACGTTGAATAGGCAGCAGCAAATGTAATTGTGTATGATCTATGATTTTTCTAATTCTACTTTCCCTCTGCTATTTTTTTAAAGAAAAGACGAGCAATGAAATGTTTTGGGAGGGGGAGATATATTCTTACTCTATTGATCTTGGGGGAGATGGGCACTTCTGGCAGTACCTTATAAAATCTATTATAGATCTGGAGTTTCATGAGTAAGTTTAAAGGTGCATTCAGACATTTCACAACACAATATTTGGAAACAAGAATATTTGAATGATTGTTTTCCGATGCTGGTATTTTTGTTTCTTGTATTTGATGTTTTCCATCTTCTGTTTGTAACAAGAGAAATTTTTAAAAAATTTAGGCTTAGTTTTAATTTCGCTATTAGTTAAGCCAGATAATTGTGTTCCCCGTAGTTTGTGAAATGTCTAAACTCGCCTTTAAATAAAGTCCATTTTATTCTTATTTCACCCTCTCTCTTATTTGATGAATAAAAATAAGAAATCTAATCTTATTTTCTATGAGGAATCATTCTTTCTAACCTAACTGTCACAAACACAGTCTTGAAGCCATGGCCTACGAACGAATCGAATGAAAGTTCTGGCCGCAATATATTCGGATAAAGGTGACATCAACATTCTGTGCGTGAGTTAAGCTAGAACTGGAATATTGATAAGCTGACCCAGCAAGAGTTAGACCTGGATCCGTGAAAATATATTCCCAAGGTGTTCATCGCTTTTGTAGGCAGGCGCTACATCAGAATTCATTTGTGTCGTTTATTATCCAAATGAAGATGATATAATAAAATCGTGATCAAGCGAAAATAGTGTTTCAACGCTCTACCTATATGAGATAATTTCCGTTTGGAGACATTTATTTTAACTCGGAAAAAGCTACGTTTTGAAGAAGGAGAAAAAAAAAATTATCGTCGTACTCAAAGTGCAGCCGCCTAACACACCACAAATAGAAAAATTTAAAAAAAAAATTTTTATTTATTTATTTATTTAGACATATAATATTCTGTCACAGGGACAATAATTATATTGATAAATGAACACATTCACACGGTACATACAAAAAAAAAAAAAATAAAATTAACAAAAGTAAAATAATAACTAAATAATAATAAATAAAAACTATATACAATAAAAAAAAAATAACCTAAATACAAGTAAATTAAAAACAGTCACACCTATATACAATATATACAATCAGGCGGGGAACCCAAATCCCCGCGCTACTCTCTCCACCGCCTAACCGGTGCTAAAGCCGGTGGAGTAATTAAAAAATTAAAATTTCATCATATTAAGATTTTTGTTTGAGATTAAATACTTGCAAGTATTTCAGAATTTGACCGAAAATATTAAAAATAAATTGTTTTTAGTAAAATTAGAAACAAAAATATCTAAATAATAAATAGTGTCTCTGCTCAGCCTCCATTGGTAATACCAGTGATGCGGCTGAGTGAAAGACGCTGGGATCTCCTAGGATCTTACCTTTCCCTCCACGAGTGAGGAGTCAATGAGTGAATGAATATCGTAAATATTGCATAAAAGCATGTGTGTACTTAAGTAGTGGTGTTAGATTAGCTTAGTATCTTTTAGTTTATATACATTTACTTCAAGTATTATTATATTGCTGTTTATTTATTGTGCTTAGTATGAATGAGCTACTTTTTATCACTATTACTATTGTCCTAAAATGAAACAGATTGTAATATATCTCAATAAAAAAATTTCCTAAAAAAATAAATAAATAAATAATTTCATATAATGGTCTCACGTTGAAAACAATTATTATTAAAATAAAGATCCGAAATGTTTAAAATTAAGATTTTAACATTTAATAAATAACTTTTAAGTAAAAATATATATTATTTACTCATAATAAATTTTACTATCTAAATTTGTTTTACTTTATTCTGTAGCATGATATGATTTTTTCACATCTTAAACAGAAATTATAACTTTAATAATAAAAAAAATCAAGTAAAAAATTAAACAGTCAACGAACACTATTCAACAGAAGAATATGTATATGTTAATGTTTTATTGTGGGGAAGGAAATATGGAATTAAGGGGAATGAATAAATAAGGTTTAATGTATTAATGATTAATTAACTATTAAAATAAAATTTAGCAGATTCGGGATTTAATTTTTCAAGATCTAACTTTTATTTTTTTAAGGAGGAATACTTTTAGAAATAATTGTTTATATTTTTTCTTGATTCGGTTTTACATGACGTGTGATGCAGCTGAAGTAAATTCTTTATAATTTAAAAAGGGAAAATAATTTGGCTGTCAAAATGTTCAGCTCAGATCAGATATCTCTCAACTCAGCACAGATAAAAACATATATGGACCATTGAAAAAAAAAAATACAAACTACTTTTTTTATTTTCTAATCCACTAGTGTCTACAGGTAGTTGTATTGTCCAATATTTCTCGCTTCTGAATCAAGCAAAGCTATTACGAAGCTTTATTTTATTTTATTTAGTTTTTTTTTTAATAAACACTTTTTCATTGAGAAATATTATTTTCTGCCACATTTAAGGACATTAGTAATAGTGATAGAATAGTTCATTCACACTTTGTATACAATAAATAAAAATAAATTGAAAGGCAAAACGAACATTATTAATAATATAACTTTTTATTATTTAGTTGTTATTTTGCTTTTGTTTATTTTATGTTTTCTGTATATATGGTGTGACTGTGTTCTTATTTCACTATAATTATTGTCCGTGTGACAGAATGTTATATTAGTAAATAAATAAAATCAATAATATAAAGAAGCTTAAATATTTATCAAATGTTTAATATTAAATTATAGCTATGTTTCTGCATAATATTGTATAGTATGCGTGTGTTTTAGTTGTTATTTTGATTAGTTTAGTTCTTTTGTTTATATGCATATACTTTTATTATAATTAGTTTCTGTATCATTTATTTTTATTTATTGTAAATAGAGTGTGAATGTGCTCTCTGAACACTATTATAAATGTCCTTAATTGTGACAGATTGTAATATTCCTGAATAAATAAAAGTAAAAAATGTTTTTGTAAAAAACATATAATAATAATAAAACTAATAATTGGAGCCAATATATTTCTATCTGATAAATAAATGTGATTTAAGAAAAACGAAATACAACAGGATTAAATTGCAATTAAACAGGTTCTAGTGATGGGACGTGAATTCCTAAAGACCACGTTACAAACAAGAAAATAATAAAATAATAAAGTTATGAAATAGTGGAAGCTCGAATATTATATATATCTTTTGAATTTCTAGGATGTTTTTATTTTTTTATCCAACTGATTTTATTTCTAGCAAACAATCTTCCTTAGTAATTTTATTTTTATTTAATCAGTCAAAAACCAAAATACATTATTTTGTAGAAAGTTTCAAGGTATCGTTATTTTTTGGGGTGACATTAAACAAAAAGTCAATGCTAGTTCGATCAATGACCTTAATTCCATACGAAGAAGGATAATTGAATCTTGTGAAACAATAACACATATCCAGTGCAGTTCTGCCATTGCTGCTGTTGGAGAAAAATGCTGGAGAAATAGTTCGTGGTACAGACCTTTTTATCGAATTATTAACATCCGCCTGAAACTTCGTAAATAGTTTCATCTCATCGTAACCTACAACTATTATATTTATGAAAACTCTTGGAATTAGGGCGTATTCAAACTTGGGGGGGGGGCAAAATTTGTCTATTTAATTAAGTACTAAAAACTCGTAAATACCCATTTGCTTAATACTTGGATCGTAAGATAATTTGATCACAAAATCGAGAAAAAAAAATGGCCTTAAAAAATATTGAGCCATTTAAAGTGACCTACACTCCCAAAGTTTCAAAATAATAACAACTGAGCTTATATAGGACAAACGGCTCAATATTTTTGAAGGCCATCTTTTTTCTCAATTTTGTGATCAAATTATCTAACGATTCAAGTATTAAGCAAATGAGTATTTACGAGTTTTTAGTACTTAATTAAATAGAAAAAGTTTATCTCCCTCTAGATTGAAAACGCCTTAATTCCAAGAGTTTTCGTAAATATAATAGTTGTAGGTTGCGATGAGATGAAACTATTTACGAAGTTTCAGGCGGATGTTAATAATTCGATAAAAAGGGGTCTGTAACATGGACTATAATTTCTGAAATTCCCTTCCTATCAAAATTCGGCATTTCCCCTCCATATTTACATTAAAAAATCCCCATATTCCAAAAATAGTCAGACACCCGCTAACCTTTGATGTAATTACATACATAATTATATTTATAATTTAAATACTCAAACAATTTTTAATATCAAATTTGGCTTTCTTTTTTCTTTTCAGAAACACTGAGTTTATTTTAAAGAAGAATTTAATGATTTTTTTTTTTTTTTTTCCTTAACGTGTATATTTCTGTTTAACCACTGTACATAGTTTTAAGTGTCTTGTCATAGTATTAAGCGTTTTGTACATAGGTTTATTTTTTTAGTATATAGTATGTTTAACTAATGTTTTTATTTTACTTTTTGCTTTATTTTTATTTATCTTTATTTTTTATTTATTTTTTTTTTTTATTCAAGGGAGTGGGGTAGCTCAATGGTAGGGTACTGAGCTTCCAATGCTAAAAGTCCCAGGTTCAAACCCCGGCTCTTGGCAGAAAATTTATTTATCTGTTTCATTGGCCGTGGGGCGACCCTGAGGGGAGGGAGATCCTCCTGGCGCACACCCAGCCTCTATAAAGTGGGTACACTTAATTGATTTATTATTATTCCATTCTATATACAGAATATGTAAGTAAATAAAATAAAACAGAAGCAAAATAACAACTAAATAATAATCAAAAAGTACATGCAATAAATAAAAATAAAGTAACTTAAAAAAAGATAAGTAAATTTTTAAAAAAACACAGGCTTTTCTATATTAGTATTAATAATAGAGACAACTTCTAAATATTATAGAAAATAACCAAGGCATGTTAAAAATTAGAAATCATAGCAAAAACTCAAGTTAATTCCAAATGACTACAAAATATAACCTTATATATTGGGGTTTCCATTCCTATTAGTTGTTAAAATAAACTTTACAAATTATTGACTTATAAATTATCTATAATATAATAGTTCAAAATAAAAAAAAACTTTTTTACATCATAATTTTAGATAATACTGCCATAGATAAAAATAAGCGTGGAACTTTTCCCAGACCAAAGCCTCCATGATCCCTAATACGCCCTAGAGACCCCATCATTTATTTATATCATTAATTCTCGCAGAGTATTAGCTCACCCCACACCATTTTCCTTGTGTAAGATGAGCACACACCTTTCCTCCAAGTGATATGGAATCTGATATGGCGGAAATTCGGTGGTTATTTTCCGAGTATTATACCAAATTTCCTGATAAACAGGGCGTAATCACTATAGATAATTGGAAACTAGATGAAAAAGTAGAAACAGGGTATTCTTAGATAGTTCAGCTTTTCAGGTTGCTTCAGTTCCTAACCATCTTGCTAATACTTTTTTTATCTTCTACTATTTCTTCATAATTTTTAAATATATTCCAAAGATACCAATCAATTATTTAAATATTTGCAGTTATTTACGAGACGCCTTATACACATTCGTCCCCAGAAATCGAACCACAGAATTATCTATTACGTTTATAACGCCACTAAACACATTTTTGGACAGCCTTATGGAGACTTTAATAATCATTTTAAAGAAAGAGAAAAAAAGTTTATAAATGTTTTAAAATTAGTAATTGTAGTAAATTAGTAAAAACCAGCTTACTATTACAGGACAGAAACTTTATTTCAAAAGACAATTTTCTTATATAAATGAGAATGAGCACTACAATCATTCTGCATTCACTAACGGTTATCAAAATATTTCCAATATACTAAAAAAAAAAAAAACATTTCGAGATATTATTTAGGCAACAGAAACCATTTCTAAAGGGGTCTTTTTTTTTAAAGATTTTTTAATAGTGTCCCCGATATTAATGAATTTTTACTATTATTATTTTAATAAATTTTAAAACCAATAGTCTCCGACAATTATTTTTATTTTAATCATGTTTTAATTATTTAAAATCGAATTATTTTAAGGTCTATCACGTATCTGCATTTTTAAATCTTAGTTTAAATAAAACTCGTCTTTCATAAACCATAGTTCACGAAATTGAAAAAAAAAAAAAGAATAAAAAATCTAAATGATTTATAATTGACAACTAAATTTTCTCGGGATTTTGATCATTTCGGTCATTTGCATCTGATTTTCATTTAAACGGTCTTCCATAAGCAGTTATGCGAATGACAGAATAACCCGAGAAAAAGAAAAGTTACGAAAATTCAAGAAGATATAATCTGTATCAGAAATCCCACACAATTTATTTTGAATAACATTTAAACAAATGCATGCCTAACTTAAGGTATAACGATACAAAAATTAATACAATTACTTCTAGGCCAACGGTTTTGCAAGGAGATAATTTCACTGATATCATGCTCAAACTCCAATTCTCTCTACAATTAATTGATTAATTAATCATGATTTCTTTACAGAGGCCGTGTGTATCCAAGAGAAGTGTCTCTCGATGCCACAGTCGATCCACGATTGTAACAAAATAAATAACTATCTGATACAACCAGACTAGGAGGAAAAGATTACAGTACCTTACTCATATACCTATCCTGTTCCTATGCAATGATCATAGATCATAAATAGATGCTATAATGGAAGTATGAGGGAGCGTGGTAGCTCAGTGTGTGAGCATTGACTTCCAGAGCTCAAGGTTCCAGTTTCGAGTGATTAGTAATTTTTTATCAGCTTAGGATCGAGTCCTCTAGGGTCGGAAGACAACCAGCATCTATAAAGTGGGTACTCTTAATTAAATAATTAAGGGGGAAAACCTGACGGTTGAGCGTGATCTCAACCCAATCATCTCCCTGCACAACCTTAGATGTTGAATTTGCACTTCCTCACATAGTACTGAACCCAAGAGTCTTCATGGGTTCTAGTGTTACAGATTTTTTATTATTTTTTTTTAGTCGATGTACAACTAATGTTAAATTGATTACTTCCTTCGATCCCTAGATGAAAATAAGAACAATAACTAAGTATAATCATTTTTTTTTTTTTTACGATTTAATGTGTTTATAAACAGAGGAAACTCTAGCTATCTGAAATACAAATATTTATAAAACGAATAAAGCTTTAGCGAAACGCTTTAAGAAACTTTTATCCGTTTTTGTAGAAAGTTAAATTGGTCCGCTTCCAAGTACAAAAGGGAGAACTCCCTCCAAATTATCTGGGACAAAGGGCTCGCACTGTTACCTCGTGCCCTAATGGGGGCGCCTGTGCGTCTGTCACTGGGAGAATTTATATTATAGTTTCAAAATTAGCATTTAAATAGATAAAATAATTAGAGAAATGCTGAAACTTCGGCAATTCATAATATTCGTTATTTTCCTTATACCCACCCATTTGACCCATTGATCATTTTTCAGAATATCAGTAGTGTTAACAAAACTCAAGTTTCGGGATTGTAGGAAAAAGATTTTCCAGGAGGTTTAAAGGATTTTTATTTATTTTACTTAATGAAAATAGATTCCCTTGACATAAATTCCCAAATATTATTTTTCAAAAAGGTATATTAATATAGAAACATATGTACTTTCACAAGGGAGTAATTCAAACCTATTCATCAAATTTTCATTTAAAAAAAATCTTAGAACTTTTCAGCTTCTTTTTTCCTCCTTCAAGTCCAAAATACATATCTGTAAATGTAAAATAAATGATACTATTATAGAAAATTTTTATTACCACAAAACCAAAAAGCTCTTTTAAGAATCACTAGTAAAACTTAAAAGTGCACAAAACCTGTCATTATTTATCATATATATCAAACCAGAAATTCGCAAATGGAAGACGAGCGACAGAAAATCCAGACGGGAAGAAATTATTTTATACCGTCTTCACATTGGCCATTGCAAATACTCTCATGAATATCTTCTGCATAAACTAGATCTACCCATTTGCAAAGAGATCTCGGTTATAATGACTGTGAAACACATCATAGTAGACTGCATTAAATTCAAATGCAAGCGAACCTCTATGGAGTTATCTCGAAATATCAAAGAGCTACTAGAAGACAACGAAAAAAAAATTGAAAAATATTGAATTGTAGAAAATTATCGCTTTATAGAAAAATATATATGATGCATGGCGCTTGACAACGACTCCTATCGATTCCTCGTTTTTATCACGTTTATCTATTGTATTAAATTAATTAAATTATTTTCCTAATTTTCTTAGTATCATTATTTTTATACCTTTCTGAATTACCTATTTTATTTGTATTTGATAGTTTACTTCTTATTAATTATTTTTTACTATTACCCCATTCCATTTCATTTATTTCCTATACCTTATTTTAGTATATCTATTTACTTTTCTTCATCCTCTTGATTATTTCATTTGATATAATAAAAACAATATTAAATATTTAATTTTATATCATTTTATTTCAAGATATATTGGCCGTTCTATTCGAATACATATATATATAATTTTTTGTTCCAATACAGAACTTTATTACAATTATATTTTGAATAATAAAAAAATACATTAGATACTTTAGCACTACTTACATTTTTGTTTTACCCAACGTTTCCCACCTTTTTAGGCCACTATCAAGGGATTATAAAATTGAAAAATACATCTGATGCTTTGGCACTACTTAACTGTTGGTTCTATCCAACGTTTACCACCTTTTTAGGCCACTATCAAGGGATTATAAAATTTAAAAATACATTTGATGCTTTGGCACTACTTAACTGTTTGTTCTACCCAACGTTTACCACCTTTTTAGGCCACTATCAAGGGATTATAAAATTGAAAAATACATTTGATGCTTTGGCACTACTTAACTGTTTGTTCTACCCAACGTTTACCACCTTTTTAGGCCACTATCAAGGGATTATAAAACTGAAAAATACATTTGATGCTTTGGCACTACTTAACTGTTTGTTCTACCCAACGTTTACCACCTTTTTAGGCCACTATCAAGGGATTATAAAATTGAAAAAATACATTTGATGCTTTGGCACTACTTAACTGTTTGTTCTACCCAACGTTTACCACCTTTTTAGGCCACTATCAAGGGATTATAAAATTGAAAAATACATTTGATGCTTTGGCACTACTTAACTGTTTGTTCTACCCAACGTTTACCACCTTTTTAGGCCACTATCAAGGGATTATAAAATTGAAAAATACATTTGATGCTTTGGCACTACTTAACTGTTTGTTCTACCCAACGTTTACCACCTTTTTAGGCCACTATCAAGAGATTATAAAATTGAAAAATACATTCGATGCTTTGGCACTACTTAACTATTTGTTCAACCCAACGTTTACCACCTTTTTAGGCCACTATCAAGGGATTATAAAATTGAAAAATACATTCGATGCTTTGGCACTACTTAACTATTTGTTCTACCCAACGTTTACCACCTTTTTAGGCCACTATCAAGAGATTATAAAATTGAAAAAGAAATCATTTGGACCGGTGTTCTGAATGGAATAAGACGTAATAATTATAATTAGATTCAATAGAAATCAGTTTCAATAAATTGGAAAGAGAAAGTTGTATTTGACAGTATTTTTTTCAGAAAAATATTATTAATAATTATAGACCAATAGATAACTGTTCATATTTTTCTTCTTTTTGTTTTTATGTATATTTCAACTGGCCACTATATTTTTCTCGAGTTTCTGAACTGGGAATGACATGGTGGCCTTTGGGATCAACGCGAGAATAACGGCAAGCATTACGTTCTTTTCGAATGAATAATTCATAAAAGTACTTTATGTGGATATTTTGAAGGATATTGAGGGGGGAGGGAGGATTGGGGGAGCAGTGGCTGGCCATCTCTAACGACCAAAGATCAAAGGCCATCGAATCCGCTCAGTAAGCTCATGGATCAGTTAGCAGGGTCAGTTTCGCTTTTTCACTAAACCCGCAAATCAAATCATAGAAATTTTATAATTTCATGTGGAGTTATAAGTTAAATAATCAGAAATACGGTTCAAGAGGGAGAAGGTCAGAATGAGGCCAAGTTTAACAAAAAAAAAAAGGTATTTAATTATTAGCAACTTTTCGCCCACAAGACTAAGAAAAACAAGAACGAATAAAAATCACACACGCTTAAATCATGTGAATCGTAGTAATAATAAAAAGAAGTACCGTCGCGTGATAGAAATTGCATCGCTTATTTCTTTTGATTCTTATGTTGATAACGTTGATTACATCAAATGATTTTGTTTTTCTTTACTTCTTAAGGTTACAAGAAAACTTAATTAGTTACACACTGACTGAATGAGATAGAACTGGGACGTTTAATATTTAAATAATTAAAAATACATGAACGTTAAATTTTAAATTTTACGGTTTACCATTGATAAGATTGAATTCTAAATGGATTCAGCAATCAGTATCTTCTCATGATTTGGAACTGTATAAACCACAGATAAATACTAAATTACAATATAGTAATTATTTTATTTTAATTTTGCCGACGTTTCGACCCACTTTACAGATCGTCTTCAGGGCTACAAAAGATACAAAACATGTTGAGAATAAAAATTAAATATAAGTAGATATAAAATAAGAAAAGTTGTCAGACACAGAAATAATAGATTATATCAGAGATATAGTGGGTGACAATGTAGTAAAATATTAAGTATTATATATGTAGAAGATACAAATAAATGGAAAATAAGTATGAATAAAAATAAAAATAAAGGAGAATATAGCATGTAAGTTAAAAGTAAACAGATTGCGATAAAAGATAAGGAATAAGTGTATAACAAACTAATAGATATTACATGAGATAACTGTGGGTTTATCTTATTGAAAAAAGAGTACCCCCGACTAACTCCTTCTCATATTATATCAACGGTCAACCATCTCTACATCTTCAATTACTTAAGTTAAGAAAATTTTAAAATTAATTGACTTAAGTGGAATATAAGGGAGTGGGATAGCTCAGTAGTAGGGTACTGAGCTTCCAATGCCAAAGGTCCTAGGTTCGAACCCCGACTCATGGCAGAAAATTTATTTATCTGTTTCATTAGCCGGGGGGCGACCCTGGGTTAAGAGACCCTTCTGGGGCACACCCAGCCTCTATAAAGTGGGTACCCTTAATTTAAAAATTAATTAAGGGGAAAAACCTGGCGGTTGAGCGTGATATCGGTCAAATCACCTCCTTGCACAACCGTTGACCTAGAAACAGTGCTTTCTCTAAATAGTACTGAACCCCAGACCCTTGATGGGTTGTAGTGGTACAGGTTTTTTAAGTGGAATACATTTAAATAGATATGTATTTCCTAATGAATAAAAATTACAACGGTAAAATATAAAAATAATATTGCTGCCTCCATTATTATTGCAGTCTCTGATGATAAAAAAGTTAATAAGGTATACAAATCCATAGACTAGAAATACATACATATTTTGTAATTGTTTAAAAAAAAAAATCTGAATCACTAGATGAACCTTTGAAGAGTCTTGGGTTCAGTAGAATGTGAGGAAGTACTATTACAAGAGCAACGGTCGTGGAGGGAAATAGCGGTCCAATATCATGCTCAACCGCCAGGTTTTTCACTTTAATTAAGAGTAACCACTTTATAGGGGCTGGTTTTACCCCAGGAAGGTCTCCCGACCCTAGGATCGGCCAACGGCTGATGAAAAATTACTAGTCATCCATCAGCCGGATTCGAACCTGAGACCTTGAGCTCTAGAAGTCAGTGCTCACCCACTGAGCTACCCTGCTTATAATCTACAAAGGAAATGAAAATATTTCCTCCTTCTTAGAATACGTAGAATTTACGTATCCCCATATTTTGCACTCATTTCTTCATTGATCAATATACTATGCGAATCGTTCGCACGAACAAAGAAGTTTTTGTAGTTCTACTTCCACTAGCAACTTTCTAAGTGGAGAGTTATGAAATTTCTTGAGAAGTTCCCCATCCCCGTCCTAGATTGAGATGGGCAGCTCTTAAAACTGTACATTCATAGTTCTACATTGTATTTGATTCTTTGCAAGAAACATAAATTTTTTTTTAAATGTTAGACAATTTCGGTTTGCTTCAAAATATCGATACCTCCATTTATTTGATCGAAAAAATTAATAAACTTCATTATCATATTACAATTAATAATAAAATAATGAAATTTCGTAAAAGCGTAAATGTGTTTGATCTCTTGGAAGTCTGTAATGAAGCTGATGTCAAAACAGTGATCAAACAAGCGCTGAGTTGAGCAAGACACATTGTTATGTTGAGAGATGTGGAAATCTAAAAGAAAATATACTTATCATATGCGATACCTACTAATACGTACGAAATTATTTTATTTATTTTTTTTATTTTTTATTTTACATTTATTCTATTTTAATTACCATTATGTTTATTTGATTTGATTTGTTTTAAATTTTATTTTATCTTTTTTTTAAGTATTAGATAATCCCGTGTATAAGATTTTATTTTATTTATCATCAAGTTTATTTTATTCTATTTGTTTTTTTTTATTTCATTTTATATATTTTTTTAATTATTACTTAAAAAAAAATACACCTTGTGTGTGACATTTACATGTTTGGATCTATAAAGTGTCAGTTATGGTTATAAACATCAAAAACTTGAGATCGATTGTCTGATTTATCCTCAAGAAACAGAAATGATAACAGAAGTCTTTTCGAGAGTAATATAAGATATCAGGATTGTGTCTTATCATAAAATAAAAATAACTATCATTAATATTAGTTCTGAGTCAAAACTTCTAAGTATGATAGCTTGCTCCCTTCGATACCAATAAACTTATCCGCATTTATTGCACTCAACAAAGTTCATGGTCCGTTGATCTCGACTTTATTGAACGTAAGAAATAATTTACAATGTAATAATCCCTTCAAGGTTCGTTGAGCCATATTTATTATAACAAGTTGGAAATCAGTTTGGTCTGAGGAGAGTTGTTCCCTCAGCTGCTCGCTCCCCCTCCCCTTTTTCCCCCTCTCCCCTTCCCTTCCCGACCTCTAAGAAACTGTGAAACACAATAAGAACTTTTATAGATTTGAAGGGATTTCATTTGTAAGGGACTAGCCATCAGGAGGTAAGGGACTTCATCGTCCAAACTTTGCTAAAGTCCTCGCCTAATAAAAGAACTTCGGCTAAGCTCCGTCGAAAGAACCGGCTTGAAGAACTTTTTATCAATGCTGGCTTATTTTATTATTTTTTATGTCGTTTTCCTCCTACCGTTTTCTATTCAGTTTAATGAATCATTTTTAAGGAAATTTTCTTCGAAGAGAAAATGTTATATTATTGGTTTGTCAGAAAATTAATGAAGCTTTATAGTTTTAAAATATAATAAACTAGTTGGCCCGTGCGAAAAATTCGCAACAAAATTTGGTTTATTGAAGAAATAGCAAAACGATATGGAAATAAGTAGTTCCTATATATTGTATAAGGAAGGAATTAATATTTTTTCCTTATTCGATCACAATATTCCATTATACATAATAGACCAAAATATTTGTACAAATTAGTTGGCTAGGACCTATTTTTAAACGCTGACTGGAAAGATAATAAAAGTTATAAAGACAAAATAATGCCCCGATCATAGGATATTCTAAATTATTAAAAAAAATAAAATGTAAGAACAACCAAATGTCTTTAAGAAATAATAAAGTTAATATAAAAGCCAGAAAAAAAAATGTAGTAGACTATTCTACTCCTAAATCCAATATCTTTAAATACGAAGACATTAGCAAGTATACCAAAATTAATGGACATTATCTTTGTTAATAATTGTCCAATTTTCACAATTTTTTTTTTTTTTTTTTTTGTTTTGTAGATAATTTAGTAATCTTTCTAATTATCATGGATACAATTAAGAACAAATGCATACTTTTTGAGTTATTCGCAAATAAAGTTTCTTTTCCTCCATAACTTTTTTTCTAGAAATTTCGGGTGATAGGACTATTTTTCACGTGTGAAGGAGAAGAAAATCTTCAAAATGAGTGGTCAATCATTATAGGTGATAAAGAATTGACGAAGTTATGGTGTACCGACAAAAAAACTCCTTTTAGAAATAATATATAGGATGATATAAAACTATTTTTATTTATCAAAATCATTTCCTTTGAATAGAATACTGAACTGTTATTATTAATACATTGCGAAAACGCATTATATAATGAATTTTCTTCAATGAATGTTTTAAATTTTAAAAAGATTTACAATTGTCTAAAATAATGATAGTCGATTGGCGAGAGGTCTGTAGAGTAGGGTGGGCGAGGTTTATGTCTGTTTCGGCTATGTTCTCAAACGTTTATGCTGAGATTATCTTTGACTAAAGCTCCCTGAGAAAATCCTTATCAATGGAAAGAGTTCTAGTACGACTACTTGTGTCTTCAAGCCTGATATTGCCCTCTCGGAATATTTTAAGCCATTGATGAATGGTGTACTCACTCACACTGCCATCTCTCTAAACATCATTAATATTTCTGGTCATTTGGGCCCCGTTCCGAACGAATTTAAACTCAAAAAAAAATAAATTACATGAAATCAAAGCTTTGAAATCTCTATAAAGCCTGAATGATTTCCTACTTGTGAAATGACACATTTTCGTTTAAAAAAGATCGATATGTATCGTTACAGATACAAAAGAATCATCCCTCAAACATAAACTGTATGTTATATAGGGAACAACTATACAGAAAATCGAGTAGGATAGCTCAGTGGTAGGGCGCTGAGTTTTCAATGATTAAGGTCTCAGGTTCGAATCCCGGCTTATAGCAGATAAATTATTTATTCTATATCATCGGCCGTAGATAGTCCCTGGGGTTGGGAGATCCTTCTGGGCCTCTATAGAGTTAGTACCCTTAATTAAATAATTAGTTCAGGGTTAAAACCTGGCGGTGGAGCGTGATCTCGGTCAAATCACCTCCCTGCACCACCGTTGACCAAGAAACAGCACTTTCCCTAAATTTTACTGAATCCAAGACCCTTCATAGGGTGAATTGGTACAGGTTTATAATATAGAGGAAAGAAGAATTCCTGCAACATTTCCCGTACAATCCAATAATAAAGAATTAATTTATTTTCTCTTAGTTATAACTGCAATAGACTCAATGGGTGTCCGAAAAATCAAATTTTCAGATAAGAAGTTAAACCGTGACCGATTGTTATTTTAATTATATAAAACTCTGAGAACTTAAAAGTAGCAAGTTTGGAGATTAATTTAAGTTTGAAATGGCGACTTCCTTATCAGAAGACGGTGAGATTATTTACAGGTTCATTGGAGAGAGTCTTCCGGACTTTATAACTTGAATAAGCAGAGAGGATTGAATGGAGAAGGATGGAGACTATTACAGCTGACACCTGCACTTAGAAAGATCGGGAGCCCGCTACTGTGAATTATAACTAAGTTTTAATTAGAAACCTGGACCGCCTATTCATCCCTGGCTACTATTCAACTCCCACCCTAGTGAAGGGGGGGGGAGAGGAAGTGCCTCAAAAATGGGGAGTTCAGCTCTAGCCTAGGGGATCATTAATTGAGACCCGGCTAATTAATTAATTGTGTTTCCTTCGACAAAAGCAAGACTGCCAGAATAGTATCTCAATTAATATTTTGATAATGATAAATTCATTTCCTCATCATTAGGAGTTTTATC
Organism: Nezara viridula; assembly: GCA_928085145.1. Taxonomy (NCBI): domain Eukaryota; kingdom Metazoa; phylum Arthropoda; class Insecta; order Hemiptera; family Pentatomidae; genus Nezara; species Nezara viridula. The sequence goes on from OV725082.1 coordinate 74,065,557, forward strand.
AACTCGAGCAGTGTCGGCAGGAGTTTCTCAACGATCAATACTGGGTCCTTTACAGTACACTATATATACGTATGAAAAACCTACAAGAAACTCTGAAACATTGACTAAACTACCTGTGCTCGTGATACAGGAATTTTAACAAAACACCATTACCCCTGACTAGCATCACTGAATTTACAAAAATTAAACCTACTTTCAAAAATAAGATTAAATCATAACAAATCACAACATATAAAATTTCAACTTCGACACGACACATGTCCAACAGTTTCAGCTCACATTGGGGACAATCAACAAATTTCTCAGACGGACACAGTATGATATCTTGGACCAATATTCCAAAAAAAGGATCATCACAGGAAAAAGGACTCACAGGACAAAATAAAAAAAATTCTTTCAACAAACAATTGAAAACATTATTATACTCCTTTTTTTCTATATTAAAATCGAAAATCAAACACAATTTAAATACATATACCTATTCAAACACAACCAATAAATGTCTCTCTCTATCACTCTCTCTCTCTCTCTCTAGTATATATACCACGTGGGAGGCCAAAAACCAGATGGATAAATAGGATAAACGAAGATACGACTGAACTTAGAAAGGCAAAAACAATGATAGGAAGAGGTGGATCTGTAGAGCCAGCCGAAAAAGAAAAAAAAATATTTATTTATTTATTTATTTATTAATGAATATAAATAAGGGAGGTATAAATTTATTATTACCTGCTACATATATCCTGGCAGACAGCCAACCTCCAATTCGATAAAGCAATATAGTTCATCTTTGGATCGTATCTCGGGATTTGTCTGAGTTGAATAAATCAGTAGTCTATATATCTTATCCTTCTATATATTGCTTCTGTTGACTTTTATAGTTGTTACTCGTGGGATATATCAGCAGTGCAAATACTAAAAACAATTTTTTTTTTTTTAACCGTTCTATGAAAAATTCTCCAGGTACATCATCAATTTTACAGCGTTGCATAATTACAAGAATGTCTTGTTCGCATATTAAATAAACCTCAAAAACTAATTTTCGTAATCGATATTGTTTTATTAAATTTGAATTTCATTTAGTTTGTTCGGTTGTCTATTTCCAATAGCTTCATCTCTTCTTTGATAGCCCAGCCTTTGAACAATGTACCTTTGATGACCATCCCACAGGAACTAAGGTCCTGAGATCTAAATTAATTTATAATCAAATCAGTCCTATGGTAATTAAAGTGACCACGAATCAGAGGAAGTGGAACTGAATTATTCATTAAATTTTAATTTAATTAATCAAAGTGAACACTAAAGAAAAGGAGTAGCACTACTGTTAGCATATCAATAAATTTATCTACCGCAAAATTTAAAATATCTCATTCAACATTAAATATTTAAACTGTTTCAGACTTCGCCATTTCTATGTGCTATAAAAAAAAATTAAATAAAATCCTCATTTTACATCAATAGTAAAGACTTACTAACTATAGATTGTACTAACACTAAAATAGCCTCCCTTTTCCTCCATTTTGACGTTCTTTATCTCCCTCTCTCTCTTTCTCTCTCTCTCTCTCTCTCTCTCTATATATATATATATATATATATATATATATATATATATATATATATATATATATAGCAGTTTTGTCCCTACATATATTATTACTGTAAGGATCGAAATAGGTTTTGTACCAAATATAAGCTCCAGTCATGTTCAAACACCATGAATGGGGTACCGTTTGATTATGAAGTTCACGGGGGAGAGGGTTAGCGAATCGTACTGTCCGCTTTTGTTTTTCTTTCTACAATAAATAAAGTCAATATAAACCCTTTTCTAGGATTCAATACTGGAACAGTGGTTATTCCGTAGAACGATACAGGAAAAATTACACAAGACCCTAATAGTCTCTTCGGAACTATCGGGCTCTGCGTTCTTAAGCCCATAAACGTACTATTTTCGAGATAATATGAGGCAAAGGGATCGCATCCACATAACCTTACGTTAATTTATAGTACTGTCATGGAATACATGTCTCATTTCGCAGACTTTTATGTCCATCATTATATGAAAGATTACTAAATTTCCTACAAAAGGAAAAAAAAATCTTTGAAATCGGACAATTATTTTCGAAAATACATCTTATTGAAATTTGTAAACATGTTGGTTCCAAACATTAATGAAATTTTAAATTAATTTTTATTTCATTTGTCGATTATATTTTGCGAGGAAGTAACAATTGATTTCTCTATTTTATGATACGTTGCATTATTTTCTTTTCTTATTACTTTGTCATTTGATCACTGAACAATATACTGTCCGAATTTTTCGCAGGGGCCAAGTAGTTATATATATTTATAAATTGTTATTTTTAAAATTATTTATTCAGAAATTTTACAATCTGTCACAATTGAGGACATTTATAGTTCAGAGAACACATTCACACTCTATTTACAATCAATAAAATTTTTGGTGCCTATGAAATAGCATCAGAATATTAACACTCGATCGGAGATCGAGTTAGTTAAGGTGTCTGTATCAACTGTAACATTTAGTATCAAACAAAGAAAAAAATAAAAATAATTATTTATAAGTTAAAATAAATAAGTCCAGCCCTACTCGATTCCCACAACTAGTGTTGGTCTTGAAAACTCAGTCTTGATCATAGTCTTGGTCTTACACAAGAGTCTCGCAGCAGTCATGCAGTCACTTATTAGCTTATTAATATAGAGATATTACTGTAATTTTTTAGATAGGAGAAACTTAACTTAGTCTGAATGAGAAATTAGAGGAGTTAAATGCAAAAGTATATTGGTTATACCAATTATTAACATATAGTAACTAAGATTGTCAAATATTAGTAACTATTTTGGTTTAATTTTTATTTTAAAAAATCGATTTTTTTACCAGTCCAAGTCTTGGTCTTGCAACCAGTTAGGCGGCCTTGGTCTTGGTCTTGAAAAGTGTGAGACCAAGACCGATTTTGGGCAACACTGTACACTACGGCGCGGATTCGATTCCTGACATTACCGTCCCCACCCACAGATTCACTGACAGTTGAGCGACCCCTATGTCTTGCACCATAGCTCCTGGTCCTCCAGATTGGGTGTTGGACATAGGGTTTAATAATCCCTTATACATAAAAAAATAAATAAATAAAAAGACATTGGACGTTGGAGATTTTTGCAAAACTTTGCCAACCTTTCTTCAGAAAAGTATTTGATGGAGAAGGACTGACAGTGATCACTTTCGGTTATTTTAAACCACCTACTCCCTGAATATAGTAAAGAGAACCGAACGAACACGAATATCGTTTATAACAGTAGCTACTAGAAGACTGAAAAGTCGATGAAATCAAGAGGCAAAATAAAAAATAAATTATATATATATATATATATATAAATAAAAGTATTTTTGTAAAATTTCTTATAAAATGCCTGTCATATTTATAATACTAGCCCCTCACGCACTTTCTAAACATATCATTCACATATTTCATAAGTGTATTAGAAATAGCTACAAAACGTTCAGGTAATGTTTTAGCACATATCAATATGAAAATGTTAGCTGAATAGTCGCTCTTATGATAATTGTATTTATTCCTGATTTATTATTTTGTAATTAATTACGAATAAAAGCAACGGAAAGATTCAGTATAGGACTTCAATAGCATTCTTCGGCCGACGTTAGAAAAAAAAATAAAAAAGGGAAAAAAAGTACTCTTTGAGCCAAATATTTCGTTATTTAATATAATGTAAGAAACGGTATTGGACCGGTTTTTAAGCAAGAGTAAACAGATCAAACCGTTGGCTCAGTTTGTTTAAATCAAATATTCTCAGAATGCAGAGAATTGTTCAAAACACAACGCCCCATGTCTCGAAAATACAATAGATGGAAGAAAAATACACACCATACGTTTCAAGGAACAAATCAAAGTTGTTTTGCATGAATATCTCTCGGTGGAAGAGAATTTATTAAATTGCTGCAACACCTGAAATTTCAACCCTGCCACATGTTTGCGAAAAATATGCAAGATCGAAGAAAGACACATTTGTTAGCACGCATTTATATCGTTACTTTTATCATTATTATTGTATAAATTAATTCATATATTTTGATATAGTACAAATAAATTCATATGTTTTGGTTTCAGTTTGATTACTTGAACCTTTTTATCTTAAAAACACGTGTTTTTTATAAGATTTCTTTTAGTTATGATTGTTAAGAGCTTTGTTTCTTTGAATAATGAAATTTAAAGTTTTAATGTTTAATCCCTAAATATAGAAAAATCAATAGTGAAAGATAATTATTTTTTAAAATAGCTTATAACTTGTAGATACTACTTTTTTTTTATTACATGATTAATGAAAACATTCGAGAAAAGAAAATATAATGAAATAAATATAATCAGTTGAAATAGGATTTTTCGGAATGGAAGTGTCTTTATTAAACTATAATATAATATTAAATGTAGTTTGTTTTTCATTTTTAAGTATATGAAGCATGAATGTTCCCTTACAAATTACTATACCTAAAACATTTTTAGGTATCTATGTATCATATATTTGCTAAGAGACTACTCTGTTGATTAAATTGTTATACGTAAAAATTATAAACAATTAATATGTTTGTAAAATTTATAACATAAAATTGAGCCGTGAAATTCATGTCATTGTTGAGTGAGCGATTACGGCGCTACGTTAAACAGTACCCGCAATACATCAGTCTATAATTTTAGGAAAATAATTCCATTATTTATGGGTAGCTTTAATTATATATATTATATATCGTTGGGAAAAGTTCGTTTTTTTTATTCGAATAATTCACATAAATTTTATCTAAATTTTGTACTTTGAATCTTATAAACAAATAATAAATTTTCATTAATTTAATTTTTTAGTGAAATTAATAATATATTCTAAGGAAAGTTACTCGATTTATAAATATTAATATTTCAAATGAAAAAAATATAGCTTTGTCTAATGTATTTCAAATAAAACTGCTCTTTCGACAGTTTATCATTACAATAGACTACAATCATAAATAAAGAATTTATATATATATATATTAAATCAAGATCAAAATTAAAATATACACATGTATTCTTTCATTAATTTATTGATAGTATTATCCAAAAATATAATTAATAATTATCATTTACTTCTTCATGATGGATTCATGCAAAATAACTTCCTTGATTGATTCATTAAAAATAACTTATTGAATTTCTGAAGTTTTAATGAAAAACCTTCTACGCAGACCTCAATGATTACACTTTTTCGTCTTTATTTAAATCTTATTTTATATGTACTTTAGTTTAATGGCATTATAAATATCTATGTAAAGATCAATAAATCTATTGAGAAAAATAACCAGTAGAAAAAAACGAAGATGGCATAAAATATCTGTGATTGCCTGAGGTTGGCTCACAGCCAGATATATGAAGTGAATAGCCTCTATATCGTACCGGTCAGGGTGAGAAAAAGACCTCTTAGAATTCTGGAGGAATGCCCTCTGCTGGAAGATTCCAGGCCTGAGTAAGTCCTCACACATTCCAGCAAGGGAATCAATTCCGCTCCAACGGCCTAAGTCCTAAGCAGTCTTCTGCCATTTCCTTCAGCATGGTATTTAATAGTGGTCAATGCCTTAATATACTTATATCGAATTTACTTCAGCTTATATTTATTGCAAAAAGAGATCAATGAGTATTAAACCATATTACATTAAAATCAAATAATGATTAATATGTTTATTTGAAAGGAGGGCTATTTGTTATTATATAGTAACTGAACATAATAACTTTTGTAGATAGACTGATACTATAATTTTAAATTCAATAAATAATGACAATTTAAATACATTTTATAATAAATAGATATCAGTCATTATGCTTTACTTTCTAATTTACAAAACGTTTTCATTCTAAATTTCTAATGTCCAAATCATACACCATTTTTTCATTCATCAGTTCTTGAACGCTAGAATACTCTAAATATCAACTCCTTTCCCAATCATGTGGACAGAAATCGATCAATGCTATTGGAGACATAAATATTAAATATTTTTGAAATCGTTCAAAAATTACCTTATGGATGCTTTTGGTCATTTCCAAAATCTTTAAGATATTTTAGTCCTTTTGCGCCTTTTGGGTTTTCTACGTAGACAAAATATGTGCGTAGTTTTAACATTGCAGTGATTGATCCCAAAACTAGTATATAGTCTTTATATTTTTAAACGATTCAGTCCCTTCAAAAAGCATTAAACAATTTATTTATCCTTTTCTCCAATTTGAAAATGGGTAATAATAAATTCATGAAATATGACATTGTAATGCTGAATAAGTTATCAAGTATTCCTTTTCTTTATAGTTTCATGTTACAAAAACAAATCACTCAGTCATCTTCGATTAATATATATATATATATATTACATGTTACATATGTATTACATATACACACATATATATATATATATATATATATATATATAATATATATATATATATATATATATATATATATATATATATATATGTATGTATATTGTTCTCAGGCCATTTGTTGATATTTTTATACGTTATACGAGGAGTCCACTCCAAGTGCATTATTATTCCAACAGCACCTCGCTAGAGCTATATTTAAAAGACCCCCCTCCCACCCTTCGCCTTGTGAACATTCCCGTTGACGGCTTGGTGGGTTTACAACAACCCATTGTAATTCCGCAGGCTCTCTTCCTACTCTAGCAAGGGTTTTCCCGCTACCAGGCTTGGCATTCAGATAGGGGCTCCCGGATAGTCAATATTTTTAAATTTTCCACAAGATTTTATTTTAAAATTTCTATAAAAACAATATGATTAAAATGAATATTTACTGGAATTATATTTAATTACTGATCTACTGCCAACGATACCGTAAGCAAGTGTGTTATAAAATGTGAAGAATCTTCAAAATGTATCAAAAAGAATAGGGCTGGAAATCGATGGAGAGAAATGGTTCTCAGAAGGAAGAAGGAAAACCTCAAAGAAATTGCAAAATGTGAAACCACTGTTCAGAAGTAGTGGGCAGTTTCCAGTAGCTTAGATCTATAATAAATGATCAGAAGGTCGAAGAAATAAGGAAAAGGATTATTCTGGGAAACACAGAGTATTTCGACTTGTCCAAAATAATGAGGAGTACTGATCAGTAAGACCATAAAGTTCAATTGTTTGATAGAAGGATACTTAGCAACATCCTTGGATCAATATGAGAAACATATGACGCCTTAGAAAAAAGAGTGAGCTTTATAATAAAGGCCTGAATATCTCGGCCAGTATCAGAATATTGACAATGGAATGAGAATGAAATGGTCATTTAATGAGAACGGAAGACGATAGGATGGCAAAAAGACATCTTAAGGTTACCGTAGATGGAAGGAGGAGTAAAGAGAGCCCCAAGAGTGGTTGGAATGATACTGTACTCCAAGACAAATGACAGATAAAGGAGAACCATGTTCACGTAAGGGATAGAGAAAAGTGGAAGATATAAGTTGAAAATGCTGCAACATGATCCTGCTGGGCTAAGAAAAGAATAATAAGAAGTAAATATGCTATAAAAATATTTATTAGATGGCAATGCATTTTAACGAAAATACTCTTTGCAATAAAATGATCATGAGGTTTCAGAATCGTTTTCTTTTGAGACACCTCAGAGATTTATGATTAATCCGTTGGGGTAGTCGGTTATGAACAAGTTGTAGAAATGAAGTATATAATTTTTTGCTTTGTTTTAACATAGTCTTGAACATATTTTTTCAAATGTATTTCATATTTTTTATATTAAGTTTTTATAATAAGGATATTGGATATCAATTATTTTAGAATTACAGATATTTGAATATGAGGCCGTTCCTCAAACACTTAAAGAACTGGATAAGTTAGACTGGAAACTGTTTCTTCATCAACTTTGATGACAGTTTAGAAAAAAAAAAACGATAAACTTCTGTTTAAATATATCCGCACTTCCAGAACATCGGTTGCCTCGAAAGTGCCTACAGATAAGAGACTGTTGGCTTTATATAATAGGAAACTGAATGTTGATTTTGGTTGATTATTTTAGAAAAATTATTTAACAACCTATGTCCAATAAATATAGAACGTCTTTTGAATTCCAATTAAAACATTTTTATAGAGGTATTTGTAGCTACTCATTTTCCGAACCAGGAAATTACTTAAAATACAATATCAGTTTTCGAAAAATAAAAATAGTATGTCAATTAAGAGTCCCGAGTAATTACAACCTCAATGTTTATTACAAAAGCATTAACTATGTTATCAGAGCAGAAGAGGTATGTAAATGGTGTGATATACTTATTTCTAATATTTTAAAACATATAATACTAAAATATTTTTTTTTAGAAAGCTTTAGAAAAAAATACCTCAAAATCTATAACAATACTAAAGAAGAGGATTTATCGTTAGACACTAACTTCGATATTAAAAGCCTTGTTCAATTGAATGATGTACTTTACTTGCTCATTCATATTATAATAAAAATCACAAAATTTAGGTTAATGAAGGTATACTATACTTTAAAACGACCACAGTATATGCGGAGTATCTCAGTGACCGACCTATGTATCTTTACAATACAATAAATTTACGGACTATCTACTATTAAAACAACCTTAGCAGGAGTACTTCAGGGGTCAGTACTCGCTCCTCCTTGTATATCATTTACACATAAGATATTCCAGATCTTGTCGGTACTCTGACCGCGACTTACGCAGACGATACAACAATCTTGATAAGACATCAAAATTCAACATACGCCTCACAGACTCTACCTATCACCTACACAAATTCTACGACTGATGCAAACTCTGGAAAATTCGACTCAACCAAGACCAATCCCTACATATCACTTTTACCCTTCGACGTGAAACTTGCCCTGCTATTTACCTTGACAATATCCGAATTCCTCAAACAGACAAACTTCAATATCTTGGACTGACCTTTGACAGAAGAATGACATGGGGCCCACATATCAAAAACAAAACGAAAACTCTAAACCTAAGACTACGACTATTGTACTCACTCCTTGCAAGACATTCGAAATTAAAACTTAGACAGAAATTGAATACGTATACTTACCTACTTAAGCCCATTTGGACCTACGCTTCACAGATATACGGAACAGCCAGAAAGTCTCACATACGTAAACTACAGACTTTTCAATCTAAAACTTTCAGGACTATCACTAAGGCTCCCTGGTACGTCAGTAACATTACTTTACATAAAGACTTACAGATGCCAACAGTTAACGACAACATACGAACACAGTACAAGATATTTCATAATGACTTACACGGACATACCAACTCATTGATTCGAGGCATGGTCACAAGTAACATGTCCTATAGCACCCGAAGGAGATTTAAAAGAAGCTGGATGAGGGATCACCTCCACTAACTATAGATTACATTAAATTCAAGACAGGAAGGACGCCGCTGGGCACTCCTCTCCCTCACGCCTATTCCATGACCTTTTAACTTTCTACATCTTGACATCACACTGTCGGAACTTCTGACAGGTTTGAGCTGAAAAATTAAGTTAACAAAAAAAATTTACAGAAACAAGTCATAGCATTTACTCTACCGTTCGAGTAATATAATTTGGAAACAGTATATAATAATGCTATGAAGTACGTTCTGGGTCAAGTTTTTAAGAAGAAGCTCAAAGGATATACATTTGCTATTATTTTTTGTTGATATTAGATAAAGTTCATGTATCATGTTGGTACTTTTATTAAAATTGACGAAATTGTTTTTAGAAGTATTTTACAAATCGCTGCTGAATAACTTTTTATTGTAAAGTGTATTCTTTATTTTTAAATTATCAATATAAATTAAACGCTCATAAAAAGTTTCTCTGCAACTATACTATTATTAATAAGCTTTACATTGCTATAATGATTGTAAGTCTACTACGTATTATGAAAAGCAATTAGATGTATTACTAGATGTATATAATAATACAAATAATAATATATTTTTACTTTTTTTCAGGTACGACAGGCTAAAAGCACGAGTTCTTGAGCGTACGTCCAGCATGTGAGTTTCAAAATAAATTTCACTACAAATGAGAAAAAAAATATAATTATAAATTAATACTAGAATGTTTTAAGTGAAATTTATGTTAGCCATTTAAAATTTATTTTAAGACTGATCCCATTCTTTATTTCATTAACAGTACTTGAAATTTCCTACAATTATTGTACAATGGCTGTACTAGGAAGTTGGAATAATTTCACGTTCTTTTCACTCCTATTTCTGGAATACTAAAACGGGAGGAAAAAAACGATATTCCTTTTTTTAATACCTTTGCTTCATGAAAGTAAAATGTCAAACCTGCATTTGCATTCCGCACAGTCGACTTCCCAGGAAACTTTTTTGAATTTTATGAGATAACGTGGAAACTCTTCAAATTTATACAATCTTCTCGAAGAAACTGTTTGTGTCTATTATTATTGGTTTCAATATAGATTGGGGTACTTCAAATTAATATTGGATTCTGAATCGGATCATTGGGTTCGTATTGGCTCGGGTAGTGAAACTCGGAAAATGAAACTGGCCCATTTGGATCAGAAAATATGTATGAGGGTCCAATCTGGAAACGTTTTGATGGAAATTGGGATATTGGTGCCCAGAGGAATCGATCCATCCTATTTGTTTGCAGGCGGTGTATCCATTAAAATTGATAGCATTTTAAATACGTTAATAATATTGGGGCTATATCTTAAATTGGATGCAGAATGAAAAAAAAAATTAATTTAAAAAGATTTATATTATATTGTATTTTGTTTACATTTACGTGTTATTTTTTTTACCCTTTTCCCCAAAGGAAATGTGATATTTAATAATAATTTTGATACTTAATAAAAATTAATTGCATAAATCATAGTCTATTTTTAATGTAGTTGCAATGATATTTATATCCAAAGGATAACGACAGTGGATAAAGGCTTAGAAAAATCGCTGTTTTGCTAATTATTTTATTAATTTAAAATATTACAGGTACAGTAGCTTGCAAATGTAATGTATATGTTTTTAAAAACTGCAAAGGGTGTACTGTAAATTTTCTATTAAGATTTCTTTGAAAAGATAAAAAAAAAAAATATTTGAGGTTTTAGTAAATTTTCAAATTTTTTGTATGGTATTCTATTAGTTAGGAACAATAGCATATGTGATCAGAGTACCAGCACATGGAGAAGAAAGAAAACTTTTTACAGAAAATTGTTAATCAATATCCCAGGTTATGAAGGCACAGAGGTTAAGATGGGCGGGGCATGTAGCTCGTAACAACCCATCTGAAAGCCTCTACCTAACAATGAATGCCTCAATAGAAGGTAAAAGACCATGTGAAAGGCCAAAAAGTAGATGGGTAGATAAAATTAACAAAGATGCAATAGAGCTGGTTGAAGATAACTGGAAAGAAATAGCCCAATCCAGGCAGAGAAGGGGCAGCCTTGTTAAGATCTGTAATACTAACAGGAAAAAAAGGATAATAATTTATGTAAACATTTTTACATTTTTAGAAACCAATGTTTCTTGTAATAAAAATAAATACGAGACAAAAGGAATTTTCAATAAAATCGGTAGGTTCAGATAATAAAAGAAAACATAAGTTCTGTATTCCAAAAAAGACATATTTTAATGGGCGACAGAAAACTAGTTATATTCTGATTATAAATTAGAATTATATTCACAAGGGAGAAGTAGAGATTTTATTTAAAATAATATATAAGGTTTATTGGGTAAGTAAAAATTAAAATTATTTACTTGAAAGTTTGAAGATGTGGTATGAGGCCCGAAGAAGTCAAATATGGAAATGTATAAAATATTTTAACAAAGGGGTAGTAATTTACATTGAATACCTATGACATTATATTTTATAAATAAAAATATAAAAATCGAAAAATTGAAGAAAATAATGTGTTTACTAGAGATTAAAAAAATACGCCTGTAAAGGAATCTTATGATTTGTCTACATAAATAAAACGAAAGATGCACACATTGATCAGTTAAAAACAGTTTTAAAAGTTAAGAAAGATTCCGTCATCACTCACTCATAATGGCAATAGTTCTTCCTCTTAGAAGCCGATGAATAGTCCAAGTTAGGTATAAAATAAACTGTAACTTCTTGACTTATTGAATATATTCAAAGCACGATCCTCGGCCCTTTTCTTTTCCTAAAGAAACATAAAAGAGAGCGCGGATATGTCGAGGAATCTCAATGGAACTGAATACAGACAAATGAGCCAGAGCAAGTTTCTTTCATTCGTGTCTTTAAAACGATATATATTCCTTCTCTATTGAAGCGTTTTATAAGAGCATTGAAGCTCTATAATCAGTTTTTATTTCCTATTATCTTAATTTCAACTATTTACTTTCAACTATTGACTTATATTTTTTTAATTTTCATTAATAATAGCTTAGAATAATGGTATGCAAGTGCATTTTGGGATAAGTGTATAATTGTCTCACTAAATTCCGATCTAATAAGAACTGAAGATTACTGTACAACAATGTTTGGCAAATCAGCCAAGAGAGTTCCCTTAAGATGAAGAAAGATAATTCAGTTTTGACCTGTCAGATCTCATAATTTATGTTATGGATCTTAATTGTTGTCTATCCAGCATTAGGCCTGCTTAAGCTTCATTCTTCAATATGAAGGTATTGCAATGGTGAAAAACTATTAATACAAATTTTCAACAGAAATACTCGTTTTAAGGTGTCCTTGTCTAATATCCAAGTCTCGAGAAATGGTCTGTGTGTGGACAGTCTACTTCAAAAATGAATATTTCTGAAGTCTTTCAGCTTCTTTTCCGTTAAAATCAACTAACTGCAAGCTGCCTTTACAAGCAGCCTATGATTTCATGGAAGGAAACTGTCTTCAAAATGAATCATAAAATCCGTTAATGTACTGATATAGCTTCTCTTGTTATCGATCAGGAAAACATTCAGAGAATACAGAAAGATTCACTGAGACTCTGATAAGAGAAGAAGAACAAATGATGTGGTTAATGATGAAACTTCAAACGTTCCAATCAAAATTATTGCGACTCATAACAAAAGCACCTTGGTACGTGACTAACAAAACTCTACATACTGACCTCCACTTTCCAACAGTTGACCAACATATAACGACCCTATATCAACGATTTTACACAAATTTAAATGGACATAATAACAGACTTATAAGAGACATGGCCACAGCTGACATACCTCAGAACATGAGCAGGAGACTAAAAAGGCGTTGCATTAGGGATCTCCTTCCTTAGACAACCTAAGTAATTGGAACAAGTTAGGGAAGAGGTACTGCTGAGTACTTTCCTTCCCCATGCCTGTCATGTCATTTTATCATTATCGCCATCACATTTGCTGATTGTCAACTTATTGTTGACAGGCGCAAATACATATTTTATAGACAAAAAAAAATGATGAAAAACAAAATATATGATAGTAAACCGAAAATACCACCCCAGCAATCAGTACTGCGTTTATGGGATATCGCTCCTGAGGGGAGGAGAATTAAAATACCTTGGCTCCACAACATTAGCAGTAAATAACCAAAGGTGAAAAATATATCAGCGAATAACGAGCGCAAACACCTGTTCGTTTTCTCTTTTAAAGGTTTTTAAATCCCGAAAATTTTCTATAAATCAGAAATGAAGGGTTTACATTATTATAATGAAGCCAGTTCTGGCATATGACTGAGAGACCATGACACTAACCAGCGTCCTAGAAAGAAGTAATGAAAGATTTGAGAGGAAAATACACCGCAGGATAGCCAAAGATATCTTGGATCTGTGTACTAACGTATGGAAGAGAAGGACCAATGAAAAACTGCTTACAGAAATAAGTCTATTAATATTTCGTGATATACACGCAATGAGGTGATGAAGCCTCTCTACAACAACGAATACTTTATTAGTAGAAAACAGAATACGTTGAAGTTAAAATAGATCTACAAATATGCTTTAGAGCGGCATCCATAAAACAAGAGAGGCAGAGATGGAGAATAACTATTAAGGCAGTTGAAGATGTGCAAGTTGTGAAAAAAAACTTTCAAAAAAGCATCAGGGTTGACTTGAAAAAAATGTTAAGCTATAATAAATTGATAATAAAGTAGGAAATTTATAGTGACGCAGAAAATAATACTAATAATTATTATTATACATTATATTCAATAAACATGGTGTGTTATAGATATAGAACCTAGATCATAGCCTTCTTATTTTATAGCGATGACCTCAATTTCACTTTTACAACCCCGGAAATGTCATTTCTCTAATAAATAGATCGTAAACAAATACATAAATCCTGAATGGCTGTGCTATAATGCCTTATCATATAAAATACATAAACCGCTATAACGGTAGTCCACCAAGAGCAATCGAGAGGAGGATCGAAGTCATCGAATAGAAACATCCCACGGACATGGTGAGATGATGCGGCGCCTTAGGCCAACTCTGCCTCTGACAGCTTCAAACGAAGTTACAGCCCTTATTCGGAAACCCTTTATCCGATTTCTGGGGGTGTCGATACATTTAGGAGTTCTATTATCCGTTGATAGCTCCGTCCTACCTTTGGCGATCCACTAATAGCTCTTCCCCAACAAAAATCAAATTATCTGAATCCAGTCTCAGATAATACTTATCATTTAAAATAATATTTATTATAAAACTGTCTTGGAGTAACTTTATATTTTGGACTTGGATAGGTTTTTTTTTCTTTGGACTGTTGATTTGGAGAAATCTGCTGTTTATGTAATCTTATAAATTTCTTTCCTGATGATTCATAATGATTTATAATAAATAAAATTAATTTATTAAAAGTATTAACTTCTACAAATATAATTAATATAGTCCTTACAATTAGAATTTTAATAAAATTAGGAGCTGCCCAATTCCATAAATAAATACTTGATATAATGTCTAAAATAAGGTGAATAAAATGCATAATTTTAATAACCTGAAAGAAAATAATAATTAGTATTTAAATAGAAGAAGATTAATTATTAAAATCTCAATTATTTGATCAGTTGGAGTTGGGAGAATTGGAGGAATTAATCAATCATCATTACGTAAATTAATAGCATATTCATCAATTAATCATTCAGGTTGCTACAGGTTGTATAAATTTATGATTTAAATTTATAATTAATTAGTAAAATTTAAATATCTTTAAAAAATCTTTTAAAAATTATATATTAAAATTTATTTAAACAGGTAGCTACAGCGGCAGTTCATAATGCTAAATAAATACTAATAATTCATAAAGTCATATATAATTAGCGCTGGTTAATTGTTATAACATAGGTTTTTGAGAGAATTAAGGCTTCGTTTTGAAATGCTGTAATAGTATTCTAAAAATTTTGTTTGCTCTTATTAATTAATTAAAAGAGAAGATTGATACGATATTGTCTATTTTAAATAAGTACAATAAAGATTGCAATTTATGAGTAATTCCTGGGGATGTTGAAGATATATATATAAATTGTAGCTGCTATAAGAAGGGACCGATGCCTCAGCCAATTATCGATAGTGATGAGATTGGGGTGCTAAGGTGCCTATCGTTGATTAGAGGTTTAATATATCCGGAAATTGGATTGCCACCTTGGCATCTTCCATCCATTCCCAAATTGACTTAAATTCTCTCCGCACCTCCTTAAAATCCTAAATTAATTTTATTTATTTCAGTAGTAAATCATTATTACAGATATTATTTAATTTCAATGTTTTTATCATATTCGTTTTTTTTAGAATATTATTTTTAAAAAAAAGTCCATAAAACAGGACATTTCATACCTATATTCTCTGACAACCGAATTTAATCATCAACTTGTTTTTGACCCAACATTTTCGAACTTCGAACGTGACCAGATTTACACCTTTCGTTAACATCATAATAATCACTTGAACATCATAATAATCACTTTTGTAATTTTTTGTTATTCTCATGGGACTCATGGGAGTTGTTATTTTCGGAATAAAGTTATGGTTTCATTTCTATTTATAAAACTTTTAACCGGATCCCGGTTTTGTATACAGTAAAAACCTACAAAAAATATATCTATATTATTTTTGAAAAAAAACTAATCTTCGATAATTTATTTTTTTCTTCATATTTTTATCCACACCTGTCATAGTCTTGACGATAAGCAGAGGTGATGTTCAAGTAAAGGAAATTGGCATTTTAGCCATGAGGAAAAGTAGTACCCAGCAGCATCTCTTAATGGTCTTGGTTTACTTTCTTACTTCAGGAAAGGAGATCTCTCATCCAGCTTCTCTTTAGTCGTCTCCTGATGGACATTTCAGCTGTGGCCATGTCGTTAATAAGTCCGTTGTGATGTCCGTGTAGTTTAATATGAAATCGGGAGTAGAGAGTAACTATGTGTTGGTCGATGGTTGGTTGTCGTAAGTCGGTATGTAAGGTCTTGTTGCTTACCAAGGAGTTGATGTTATTAGTCTTAAAATTTTGGATTGAAATGATTGCACATTTTGTAAGTGCGTCTTTTTCGCAGAACCATAAATTTGTGAGGCGTATGTTCATATGGGTTTAAGTAGGTAACCTGGATAGTTTAAAATATTTTTATAATAAGAAAATTATGGTTATATAAAATAAAAAAATAACAACTTTGATGGATGCAAATTTAAATGAACTTCAAATTTCCGGCTTGTATTGACCTAAACAAATATTTCACTCCCTCATTTGTTTAGATTTGGGGTTCTTGGCAAACTTTCATTCCAGGCCTGAACATTGAAAATTTGGATTTTATTTCATTTTTTTAATCGTTTCCAGAAAATGTTAAGGTATTATTAGGTTATTTTAGACTGTTTCTATTTTCTTATAAGCTCAGGATTTTTTACCATTGACAGTCTCTATTTTATTTTAAAACTATGTAATACATATATTGTTAATGTTATTAATTAACTGGTAATTTATCTTAATTGGAGAATTATAATTATACAGATGAATATGGTGCACGGACACCGAAAGCTTCTCTACGAATAAAGTTTTAAAATAAAGTAGAGACTGTCAATGGTAAAAAATCCTGAACGGTCAAGGTAATTTTATAAAATGTATCTCTGTCATACCACCAATAAATTACCTCAATTCAATGATGTTTTATAAAATAAATACAACAAAATTATGTAAAGTTTGTTTCGAAAAAAAAAATAATAACTTCATTAAAACTGAATGATTGAATCCTGCATTTTTTGCACATCGGATGATTTTAGTTATGATAAATTTATAGAATTTGTTAACAATTATTATTATAGAACAATAAAAATAATTATAATAGAAAGATGACAATTATTTAGAGTTTAAAAAATAACCACTATATGATATGAGTTTTTTTTTAAACTTCTTTATTGGGATATTACAAAATGTCACATTCAAGGACAATAGTAATAGTGATATAGAGTAGCTCATTCATACCATACAATAAATAAAAATAATAAACGGCAATATAATAATACTAAAGTAAATTGTATATAAACTAAAAGATATTAAACTAAATAAAAATAAACCAATCTAACAAAATAAATAAACCAGACATACATGGCTGCTATTAAATATACCTAATAAATTATCGGCATTCTAGATCACAAATTAAATTGAGATCCTGACCGTAGAAACCGAATTATGAATTTTATTAATAAATTGCAATCGTGAAAGAGATACCGTTCAAATTCAATTTCCCACGATCCTAATTATGAGAAGTAGAAAACCTTTTAGTGGGAGAAAAACCTTTTCAGGGCCGGGTGAGATGAAGTGCCAATGCCCTATTTTTATTTCAGCTACGCTCGTTGAACTTTCACGGTTCATAATGATTTCACGATGGCCCTATCATAAATTTATAATGTTTATCGAATTCAACCTCAAAACCTTTAAATAAAAATCTATTAATGATCATTCTAAATAATAATAGTGCTATTTAATAATAGCACTATTATTATTATAATTATTATATTACTATTATAATTATAATCCGTATAAATTTTATACGGAACCATTAATTTTCTAAAATAAAAACTGATTTTCCAGAAAATAATATTTTCATGGGTCATTTGTTAGACAAGGAGTTAAGGTAGTTTTAAACCACCCTAATCTAGGAACAGGATATTGAAGGACCAATATCGATATTGTCATTGATATTAATATCGGCCTATATATATATATATATATATATATATATATATATATATATATATATATATATATATATATATATATCGATACCATAAAAATATCGGACTTGAAATATAGTCGCATCAAAAAAGATGTTATTTTCCTATTTAAATTAATTAATGGAAATAACAATTCTTCTACCATCCTTAGTAAATTTAATTTTCTAGTTCCTGATTCGACATACTCGGCTTTTTCCGGAAAATTCCATTCAACCAATTATGCCCTCCATTCACCCATGGACTGGATTCAGCGAAGTGCTAATTTATTTGCATCCTACACAGGTTTCTTTGAGAATTCTTGGTCTTAGTTTGAGAAAGTTCTAACTAACGAATTTGCGCAAATTGAGAAGAGCCGCGCGCTATTCAACTCTACCTAATAAATAGCCATCGATAATCGATATTATCGAAATATCGATATTTTCCTCTAGTACGCACTATATTCTACATAAAACAGTCATGATGAGTACATTTTTTAATAACGATCAGATTCCTAGCGATTTACGAAATCAATAGTTTTAATTTGTTTTTAATTAAAATATCGATAGTCGATAATACCATAGATACTATCGATGGTAAAATATCGAGTATCCGAAAGAAAATATCGATATTTCTATAATATCGACTATCTTGGAGTCTTGGAGCAAGCTAAGCTGTAGAGTCCAATAAATCCAGGAATATTGAACTCCAAGGCTATACAGTAAGCAATATTTACTCGGTCTGGATAAATGTGCGGTGCTCCGCACATTTATCCAGACCGAGTGACATGCCTATATCACTACTAAAAGATGAAACGGCTTCAACCATACTTTGTAATTGGTCTTTGTTTTTCGCATATAGTTTAAGGTCATCCATGTACCAGCTGTGGCTGACTGTGGTGGCTTCGTCGTTGATGATTAATTTGTATCCCATCTTGTTCTTTCGAAGAATCCTGCTTAGTGGGAACAAAGCCATACAGAACCATAAGGGGCTTAGACAATCTCCTTGGTATATTCCTCTCAATATTTTAATTTGATTCCCTGTGCAGGTAGTTCCAACTTTCAGCGTAGTTTTCCATCCGGTCATTAAGTTTGAAAGGAGCCTGCTTACTTTAGATTCAACCTTGTATATATCTAGTACTTTAAGTAGCCAGCTGTGGGGAACCGAGTCAAAGGCCTTTTTATAATCGATCCATGCCATAGAGAGGTTTCGCTGTTTTTTCGCAACTTGTGCTGCAATGAACGAATCTATTACTAGGAGTTCTTTACAACCCCTAGCACCTTTTTTGCACCCTAGCTGTTCTATGGGTATTATATTCTCACTTTCGAGGTGTTCATATATCTTAGTTGCCAAGATGGAAGTTAGAATTTTATACAGACCATTTAAACACGTTATCGGCCGAAAATCTTTATCGGCAATATTTTTGTTTTTATAGTTTATAGGAAAACGTTAATTTTAAATTTTTTATGCATCAGTTTTTCTCATACAGTTTTAAAAACATTTTGATATTGTCTACATATTGGAATTCAAATTTGTATAATAAATCATAATAAATTTTCATCAAAAATTTACATATGCAAAAAAGAAATAGCCTAAGATAGACAGAAATGGAAAAGGCAGATTAAGGTGGCAGGAGATCCACAATGACTGTAATACCGACAAAAAAAAAACTTACCATTTCCTCTCTGAATAGAAGTATTTAGTTTAAAAAGTATTGTTACCAGATTTTGTAAATGGATGTTTATGAACTGGGACAGAGAGAGGTATAAAAAAATTCGTTTTTGGTAACTGTATATGAGACGGTATAGTGGACTCAGGGCATACCTCCAAGACGCAATGTTATTTAAAATGTTTAGCTAAATATGAACCTTCTTTTATTATTGGAGGGAGTGGGACAGCTCAGTGGTAGGGTACTGAGATTCCAATGCTAGAGACCCGGATTCGAACCCCGGTTCATGATAGAAAATTTATTTATCTGTTTCATTAGACGTGGGCTACCCTTGGCCGGTACATCCTCCTGGGGCACACTATAAAGTGGGTACCCTTAATTAAATAATTAATTAAGAGGGAAAACCTGGCGGTTGAGCTTGATCTCGGTCAAATCACCTTCTTGCACAAACTAGAAACAGTTCTTTCCCTAAATAGTACTGAACCCCCTTTTTTTAAATTTATTTTTTATTATTATCTCTTTATTTTTCACATATACAATGGTGTTTAAATTATGTAATAGTTGGGGACCTATTAGGTCAGCCAAAAATTACATTTGTATATTTTCTTAATTATTTTATATTTGTGAACTTCCTGACAATATTTGCTGTTCCCAACAACACCGCTTGTTGCATTCTTTCGATCGTCTGAGATGGTAGTTCTAGTAGTCGCAGAGAAGATACAGTTTCTTCCGGTATCAGTCCGTTGCACGAGATTACAATTGGCAGAATTCGGGTTTCCTTCAAATGATATAATTGTTTGATCTCTTCAGCCAATTCTACGTACTTTCTCTTTTTTTCCGCTACTACCTTGTGTAGGTTATCATCAGAAGGAACTCCAATCTCTATGATAAACGCAGATTGCTTACTTTTATCTATTATAAGAATGTCTGGTCTATTGTGGGGGATGGTGTGATCCGTCAGGATCGGTTGATCCCAGAACACCTTGATATTGCGCATGGAGTTAATTGGTTCTGGATGGTATTTATAATACGGGCAATACTTATCGACGAGTTCCATTTTCTGAGCCATAGCTTGATGCACTACCTTAGCTGCATTGTTGTGTCTCTGCAAGTATTCCTTACCCGCAAGTATTGTGCATCCCGATGTTACATGTTGAATTGATTCAACTGCCTTTTTGCATAAGCGACATAAGTCATCGATGCCCTCTCCACATATATGTTTTCTGTATGCTTTTGTGGCTATTACCTGTTCTTGAATAGCAAACAAGAATCCTTCTGTTTCCGGAAAGATACTTCCACTCTTCAGCCATGTCAATGACGCCTCAGCGTCCACTCCTACATCCATTAATGAGTGATAAAATCGTCCGTGTAAAGGTTTATTTTTCCATATTTCTGATCGAGTGCCATCATCTGCTTCACTAATCGGGATTCCAGGACTTCGTAAATTCAAAGCTGTATAATTTATATCTAATGATGCGATAGGTGAAAGGATATTGGAAGTATGGTTTATAATGTAGTTGCGAAGATTATTTTCTTCCTTTTGGCATAAATTCAAGAGGCTGACTAGACCACGCCCTCCCGACTTCCTAGGAAGATACAATCTCACTACAGATGACTTTGGATGCCTCTTCCTTGAAAGCACCATCTGTACTCTCAGAAAACGATCCAACCTTTCTAAATCGGTTTTAGTCCACTTCAGTACCCCAAATGAGTAGGCTAAAGCAGGTATCGCCCAGGTATTCAATGCCCGTATCAAATTTCTTCCACTTAAATGTGATTTAAGTACTAATTTAACACGGTATTTAAATTCTTCCTCAAAGTTTTTCTTTGAATTAGCATTGAATTTCAGAAGTTGGTGTACTCCAAGGTACTTGTAAGAATCAGATTCTCTCAATTGATTCATTATTACATTTTCCGATATCTCAATATTACTCCCCTTAATAACTCTTCCTCTTTTTACGTGTACTATTGCACATTTATCTATTCCTAGATCCATTTTTATATCATTACTGAACGTTCTTACTGTCTTCAGAAGAGCTTCCATTTCGTCTTCATTCCTAGCGTAAAGCTTGAGGTCATCCATATAGAATGAATGAGAAAGCTTCATTTCAGAGTTAAGTAGGTACCCTTTATCTGTATCAGCCAATAATTTGCTAAGTGGATTAAGCGCCAAACAAAACCATAGAGGACTAAGGGAGTCCCCTTGAAAAATACCTCTCTTTATAGATATGTATTCATTGGAACTCATTCCATTCAAAGTTGGTGTGCTGATTGAGACCCTCCAGATTTTCATCAGTCGTTCTAATAGATCTATTATTGCCTGGTTTACTTTATAGATTTTCAACACTTCCAGAAGCCAATCATGGGGAACCGAATCGAAGGCTTTACGGTAGTCGATCCAAGACAATGTAATATTACGAGATTTTTTTGTAACTTGAGCAGCAATAAAAGAATCGATAATCAGAAGTTCTTTGCAACCTTTTGAACCTGCCTTAATACCTAACTGTTCCGCTGCCATAATACCCTTTTCCTCAATGTAATCTGTCAACTTATTCCTGATTACAGCCGTTAGTAATTTGTACACACCATTAAGACAAGTTATGGGTCTCAAATCCTGTGGCTCTAGCCTGTTTTTGCTTCCTTTCTTTATTAAGTGAGTCGTACCGGTACAGAACTTCGCTGGTAAGTCAATCTCTTCAGACAATAGTTTCTGATACCACACAGCTAGGTGGCTATGAACACTGCTAAAGGACTTTAGCCAGTAATTTTGTATTTTATCTGGACCAGAAGCTTTCCAGTTTTTCATTTGCTTGAGTGCCTTAGTCACATCTTCCACAGTGATACTGGTTGCTTCCATAGGTTGGAGATCTGATAAGCTATGGCGAATATTTTCCAACCAATTTGCTTCATTGTTAAAACTTTTTTTACTTTCCCAAATACCTTTCCAATACTCTGATATTTCAATAGGATCTGGATAGACATCGTTATTATTTTCCTTTTTAGGTTTTAAAGATTTATAAAAATATTGTTCTCTTTTATTAAATATTGAATTTTGTCTCCTTCGATCATGAGCTTCTGTATACCTCCTAATTCTATTTGCTAACACTGCTAATTTCTGCTTGAGCGTTTCCATATAAACACCAACCTTTTTATTTAACTCACTTCTTACTACTCCTCCAATGTTTAATACAATAATTTCATCAATTTTTTTCTTTAGTTTTAAAGAAGCATTTTCTGGGTTCCGAAGGTAATTAGTAATAATTCCGATTTTACACCGTATATTTTCGATCTTTTTTTTAATTCTTCTCTTCCAGAGAGGATCTTTGCAATCATTAGTTTTATTACAATTCACCTTATCTTTTATCAAACCTAGCTCCATCGAGACAGTTCGGGCCCCTACGTATATCCAATGACATATCTCATCTAGAGTTATACCCATCGACATATGCTCAGCAAGTATCTCGTTGACGGTGTTGACAGCGGATAAAGTTCTTTTGGAATATGGTACCTTTGGTATAGAGGGTCTACTGTCCAAAGGTATTCCTTCATACATTATGTGTTCTCTTAATAGTATATTACGCATCTCTATAATGTGTGACGCTTTTTGGGTATTCACAGAAGTCGTTTCCAATTGCATAATCGCCGAGGATTCTGCCTCTTCTACTTGTTGTATTTCTATCTGTGAGTTTCGGGCAAGTATATTACCTACTTCTGTTCTGATTGCATTAATTTCCGATTCGGATAAAAACTGGCGTTCTAATATTTGTTTGACCTGGTCAGCGAGTCTTTGAGATGATACAGCTATTTGCGGATATTTTTCATTCCAGTGACGATTGATTCTTTTGCGATATCCTGTTTTTTCTTTCTCTAAGTTTGTAGCCAATAAGTAAGCTCGGATAGCAGCAATATTCATATTGTGGTCCCACTTCATCCTTCGTTGCCTACCTATTTGGCCAATGATTCCTCTTCCTCGCGCGGGAGACTCAACGGTATCCAAGCACGGTTCAGAGTTTAATGATGAAAGTCCTATGGCAGCCGGTCTTACGGGAACATACGACACCGAGGCACCGCTCGCACCACCTGCAGATGTCGAAGGCTGAATATCCAATCCCTCCGAAGCAGCCCTTACTTCGGATTCGTCCGAGGCTATTTGTTTCCTAGTTCGCACCATTTTGATGGGTAGATGCATTTTATACCTGCTGCCAGGTCATCCTAGGGGAGGTAGCCCTAGGGTGTGTACTGTCTGTGTCCTTAGTGTCAGTGTAAATGATTTAGTGGACGGTTGTGTGTGTATCTGTAGGTGGTGTACTGTACTCAAGAAACCGGGGGAACGTAAAACCCCTGCAACTGCACCTATCAGTTGCCCCTTGCGGCACTTTATTATTATTATTATTATTATTATTATTATTATTATTGGAAAAGTGCAATCTTAATCTTATTTACATTCTGTACAACTTTAATTATATCGTTTATTATACAGCATGATTTTTTTTTCCATGGAAGTACCCAATTAAGAGTTCAACTTCGAAGGATGAATAAACCTTTTCAGGGACTCAATGGAATCTAGAGTGAGGCTTCTGTTAGAGATAAGAGACAGAAAAAGGAGCTGATAGATGAGTGTTATATAAAGAGGAACCAGGCGCCATTAATATAGGAAGCGAAGATAACAGTCTTGCTCTATTCAACTGCTCACTCGCTCTATAATGGAATATTGAACAGCTGATTGTCACTCAGTATCATTCGTCTTTGTTTTGATGTATAAATAGGTTTCATCGAATAAGATGTGCGTCACTTCATGGTACTAAATATTCCTTCCAACAATTCTCCTTATGTACCATACATATCTTTACCAACTATAGGACCTTATCCATACAACTCCTTGATCTGTTTGCACAACTTAAATTTTCTTCATTTATGACCAGACACATTCAAGAAAAAGTTAATAAGTCGTTACGAATCATAAATGTGTCTTTAAGCAATTCAAATATGCATATTGATCATACTTTTTTATCAATGTTTATAATTATAAGCCAAATTTCATGGTACATAAAAGATTGTTTCATTTGTGCTAAAGGTCTCTGCTAAAGCGGGGAACGTCCTTCAGTTGGAGGTGAGAAGGGTAGCGTTGTAAAAGAGCTCGGTCAGAATGCAATAACGTTTGAGCCTCCAGCCTCCTCGACTCGTCCAAGGCTCGAGTCCTAAGACCTCGATGGTAAAGAGAACTTAAGATCTGCAAAAATGTTTTTTAAAGAAACTAAGCTGTGTGTTTTAGACCACACGATAGAAGTGAAAAAGACAACAAGACGAGATTGATAATTTGAAAAATAAATTATAAATAATAGAACATTATAAAAAGGATAAAATGCTAAACATTTACCTTGCTTACAGTATGCAGGTCCGATTTTTAGTTTCTGAGTTATTTTAATGCATAAGAGAGAGAGAGAATCACTTTATTATCACAAAATAAAATGGTGCTGCCCAATTACATTGGGTTGCTAACAACACAGCATACTTATTAATCACTACAGACATTATTTAAAATTATTATACAATTATATAGGATTAACAATATGTATGAGCATAGTATACAATATTTTATACATATATATATATATATATATATATATTATTATTTTTTTTCTCCTTTTTTTTTATAATTTTTAATATTTCTTTCATTCATTTATTATCATTCTGTACCCTTTCTCTTCCTTCTCTCCCCCTATACATGTTCCCACTCCTCACATTCTCACCTCTCTCTTTCTAACCTAATACATAAAAAATACATAAAGGACGTGCTCAATAAATAATAATATAAAAATGCTGTAACACACGCATGCCTCTCCCCCGCGAGCAAACTCTCTCCCTATCCGCTCCCATGCACATGGTGGTGGATGATTCCCAGGGAGTCGAGGATTATACTCTCTGCCAACCTTGCCACGTCCTTTATGTCGACACCAAGGCCCTCCATGAAGCTCCTTGTTGAGTCTGTATCGTTCCGCGAGCTCCGAACCAAAGGCCTCTCACGTGGAACTTTCTCGGCCCGAAACTCTCGCGGAACTTTTCACTAAGGAAAGGGATGCATTTCTTCCTGGATCCATCCGTATCTATACAATATACTTCTTCGAAACAGGCGTATTCTCTCTCTTCAAGGAGCCTCATCAGTTCATGTTTGACTCTGTGGTGACGGCGAGTTATGAGGAGGGAGCTGTTGGGGCATTTTCCAAGCACATGTGCTGGTGTTTCTGGCTCTCTGTCGCATTTGCGACAGAGGGACCCAACTTCTCTTACCTGTCCGCTGACACCTGGGACTCCACGCAGGGGAGCATAATTAATATTTAGTTTCAGGGCATTTGATCATTCAGACCCAGAAAGTACTTGCTTATCGTACATGTATTTATTGGCTTTCGGGGTCTCTTTAAAATGGCGAACTCCAATGCCCTGCCACCTGCAATTGGTCCATTCCTCAAACGAATTTTCTCGAAACGACTGCCGTAGAGCTCTCATATTCCGAATACCCCGATCAACCCCCAATCTCTCGGCACATTCATCAACCTCAGCCGAATAATCAAAGATCGACTGAAAAAGGGCATCGGGCACATTGGACAGTCGCTGAGCAATGGACCAGTGTTGTAGAGGAGCCTCCCATTGGCAGCGGATTAATCCTAATTTATAAAACTGGTTATCATTTGGTTTTCGACACTGGTTTTTTCTCTTTTCCCTTTTCTAATACGACTTCGCTTTATGATATAATTTTGAATAACAGCTCATTACAAAGAGGATGAAATGTTGAACAATTCCCTCGCTTAAAGTACACAGGTTCAATTTTCAGTTTCTGAGATATTTTAATTCATATCTCAATAAAACTGGTTATCATTTGGTTTTCGACGCTATTTTTTCCCTTTTCGGTTCTTTAACATGACGTCGCGTAAGGATACAATTTTAAATAATAGCTTATTACAAAGAGAGTGAAATGATAAATATTTCCCTAGCTCAGAATATGCAAGTCCGATTATTAGCTTTTGAAATATTTTAATCCATATGCAAAAACGCCTTCAATTACGCACCTCTAGCTCACTTTACCCTAGCGTTACACATCCTCAATCTGACGGCTAAATCTAATTAACTCTACTCAAAAAAGTGCAAAATGCGCCTGAAGAAGTTTTCACTTAAAAATAAAAACGAAGCCCTTCGAATTTTCCGTAACGGTATGTAAGAGATTCCTGATTTAAATGCAACTGCCTGTTTAAAATAAACCAACTAAAATAAAGCTAAATTTATTGATAATATTTCTTAATACATTAAAGGTACACGGAAAAAAAATTGTTTTTGTAACAGTTCGTTTATTTATAAAAATCAATCGAGATAAGATTTAAATCATTATGGTTTTATGTTTTGAAATTAAAAAAATAAAAACTGTAACGAGTGAACATCAAAAGCTGAAAGACATTATTAATTAAAACTGTATTTATAATAATAAAGTTACATACCTTATTTAAAGAAGAAAAAGATAATACAAAAATAAATCACTGTGGCGTCGATAATTGTACTCACCTAAAAAAAAAATACAAATAAATTAAACTTTAATATTGCAATATAGTTATTTAATTATACTCTGTATTATAAAATGGTTATCGTTTGGTTTTCGACACTATTTTTTCTCTTTTTCCCCTCTCTAACACGGCGTCACGTTATGATATAATTTTGAATAATAGCTCGGTGCAAAGAGGATGAAGTAATGAACATTTCCCTTTCTAACAATATGCAAGTCAGATTTTTAGTTTTTAAGATATTTTAATCCATATGCAAAAACTTTGATTAGTCGATTACAGCCGAATTTATCCGAGCGTTATATATCAGAGATCTGACTGATCAATCTAATTCACTCTCCTCAAAAAAATTGCAAAACTAAAGAAGTTTTCACTTCAAAAAAATCTCAAAAAGCTAGATGTTTTATGAATAATTAAAGAATCTATAGATATCGACTATAGCATAGACTATCGACAAAAATAAAAACCTTTGAGAAACAATATATATAAAGAAATACCTTCTTTTTTTTTTTTGTTGAGAGGTTTAAATATAAAGTAAAAAAAGGATACCTAAAAATACCCCAACATTCAAACAGGATCCAAACAACCCAACACGAATGACCTTGGGCTATTTAATTGATAATGAGTTGATTTTTCTTGACGAATCGTTATAAAAAAGGAGGTGGTGTGATTGGTAATCACGCTACACCACCAGAGTAATTCCACAAAAGCAGAGACCATGTAACAACCTTATACGGATTCATTAGGGCCAATAATTCGGTTTTTCGGCAAAAATAATTTTTAAAAACAATAATATTAGGTAAATTTAGGCTGATTTATATTCTTTGAAATTCAGAATTTTTAGCAATGGCAGTCTCTATATAATTTATATTATTTTACGTCTTAAATCCAGAGAAGCTTACAATGCACCTGCATCATATTCATTTCTAAAATAACAACACATCATTATTCAACAACATTTGCATTAATTAAGCTCACAGTAAATGCCCAGCACTCAGTCATATGTTGGTCAAAGAGAAATCCTGTTCTCTTTAAAAAGTCAGTAAATAAATTTTATTTTATTTAATTTTAACCTAAAATCATTTTGGATGTAATATAAGACGAAAAACAAGAACACTTTCCCTATATTTTATGTTTTTTAAATAGAAAAAATAAGAAAAAAGACTCGGCATGATATGAATCTAGTTCCATGGCAAGTAGAAAGTATGTAATATATATTCATTCCTAATGCTATTGCGTAATGTTGTGTAGAAATTATAAAGATGAATATGGCGCAGGAACGCAGAAAG
Source organism: Nezara viridula (assembly GCA_928085145.1). Taxonomy (NCBI): domain Eukaryota; kingdom Metazoa; phylum Arthropoda; class Insecta; order Hemiptera; family Pentatomidae; genus Nezara; species Nezara viridula. The sequence continues at coordinate 74,094,260 of OV725082.1, forward strand.
CTTCTCTGGGTTTAAGATGTAAAATAAAATATTAAATTATAGAGAGGCTGTCATTAGTAAAAATCCTATCTTCAAAGGAAAAATATATAAAAATAAAATATAAATATAAAAGATAAAAAAAAGAAGGTTTGAGTTATCAAAGGACCAATTCAGTTTTTCCAATTAACTTGTTCTGTTAGTTTAAGAACGGAAAAAAAAGTGCCCTGAATTGGTTTGACGTTATAAAGTTCATTTAAAAATTCGCCTTTATACGTTTAAGTATTAATCCAAGGTATAGAAGCCTTTTTATCAGATTATTAACATTCGTCTAAATCTTCGTCGATGGCTGCATCTTGTCGTAACCAACAACTTTTTTATTTACGAGAATTCTCAGAAATGTATCATTAAATTAATTAATTTAAGCCATTTACAAACTTTATGAGTTAATTAGATATTAATTAGATTCAAAAGGTCTTTATTACGGATTACATTATCATCATACTCTTGAAGTCCCAATATAATGAAATCATTTTATCCTAAAGATTTTGTATAATATTTAATCCAATAAACTAGGACATCTTAAGTTGTATCAAATCGTCATAGAGTTAAATACTTTTTCTTGCATGGGCTGTGGCTGAGATGCCAAATTTAAATTTTCGACCTCGACAGCACCCAGGATCACTTTTGAATATCGCAAAAACTACTACATTTTCACACTACTATCGTTTTTTCTACCATTTTGGACATGAAGGTGCACGTTCTAGATAAAAAAACATTCTATACATTTTTAAAATAGATTGAATTTAGTATAACTTTATACCAGAATAGACTCGGTAAACATAATAGGTTTTCTACAGCTTTTCAAAATTTTGCAAATTTTCCAAACTTAAATTTCAAGTTATAATAATTTTCATGTTTTATCATGCATGATTGTCTTTATATCTTCAATAAGTTGTCAGATATGCAGTAAATATAAGCTGTCTGATGATCCGTTTATTAAAAGTTTAATTAATTTAAAATTTTGAAGGGGGTGAAGGAGGGGGGATGGTTTGGTGGGAGAGATGGAGGTCACTGTTCACAACCAGATGATCTGGATCGAAGTACAAAATTTATTTAATAAACATTTACACCAAGTTTAAGAAAAAAAAAACTGTAAATGAAAGTATAAACGAAATGTAAATTGAAGGTGTTTCCTTCGCTTCGAAGTATCAGGACCAAGCGAATTCACCAATACAAATCCTTCAGTGTCAATCATATTAATTTTCCAAGATATGTTGAAATTTTTTTTTTTTTACAAATAAATATTTTCATTCCATTTCAATATGTTGAAAAAATTGTATAGAAGAAAAAAAATCTGGTGTGTCCACTCACATGCCTTTCCTGCCAATTTTAGTAGCTTTAATACGTCCATTAAGAAAAAAATAGAATTAGATTAATTTTCTCATCCATAACGACCTTAATGTACCATACGTTTCCGATTTAGCTCAATCCAGATACCTATCCTTCCATACTTCTGAACCATCCGAACCCTCTTGTTTCCAACCTTGCTTTATCTTCTATTCTTGATAACCCTCCGAGGCGTCTTAAAAGAAGATGGCCTCGGGATCTTCTAATATAGAAATATATTGGAGTGCTACCATTTTCCAGGTTAATTTCTCTTCATGTTGTACATGTCATGTTACTTGTTTCATATTTACTTGTTGTATTTATCATTTAATATAGTGGTAAATTTCAATAATAAAAAACAAATAAAAAGATTTATTTTCCTGAAAATTCATCAAAGAAAAGATTTCAGTACAATTTCTTTAATAAACTAAATCAATGTAAGCCAACTTGTGAAAGATCAGCCTAAATAATTCAGTACTTTCTAATATTGCTAATCAAAAACTTGTTTGCCATAGTCCTATTTTGTCAGACAATGATTTCTGTTAAAAGAAGGGGGGAAAGTCAAACTTGTGTGATGCGGGCACCAAAGTTTTTTTACTTTCTCTTACTTTTCTTTTTTCTCTCTCTTTCACCTCTTCCCGGGTTCGGCATTTGAACTCGTAATCTTACATACAAAATTGAATAGCTGTTACTTCGTTAATAGTTGTTCAAACCGAACGATTTTTATATGGTTGTGTTTAGGGAATTTCATTAATTTTCAAAAATACAGTCTGATCGATACTCATGGGGCTCTCTCTGATCGCAATACTTTTCTTACCTAGTATAGCTAGAAAAGTAATAAATTAAAATATGTATAGAAAATAGAATATGCCGTATCACCGCTAATAATCCTTCGATTTCTAGGATTTTTTTTTCGTTTTGTATGTAATTTAATTATCTTCCAAACGTTGTTATATAAATTTTACCATAGAATATATACTTAGCGAATTAAGGGAATTAGCCCCCAAAACATTCTTCTTTGCTGTATAACTTTTTTCTTGAATTTTCTCAGAAATTTAGTACATGTACGAAAATTGAAAGGACAATAATTAGAATATTATAGGAAAGTTTCATCAAAATCGTTAGAGCCGTTTTTGTGGTACAGTCCATAGAAAAATATATTTTTCACTTATTGCGCAACCGCTTCCGCAGGGAGAATCAAATTTGTGTCCTAGGCATTAGTAGTCAAAACCCTACAAAATAAAAACAGGAAGCAATAAAATAAGTCTAATAGTTCCCGAGATAATATTGGCGCAGACAGACAGAACATGTGTGTTGGGGGCTCAGGAGGTTCTCAAATGTATATAACTAACGAACACCCCGATTGGACCCGATCGCAATACTTTTCTTATCTAGAATAAAATCTGGTGTGTCCGCTCACACGACTTTCTTACCTATTTAAGAAAAATTTGTATATCTAAACATATGTCCATCAAGAAACAAAAAATTAGATTGAATTAGATTTATTTTCCTGAAAATTTATCAATGAAAAGATTTGAGTACGATTTATTCAATAAACTAAAGCAATGTAAACCGGCTTAAGATAGACGTGTGTAAAAATTTCAATACCCTCTAATATTGCTAATCAAAAACCTTTTGATATAGCCTAATTTTGTCAAACAATAATTTCTGTTAAAAGTAGAGGAAATAGTGAAGCTTGTGTGATGCGGGCAACAGATTTTCTTACTTTCACTTAATCATCTTTTTTCTCTCATTCACTCCTTTCTGACACCAGGACATTAACCCGTAATCTTGCATTGGAAATTGAATAGCTGTAACATCGTAAATAGTTGTCCGAAATAAATGATTTTTATATACACTGACAGGCAAAAAATTCCACCCACTTGATTTTTTCATGTTTTCATCTAAAAATATTTCTGCTTTGGATTGATCTATTGTTTTAATGAATAAATAGGTAATCTTTTTGTTTGTTTTCAATTAGGAATATTAATATAGAAGACAATAACCCTTAATCATTAATTCAATGAAATGATTCTAGATTCCAATGTTTACTTTCTATGGAATCAAAATGTTTATTCAGTATCATTAGTTCAGTGCCGTTTCTTGCAGCACATTTCTTAGTCTCCGGCTTTTAATTTTTTCAATATTAAGTTTAAAAATGCCTATTAGTGCTGAGGATGCTGCGCGTGGTGTGGCACTTATTGATGATGGACGTTCGATTAGATATGCAGCTAATGCCATCGGAGTTCCATATGAAACTTTACGAGACGCCGTCAGGCGTTTTCGGGAAACTGGTTCTTACAATAGAAGGCTCGGTTCTGGACGGCCTAGGGTAATAGAACCACGGGATGACCAGTTTTTGACTTTGAGAATTTTACGAAACCGTCACCTTACCGTTGTTCAAGCGATTAATCAGCTCTAAGAAGTTCGAGGTGTGCAAATTTTTGAAAGTACCGCTCGGAGAAGATTAAATGTGTATGGATTAATGGCTGATCGTCCAGTAAGAGGACCAGAGTTGACCAGAACTCACAGAGTAACACGGCTGGCTTTTGCTCGAGAACACAGCCATTGGACTATGGACGAATGGAGTGTTGTACTTTTTACAGACAAGTCTAGATTCGTTCTTCGATCTCTAGACGGGCGTGAAAGAGTGTGGAGAAGAAGAAACGAAAGATATGCAGCCTGTAATTTTTCCCATAGCCAACCTTGCCAACGTGGTTCCTTAATGGGTAACAAGTGGGTGGAATTTTTCGCCTGTCAGTGTAGTTTTATGGAGAATTTTATCGACTTAAAAAAAAAAACAGGCTAACTTTTTTCCCAGACTTTTCTCGGGAATTTAGTGCATGTACGAAAATTGAAAGGACAATTATTAGAACATTATAGGAAAGTTTCATCAAAATCGTTTGAGCCGTTTTTGTGCGACAGAAAACATGTTTTTCATTTATTGCAAAGCAACTATTGCGGATGGAGCACACAATTTGTGTCAAAGCCATCAGTAGTCAAAACCCTACAAAATAAAAAACGAAGCAACAAAATCGGTAGCTAGTTCCCGAGAAAATCTTGGCTAAAATGTGTTTTTCGGACACAGTGAGCTTTGAAACGTATAAATCCGTCGAAAACAGCATATCGGAAATTTGACCCGATCGCAATACTTTCTTTACCTAGTATTGGTAGAAAAGTAAAAAAGGTAGAAAAGTAAAAAAAAACGAAAACATCTACCATCACTTGATGCAACTTACTTTACAACCCTTTTCATTATAATACTAAACTAATTGTTTATACTTTTTATTTTGATAATTTTAAATATATGTATGAATAGTGTAGCTAGTAGGGTGGGGAACTATTGCAGTAATAATGTTTCATTGATACGGCCAGCTCCAGCCGCTGGAGTGCACTCAGGGTTCCACCGCCCTCTTGAAATTTTAACGAGTGTTTTTTATTGCAAGGCCCTGAGAGAGAAGCGTCCACAATGCACTGTCCCATGGCCTACATCACGTCACCGCGGGCAACGCCGCAACTCAACATTAATTTTGTATTAATTCATCAGTTAATTTTTTTTTTTATCCATGATATGTACATCATTGTTAAAATGAAATTATATTTAGTAAATGTGAACACAGAAATATAATGACCTGAAAAGACTTGTTGAGAAATAACACATTAGAAGCATTCTAATAATATATATATATTAAGAAATCGCGAGCCATCTTCTTTTCAGACATCTCGGAGGGTTATCAGGGATCGAAGAGGAAACAACCTTAGAAACGAGAGGTTTCGGATGGTTTTAAAGTTTGTTAAGAAAGGATAGGTATCTGGATGGGGCCAAAACGGAAATATAAAACATTAAGTTCAAGAATGATTTTATTTGTGACCAAGTAAGAAGGATTGAGGATTTTACGAAAGATTTTGGGTAGTAAGAATTGGGTACTAGAGGAATGCGATAGTCCAGTGGAGCCATAAAGCTCAACTCCGTAAATCCTAATAGTCCTCATTATAGCTATGTACCTTCTATGAGTCTTTTGTAATTAATTGGTATCTCAGAGCGTTTGTCTATAAGTGCTGAAGTAGTCTTAAACGTCTAACGATTTCTTTTCGTTTCAGACTAATTCATGAGATTAAAATTTTTTATTCAACTTAAATCTCAAATCGATACTCTCGATGCAGATGACTTGTGTATATTTATTCATTCCAACCCATGACGGAATAAAAAATGATAAAATCTAAGCTCAAAACACCGGAACGATTATAGACAAAACTGTTACATGTGATTTCTCGAATACTTCAATACGTTCCAATACTAAACCTTCTTTATATTCCACTTATACTTATGTTCATAAAAAAATTCATTTTATGTATAATATTGTATCTATAAGTTGTTACCATCAGTACAAGAATGGATTTATATAATACAAATAAAAAGATACCTTAATCAGCATCCTTATTCAAGTCTTGTAGTAAATACTTTAACAAGTCTTAGAAAAATCTTACAGATTTTTCATTAATTTACTTATTAACTTGCAGTAGAGGAAGTATATCAAGACTTACATCTTTTTGAAATCAGATTTTTTTTGTACGTTTTAGGATTATGTGATTCCGAAAACTAATTTTTACAAAAGTTTTGTTTTTTGTTCGGTGTCCTACAGAAACTTTTTGGGAGGATTTTCAGGTGTATGAATAGGTCCATTAATATTGTAAGGAACATTAAAAAAATTGTTCTGAGAATTCTGTAACAATGTTGTTGTTTTGTTTTTTTAACATTCGTTAAATAATATTTGTAGAACCACCGACGAATACACCTTTCCCATAAACATCCTAATCGGCGAAAGTCTTTTATCCTATGAACTCTAGCATAAAAATGTTTCCAAGCCATTTTTGGAGTTGGATTTACCACACCTCTGTATACACCATAACTTAGGCCTAAGATGGTGAAAAGTAAGTTGCTGAAAAAAACGACCGAGAAGGTATGAATCATCAATGTTCAAAAATGCTTACGAATGCACAAAATTATTTGAAACTGGTATATTTCAAAATCCTGCTCGTGCGGTTTGGCCATAAGGTATAGGAAATTTGGAGAATACTCAAAGCGGACAAGAATAAATTTCATCTAGTTCAGATACTGATGCAATTAGTAAACAATGGGGGCTTGACTTTACTATGTTCCGTTTAGTTTACCTTTGATATTATAAATTCACAAATAGATTCTTTTTTTTTTTTTAGTTTATCCAACTAATACAAACCATTCTCTTTTAAAGAGGGAGTCTTTATAACTCCTATTAGTAATCCGAGACCTGCCATTGACAGGAATATTGGCGTGTAATATATGAAAGCGATATATATGTGGGCCCCACCTTCGGTAATCCCAAGAAAATTATTCCGTCTCATCTGATTCACAAATAGCCCGCAACGACTGTGGCTTTAATAAACGGCATTCCGCCGTAAGCTCCCTCTCTCTCTCTATCCCTCTCTCCCTATCATTCTTTCTCACTCCCTAAGGAAAGGGTTTTTAATATTGAATTCCGCTGGGCTAAATACTCTAGGGCCATTTCGGGGTGGAGCGTTTAGTGTCTGATGGATGCCTCCGTCAACCATTTTAAAAATTCCTTATATCTATCCCTCTCACATTGCGATATATGACACATCAAGAAGTAAAAAATCATAATGAACTACCAAAAATTGAGGACGATATCAAGTAAAGAATATTTATTAATACTTTGAGTCATGAAGTTTTGCGTAGTAATTTTACGTGAAAAGCATAAGTAACCCATTGATGGATCCAGTAACCAATTCTCCCATTCATATGGCCTGGGTTTTCTTCTTTTTTTAACATAAATTCTATTATTTTAGTTTAAATTTTATAATATGATTGAAATACTTGATGATAAGTTTTCATACTTCTGTTTATTTACTTCCTATGAAGTTTCGGATTTTTTTTTTCCATCAGGGAACATGATCATTTTTACATAGATATCAATCTCTGTATTCTAGTTTTATATACAAAAGTTGTGCCGTAAGTATAGCGAAGTTTTTATAGGAGTAAGAGACCTTATGAACAACGAAAAAGTTAATATAAACAATAGGCAAATTTTTAGATGATTAGCAAATCCATGTTGTTGTTTTTTAAGTGAGTCATGTTTTTGTTGAATAGAAAGTGATAACAAAAGAATTAATGAATAAGAGATGCTTTATTAAATACACAGAACATTTATACCGCATGATTATTCGTCTGCCGGAAAGTTTATATCTTTTACAGGTACAGCACAAATAAAGACTTTATAACAATTACGTATACATGAATAACTAATATATAATAAAACAACTAATACAATATAAAATAATTAATATTTTGAATAATTTATGTCTAATAAATAATCATAAAGGGAAATAAGAGAAATCATAAACAATAACGTGAATAGAACTGACCACAAATAAATTAGACGGATCATTGTTAATGCTGGATGTAGCAAATTAAAACTGTATCCAAGCATGTCGAGTAAATTAAAATTTACCTCAAATTAAAACAATATTTATCATTGTTAAAATCATTTAAAAATTACTTTTGAGAGGCTGAACTAAGCTAAGTTCTGTTTTTAAAAATATCATACATTATTTGATTTTTTTTTTTTTCCATCATCCAACTTTACTAAATATATCCCACTTTTAGTAAAAAAATTCCTGGTTTAATAAGCTTGAAGTTCATATTAATTAATTTGGGGTTTATTAGACAAAAAGTTGAGATTCACATCAAGTTGTGTAAATTAAATTGTGATTTTTCTTAATTCGGCCGTCTAACAGTTTTCGTGTTTTAAGTAAAACTTAGTACAATTTACTGTTTCAAAACTTTTATTTCTTGTTTTTACATCATATGGGATGTATTATAATGAACAAAGTTGCCTAAATACACTTTTTATCCTTAAAAGAATATTAAAATAATGATTTTTCATGTAAAATGGTTATTGTATTTTTCTACCGGATCTCTGTCATAGGAAATTATCTGTATTTTTAAGTTACGAAATTAATGTTTCTAGTCCTAAAATTTACGTTTAAAACAGCGAAATCTGCTGATTGCTTCAATTATTTTCATGAAAATGTAGATATTAGGATCAGGAACATTATGTTTGTCACTTACGAATACAGATCAATTTCTATGACAGGGGTCTGGGAAAAATAGTCTAATAACCATTTTACTTAGAAAATAGTTGAAAAATCATTGTTCTAATTATTTTTTATAAATAAAAAGCGTAATAAGGATATTTCGTTTATTATAGTTGTTCATATAGTTCTAGATTTAATTAATATTTAATTATATAAGTAACGACAATTTGGAAATTAATAGCTATTAAGTTGAACGTATGTATGTGATTGTGTGTATAAAGTGATAAATAAATATTGAAACGGTAAAATATAAAGAATTATTGCGACCTCCATTAACAATGCTCAATATTATAGATAAAAAGATTCCCCATCTATTCCAAACGTTTTTGTGCGATATTTATTAATCTAGTGCTAGAATTAATTATTATTTAATTAAGTTACGACAGTTTGGAAATTAATAGAATTGAATTGAACGTATGTATGTGGGTGTGTGTATTTAGTGATAAATATAAAAAATTATTGCTGCCTCCATTAGCACTGCCCACCTTACTGTGGCCTCTAATATAAAAAGATTCCCCACCTATGCACTAGGGACTCGGAGGCCACATACGGCCTCCAAACGTTTTCGTGCAATATTTATTAATTTAGTGCTAGAATTAATTAATATTTAATTATTTAAGTAACGACAATTTGGAAATTAATAGAATTGAATTGAACGTATGTATGTGGGTGTTTGTATTTAGCGATAAATATAAAAAAATATTGCGGCCTCCATTAGCAACACCCAATCTTACAGTGGCCTCTAATATAAAAAGATTCCCCACCTATGCACTAGGGGCTCGGATAGGTCTCCCTTTTAGTCATTTGTTTATTTATTATTACTCTACTAATAAAAATATTTGAATATTTCTCCATTGAGTTAAATTAACTATAAAGATAAAATGCTTAGACGCCAGTACTTGATACACAAATTTTCAATTTGTCTTTTAAACGCTCCATATACGGGCCATATTTACTTTATATTTTCTTGGGCGGTCTTCGGTTTCGAGAGACATTCTTGAGAAGGGCACTTGCTTTTTTCTAAAAGACACTCAGAGGTTGGGAGCTTCTCCTCTAGTGAAGGAGGCACTCAACGCCATTTTTTTTTTTCCTCTTTTTTTTACATAGGCTAGCCATTTCGAGGCAGCGCCTCAATTTTCTTTAAGACAAAGGAAACTATAAAATAAACATGAAGCTTTAGCAACGTAAATACCTTAAAATTATTTTCGTTCTTAAATAAAATATTTTGCTCCTTTGAATAATTACTCAACAAACAGTAAAATATGATTAAGGTTAATGATGTACCATTGAAAATACTCAACATAGATTAATTTAATCCAAAATTTCTTAACTTTTTTTTCCATATGTATATCAAAATAAAAATAAATGATTCGTCAAATAACAAAATTTAGAAGAATTTTTTTTTGACAAACCTGTTTAATTCACGACATATTTTTGTTTTATTTTTTACAACAGCAAACAAAAATTGAAATGTTCGTTATATCAACTGTATTGTACTATTCTTCAAAAATGAAATATTTTTACTTGGGTTTTTGTTAAACGTTCGAATAAATCTACAGTATTCATACGGCTGTTGGGATTTGGTACACGAACTGTTTATGTATCTATGAATTCTAATCTCAATATTGATAATGATACCGAGGAATTGAAATTGGCCTGCAATGATGTGTAGAAACATTAAATAAATAAATGTAAAGTACATTATTTCATCACCACCGAAGGACAACTCTAAGTGACTAAATAATTAGGATGAAGTCATTAAACCAAACTTCATGACCTTTCATTACAAGTGATGACTTCAAGCTTTCCGACTGGTGGCCTACATAAATTTTAACTTATGATCAAGCCTCCATTGGCTTTCGTTATAATTGATACGACGCAGAATGATACTCCACAATCTTCTAGAATCTTGATTTGCCCTCCTTACGTTGGAGATGGACAAGGACAAGATTCGAAGTCCATTATTGTATTGTAACCATGACTTCGTTGATAATCTTTTATTTTATTTTAATCTTAATTTTTTTGGTTTATTATTTTTTTATTAGTGTTAAACGGATGTTATAAAGTGCCACATCTGGTTAGTCGATATTAACGAAAAAATTGCTGTAACATTGCAAACACATACCTACCTTATTTGTTGTACTATTTTTCATTTTTAAATCAAGACTTTCAAGTCAAATATAGAGATTTTTAAGCTAGTCTTTCCACATAAACAGATATATATATATATATATATATAGTCTCATCACTTAAAATATGGCTCAAAAGACAAAGAATGTGAATATCTACCTAGATATTTCAATATCAATACCATATTTCATCTATTTGTTTCGAATAGAACACCTTTTTTTCTTAAAAAGAGTTTACTTCAAAAAAAGGTTTCTCCTGTAGATTTCATTTCTAAACTATAAACCACAGGTATGCAGATACATTGAAATGTAGGTAATTATATAGCCAAAAGAAATGTTGAGGAAGCTATAGTGACTCTTCTTAGCAAACGTTATTAAGGCTAAAATAATTTCTTATGAGTCCGTGTTTTTTTTTTTTTTTTTGTTTTTTTTTTTTGTCTTATTTAAGGTACATTTCTTGCATTTAATTTTAGGAGAATAGAGAATTTTTTTTTTTTTTTATTACTTTAATATGTTAATTATTTATGAGTAATTGGTGTGTAGTTGAATAAAATGTGCGAAAGCCGAACTGATGAAATGAAATGAAATGAAAAAAATGAAATGAAAAAAATGTTTTATTATTCTGGGAATGTTGTCCCTTATGAACAAAATATGAATACAGATTATATGTCTGTGTGGCTACAATTAAATTGTATATTTACAATGAAAGTTGACTTACGATAAAAATACAGAAAAGAGAAAAAAAAGAACAAGTAAATTGTACATATGTATGAGAAACTAAAATAACCTTAATAAATTGAGGTAGTCTCTGGTGGTGCTCAGATATTTCTCTAAGATATATTTCACAATCATTCGGATTGAGAAAGGAGTAGGTGCTTAAAGAGGAGTGGTTTAAACGAGGAAACTGATTGAGCGTGTCGAATATCAGGTGGGATGGAATTCCAGAGGGAGGCGGCTTGTATTGCAAAGGATTTGTCAAACGCAGCAGTTCGGTGAGGAGGAGGATAGAGGTCGGAAGTACGAGATCTGGTGGGACGGGATTGGATGGAATATTTGAATTGTAAGCTGTGAAAAATATAAGAGGGTCGATGGGTTCTAATAATTTGGTACAGAAAGGTGGCTAGGAAGTACTGACGGCGATAGGATGGGTAGAGCCACCTCAACTCAGTGTAATACTGGGTAATATGCGTATCCCTTGAGATTCCGAAAACAAATCGTAGTGCGCAATTCATTAGGCGTTTAAGTTTGGCCTCGGAATCTCCCGGGAGTCCACCGTACACCATACAGCCGTAGTCGAAGTGGGGGAAAACAAGGGAGGAAACTAGGAGTTGACGGGACTTATATGGAAGGAGATATCGTAGACGATTGAACTGTTTTAGGGTGGAGATAGTGCGACGGGAAATTTGGGAGATGTGAGGTTTCCAGGATAGGGATTGATCGAAAGTAACACCTAGGTTTTTAACGGTGGTGTAGAATAAGATAGGTGAGTTGTTCAGGAAGAGATTGGGAGATACTGGGGAGGATTTGAGGAGTGAAGGGGATCCGATCAAGATGGCTTTTGTCTTCTCGGCGTTCAGAGTGAGCCTATTGAGGTTTGCCCAAGCACTTATTCTGTCAATATCTTCCTGAAGTTTTTGAGTGGCATCTGAGATATCTGTCGGATTAAAGGAGAGGTAAATTTGAATGTCGTCGGCATACAGGTGGTAATGACAGTGCAGGATAGAGGATGGGAGGTCATTTATATAGATGGAGAAAAGGGTGGGGGATAAGGAAGAGCTTTGTGGGACGCCTCTGGTCAGAGGTAGAGATTCTGATGGTGGGTTATTAGGAATTACAACGTACTGGGAGCGACCGGTTAGGAAGGATTGGAACCAATTAAGGGAACTAGAAGAAAAGGAGATATTTTTAAGTTCGGTTAGGAGGATGTTGTGGTCTACTGAATCAAAAGCTTTGGAGAAGTCTAGGAGAATAAGGATGGTTAGTTTCTGCTGATCTATGGCTGTGTGAAGGTCTTGGGAAATTTTGATTAGGGCAGACTGAGTAGAATAACCAGGCCTGAATCCAGACTGGTAGGGATTTAGGAGATTATTGTCCTCTAAAAAATGGGATAGCTGGGATTGGACTAACCGCTCTAATGGTTTTGAGAGGTTTGAAAGGAGGGAAATCGGTCGGAAATCATTAGGAACTGATGGGTTTGAAGTCTTCTTCAATGGGCGTACTAGGGCGGTTTTCCAGGATGTAGGGAAGGTAGCATTTTGAAGAGAATAATTGTATATATGATAAAGGATCGGAAGAATGGATGGCAATGCGGCTTTAATCAGTCTGACTGGGATGTTGTCGGGACCGTAATCATTGGTATGGGACTTCTGAATGGATTTAAGGAGCTCATCTGGTGTAATATGGGAAAGAAAGAAGTGATCAGGATTAAAGGAAGAGAACATAGGAGCCAGACTGGACGTGGGAGATGTGGATGCAAGAGGACAGGAGACAAAGTGAGCGTTGAGGTTATCAGCAGAAACGGAATTGGACTGAGACTGGGGTGTATTACCAATGGTCAGTTTTCTAAGAATAGCCCACGTAGCCTTGGTATTGGGAGAGTTGGATAGGGAATGATGGTAGTAACGGGATTTAGCACGGCGTACTGCTGATTGAGTGCTATTTCGATACCATGATGGTGAGTTATTATCTGTCAACTAATCTTTTTCATATTAATTTTTCAAAAACTTTGGAACAAATTAGGAGACTGATAGGTCGGTAGGATGAAGGATTGTAAATGTCTTTGTCCATTTTGTGTATATATTTATAAGAAAAATATTCTCAATGTTACTAAGATTGAAATGAGAGCTGGGATAATGCACAGAATGAGCTACTGTTCTATCACTATTGCTATTTTCCTTAGATGTGACAGAATGTTTCTCAATAAAAAATTGAAAAAAAAAAATATTTTTGATTGAATTTTAAACGATAGTTTAGAAGCAAACTTGTCAACATAGTTAAAATTCATCTCCAAGCAATTCATCAAGATATTTATTTTTCCAACCAGAGATTTCGTTTTCTTTTTTTATTTATTTTTGAAGCACCATAAAAAAAATCCATAACATAAAGTAAATAAAATCCAGTAGCCAGTAAAAATTAAAGTATCTCATTCTTGATAGTGCCTTAATCTGAGGTTGGATCTGGGCAAAGATACACGCCAATTAGAGCCAATGAGTGTCTTCAAATAAGATTAAGTGAATGCTTCCTGTCTTCTTCGAATGATCCATTTAAATGATCGTCTGTCTCATTCATCTCTTTTATTTCCTTAATTTGTAGAGCGTCTTTACTGTTATGACTCGTCAGACCCTTTTTAAATTCGCCAAAAAGCAGTTTTGAAAAGTATTTGATTTTTTATTTTATCTCATATATATATTTTTCAACTACAACATTACAGCAGACTCATACAGACCCACTAAAATCTATTTCACGACAAATCATAAGACTAATTCAATCACCGCAAATGCCATGTATGAAAAAGCCCAAAGAAGATTGAATTTTATATTTTAATATGTGTTCAATAAAATTTTAGTGTATGATATAAATTTATAATAAAAGCGATTCTTGTTTTATTTTTTAGAATAAAAATACCATTACCAACATTACCTGCTAACAGAAGATTTCTGTATAATTTTTTTTTAAAGTATTGGAGCATAAATAAAAATTTAGATTTAGGTGTTAAACAATATAAAAATGAAATTTTCTGTTTTTAAACGAAAATACCACTAAGTCTATATGAAAAAGCTTCGACTTTTTTCTTTATATTTAATATCAAAAATGAAATTTTGAAATTAGGAAGTAAACAATATACCAATGAAAAATGGCAAAAATAAAACATTTCAATTAAATGAAATGTGATCTAATTTAATAAAATATTGTTGATGATAAGAAATTCTATTTCTTAAACGTTCAGGAATAAAATGGGGACATATTTATTAATTTTAAATTAATTATTTGAATAAATAGAAAATTTAAAAAAATATTACAAACAGTTATGAAAGAAAAGAATCTTTATTTGCGAATAACACAAAAAGTATATATTTTTTGTTTATTGCATCATAGTCATTTGAATTAATATTAAATTCCCAACAAAAAAAAAAGCTTATTCATCATCATCTAAATTAATTAAAAATTTGTAAATTGATACAATTAGTACTGATATAAGGAATAAAGTTGGTTCGAACTTTGTATTTCGCACCGCGAAAAAACAGAATTACAGAGCTTATTATGGACTGCTTGACTGAACTGCAATGACTACTTGCAGTTATATTGCGTTGTATGGATAATAATCCATGATTTAATTTTCATTGACAATAACACTCCGGCATGAGCCTTTCAGTTTACAAAATGATTTATTTCAATCCCAACATATTTTATTATTAATTGAAGAGAAGGATGGTTTGGATGATCAGTCAAATTGAAATGGTAAAAAATAAATAATTTTATTTATTATTAGGTTCGACGACGTTTCGGCTCGAAGTTCAGACCTCCGTCAGGGCTCGGAAATGAACCAGAAAATGCTATTTATAATATCATTGAATCATGATAATATCATAATAGACATTGAATAATAGATAATTAATAAGAGATTTAAAAAGGTAATATATATATATATATATATATATATATATATATATATATATATATATATATATATAGACTAATAATTTTTAGCAGAACAACTTAACGTAAAATGAAGCAGAAATAATGAACATTAAAGTAAAACAAAGTATGTAGAATGATAACAATAACAGAGAACTAAGAAATAAATAATAATAATTGTAACAAACCAATGAAGTAAGCATAATAAAATACAGCATAACATAAGAAATGAAAATGGTAATCTAGAATAAAGTGCAAAACACATAAAAGAAATATGAAGTTATATAAGGAAATAATAGTAATAATAATAACTTCGGGCCGAAACATCGGCGAATGTAAAAACAAATAAAATTATTTATTTTTTACTATTTCAATTTAACTGATCACCCCAACCATTCTTTTCTTCAATTATTCACTACATTCAACCATAAACCCATAATTATTTTATTATTAATTTTAGTTATATTTCTTGTGAGAAAATGTATACCTTTATTCACAGTTCTATCAAAATTGCAATCACCTGCTATGGAAACATCTTAATTATTGTCAGTACAGATGTTATAAATTTTACTACTAGAAATATCACTAAAATAACTTTAGCTTTATGAAAAAAAAATTGCAATTGGAGTTGCTGTCAACTGAAAGGCTCATATAAGCAATTGTTTACATTTGAGGGATTATTATTTTGTATTGGACTTAATCAACCTCTAACAAATAATTTTTTTTTATCTTCTGCAGCATTTCACTGGTTGTAAATAATTCAGTCTTCAGTGAAGACTCTTCACTAAGATGCCTGAGAGTGATTTTGCATGATTTTTTTTTACGAATCTACACTCGTTCGGATCGATGCCCAAAAGACCAAAAAATCAATCATAGAACGATGGCAGTATGAGTGAGCGTATGATTTATCGATAGTTTTAAAAAAATCCAGAAAAAGACTTCAGCTTCGAATTCATCGTTGAAATATCACTAAAATTATTTTTTTTTTAATTTTTATATTGGATATAGTCATTCCGTTAACTGAATGGCTCATGTCGGAGGGTTATTGGTAATAACAATTAGTCATTTCATGATAAGCTAACAATTTAATATTATTTTCACTAGCAATAATTATTGTATTTGAGACTAAGTAAATACCGGACTTGAACTGACTATTTAAACTTTTAATCGACAGATAACCTGTATTTAACTGAATAAAAGCACCATTTAGTATCGGCAAAATTTAATTTTCGTATGATATTCTAGTAAAACATCTACTAGAATAGAATAGTTTGAAATTCTCAACTTTAAATATAAAACAAGCTATGTCCGATAATTATGTGGCTCATTACCTCAACGGAAAATGGTGTTGTGTAAGAATATCATTTAGAAAAACGCGAAGAAAAGAAAAACAAAAAGGAAAGCTTAGAAGAAAACTACATGATAAATCTCCTTTCGTGAGCACTCAGGACTTGTATCGTGGCACGGAAGTAAGCGGAGTACCCTCAACAAACTACTCAAACTATTAAAGTATATATATTTTTTTAAATTAAAATATTTAAAATAAAAATACAACAAATCAATACAATTTTATAGAGCTATAAAATGTTTTAATGGATCCATAAAACTATATTAGAGCAATGTTCGTTTCTATATTTTAGTTAAAATGTAATATTTTTAATGATAAATTATTTTCCCAAAATATATATGGGTTTACTTGGGAAGCTATTAATGAAGAAACCGGTATCGAACCTCAGGGTGCTGGACCTTATTATAATATTATTAAATTATAATTATTAATGAATAGTGCATTTGTTTCAGCTTATATTTCTGGATATTCAATGTCTCTTTTTTTTATGTGTCTATTTTTTAAAATATTTATTAATAATTATTAATATATAATAAATACCATTTCACCTGAAAAAGACGTTTACGATACCAGCCATAGCTGTAAGGTGCTAAAAATAATCATATAATTGTTAAACAAATTTAACAAAATTAGATCTTGTAAAAAAGATTAATAAAATCGTCGGTCACAAAAGTGGTCATATTTTCCTTATTAGACCTGTCGGAATGAAATCAGTTTCAATTTAGACATTATGAAGTATCAAATTATGGAAACTCCTAAATTCATAATTTCTCATTAAACGAATTGTACGAGTTGGAATTATTAAATTGGTCCGGAGAGTTGTACAATTTAATGAAATTCCTCTTTAGGATCTCGAAAAGGAGATATAGAATAATTAGAATTAAAAATTAGCCCCGATTCCTCCTTTGTTTTCCGCCGTAACACTTTTCCAGTTTCAAGTTTATAATTAAATGTCTGCGTTAATGCTGCTATCTCTTATTCTTTTTTTTCCTACTGCTACAGTTCAATCTAAATTAAAAGATTATTTTAAACCCTTTGTGATAATTACGAGTCGCCCTTATTCCATTGTAATACCAACATTGAATTGCAATAAAAAAATTCTTTTTTTTAAAAAACTATTTTCGGAACACGCACTCATTATATCACGAGTTTAAAATTAATAGGACTGTATTAATGCACCCAGAACTCTAATTGGCTAATAACTAAAATAGAATAATATTGGTACTTAAAACACATTCCTATTGTCAACACAATATTACTAAATTTGTAATATTTAATATTAATACAGCTCACATCTGCTTATTGACAGGCGTGGATGAAAATATGAAGAAAAAAAATACATTAGGTGCCAACGCGTACCAATAACTTTGTGCGTCGTAAGTTGCATTGAATGAGGGTAGGTCTCTTTTTATTTTCTTATATAGCATATGACTGAGATGATAAATCCAAGTTTTCAACCTCAGCCTCCATTCCCCTCGGATAACTTTTGAATACCCCCAAAACTGCTATATTTTCGCTCTTTTTTCGGTTTTCCAAAATAGATCCTATACATTTTTAACTAGATTTAATATACTACAATTTAACACCACAACAGGCTCAGTAAATCAAATAGTTTACGAGATACCGATTTTCAAATTTTAGAAAATTTTATTTCGCATTTAAATTATTGTTCATGTTTGATCATAGGCAATAGTCATGTTCAATAACCTGTCTGATATGAGTCAGCTTCTTTGAAGGAGGATGGAAAGATTTGGTGAAACAGGGTAGTCAGTGGTCCAGACTCCCCTTTCGCGCACATCTCTATAAATTGCATATCGTTGAGTTCCATGTAACTACATATTAAAAAAAAAGGGGGTTCGAATCTCGCCTTATGGCAGAAAAATTATTTATTCTGTTTCATAAGCCGTAAAGGGACTCTGGGATCAGGAGACCCTCCTGGGACACACCCAGCCTCTATAAAGTAGGTAACCTTAATTAAATAATTAATTAAGGAGGAAAACCTGACGGTGGAGCGTGATCTCAATCAAATCATCTCCTTGCACAACCGTTGACTAAGAAACAGTACTTTCCCTAAATAGTATTGAACCCTTCTGACCCTTCATTAGTGTTGCCCAAATGCGATATTAGTCTTGGTCTTGCAAACTCAGTCTTGGTCATGGTCTTGCGCAAGAGCCTCGCAACAGTCTTGCAGTTACTTATTAGCTTATTATTATATAGATATTACTGTATTTTTTTTCGATAATAGAAAACTAACTAAGCCCGAATGAAAAAATAGAGGAGTTAAATGCAAACTTATATTGGATATACCAATTATTTACATGTAGTAACTAAGATTGTCAAGTATTAGTAGCTTTTTTGCCTTAAGTTTTATCCAAAAAATCGATTTTTTTTACCAGTCCCTGGTCTTGGTCTTGCAACAATTAGGCGGCCTTGGGCAACAATGCCCTTCACGGGTTGTAGTGGTACAGGTTTTATATATATTTATCAACGAATATATATATATATATATATATATATATATATATATATATATATATATATATATATATATATATATATATATATATTCATTGATAAAGAATTTGTCTTGTCATTAATATATCTTAATTACTTTTATTTAAATATTTGGTATACGTTTGAAATACATAGGATCCAAAACATTTTGGCCGAACCATATATTCTACACTTATATCCTTGTTATCAGAATTCTTTTCTTAATTTGAATAATTAAGTATTATGCACCCTGCATGTTAAACACTTTATATGATATGACTTTAACGTTTTATGAAAAGCAGAAGCCCCGGGGACCGTTAGCTGCCTGATCTTGATGAATTGCCGTTGTCAGTGTACTAAATGAGTGATGGGCTCGGAGCAAGCGCTGGATTAGCGAATGATATATCACTGCGCTGGTTTGCTAACTGATAACATTTTTCAATTTTCAACATCCAAACTGGCTTCTGCTCAAACTGGATATGGAATATCTTACTACGACAGGACGATAGCTAGGAAGCATCTATCATCCAATAGTTTAATGAAACAAACAGTTTCGGTTCCACTAGTAACAATTGTCATGTATCACGAATACGAATTATGTTTCTACCGATTGCTTTCTCAGTGTACGGCATTTAATATAAACGATTGGTGAATCATAGCTGAAGGGATTACATTGGAAAAAAAATCGTTTTGAGTTAAATCATATGAAATTATAAAAGGGCATAATCTTAATCAAAAATTACGATTACAATAATTATGATGAAGTGATAACGATTACAGTTTTTTTTTTTTTTTTTTTGCACTTACATATATTTATCCGCACCTGTCAATTATAACTATTGACAATCAGCAGATGTGCTGGCAGAGTCATGAGAAAAAAAAAAAATAATAATAAAAAAAAAAAAATAAATAAATAAAATGGCTTGATAGGCATGAGGAAAAGCAATACCCAGCGGCATCCTTTCCATGGCTTTTACTTACTTACATACAATTACGTAAGTAGGTCCCTCATCCAGACCCTTTTCAGTCGTCTTCTGGAGTTCTCCGGCATAATAGTCGTGGCCATTTCATTAATTAGCTGGTTGGAGTGTCCATGTAATTTATTATGGAATCGTTTGTAGTAAGTTCGTATGTGTTCATTGATCGTTGGCATGTGTAAGTCAGTATGTAAAGTGTTATTATTCACGTACCAGGGTGCTTGGGTAATTAGTCGTAGTATCTTAGACTGAAAAGTTTGAAGTCGTTTTATGTGTGTTGGTTTTGCAATTCCATATATTTGTAGTCCGTAAGTCCAGAGAGGTTTTAATAGATATGTATAAATATTTAATTTCTGTCTTGCTTTTAATTTCGAATGCCGTCTTAATAATGAATGCAATAGTTTTAATCTGTGATTTAGTGATGCACGTTTTTTCTTTACATGTGGACCCCATGTCATTCTTCTGTCAAACGTCAGGCCTAGGTATTGTACTCTATCTGTTTGTGGAATCGGTATGTTGTTTAAGTATACAGCAGGGCATGTTTCTAGTCTTAGAGTAAATGTAATGTGTTGTGACTTTTGATAATTTATTTGAGTTTTCCATAGTTTACACCAATCGTTAATTTTTTGTAAGTGATGTTGTAGGTTAAGTGATGCCTGTGTAGGATTATCGTGTCTAGTAATGATAGCAGTGTCGTCTGCGTAGGTTGCTGTAAGTGTGTGGATACTTTGAGGAATGTCATGTGTGTATGTTATGTACAGTAGTGGGGCTAAGATTGACCCCTGAGGTACGCCAGCTAAGATAGGTCGAATTGAGGACAGACCTGAACCATGCCGAACGGAGAAAAATCTGTCTGAGAGAAAGGAGTGAAGAATTAAGTAGTAGGTTGGTGGAAGTATGGTCTTGAGTTTGAAGAGAAGCCCCTGATGCCATACTTTGTCGAAAGCTTGGGCGACATCCAGAAATACTCCGGTTGCATATAGTTTTCGCTCTAGTGCTGTCGATATGTAGTCAGTTACCCTGTGTAATTGATGTGTTGTTGAATGTAATTTTCGAAACCCGAATTGATGGTCAGGAATAATCTGTTTGTCTGTTAGTATATGTAATAGTCGTGAGTATAATAGTTTTTCAAATAATTTAGAACACACTGGAAGCAAACTAATCGGTCTATATGAAGAAGGATTGTTAGTTTCTTTATCTGGCTTTTTAATCATGGTTATATGAGAGTATTTCCATTGTATTGGAAATTTTGTGGTCCTAAGAATGCAATTGAAGATTGTGGTGAGAAACACTAGAGCTTTCCTTGGCATTTGCTGGAGCGCCTCAGCATTTATCAAGTCATGACCAGGGGTTTTTCTTTTCGGTAATTGTCTAAATTCTTGTGCAACTTGTGATGGTGTGAAAGGAGGTGGTGGTAGTGTGAGCTGTAATGGTATGTCTAAGTTATTTTGTACGAAAATATCATGTTCTGTATTAACGAAGTCAGTATGTGATTTAAAAACAGAGGAAAGATGAGTAGCAAAGAGTTCAGATCTTTCTTCGTCCGAAACAGCCCAAGAACCATCCTCTCTTCGTAGGGGTGCTGACACCTCACGATGCTTTAAAAGATTCCTTGTGTGTCTCCATAAACTTCCATCGTCTGTCGAAAGGTTGTTAATAAAATTGTCGTAGTTAGTGCTTTTGAATTTTTGAATATGTCTTTTAAGTTCGTTGTTCAATCTGTTAAAAGTTTGTTTGTCTGAAGGAAGTCTATTAGTCTGCCATACTTTACGAGCTCTTCTCTTTGCCCTGATTAAGTCCCTTATGTACATAGGATACTGGGGCAAGTTCACTGCTCTTTGTGACCTAGATGTTGATGAGGACCATGCTGCATCTTGTATACTTTTTGTAAAAGTTTCGACGGCTTCTTCTAGTTCCTCTTGATTTTTAATTGAACCTGGAACAGAAATATTGGTGTTCAAATGGTCTCTATATGCGTCCCAGTCCATGCAACCTGTTATGAGCTTAGGTCTCTTTTGTGCTTCAGAAGGCGCGTCGAAGAGAACCATGTGCACCGAGGAGTGATCAGAGCAAAGATCAGAGCTTGTATTGACGGCAAAAGGTACGGTTCTAAGTCCTTTTGTAATAAAGAAGTCAAGTAAGTCGGGAGTTTTGCGTCTGGAGGTGGGCCAATAAGTGGGTGAATTTGGAGTTACAGTGTCTAATGAAAGTTCATGGAGAACAGACCAGAGATTTCTGCCTCTTGGAGTAGACAACCTTGAACCCCAGCCTTGATGCTTAGCATTATAGTCTCCACCTGCGATGAAGCATCTTCCGAGACGTTTGAAGAACTCAGAAAACATCGTGGGTGTAAGCTTGTACCTAGGGGGACAGTAAACTGAGGCAAATGTTATAGTGTAGTGTTTAGTGTATAATGTTATTCCTGTTGATTGTATGTCGGGTGTAATGGGTAAGTCTATGGGATTGTGTTTTAGTGATTTTTTTACGAGTATCGCTGTTCCTCCATGTGCAGTTTTGTCTGGATGATCAGTTCTATAAATAGAGTAATCCTGGATGTAAATTTTTGATCGAGGTGTCAGGTGTGTTTCAGTAATGAGTGCTAGGTCAATCCGTTTTTCGTGCAAGTATAAGTCAAGTTCAGTACTGTGTTGGGTCAGTCCGTTGGCATTCCACAAAAGAATTGACAGAGAATCCACAGTTAAATTATTGTGGGACATAATTAGGGCACCAGACCTGTGTAAACTGTGATAGCTGTTGAAGAAGAATGAAAAGGGGCTGGATTAAGTTATTTAACCCATTAATGATATTAAATAACTGGGAAGAGCTATTATCTACCGGAGGTACCGTCTGGGTAATGCCTCCCCTCATACCTGTACATGTTTTTTGGTTCTGGGGTGCTGAGTTCGATGATGGTTGATTATGTTGCTGCTGAGGTCCAGCGATGTTCTGTGGTTCCGCTTGGTTGTTCCGCTGCCGTATTGGAGGGAATTCATGGATGCCTGGAGGTCCCTGTGCTGGCTCTGCTACTGTGGGACGCTGAAGACGGTTTCTCACATTGCGCTGAACCCTGAGATCTTTCAGCGTCTGGCAGCCTCTGTAGTTAGCCGGGTGCTGACCACTGCAATTGGCGCACTTAGCGGGAGTCTCTCTAGTTTTTAAACATGAGCTGCTTTCGTGATATTCGCCGCACTTCACGCAGCGTGGTCGATGATTGCAATATGTTTTAGTGTGCCCATATTGCTGACACCGAACACACTGAGGAATACTTCGCTTCTGACGTGGTTCTTCGATTTTAATGTGAGAGTAATATAAAAACTCAATTTTAAAAATGTCTTCTCTGAATGTCTCTTTTGTAACGTCTACGAAAAACATAGGAAGAGGTTTTTTAAATCGAGATATTACGTTTACCACATTTGTTACTTCATAGCCCATATTTTTAAATTCTTCTCTGATTATCTCGACTGGTGTTCCATGATGGAGATATTTAACAACAATTCTTGGGCATCTGTCCTGTGGGAGTTGGTAGGTGTGAAAGTCCGCGCCTTTATTTCGTAGACTTGAATTTAATTTGCGATATATATCAGGTGTTTGTGGGTAAACAGTGACACCTTTTAATGTTGATTTTGTCTTAAATGTATTAGGGCCAGCTTCATTTTCTAAGAATGAAATTAAAGCATGATAATTCTCCACACCGTTTATAAAAATTGGTGGAGTTTTATCATTTTGAGGCGGTTGTCTTGTTTCTTCAGTTCTTGAGTTCATCTTGGTTAGAACCTCAAAACTGTTAGAGGTTGGAATAGGTTCTGCTGGTCGTTTTTGTGCTCTTGGCTCGCTTGAATCTGACATAGGTCTTTTACGACCAATAACTAGCTCCCAGGAGCCAACATCAGTGTTTGTATCACTATTTGCTAAGTTCATATTGCTTACCTCCTCGTGTTGTGACCGTTCCACCATCGTTGGCGGTGAAATCCGCTCAACCTTTGTTTCGTTTTTTGTCTTCAGCTCTGTTGTCTTCAAAAAACACTTTTGCTACACAAAAAAATGAGTATTTATACTTAATTATCACTTTTTAGGAGAGACAAAAGCAAATTAACCTTTAACGCTGTTTAACATCAACAGCTGTCCCCAACGATTACAGTGATTTTGAATTTCATTACACGATTATAGTCGTAATTTCTTTCTAATTTATTGTAATCAGGTGACACATGTTTACTATATTTATAGTGATATTCCATTAAAAAAAAAAAATTTCAAGTTCATTTCATTCATAAAGTTTTATTTGCATTGATAATCATCGATTCTGATTTTGCCCATCTCTGTTATGAAAATAATAATCTGCCCGTATTACATATTATCTTAGTAAACCCTTTTTTTCTTTCCCTTTTGCCTCTATCTGTCATTTCTGGCATATGGTAGTGTAAACCTACAAATAATCCGCTTATACCAGATTCAATCCAGCGCCGCTAGACTTGGGAATAATAAAGCGGGCAAAGCTCTAACTATCACGGCATCTCTCTCTGAACCAACTTTTTTTTCATTTAACTATTACCTCGCCATGTCTGACACACAGTGGGTAGGACGGAGAGGTTGTTCTACAGGTACTATCAAACTTATCCATCCTACCAGAGTGATATCCTCGATAAGCGAAGTTTTCAGAGCGTTATCTTCCTTCGATCAACCGAAAAGGAATTTTATTTCAACAAGATAATGCTCGTCCTCACCCGTCGAGCCAAAGAAAAGTTTAAATAACTCCATAGATTCGAACTCCTGTCTCATCCACCATATATCTAGACCTCGTACCATCGAATTACTATTTATTTAGATACATGGCCCATTTTCTTCAAGGAAAAAAAATTGATAATTTTGCGGAACTTGAAATTACGGTACAAAAATTCTTTGACAGCCATCCCAAAGAATGTTGTAAGCGTTGAATCGAGCAATTGGCTAGCAGATGGCTAATGACGGTTGATAACATTGGACTATACTTTGAGTATTAATTGTATTTTATATCAAAGAAATAATAATACAAATATTTTGTTGAAAAGCGGTCATTTTTTTTATAAAATCAATCATTTCATAGATAGGCATGAAAAATTAAAAATAATAGACTCGTAGAGATTTAAACTTATTCTAATGATAATCTATAAAAGATAGAGCAATTAAAAAAAATACAATTTAATTCTTGGATGTGACAACTGTTTATCGAATGACCTGTGTTTCAACACTACCTCTTTACTGTCCGCCTAGGCGCCCTCTGTCCCTTAGGGACTGGACTTGATCAAATTGTTTGGCCGATGGACTGGCAGAGGCAATAAGCAGATGAGAGCTCTGGATCGGAAAAAGGGATTAGTGACCAGCGGGGAGAGGGAGAGGGGGGCGGAATAAGGGCTGACAGTCTGCGAGGAAATTGGAAAAGGGAACAATAGCTGGAAAAAACAAAGGCACCTCTGTCCTCCCTCAAAGCAACTTCGGAAACCCGCCACGATTTCTGACTCTTTTTCTATAACCTTTAGTGCCATCTGCGGGTACGATAAGAACCTATTATCAATATCCATGTAGTCATAAGTAACCAATTAAATATACCAGGGGAGTGGGCAAGGCGTTGCTCAGCTCGTGGCTCACAGGTTTTAGCTGAGCTTTGGTAGAATAATATTTTTGACTAAAGAAAAAAGATATAAATTAATATTGCATTATTAGTCCGTTATACAGACTCCTTTTTATCACATTATTAACATCCGTCTGAAACTTCGTAAGTAGCTTCAACGCACTGTAACCTACAACTATTTTATTTACGAAAATTATTGGTATTCGGACGTTTCCAATCTGGAGGAAGACAAACTTTGTCTATTTAATCAGCTACTAAAAACTCGTAAAAATACCCATTTGCATTCAACTTCAAGCGTACGATAATTTGAGCTCAAAATCGAGAAAAAATGTGGCCTCCAAAAATATTCATCCGTTTGGCGTTGTTGTAGGGTTTTGACTTTTGATGCCTGTACATCAACAGGAATTCGGTGCTCCATGCGCAATAGCTTGCGCGCAATAAATGAAAAAACATGCTAATCTATAGACTGTAGCGCGAAAACGGCTCTAACGATTTTGATGAAACTTTCCTGTAATGTTCTAATAATTATCCTCTCAATTTTCATATATAGATTAAATTCCCGAGAAAATTGAGGAAAAAAAGTTATAAAGGAAAGAAAAATGTAATGAGGCCTTAATCTCTAAATATATATTATACTGTAAAATTTATTATACTACTTTTGAAAGGTAATTAAATTATCAAAAAAAATAAATAAAACATCGGAATCGAACAAGTATTAGCGATGATACAGCTTATTTCATTTTTTATCCGTGTTTTAACTTATTACTTTCCTACCAACACTAGGTGAGGGAAGTATTGTAATCGGGTCAAATTTCCGGTATGCGGTTTTCGACGGATCTTTACGTTTCAGACCTATAACCCCAAAATGTCAAATTAACGATGCTATATAGGCTGAATGGCCCAATATTTTTGAAGGGCGCCCTTTTTCTCGATTTAGTGATTAAATTATCAAAGTGGAAAGCAAATTAAGAATTACAAGTATTTAGTATCTAATTAAATAGACAAAGTTTGCCGATTTTCATATTGAAAATGCTCCAGTTCCAACAGTATTCGTAAATAAAATAGTTGCAAGTTAAGATACGACGAAGCTATTCACGAAGCATCAGGTAGATGTTAATTATTTGATAAAAAGGGGTTTTTACCACAGATTATATTAAACAGTCCGTCTAAAATAGAAAGAAGTAGTTTTCATTTTCAACAAAACAATAGAATAATAAAATGGACCTTTCTGAAAAAAATGGACAAATTTGTAAAAAAAAAATTTTTTTTTCATTGTTAGAAACAAAATAAAATATGTAATGAATTTATGTAAGTTTTTCTGTCTTGATAAAGTATATAAATAAATAAAAAGTTCGTTTTTTGTTTATAAAACCAATTTATAATAGTTAATCAACATTGAAAATGAACGATTCAAACTTAAATATAAATGCAGTTCATAAATTATTAGAAATAAATGAACATGTTATGTATCATATTCTATAACAGAATCATTAAATATGGCAAACATCTATTAAAAAAATAATTAATAATAACTTATACATAAAAAAAATTATTAGATATTTTGAGATGTTCAGTCAATGGATCAGGGCTCTATGTAACGAAAATTGGACGACTGTCACCTTTGGAAGAGTTCCAAACCCACTTGGGTTGTTGATCCATCGATATATGCATGTCGAGACTGGATATATATATATATATATATGTATATATATATATATATATATATATATATATATATATATATATATATATATATATATATATATATATAGTGTATTTAATAAAAACAATTATTAATAACAAAGTTTAGATTATAAAGATACAATTAACTAAATTTAATAAAATTCACAAAGATGTCATCGTACAAATAGATAGACGTTTGTTATTAACATTCAAAATATTTATTAAGAATGTTTTTTTTTTATGTTTTAAATTTAAATGTTTAACAACCTAGAAAAATATTCACTTAAAAATATTCACTTAAATTAACACATATAAAATTTTATATATTCAACAACATATTTTTAAAAAATGAGAATCCCAAAATACTGTCGGAAAGAAAGCGGTTGGCAATTTGTTGGGGACCAAACTGTTCTCCACAGCAATCAAAACTTCCCGAAGGAGCAGATGAAAACTGTTTGACCAAAGTCTTGCCGGGCAAACAAAGTCCAAGATAAGTGGCAGTGCAAGTTATAATGAACACAGCGGTCCCCGTTTGTCTTAGCCGCCGCAGTATTCCACCTCAGCTATGTATGAACAATCGCAAACATTTAACATTAACATTGCGCATGCGACCTTTAGCATCTGCATTCGCTTTGTTGTACAAAAGCAAGTCAGACATCAGCTGCTCTTATTGTGTATTATTGAGCCAGTCTTCATGTGAATATCAATCTTATTATTTAGCAATGTATTCATGCATGTAACCTGTCGTAAAAATGATTGATGTATGACCGAAATTCACGGGTAATTCCTTAAGGTTCGTCTAGTCATTTTATTATTAAAATTCTGTTTTCTAATGTGTTTTCCGGTATTAATGCAACCTTTTAAAAAATGGTGCGGTGTTCGCACAACTTTCATTGACAACACTGCTTTAAGTAGAAATAGATACAGGGAATTGAAAGTAAAAGTTATAGTTGGTACAACGTATTAATTTAAAACAAATAACTAATATATATTTTTCTAATCTATCAGCGTTTTTCATCACTGGTCATTTTCTTCTGACTATTTATTTTAATTATTTATGTACTTAATTGGGTCTCTAGTTCTTAATTCTACCTGAGTTTCAGTGATAAAATAGAGTATTTCACTGTTAGTATTTTTATTTGGTAAAGTTTTTAATTTTCATAATGCTGTGGTCTAAATATTAAAG
Source organism: Nezara viridula (assembly GCA_928085145.1). Lineage (NCBI taxonomy): Eukaryota > Metazoa > Arthropoda > Insecta > Hemiptera > Pentatomidae > Nezara > Nezara viridula. The sequence continues at coordinate 74,122,833 of OV725082.1, forward strand.
CACCAGTACTATGATTTAAGAAAACCGCATTTATTTATTTTTTGCCCTTGGTTTTGAACTATACGGGGTTTTCCCGGAACAGGAGATGAGGGCGTGGAATTAATGTCACAGTTAAAAAGCCTCAGTCACCGGTACACGAACTCGTAATTATTTTCATCTAATTATCTTTGATCCGGAGGGGCAACGCCCGGCTAAGGAAAAGCTATGGTTTATATAGTATTATAGGAGCCCCCATATTGCTCATCTGTGGCATAATATATTTCCCACTTCTACCCAAGCTATCTTCATTGTTTCGCAGCCTAAAACATTTAGTCCTCATTTTCCCTTTAATTAACAACTAAATTCTGCTATATTTTTTATTTAACCACTTTACATTAATAGTTATAACGTTAAATTATTTAAAATAAAAGACACTTGAAAGGGAGAAATGGGCAGCAAAGCCCTGATAGACAACTTCTATGAAGAAAATATGTATTTTTATGCAGACAGTTAGCTGATATTAAAAACTACTTACCTTGACATTAAGTTAATTTAACCAAATTAATAAAAATAGTTGGATTTGTTGAGAAAATTATAAAAATGACTAAAATCTATGCCATTTCATGTTATAAAGTGCCACTTCCTGTTGGTCAATTTTAGCGAAAACGTTGCTTTAACATCCTTATTATATAACCATCTTGAATATGTAATTAAAGATTCGTCTGACTTTTCGTTGTTGAGCATGCAGACGATTTCCAATTTTTTTTTTTTTTCTCAGGGAACCTCAAAACGTGTATTTATGTTGAAAACGGTTATTTCAAGCTTTTCGTAATCGCAATGCTTTCGTTTACTATATGTTTCATAATAGGTAAATGAAAGCAAAAACTAAGTACCATCCATTAAGAAACGTGCTCGTGACTCACGTGTTTTTACTTCTCACTCTTCACATATAAATATATAATGAAGACATTATTTCTTATTCAAAATTCATAGGGTTCTTCCAAAGAAATACCTCTGAGAATAGTTAAATAAAAAAGTTATAATACAAAATTTTAAAATATGAAAGCAAGCTTATTTTTTCTGTCTACTAGTCAGTTCATTACTTCAAATTAGTAGTAGGAGGAGTATTATAGAGAATCGAAGTTTTTTTAATTCTTCCATACATTTTTGATTATTTTATTCTTTTATATTATTTGTATATAGATCAATATAGTATTATTAGTATTAATATCAGATAAAACACTACCTTTCCAACGACATACATCACTGACTTGGTTAATACAAGATAATCTTTTTCATAATTAAATTTAATATTTTCATTTCCTTTCTGGGAATGGGTAATGTTATATAGAATTATCAAGGAAAATGTAAATATGGGATGGCAATGGCTTTATTGCTAAAAATATAGAATTTTTTTAAAGATTGCCATAAAGTTAATTTTTTACAGATTAATTATTACAATGATGCTAATTTTTCTAAAAACAAAGCAGAAAATGTTTATGAGATTTGGGGAAGAAAACATAATGTTGGTAGGAAAGAGCATTTAATATATTGTAAAATGACATCAATTCCAGACTTCTAGCTAAATAATAAAAGGTTCTAGGGCAATTTTTAATCCTAATTTTTTCCTTCTTTTTTTTTACTCAGTTATGAATTTTATACAGCTGTTTAATTTAAATCTATTTCACTTATTTTAGTGAAATTTCATATTTCTACAAGTAGTACAACTGAGTCGAATTTCAAGAAATCAAAATTAACAAATAGCTGGGTCAAATATTTAAACTAATATTGGCTATTATTTTTTACGACCTTAATCAGATAATCGTTAAATAAGCATTTTAATTTACAGTCGAATTTTACAACTAATTAAATGTAATAGGTATAATAATATATGTTATGGGTAAAAGCTTTACATATTTGATATAAAAATAATCAATCTTTAACCACCGCATACTTACTCCACGTGCTACCATTTATTAATTTTAGACTTAGTTTAATTTAGACAAGACCTTCGATATCGAAAACCAAAGACGACCAATATTTGAAATTGGCGTATCCCTAAAGCCCGATGAATACACGGTCGATCTACACCAACAGTGATACGGTTTAATCAAGTTGTTTACTAAGCTCTAGTTTCCGAGGAATTTGTTTATCCTGGAGGGAGGGGGGCGCGGAGCTTAGGGGCTACTGTGATAAAATATTAAATTCTTAAACATTTCATTTGTTTCAAATCTTACATATCTTGCTGTTCTAAGCATTTACATACTTTTTATTTAAAATATATTTAGTTCAGACCCTTTTTTATCGAATTATTTTTTAAATTTATTTATTCAGAAATATAACAGTCTGTCACACGCCCAATAATTATTGTGAGTTATGAACACATTCACAACGTATATACAGAAAATATAAAGTTATTAGCATCCGTCTAAAACTTCATTATACCTAAATAACCTACACTTTTTAATTACAAAAAATGTGGCGATTTTACGTACTTAATTAATTTACTTAATGAGGTACTAAAAACTGATGAATAACCATTTGCTTTATACTTGAATCATACGATGGTGCGATAGAAAAAACAGCCTACAAAAATATCGGGCCGTTTGGCCTAAATTACTTCATTATTTTAGCATGTTGTTGGTTGATTTCACGGCAAACCATCCAATACTATTGTTGGCCACCTGTTTTTCTCAATTTTGTGATCAACTTAACTTAATTTAATTAAAAAACAGGATTTTGTTTTAAAAGCTTAAGGCCATAAAAAAAAAAATAATCAAAAACACTTCAAGATACAAGTGGAAAGCAAATGGGCCTTCATGAGGATTTGGTACCTCATGAAATTTTCGGAGACTCAGGAATGGGCAGTACAAGTTAAACTACAAGCTAAACCCAGCGCTGACTTCGTCAATGGCATCCTTCAGCCCAATTTAGAGATTGGTCGGATGCTATTGATGAGTTCAGCGCTGAGTATAGGAACTTGGCCAAATCATTCATCCCCCTCCTTAGTTCTATATACTACTAATAACCAATGCTTAATAATTATTTACATTCCATCAAATTTCTAACAACAACAAGACTTTCCAAACTACAGAATCAGCATACCTACCCCAGCTTCTGAAAGCACAAGTTTGCCTATCGAGTTAGTAATATTGTTCATTAGTCAATTCCCCGAAACAGACTGTTTTCCATAATAGTTAAGCTATTTAATTATATAAATGTAATATAATTTACAAAAGTAATTCCTGATGTTAGAATATATTCCCATCTAAATATACATACTCTCCTTAGGTTCGTCTAAATTAAAAAAAAAAGGAATAACCTTTTGTATCCAATTCTTCTAAATAATTTTTATTTAATGCCACCCATACATATTTGTAAAATCTACTGTATACCAGTGAGTTCTATCCTTATTATTATTATTTTCATTTTTATGAAAGTTTTAAAAATATAAACTTTTTTTTTTTCTAAATTCATCGTTAATGTTGGGTATCTTTGTAAAGAATAATTCTACTTGTCTTTTTTTATTTATTATAAATAAAATATGAAAACATAATTTTTGTTATTAAAAACACTTTATTCAGAAATATTACAATTTGTCACAGTTAAGGACACTTATAATAGAGTTCAGAGATTGCATTCATACCGTATATACAAAAATATAAATAAATAAAGTAATAACAAAAGAATAAGAAGAAAGAACAAAAGAGTAAAGAAAAAAAATAATATATATACACATAAGTAAATAAAAATAGAAATAAAAGTAAAACAAACACCTTATATAAAACATACATTATTTACAATTTGCCAGGTGATCTCCGAACCAATCCTGTCCCCTCCACATGTGGAGGGAAAAGGGAGGCCTAGGAGATCCCTACGCTTCTCCCTCAGCCACTTCACTGGTATTTTAAACCAGCGGAGGATGAGTAAGAGCGCTACAGCCACAGACACTCATGACTTGAGTGGAGAATCTGGCCATTGCTAGAACTCCAAAATATCCATATTTACAAAAGGTCTCGTGGCCACTGCCGCTTTAACCTACGAAGGGGATTGTAGGGATGGGTGGTGCTTGATAGGGATTGTACAACGGGATTTGGGTGATGAGAAAGGTTCTGGTGAAATTTGGAAAATTTGGCTGGGATAAGATCAAGAATAAATGGGATATTAAGGTCATGATGTAGGGTTTTATTGGTTACATAGAAGGGAGCATTGACTATTGTACGGAGGACTTTAGACTGAAAGGATTGAATGCGTTTGATGTTAGAAAATTTGGCTGTTCCCCATAGTTCTAGTCCGTAAGTCCAGATGGGTTTCAGTATTGTCTTGTAGATCAGTAATTTGTTTTCACCAGAAAGTTTAGATTTTCTATTCAGTAGTCTATATAGCTGGCCATATCGTCTGTTAAGTTCCTGTCTTTTAAGTCGAGTATGTGGATTCCATGTTAGTCGTCTGTCTAAGAGAAAGCCAAGATACCGGACTGTATCTGAGAAAGGAAGCTGGATGGAGTTAAAATAAACTGGTGGGCAGGTATTACGCCGAAGGGTGAAGGTAATGTGTTTACATTTAGATTCGTTTACCTTAATGCGCCATTTCTTACACCAGTGTTCAATCAGGAAGAGGTGCCTTTGTAAGTTTGCGGACGCTGTTTCAGGATCTGAGTTGGAAGAAAGGATAGCAGTGTCATCAGCGAAAGTTGCCAGGAGGGTATCGGGATGGACAGGAATATCAGCGGTAAAGAGAATGTAAAGGATGGGGCCCAAGACGCTGCCTTGAGGAACGCCAGCCTCAATTGAGTAACAGTCGGAGAATTCGGTGCCACAGCGAACTCGGAAGGAGCGGTCGGAAAGATAGGATCGGAGTACTAGGTATAAGGACTGTGGTAGATGGATTTTAAGCTTGAAGAGTAATCCGGCGTGCCATACCCGGTCAAAAGCTTGCGCTATGTCCAGAAATGCACCCGAGCAATACTGCTTGCTTTCTAGGGTTGAGGATATATGGTCAACAACTCGGAGTCCTTGCTGGACAGTGGAATGTTGGGAACGAAATCCGAATTGATGAGTAGGAAGGTTATAGGATTCAATTATAGGTAGGATTCGTTTCAGTAGGATCTTTTCAAAAATTTTTGAGAGGATTGGGAGTAGGCTAATTGGTCTATAGGATGCTGTATTGTTGGAAGGTTTGCCTGGTTTCAAGAAGAGGACGATGGTGGAATGTTTCCATAAAAGAGGGAAGTGGGTAGTTCGTAGGATGCAATTGTATATATATGTAAGAAATGTGATGGCTTTAGATGGAAGTTGTCGAAGGATCTGTGGGGTTAGAAGGTCATATCCAGGAGATTTGCGAGGTGTGATTTTCCGTAAAAGGTATTTGACCTCAGAGGGATTAACAGCTTTAGGTGGTAAGGAGAGTGGGATAGGTATTGAGAGGGATTCTTCTACTTTTACTGTGTGGCTGGGATGGGATTCTGGATGAGGAGCGAAAGTATAGGAAAGGTGTTTGGCAAATTCCTCGGCTTTATCTTCATCAGATGCTGCCCAGGAGCCATCATCTCGTCGAAGAGGGTGGGAAATATGATGGGATTTGAGGATTTTTCTGGTGATATTCCAAAGGGAATTATCATGAGCAGAGAGTGTGGTGAGGTAGGAATTGAATGATTGGGATCTGAAGGTGGCTAATTCTTTTTTTAATTTTTTACAGTGATAATTGTAGGAGTGGCGGTCGGCTGGATGTCTGGTACGTTGCCATAATAATCTGGCACGGCGTTTTATGTGGATTAGGTCAAGGAGGTGTTGAGGTAAATTATGTTTCTTAAGGATTTTTGAGGAGTGATCAGGGGAGGAAGCAGTCCAGACTGCTTCTTGAATTTTGGTAGTGAAGGAATGTACTGCATTGTCCAGGTCTTCAGAGGTTTTCAGGGTTACTCTGAGGTCAATTTTATCGGAGAGGATTTGATGAAAGAGTTTCCAGTTAACTGGGCCTCTGATGAAGGACGGAGGAGAGGGTTTAGGAATAGGAGCTAGTGATACTTGGAGTATTAATGGGCTGTGGTCTGAGGAAAGCTCGTCAAGACGGGCAACGGAATGGTTGAGAGCACCTAAACCATTATGGATAAAGAAATCGAGGATATCGGGATTACGGTTAGGATCAGTGGGCCAGTAGGTAGGTGAGTTGGGTGGAAGAAGGGTAAAATTTTGGGAATTGAGTACAGACAGCAATGTTCGACCACGAGAATTCGTGGTTCTTGAACCCCATTGTTGATGTTTGGCGTTTAAGTCTGCACCCAAGATGAAATGATGTCCTAAGAAAAGAAAACATAATTATATCGATTTTTCGAGTTTTTAACTCATCTTCAAGACAAATTTTGAAACTGATTTAGCTTCAATATTATCATCAAACTATCCTTCAAAACTCCTCCCTCACTTGATGCATTTGTTCCAGAAAAAATAAATAAATAAATAAATAAAATATTATTATATGACCCTTGCTTACCAAATAATAATGACAAACTACTAAATATGGATATGGATTGTGAAAGATATGTGCGGAGAAAGAGAGAGGGACAGAAAGATGTTTAAGGATAATATTAAAGCAATATCAGTAAACGAAATTCATCCTGAAAATGAGTTTAAATATCAAAATGTAAAGGATTTTACTAAAGGAAAAATAATTTATTTTTAATAAACGAAAGAAATTCGGAAAAAAGTGTCCAAAAAATACGCAAAAATAGATCGTCTTCTTTAAAAAAAAAAAATGAAAAACAATTAATTTATTTTGTATATTGGGGATTTCTAACCTCTGGATTATCCATTTTTTTCAGAATATCATATAATTGTTGAAATTGGTTGCTATAGAATTACTCTTACAGTTATGATAATATTTCTTAACAAGTTACCTCATTCAAAAAAGTTCTTAGGAAGATAATTATAACGATTCACAAAAATGTTAGGTGTCCGCTTTATACCACGCAATAAAAGTGAAAACATCAACAAGGCGAGCTTAATAATATAAAATATAAATTATAAATAATAGCTCATTATAAAGAGGATGAAATGCTGAACAATTCTCTCGCTTAAAGTATGCAGGTCCGACTTTTAGTTTCTGAGATATTTTAATCCATATATTCCATACAACTCCTTATAATTTTGTTTTCGACACGATTTTTTTTACCTTTTCGCCTCTCTAACACTGCGCCGTGGTAATATACAATTTTGAATAATAGCCCATTGCAGAGAGGATGAAATGCTAAATAATTCCCTTGCTTGTGGTATGGAGTTCCGATGTTTAGTTTTCGAGATATTTTAATCCATATGCAAAAATACTTCAATTAATCGACTCCAGCCAACTTTATTCCGAGCGTTACACATCGGCTCAATCTAATTCAGTCTCCACAAAAAAAGTGCCAAATGGGCCTAAAGAAGTTTTCACTTCAAAAATCATGTTTGATCATTCAAAGTATTCAGTCATGGTCATTTTAAGCTAATTACCTAATACAGTGATATGTCGTTGGTTGAATGAATACGACTCGTTTTGACAGGTACATAAAAAGTAAATTTATTGTGCCAATGAAACATAACTGTACATATACAATATCCCTACATATGTCGCTACGTAGCGTTTGAATCAGCCAATACAACTGCATGTATGATAAATGTATTAATAAAGACACAATAATTTGAATTTCAAATTATATAATCAGGAAAATATGAAATGTTAGTATGAATGTAGACAAAATACTCTAAAGTCATTTCCCAACAAAATCATGTTTCATTTGCAATCTGTCGGATGTTTAGTCTCTTGTTTTCTGGACTCTTGTGTTTCTATATTTGTTATATTAAAATATTATGAGTTGAGGATAACTATGCCTCTAAAATAACTCTTTACCTCTTGTTATGTGTACTTGATGGAGGATGAGGGCGGGGAATTTAAAATCTCTTCTGAAACCAGGACGCGAACTCGTACTTTTTTAATCTCATAGCTTAGGTTATCTGGTTGCCGGGCAACTCGTGGTGTGCACACTCGTTAGCCCATTCGGTCACCCCGCCCCCCCCCTTATGTGTACTTTATAATAGATGTTCCTTATCTCTGATATCAAAGAATAAAGCTAACAAGAACCTTTCGGTTGCAGGAGTAAGGTGGCCACAGCTCTCCTTAACAAACACCTGCAGATCAACGGCATAGCGGCCGGGGTGAACGTGGGCAGCCCGGAGACCCTGAGGCCTCTGGCTACCACCAGCAAGATGAAGAGGGAGCGGAAGGCCGCTAGGACGTTGGGCATCATCATGTCTGCCTTCCTCGCCTGCTGGCTTCCCTTCTTCCTCTGGTAAGTCCAGGCTATTCCAGGCATTTCAAACAAAATTTGTTACCCAAACTAATTTGTGATTTTAGGGAACCAAGTAACCTATTAGTCAATTTTGTGTAAAATGTGTTTAAAATTAAGTCCTTAAATTACAGAAAAAAGCTCTTAGAAATAGAAAGACGTTTCCTTTACTTAAAAACTTAAAACAATTTAGAATGATTTTCTATCCTACTGTATCCTTTAATACCCTACTTACTCTTGTGTAACAAATCCCATACCTAAGATTCCACTTGGACAAACATCTAATTTGGGATTCTAATTCAAGAATGAAGCAACAAGAAACCAAATCCTTACAATCCGAAATCCTTCGTAAAATCATCAATGCTCCTTACTTAGTCACAAGTAAAATCACTAATAACAGACTTAATATTCTTTTACGGTGTTGAGCTATGGGGCTCCACTAAACCATCGAATTCCTCTCGCATCCAATCCTTACAATCCAAAATCCTTCGTAAAATCCTCAATGCACCTTACTTTGTCACTAATAAAATTATCCATAAAGATCTTAATGTTCCTTATGTTTCAGATCTGGCCCAATCCAGATACCTATCCTTCCATAATAAACTTCAGAATCATCCCAACCCTCTCGTTTCTAACCTTGCTTCCTCTTCAATTCCTTTTAACCCTCCGGACGTCTGAAAAGAAGATGGCCCCGTGATCTCCTAATGTAGTCATATCATTAGAGTGCTACCATTGGGTAGTTACTCAGCAAGTGTATTCATGTCATATCAATTATGTCCAAATTTACTTAATGTATTTATGTAATACAGTAGTAAATGTCATAAAGAAATAAAAAATAAAATAAAAAAAATATATATTCTTTTTGTTTCCGATTTGGTCGAATCCAGATACTTTTATTCTAAAATGAACTTCAAAACCATCCGAATCCACAAGTATATAATCTTGCTTCCACATAGAAACCTATACACTACATCATCTAGATATGTGTATTGTTCGTATCTCTCTACGCAAAACGATTCTACGTCTGATATTGTAAACTTTTCTGAGAACTTCTGAAAATAATCTATGAAGCAGATAGAAGTAGTGTAAAGGGTTACGACAGGTTGATATCACTTGTTTGAAATTTTCGACCAAACTAAACCAGCGCTACTTATGTTCAGAAAGAAAATTATTATTAAAAATGTGCTGTATATCACACTATGTTTTCAATTCTCAGTGTGATTCTGTGTTTCATTATGTTATTACTTCCACTTACCTATGTATGAAGTATATAGCAAATGAAAGTATTGCGATCGTTAAAATTTTGAGTTTACACCGGAAATACTTGTTTTGAGGTCCTCTGAATCCAAAGAACCAAGTCCTGCAAAATGGTATGTGTTTGTGTATGTGTGTTAACGGTCTAGCTCAAAACGAAAAGTCGCACGAAAGTGAAATTGCATATTTAAGGTTTTTTTATGCCTGAAATATGTTATAGTAACTTTTCCGTCAAAATCGGCTAACCGGAAGTGCCATTTTATGTAATCGATTTAACAAATTTGTACGATTTTCTCAAAAACAGATCTAACGATTTTGATTTATTTCATTATATCAATGTAAAATTAAGCAGTTTTTATTCTCATTGATGTTCTCTAACTGGGCTTAAATGGCTAATTTTTAATATTAGCTTTCTTTAAAGTACCATTATTTTTTTTTTATTTGAAACAATTAACCATTTCACCTTGATCTCTCGTATAAAATATCTGGTGTTTCCACTTCCACGACTTTCCTACCTATTTCAAAAAAGTTTCTATATTTTTGCTTATGTTCATGAGAAAATAAAAACGAATTGAACTAGATTTAATTTTCTGAAAATTGATCAAACAAAAGATTTGAGTACGATTTATTTGATAAACTAAAGCAATGTAAACCCGCTTAAGGTAGATCAGTGTAAAAATTTCGAAAGGTTCGATTCTGATGATTTTTTTGGTAATTTAATTATCTTTCAAAAGTTTTATTATAAATGTTACCGTATAATATATACTTAAGGAGTTAGGCCCTATAAAATTTTTCTTTTCTTTATAACTTTTTTTTCTGATTTTTTTCGGGAATTTAGTCTATACACAAAAATTGAAAGGACAGTAGTTAGAACATTATAGGAAAGTTTCATCAAAATCGTTAGAGCTATTTTCGTACTACAGTCTATAGAGAAACATGTTTTTCGTTTATTGCGCATGGAGCACTGAATTTCTGTCACAGGCATCAGTAATCAATACCCTACAAAATAAAAAAAGAAGCAACAAAAACGGTTCAGTAGTTCCCGAGAAGATCTTGGTACAGACAGACAGACAGACAGATCAATTGCTAAAAATGTGTTTTTCGGACTCAGGAGGCTCTGAAATGTATAGATCCGTCGAAAACCATATATCGGGAATTTGACCCGATTGAAATACTTTCTTACCTAGTATAGGTAGGAAAGTAAAAATAGTTAAATAAAAAATATGAAAGAATTTATAATTAACTAAAGGAGATCGTATAACCTTCCGAGATATCAGAAAAGAAGATGGCTTATACGTCTCCAAATATAAACATTATATTAGATGGCTACTAATGGTTAGTTTCTTTACAAGTCTTTTCATTATATTTGTCTGTTCATATTTATTTTATTTTAATACAGTTGTAAACTTCATGAATAAGAAAATTAACATAATGTGGAAGATGTGGGATTTTTTTTCGACAGATTTTTCCTACTTGTACCAGGTTTAAAATAATTTGAAATAAAAAAAATCCATTATGACCCTTCCAGAAATTTATCGAAATTGTGCCAAAACCTAATTCAACATATTATTGGGGTCATCGAATGAACCCCATATTGACCTAAAAGCGAAGACAGGGGGCGATAGATGCCGGCCTAAGAAGGGTCCCAGAAGTGGAAATCAATAAAGACAAAGATCCCAATCTGTCTTAATACTGCCGAAGTTAGGAGTCTTAACCAGCTCTGGCTGAATTATACATCAGGGTCTTCTGGTGGCTAAGAGTTTGTCTGCTCTATGTTTTTCTTCAGGCCGACCTAAGCGAAATATGGAATCTCAGATACCATTATGTACCGTTCATTAGATACGACATCCTACTCCTCCTCTCCGACCAAAGAAAAACCTACAGTGTGTGTTTAAGACCACACGACAGAAGTAAAAACATCAAGAAGGCGTGATTAATTATATGAGATATACATTTTTTCTTGTTCTATATTCCCAAAGTAATAACATTTAAAATATATACAATTCTAATCATTTATTAATTAATCTGATAAACTTTGCTCTGACTGATCGTCAATATTATCATACTTTAAACAATAAACAATATGTTTATGGTAACTAAAATATGCGATAAATATATTTTGATTGCAATCTGTTTGTTAAGTATCTACCAAAAACTACGCCAATCGTTGTTTCATTTTTTCTGCTTTCATTTGAATTATTAGACATGTTAAAATCTAATGCTGATTTCAAAAAATCAACTAAAGGCTTCGATATTTCTTTTGAGAAATCATAATTGAAATCCCCACTCAAAATCATTGGTCATGAGATACTTTAGTCAAACGTTCAAAACAGTCTTATTTTTTTTGTTTTTTTATCTTTTTTCCTCCCCACGCTCTAACCCCGCGCCAACAATTTTTAAGTATAGCTAATTACAAAGAGGATGGAATTGTGAACATTTCCTTGCTTACAGTATGCAGGTTCAAATTTTAGTTTCTGAGATAATTTAATCCAATTACAAAAATTAGTCAACTAGAGCCGACTTTACCCGAATGAACGTTACAAAGCCGAGCGTGACCGCTCAGTCTCATCCAAAACCCACAAAATAAAGTTCAAAGCGCGTGTATTTATTTATCAATCGATATAAATATGTAACGAAAAATAACCTATTTTTTCAGGTTCTCTCGCATTTTAATACTTAAAATAATTCAGACAAAATTTTGCAATAATTTTGTTCTCGGTATCATGGAGCTCATACCTATTTCCGTTAATTTATCTTTAATAAAGCGGATGCCTCAAAGGGGAAAGGTTTCAAAGTTAATGCCATTAAGGAAGTCTCTTTGATCTCGATTTCAACCCGCGCCGATAAAACAAAAAAAAAAAAATCCAATCTGTAATAATTTAAGGATGAGGGAGAGGGGAGAGAGGAGAGAGACCGCCAGGCAAAAATCAGTATTTCTTCTCTCCATTTATAAAGATGATTAGATTTTGCTGGGCGATGTTTGGTCTCTCCGTTCAACTAGAAGGAAGCTTTCTCTGGCTTTCATCAACTCACGATCTACATTCGTTATAACGAATACAGGTGTCATGCTTTGAAATTAAAGTTAATCTATGTATGTATTCAAAAAATAATATTATTGAAGGAAGCTAGCCGAATGTTCTACATATCATGGATGATATACATTCAGGACGCAGTCATTTAAAAAAAATTTTTAATTTTTTATTTGTGCCAACGTTTCAACCCAAACATGTGGGTCATCTTCAGGGCGTAGTTCGAGCACTGAAGATGACACAAATGTTTAGGTTGGAACGTTGGTACAAATAAAAAATTAAAAACTTTTTTTTTAAAAGACTGCGTCCTGAATATTTATCACTCGCAAAAATAATATCTCACAATTTTGGACTTACCATCTATATTGTTATTAATAAAATATATATATATATATATATATATATATATATATATATATATATATTGAGAAGATTGTTGGACGTAAATGAAATGTAGAATATCATTGATGGTGTGGTAAGAAATATAGGACATAATTAGATTATTATATGTTTTTATACAACGCGTAAGTAAAGGGAAATATATAAAGAGGTGAGAGAAGATCTCAAGAGCTACAAAAAAGATCAAATAAACCATGGTCTGATTTTCCACAGAAAACTATAAAATTAAAGTTTTTGTTATTTTAAGAAAACCGTGTTTCTTTTGTTGATTTTTTCTTCACTTTTTGAAAATGACAGATTTCCGTCTTTGATATGAGGCAACTCATATATGGGGTAGTTAAAAAAATAAAAAGGAATAATATAAAGGAGAATAAAAAACAAATGTTGAAATGGTTAGTGAAAGCCAGCTAGGAATAGAAAAAAAAGGAGATGAAGACAGAATCATAAAAGTAAAAACGAGATTGACTGTAGGTTAATTCAGGTTAACTGGCCATGATCCTTAGAAGGGGGTATCATGAAGCCAGTTGCGCCGTCAGAATTTTGGAGGGGGCATATTTTGCCGGGTTTTTAAATTTTTGAGAGAGGTACATTTCGGCGAAGTTAAAAATTTAGGAAAATGAAAAGTTTCGTACTAAGGGACATGAAGAAAACATAGAACAGACTACAGCAAGTGTAATTATATATTATTTTGTTTGCTCTGTTTTTAAGAAAAGGTAAGCATTAAAATATCTTTGGAGTGGGGTATATATCCCTGCTCTGTCAACTTCGGGAGTGATGGGCACCCCTGGGTTAACTGTATATAATCACTAGATTTGAGAATGTTAAAGTTTATGCTTTAACACGCTCTGCCATCACGAACTCAAAGACAATTAAAAAATTACTATGTTCACTTATATATATATATATATATATATATATATATATATATATATCACTAGCGGATCCAGGATTTAATTTTGGGGGGCTTCAGCCCGAAAGATTTTTTTTCATATACATGTAACGATTAATTAGAAAAAAAAAGAAAATAATTAAGTACCTATATGAAGTGGTTCTTGAAGTCCTATTAAATATAATTACACTAACAAGAATACTTCAAGAGATATTTTTTTCTGTAAAACATGGTTATATTTTACCATTTTGCGGGGGAGGAGGAGGGCTTCAGCCCGAAACCCCCTCCCCCGTAGATCCGCCTGTGATATATATAAAAGTGAATAATGAAGAGAAGAATAGTTGGGGTGGTCAGTCAAAAAAGAAGGCAAAAATAAATGATAATATTTATTTTTACATATGCCGACGTTTCGACCTGAAGTTCAGGCCTTCATCAGGGCTAAGAAAATAACCAGATAACAAGATATGAGAAACATAAGTAGTGATAGTAAAAAAAAAATAAAATAAAAAAAAATAAATAAATAAAAAAAAAAATCTAACTACTCCATTCTCAATGTCTTAATTTTACTATTTATTTTCATTTCTTTTATAACTTCATATTTCTTTTTTATATTTTACATTTTATTCTAAAATTCCCATTTTAACACTTATGTCACCCTTTTTGATTATGCTTACTTCATCATTCCACACTTTGTAACCGTTATTATTATTTATCTCTTAGTTCTTACTCTTGTCATTATTCTAACAACTTCATTTTATTTTATTTATTTTTTTTTTTTAAATCACTACTTATGTTTCTCATACCTTGTTATCTGCTTATTTTCTTAGCCCTGATGAAGGCCTGAACTTCAGGTCGAAACGTCGGCATATGTAAAAATAAATATTATCATTTATTTTTGCCTTCTTTTTTGACTGACCACCCCAACTATTCTTCTCTTCATTATCCACGACAGTCAACCATTTACCAATTATAAAAGTTTTGTTTTTTTATTTAATGGAATTTACAACTGTATACAAATACAACAACTAAATATGCGCAAATATAAATAATGGCATGTACAGGCTTGAAGAGTTACTACACAGTGGTAGCACTCTCTAAATAATTTTAAGTAAGAAGATCACGAGGCCATCTCCTTTTCAGACACCTAGGAGGATTATCAGGAATCGAGAAAGAAGCAAGAGTGGAAACAAGCGGATTTGGATGGGACTGAAGTTTATCATGAAAGGATAGATATCTGGCTCGAGCTAAATCAGCGACATATGGTACATTAAGGTCTTTATGAATGGTTTTATTTGTGACAAAGTATGGAGCATTAAGGATTTTACGGAGGATTTTGGATTGTAAGGATTGGATACGATAGGAATTCGATGGTTTGGTGGAGCCCCAAAGCTCAACTCCGTATGTCCATATAGGTCTTATTATAGTTATGTAGATATGTCTTTTGTAATTAATAGAAAGTTTGGAGCGTTTGTCTAGTAAGTGTTGGAGCAGTCGGAAACGTCGAGCAGTTTCTTGTCGTTTCAGTCTAGTATGAGGATTCCAAGTAAGACGTTTATCCAAATGGAGTCCTAAGTAGCGGATTTGCTCAACAGGAATAAGTGGAGTATTATTGAAAGTTACTGTAGGACAAGACGTCATAGGTTTACGACTGAGGGTAAAGGTGATTTGATGGGATTTGTTGGAATTTATTTTTTTTCTCCAATTTTTAAACCATTCTTCAAGGCTTGTGACATGTGATTGAAGAGTTTGGGATGCAATTAAAGGATCGTTATTAACAGATAGCAAACATGTGTCATCGGCGTAAGTGGTGATGACAGTGTCAGGATGGGTTGGTATGTCAGCTGTATAAACTGTGTAGAGGATGGGACCGAGGATACTACCTTAATTATAAAAGTGAATATAATAAATACTCACACATATATACATGTTTTTAATTTAATAATGCAATTTTCAGGTACGTGATCACATCCCTGTGCGGACATGACGTGTGCTCTTGCCCACACATGGTGGTGGCCACTGTCTTCTGGGTAGGCTACTTCAACTCTGCCCTCAACCCCATCATCTACGCCTACTTCAACAGAGAGTTCCGGGCGGCGTTCAAGAAGACACTGGAGTCGTGCTGCCACCAGATCGTCCTGGCCCTCCCTTCTCGGGGGCCCAACCGGGTGAGCAGGCAGAGGACGACCGGGGCTTCCAACGCCTCCTCCGCCGTCGAGATCCACCTCAACAACTCGGTGGCCAGGGCCACGACGATGGAGGAAGTGGGGGTCCCAAGGGTCGCCGAGCAGCAACAGGTCACAGAGCCACAGCCCCCATCGGATACTGACGACAAGGTCTAGGATACTTCAGTACTAGACTAAGGCGTGTACTTCGGTATGCTTTTGTTTACCAATAACTCAACATACACAAATTGGTAAATCAAAATATTGCTGTTGAGGTTAAATCTTTACTGTTTCAATGGTACCGTCTTACAGCATCGGAAATTAACAGGTTGCATTTCCAGTCACGAGAGTAACCCAAGACTAATATTTTTCCATACAATTATATATTTATTTCATTGTCGAAAATAATATCTCTAAACCTGTTAATAGCACTCTCAATTTCCTCCAACAAAATATGCATAAATGAGAAAAATTGGGTAGGGTGTGCGAATCATCCAACTTACACTTCACACACTACCCTACTACCTTGAGTAGAAATGTTTTCATACATACGGAAGAGAAAGTAAAAACGCTGCAAATTCTTACACAATGACTTATTATTTTCAAATAGTTACATCTCAAATATAACACTACTTTCCCGGTCACTTCAGAGAAAAAATAAATAAAAGATGACTAAGTAATTTTTTTAAGAAATATAGACAACAATCTCGATTTGTTTAGTTGATGTAAGAATTTCTAAAATTCAAAAATAAAAGCAACATACCATCCGCTTTGCAGTAGAATATGTAGCAATTATTTAGAAAACCATATCTTGGCCTCAAATCGTCCGATTTCAACGATTTTTTAAAGGGAATTTTGTAAAATTTTAGAAAAATATCATGTTTTTGATTTAAGATCAACAAACAAATGTATAAGAATAAAACAAAATTGTCAAGAATTTCAGTCAAAATTTATTTAATGGGTTAGCCGGCGATTCGGTTAATTACAAAACTTTGTAATTTTTAGTCCTGATGATGTCCCACATGTTTGGATCGAAACGTCGGCTAATCCATCAAAGAAATGTTGACTGAAATCCCTGACAATTTTGTTTCATCCTTATAATTCATCGGTCAACTACTCACTCATCTCAAAAAAATGTATTCTTTTTGAGTTATTCGGAAATCTAACTTCACCACTCTCCCGTAACTTTTCTTTTCGGTTAAGTAATTTACACGCACAAATTTATAGAGCTTCGAGGAAAAGACTTTGGCGTAATTTCGATAAAATCGGTACGTCGGTTTAGGCGCTGCAGTCTATTCAACACACGTTTTTCGGCAGCTATCTTAAAAAGAAAGTACTTCTCGGTTAAGTATGTTATATATGTTAACTTAAAAGGCTTTGAGGACAGCCTGATGACAGCCTACAGCCTATAGCGACACAGGTTTTTCTTCCGCCATCTTGAAATGAAAGAGCGGGTACTAATCTTACAAGGAATACCGTCGGGTGCCCTCTGACATTGTAACAAATTTAAAAAAAATTTAGCTAAGTACTGCGCACTAGTGGATCCAGGATTTAATTTTGGGGGGGAGGCTTTAGCCCGAAAGCTTATTTTTTCATAAAAATAACAATAATAACTTTGGTAAATAAGAAAGAAACTAACTAACTATTTGAACTGGTGTTTAAGTGATTCCTAAAGCCCTTTTAAATGTAATTATACGAATAATTATACTTTAAGAGATAATTTTTTAAAACATGGTTATATTTTACCATTTTGGGGAGGGCTTCAGCCCGAAAGCCCCCCCCCCCCGTAGATCCGCCCGTGGTACTGCGTAGGGCGTAGGGCGGACGGTGAACGGCGGACAGCGAACAAATGGATTTTTTTATCAATTTTCGAAATGTACGTATTTTCAAACGTAAAATCTCAATTTTTGAGGAACTTAACTTTTTTTTTCTTGGTCGATAACATATGTGGATTATTGAATATAATAAACCAAAATTATAACCGGTATAACATATTCATTTAAAACAATCACCTAACAAAAATGGCCATGTTCAAAGTGATAGGAACCACAAAACGTATTTTTCCGGTGAAAACACGGATTCGAATTTTTTCAGTATCGCAATCCATTCTGTTTACTATATACTGCATCCGTTAGTAAATATATATTTCATATACAGATGAATACCAGTAAAAACGGTAGGATTTTCATTGATATCTTTATCCATAGCATTCAACAGTACCTCTTACTGGTTTTTCTAGTGATATAAAACATTAGATTGGTTTAAATATCAAATTTATGCTCCAAAGCTTCGTTGAATAGCTGTAAAGTGAAGAATCAAAAGAGAGATCATTTTACAAAATAATAATAATTATTCGCCTTAACCATATCGCTAGAAGAAATATTAAATTATTAAATAGAGTCTCAATACAATTGCATGGATTCCCTTGCATGAGCGCAACGGTTGCAACCGCACCGGAGGCACGAGAGCCATCAGTTGCAGTTTACCAAGCAGCCTCCTCGTGAAGGAAAACGAAGCCTATTAGTACTAATGGGCCCCGATTGCAGAGCTATGGGCCCCTTGCTCTGATCCTCTAGGAGTTCCTTTGGCCTGGGATCGATATCGGCAGGATAATAGAGGATATCCTTAGCTCTGTTCGACGTGCTCCAATTAGTGCGAGTATAGTCACCAGCCAGCGTTCTCTTGGAGCACCCTCGGTACTCAGTTCATTATCAATTTCAAGATATATAGTTAACTACACGCAGTAATAATTAGGCTAAAAAGAAGAGATTACGGATATGATGTCATAGATTTCAATTACAATTATATTGAGAATAAATAATAAATTGTTTGAAAGTATTGTTTGCTCGATTACCCCCTATTTCTGACATACGTGGTTTGTTCTAGAGGTACGATCAAACCTATTCTAACCAGAGTGGGAAGGCCGAGATTCATCCCGAAGGTCCACCACAAAATAAATTTCTTACATATACAAAATTATACATTCATATAAATTGTAATGACTTATTTGCTTACTATAATACATACTTGCAGTAGCGGATGTGCTTCTTTTTTTCTATAACGTAGCCCAGAAAGGGGTTTGATTTCATAGCACATTTTGCGCCATCAACATTTTTGAGGGGGGAATATTTTGACGGGTTTATGGCGTTTTGAGGGGAATACATTTCGGGTAGATTTGTGATTTTTCGAAATAAAAAGTTGCAAAACAAGAGGCAACGTAAAACGTGGAAAATGCCATAAAAAATTTAATTGTATATGAAGACAGCAATAAAATATCTTGGGATGGGGAGGGGAGAGGTTCCACAGACCTTAAGGTGGGTGGGCACCCCTGCTATAACGGTAATTACTTCAGAAGAAAATAAAAAAACTTTATAAAATGATGTTAAAGTGATCCTTAATGGTCTGTTAAAAATATCTGGTAATTATCGGAACATTAATGCTTTTAAGAACAATTTTTTTTCTAAACACGTGCTTATATTGGTAACTGTACATGCTTTATAATTTAAAAAGAGAACATATCAAGATCAGATCACTAAAAGAAAGAAATATGGATCTAAGAAAAAAATATGTATTTTTCTGTTTTGGGAGCATTCCTTCCCCTGTGGATCTAATTTAGAAAAAAGTTCAAAATAATATTAAAAACTTCGTGTAGAATCTACATGTTAGATATAAAAATACAAGAAACTTACAAAAGGCCTGATAAAGACCTACAGAGTGGGTCGAAACATCAGCGTAACTAATAAGATACTATTCTGGTTTATAGTATTTATTTGATCGTATCCCCAAGCAACTCCTTCTCTTAACTTCAAATAATACACTTAAAATTTAGTGTTTCTCTATTTTTTTAAATGTTCTATGTATTTGGAGTAAACGCACCAGTTATGGACAGGGCATCCAGTGATGGACAGGTTGGACTTTAAATGTAAATAATAAGCTTCCTTATTGATTTAAAGGTTCCAGTTTTGTAATAGAAATTATATCTGCATAACTGAATATTTTTCAGTTTTAAAGTGTTACAATAGAAAAAAGGAGATCCTAGAGATTCAAAATATCCAACGGAGAAGTTTATGACTCTAATAATTACTGGGGCATAAGCCAAAAACAAAAAAAAAACATTTTCTTAGCTATGTCCATCACTTCCCTTAATGTGAAAGGAATTTTTTAATTATTTATTGCTTTTGACTCATTTGGTTTTTATTTTTTTTCTTGTAGACCCAGTAAATCTAAAGGACAGATGTACTCCAGCGGGTATACGAACTACTTGGAAGAGAGTCGCCCAACTTCACATTACTTTAGACCATGATTTACGTCAAGCAGTGACAACCTGTCCCTTCCTGACCAATTTTCAAGGACAGTCACTCATCCAGGTACATAATCAACAGTGTTTAGCTTTAGATACCTACTTCAAGTGTACCCCATAGACCTTCCACTTTCAGAAATGTATAAAATATAATATTATTTCTATAATATTATAATAAAAATATAATATTATTTTTATTTTTATTTCTTATTTTGTGGGTTTTCTGATATATTTATATAATAATTTTGGGGGTCAACTCTCTTCCCGAAGACAAATAAATAAAACCAATGATTCTCATTATTTATATTTATATCTAACATAAAGTGAACGTTATTTTCTATCTTCAATTATCAAGATTTGAGCCGAAAATTACAATATCTATGGCAACAGGATAACAAACTTTTTAATAATCAAAATGTCTACAGAAAAATTAAAAGAAAAATCAAGTATTATCTAGAGGATATTAAAAATTCGCAATAAACCACAAGCAATAATTTACAAAATTTTGTAAATATTTATCAAACTAAAATCTGAATCAATTTGAAACATAAAAATTCAATCTTCTATCAGAAACTATTCCATTAATATCTGTTCTACCTTAATATAATTACATTTTCCTAAATTTATCATTAAAAACAGAAAAAAGATGCTTAAATTCTAAAAAAAAAATATCATTTTATGTCATATTTTTTTCCTAATGAATTGGCATGACATTTCAAATCTAAATACAGTGTAAAATTTCAAATTCATTTAAATGTATGAAATTCTATTGGAACTAAAACTAAACACAAAAAATAATTTGTGATGAAATTGAAATACTTTGTACTCAAATACGGTACAATTTCCAAAGTTCTTCCAAAAATCTCTTTAACCTATGTTTCTTTCTTAATTATAAATGAATTTATTAGTACATCATAAAATGAACAAGTGTTTAATTTCTGTAATGAATTAATCACCTTTCTATCCATACAAAATAATTAATGTACTCAATTTATAAAAAATATTTATTAATAAAATCAGACAAAACCAAAATATTATTTCAATAAGAAAACTTACGTGTCAGACATATTGTGAAACTGTGCATTTAAAGTTGCAAAAAATATGGAAAAATATTTGTAATTTAGGTTTAATTGAATAAGAACAAAATAGATTGGATAAACCAAAATAAGTGAGGTTCACCCATGTGATAAAAGTTAGAGGGATACGAGATTTTATACTACTATCAATCTAGTCATTCGTTTTTAATCAAGAATTTTATATTTTTTAACAATTTATAATTTAAACAAATTATAATACTACCCATTTTTTGTTTAGATTTGTCTAGAGTTTATTAGGTTAAGGATGTCTAGTAATAATGGAAAAATATACCTTAAGGCATTAAGAAAAAAAAAAGTGTAAAATTATAACTAATTAAAAATATAATTTTAAATTAAAAAAAAAAAAATCTCCTAAGTATGTGTGCAGTAGTCTTATTTTTGCGCACTTGAAATTTTTTTTCTATGGGAATTTAATTGTGCAAAATCCCTAACATGTCAATCATCTCACAAGTAGTGGAATTTTCTGGCTAAATTATCTAGAAGTACAGGGTCTCTTTATAAATATTTAGGAGTTTATAAATATAACGATCTATTCCCCCCTCCCTCTTGTAAATGTGTAAAGTTATATATTTCTTTATATAAAAAAAATAATTATCATTTTATTTATTCCTATTTATTGTGTATCTATATGGATTTTGTATTGCTGTGGAATGTGTACCAAATAAAATATTTCGTACAAAATAATTGTTATTAATTCTATGTATAAATATAATAAAATGTGTTTGTTACGCATGTAGGTACAATCAGTATAAATAGGTGTGTTATCCTTAAATGTGAATTTATTGTATATAATACTGTCACTGAATGATGTATGTTGCAAGAATAAAATAAATCTTTTTTTTTTTTTTAAAACTTTAGTTAATTTTTCATCAACATGTCCCAACTGCTTCATACACCTGGTAAAGTGGTATCGTTTGAAAGAATTGATAGTAATTTAGGCCTTTGTAGTCTCAATTAATAAAACATTTTACAATCTGATATAGGGATAAAATCTGATTTTTGAACAGTTTGTCAATTTTTATCTAAAAAATACCACAGAGGACTTACTTTTAGACACTATTCCATTGATAAATTCAATCAAAAAGAATTGTAACAAGTCAAAATTATATAGATAAAATAGACAAAAGCTACTTGCGTATAATAGTACCCAGTTTTGCACACATAGTTCCATTATCCTCATTAAGATTAGTATTTTTAAGTTAACTGTTATAGTCATAATGGAATTTTATTAACCTATTAAAATTACTTATTAACACATTGAAAGTATCCTCAAAAGTCTTGGTAGATAGAGATATTCTACTTGGCTTGTAGAAACCAAATGAGAAATAAAAAAATTTATTTGTTAATTACAATAACTAATTTTACATAATGTTAATCTGGTGCAAATTTTAATCAGGTGACAAACTATTTAGCTAAAACAAGATAGATAATTAAGTTCTAAAGATGTATTTTTAAGAACGAATAATCTGATGTTGTATTTGACATTTAATTTATGACATCAATAATAAAACAATTTTTAAGAGTTAGATTTTTTGTTTTTACACTATCAAGCAGCTCTATTTCAAAATGCTATAATACTTATTGACGGTGTCAAAGTCAGTAACCAAAGTAGCAAACGAAGTTAATTTGCTGATGGCACAGGTGAATCTACTAGATTTTCGGGCTGAAGCCTCCCCCCAAAAATGATAAAATATAACCATGTTTTATGAAAAAAAAATTTCTAAAAGTATTATTGTTCATCTAATTACATTTAATAGATCTTAAAGAATCACTTAAACACCATTTCACATAGGTAGTTAGTTTCTTTCTTTCTTCTGAAGTAATTATCCTAGTATATACATACGAAAAATAATCTGAAGCCCCCAAAATTAAATTCTGGATCCATTAGTGGCTTATGGCCAAGAATTAACCTTTTCTTTATCAATATATTTTTTAATAATGATACCTCATTAAAAGTGCATTTTTTACAAAACTTTTACAAAAAAAAAAATTAAAACGCAACAGGACGCGGGACATCTGATCACCTTTAGTTATATATTCTACGAAACTTTCTAAATACTGATATTGTTCCTTTCAATAGTACCGATATTGTTTTTTTTGTTGCAAAGCAACTACTGGAATGAAACTTATTTATTAAATTCAATCATGGATTGAAACGCCATCCTTACTTGGCGTAAACAAATTTCTGAGGAAGTTTTGCCTAACTTTTACATTTCTGAATGAATTGTTAAAGAATAATTTTGAAAGTAAGCTGACTTGGATTGATGACTTCATCGGAAGTTGGTCTCACAGATGCTTCTCCTCCTCTAACCCCCCTCCTATCATATAATCCTTTTAATAAATTGATCACTTCTCCAACTGATAATCAATTGTCATTTTATTAATTGATGTTTAAAATTATTCAATAAGTAATAAAATCAATTTATAATATTTATGAGAGTTAAAAGCTTCCTTCCTACTATTAGATTAATCCCCAATTCTATCACAAGATATAACTTTGTTTAGATTACTCAAATTAAACTACTATGGTTACATTACTCAAATACTTTAAATATTTATTATGTTTTGAAATAAATAATTTAGTCTCATATAACAGTTAATAATAGACTGATAAATATTTGAGTTCAGAGCTGAAATCCACATTAGAGATAATCAAAGTTAAAATTCAATAACACTAAATTAATTAATATATTAATTCAATATATATATATATATATATATATATATATATATATATATATATATATATATATATATATATGTGTGTGTGTGTGTGTATGAATGTATGTATGCCGTTCTCTTAAGGATAATGGAACGAAAAATGGAATTTTATAAGATAATTGCTTAAAGTTGTCATATTTAGGTTTATTGCTGTCTTTAACTCACTTTGAAACATCAAATCGAACATTTTTTTGCCAACACATTTGTCAACAAGTATAGAATAGCTTATTACAACAACACTCACATTTTTAGTTTTTAAACTTAAAGTTAACCATAATTTTTTGATTAATCAGGAACCATGAATTAAATTGTAACTTAAATATATTTTTATAAAACTGGACCACTAAAAACCCATGAAGGGTCTTTGGTTCAGTACAATGTGAGGACGTACAATTACCAGCCCAACGGTTGTGGAGGGACATGATCGGGCTGAGATCACGCTCAACCACCACGGTTTCCCTTTTAATTAATTATTTAATTAAGAGTACCCACTTTATAGAGGCAGGATTTGAGGTCTCCCGACTCCATGATCGATTCAAGGCTGATGAAAAATTACTAGTAATCAGTCGGTTTCGAACCTGGGGCTTGAGCTATGAAAGTCAGTGTTAACCCACTAAGCTACCCTGCTCCATTAAATATATTCTTATAGCCATAAATATAAAAATTTAAAATTTGAAATATTTCTCGAATAAATATAGGTGAATAGAAGCCTTTAAAGCAAAAAATAAAAAGTAAAATCAAAAAGCCAATAACCAATAAAAACCTTGTCCATCTCTCGACACCTATCCAGGTGAGAGCCCTAATGAAGGCCTGAAACTTAGGCTGAAATGTCGGCACAAAGGATATAAAAATAAATATAATTTATTTATTTTTACTTTGTATTTTCACAAACTGAAAACCCTAACCGATTTTTTTCAAAAACTTTTTAATTCCATTTTGTTTCATTTTATAAGACAAATTAAACATGGGACATAATTTGAACATTTGAAACCAATAAAGAAGATGAGTTAATCTAATGTGGCTCAAAAGTTCTAGTTTTTTAGAGTTAAAGACAATTTTGACAATTTGTTAAAATACTTAGCTCTCTTTGATGTGAAAATATACCCTTTATAAACAAATAAAAAAGCTCTTTTATATAAATTTTCAATCCTTTTATAAAAATTTACTAAGCATCTGTGCATAAATCTTCTATTTCACAATCCTTTGCGAACCGACCTCAAGAGACCTCATGAATTTCAACTAAAATATTTTGATTACGGAGGATAGGAAGAAGGATAGCATAGTGGATTAAGTTTTAGACAACGGATTCTCTGAAACGTGTGCGAACACAAACAAATATATATATTTGTTCAGACATATTACCTATTTCCACAATAGGTTGAGGAAGTAAAATGACATAAAAAGCCATCATGAAAATAACAACAGTTATAAAATATTCCTTGAGAGAGTTGTGCATATCCCTTTGGACCTGAAGATGGCCTACACAGTTAGGCCAAAATGTTGAAAGTAAAAGTTTATTGATTTTTACGTTGAGCATTTGCAGGACATTACATTGTGAAACTTACAATATATATATATATATATATATATATATATATATATATATATATATATATATATATATATATATATATATATATATTGCCTTTCTAGGTCATATACATTTGATAGGTATATATCCTTTCCAGAGAAATCGGCCTAGGTCCTGAGGTAAGACATCAAACCTGTATTTGACTTATAACGTCACGAAAGAACTCGTTGAGGAACGAGTACCAATTATTCAGTAGTCAAAGGATGGTCAAGTCTAGCCTTATCCAACCTTGATTTTATTATTTATCCCATCTTCAAAGAAACCTTCACTCTTTGATATGTCTTCAGCCAAATAAAAATAGCTCAGTCAGCAACATGGATTTATTCTTATACATGATTATTGATTGATAATTCAAATAATTCCATACAATAAATAACACTGGATACAAAGTATACATAGCCAAATATAATTATTTCACTGCACATACTTAAATAATATTTTACGGTTATTATCTATCTATAGAAAATAAACTGAAGAAACTAAATCACCTTGCCTTAAGCTCATATGAACAATATTGATTCGTAATTAACATTGTATTATCTCAATCAATAGATAAATGTATTACGATATTAAAACAAACTCCTTGACATCACATCATTTATGAAAGCGAGCACCGACGTGGGCCTTAATGTAGTCTTAAAGTGATGTAGGGAACCGAGAAAGTTTGCGAGGACAGTTTATGATCGAGTTCATCATGAGTCGATCCCAACTTGTGTTGATTAGGTTACCGTAATGGAACCTAAACCGGACCAAGGCTTCCAACCTAATCCTATTGGAACAGGAGCTAACACGGTCACATCTGCTTTAGGGAATATCATAGCCGTTCCACAGGTGGCGTGGCAATTGGATTGTGAATCCTCTGCCTTCTTCTTGTATTATATATTATGCAGACATTACTTTGAACCTTAAATACTTAAAAAGCTTTGCAAATCCGAAGCCAGGAATCAGTACTTAATACCTCCTTTGAGCGATCACCATCGATGTACTATTTCATTGGGCCAGCCTTAATATAATCCTCTTATCTATGCACTAGCGGATCTAGGATTTAATTTGGGGGAGGGGCTTCTGTTTTCATATACATATAAAGATAATTAAATTGAAAAAAAAAAAGAAAAGAAATTAATTAGCTATATGAAATCGTGTTTTTGAAATCCTATTAAATATAATTACACGAACAAGAATACTTTAAGAGATAGTTTTTAATATTTTTTTCTGTAAAACATGGTTACATTTTACCATTTTGGGGGGGCTGCAGCCCGAAAGCCCCCCTCCTGTAGATCCGCCTGTGTATCTATGGTTAGTACACTAGTTGTTTACAGTATATCTTAGTACACTCATGATGAGCGACTCATCTGGCTATGACCAAAAACTGTGGATCTAGAAATTTCGTCCAAATATCGCCTTTAAACAATTTAAATGGAGTTGACCAACATATAACGATCCTATACCAACGATTTTACACCAATTTAAATGGACATAATAACAGACTTATAAGAGCATGGCCACAGCTGACATACCTCAGAACATGAGCAGGAGACTAAAAAGGCGGTGGATGAGGGATCTGCTTCCTTAGACAACCTAAGTAATTGGAACAAGTTAGGGAAGAGGTACTGCTGAGTACTTTCCTTCCCCATACCTTTCATGTCATTATATCATTATCGCCATCACATTTGCTGATTGTCAACTTATTGTTGATAGGCGCAAATACATATTTTATAGACAAAAAAGAAAAAAAAAAATGGAGTTCAACCTCTATAGATCCCTTTTTATCAAATTATTCACGTCCGTCTAAAACTTCATGAATAGCGACATCTTATCGTAACCAAAAACTTGTTGATATAATGACGGGGTGTTTTCTCATTATATAAATTAATTTGATGAAGTACTAAAACTCATAAACGCCCATTGCTTTCCACTAGAAGCGTAAGATAATTTGATCACAAAATCGAAAAAAAAAAAAAGATGGCCTACTAAAATATTGGTCCGTTTAGCATGATCCCCACCTCCAACATGTCGAAAATAGGACGAGATTATATTGACCAAACGACCCAATATTTTTTGTAGGCCACCTCCTTTTTTTATTTTGTGATCAAAATAAAATTTACTAAATAAAGCAGCGGATTTTTATTTTATTCGTTTCATTTTAATTGAATTTATTTAAAAGATATTAACTAATTTTCGAAACGAATGATCAAAATAAAAAGAATATTGATTTTTCTTTAATATTTACACCTCGAAGAACGGCCGGGTATAGCGAATACGGGAGATGCATTTATTAACAAAAAGGATATTTTACGAAGATCAGGATACTGTTACGAATTATTATACCGACTGCCAACATTACCTAATAAGGATAATTTAACAAAAATATCGAATTGATTCAGGCCTTTTAGAAAAGGAATGCCCGCTTTGTAATTGCGTGATTCTCCCTCCCCTCTCTCATTCTATCCCTTCCCACAGCGTACTGATTAGAACATTCATTTTTAAACTTGGTAATAACATACAGAAAGTATGAAATTTGCAGCAAAAAATTCCAAGCATTATTTTAAGGTTAGTAAAGAGATTTGTAAATTATTTATTCAATCTGGTGCCAAAATGAGTTAAGATTTTGTTTTCTCTGATAGTATCTCATAGTAGATGATGATCGCCCATAAATATATTTCAGTTTTTTTTTTTTTTTTAATGTATAATATAATCACACCAGTATAAGAAAACAAAACATAAATCTTAAAACATTGAGAGGACCATTATATATTTTATTCAATTTTCAAGTTTCCTTCTGGGATAATTTATGGGAGTTCCTTCCAGCTATCATTTCCTTCCCTGGAATCTCTTCAGACGTTGAATGATTTCTGGAGAAAGCGAAATAAAACAGTCATCTCCTGCATATTAATCCCCAACGCTGAAATCTTGCTATAAAGTTGGAGTTCAACAGACCGTCTATTCAACACTTTCAGCATGGATTTAGAATATTTTAATTTAAAACTCAAGAAGAATAAAACAAAATAAAATTATTATTATATTAGCCATGTTGCAATTAAACTTTTTTGTGTGTGTTTGTGAGTACATTATTTAATGATGACGAGTGTTTAACATTGTTTTCTTTACTAGTTTCATAAAATTAATCTGACTACAATCAGTAAAAAAAAAATTATTTTATTAATCAATACGATTTTTTTTCCACATGTTTATTTATATAAGTCCGCGTTACAGACCTCTTTCTATAAAATTATTAACATCCGTCTAAAATTTCGTAACAGGCTTCAACTTAACTTCGTAACCTACAACATTTTTACTCATGAAATTCTCAGAAACGAGGCTTTTTCATCTTGTCAAATATTAGTATACATACAAAACAAAGAGTTATTTTATTAATTAAAATAAATTCATACTAACATAATATAAATATATAATAATATATGGAGTCTAAATATGCATACAAAATAAAAAGATTTATAATGACTTGTTTCATCAAAATATCGACTCATGAATTTGGAAAAAAATATGCTAAAAAGAAATGCATTTGCATATAAATCTGATCCTTAGTAAAGCTATGACAACTCGATACAGAGTGAAAACTTAATAATTATTTTTTTGGTCCAATTTTCAAAACAAAACTCTTTATGTCCAATAAAAAACAGAAAAGGCCTGAGTATGTATGACCACGCCAAGAGCGCTAATGAAGAATCCATTTAAATCATACACTTTCATAAACATTTCTTTAGTAAAAAATCGGAATTGTTTTGCTTAAAATCAACTCATAATATAAAATCAATCCATATTACTTCAGTAACGTACAACACATAATAAAGTTGCGACACACATGCACATGCTCACATTCCGTCCGAGCTGCACCATTGGGGTGTGAAGTACATTCTGTATGAAACCAGACATGTAATTGAGCTAATTTAGAACAATACACGGGAACAAGCTACCTACTTCTATGTTCAGTTACATTGGGATTACACTGCATTGCGGCTCGAACATGATTCGGACATGTATGCCCCAACCAATAAACGTATGATATTGTTTTAATAAAAATCATATGGTGTGAATGTTCTTCGTTCTTCACTATAGCCATTGTCCATGTAACAATGTTATTATTACTCAATAAAATTTAAAAAAATATAATAATAATAAAAATCGTGTGACTTGATTATATATATATATATATTGCTCAAAAGTGAATAGGGATATATTCCTAATTAAAATACTCCGACGGAGCCTAAATGAAGTGCCTAATGTTCTGCACAGGTCCATATCAACTCAAACCATTTGTAATCGTTTATGAGAACTTGTTCTAACATGCTCCATTAAGACGACCTGCAGCAACAGTGCGTCACCGGCAACTCCGCAGATCCATGGTCCAGCGAGTATCTAGATGAGGAATACAAATTGGAATGGTGTGTTTACAGATGAGTCGTGTTTCTATATATATAGCGATCGTAGAAGCCAAAGAGTCTTTCGACAACAGGAGATGGGTAAACTACAACAGTTTGTAGTTCCTTCAATGCAGTCTAGAGGTGGGAGTCTATTGGTATGGACCGACATGTACTCAGGAGAGTGGACTCAACTTCATATTGTGAAAGGTAATCTGGTAACCTCATTGCAGCTCGTTATGTTCAAGAAATTGTAGAGGATTACATTCCTCAAACCAAGTCCGTAATTGGCACAGATTTCCATTATCTCGACTATGATACGCGAACACGAGAAGTTATTTATCAATCTCATGAAAACACGTGGGATGTAATGCAGAGAATGCTTTTTGACCACCACCTGCAACTTCTTAACCTTCAGCAATTTAGAGGATTATTTCTATGTTTATGTGATGAAATACCTTGCGAAATTATAAACATGGTGCCTAATAAGTGCAAAGTTAACTTTTTACAATTCTCCATCATGAAAACAAGATCAGAAATTTTTTTTATTTTATTATTTTTTTAAAACACCTTTTATAAAATTTCTCAAGGTCAAATACGACCTTATTTGTATTATGAAGACAAGAATAGTTGGGGTGATCAGTCAAATAAGAAGGCAAAAATAAATGATAATATTTATTTTTAAATATGCCGACGTTTCGACCTGAAGTTCAGGCCTTCATCAGAGCTAAGAAAAGAACCAAATAACAAGGTATGAGAAACATAAGTAGTGATTTAAAAAAAAAAAATAATAAAATGAAGTTGTTAGAATAATGACAAGAATAAGAACTAAGAGATAAATAATAATAACCGTTACAAAGTGTGGAATGATGAAGTAAGCATAATCAAAAAGGGTGACATACGTGTTAAAATGGGAATCTTAGAATAAAATGTAAAACATAAAAAAGAAATATGAAGTTATATAAGAAATGAAAATAAATAGTAAAATTAAGACATAAAGAATGGAGTACTATTTATTTTCATTTCTTATATTACTTCATATTTCTTTTTTATGTTTTGCATTTTATTCTAAGATTCCCATTTTAACACTTGTCACCCTTTTTGATTATGCTTGCTTCATCATTCCACACTTTGTAACGATTATTATTATTTATCTCTTAGTTCTTACTCTTGTCATTATTCTAACAACTTCATTTTATTTTATTATTTTTTTTTTTTTTAAATCACTACTTATGTTTCTCATACCTTATTATCTGGTTCTTTTCTTAGCCCTGATGAAGGCCTGAACTTCAGGTCGAAACGTCGGCATATGTAAAAATAAATATTATCATTTATTTTTGCCTTCTTATTTGACTGATCACCCCAACTATTCTTCTCTTCATTATCCACGACAGTCAACCATTTACCAATTATGAACTTATTTGTATTAATTTTCAATGTATAATAAAAATAAAATAAAAATTCTAGAGAAAATAAATCATATATAACTAATAATATCCT
This sequence comes from Nezara viridula, assembly GCA_928085145.1. Classification (NCBI taxonomy): domain Eukaryota; kingdom Metazoa; phylum Arthropoda; class Insecta; order Hemiptera; family Pentatomidae; genus Nezara; species Nezara viridula. The sequence continues at coordinate 74,154,450 of OV725082.1, forward strand.
TATTCATTTTTGAGTAGTTTAACTAGAGCGACCTGTAGGCTCTCTAGCGACTATTTTATCAGATGAAAACTATTTTTTATCAGCCATTAAATAAGTTTGTTAAACAACGTACGATAAATATATTAGTGAAGAGTAATAGCTGAAGAAACATTGAATCGGGAGATCTAACTGGCTGTAGGTTACCATTCACCAAGGCAAAGGTTATTGGTGGACATTAATCTGAAAGGCGATGGCCTCGTTCAGGAAAGAGTATCAATTATTCAATGAGAGGCGAGGTAATCAGAGACCGGTCAAGCCGAGGCCCATTCCGACCTCTATGTTCCGCTTCAATTGCATCATTTATCTCACCTTCAAAGGAACTCTCTGAGTATCGCATTTGACCCGACCACTAGCGGGTTTGCCCACAGGAATACTTGACACAGGCCTAGAGCGATAATTTTTGAGAAGAGACAAAATTGGAGGGAAATTTAGTTTTTTGATTCAAAAGAATTTTTAAATATTAAACATCTTACTTAGATGTAAAATTTATCTCCACTTAGTTTAACTATGAAGTAATAATTGTTTTCGGGTTGGGTTGTTCAACTGTTCGATCAACAACATAGATTAATCCCTGTACAAGATTCGTGATTGTATTCCTCTAAAAACCAGACAGCTCCTTGTAACCTCCCTTGTTTTCCCTCACTTCGACTACGGCTGTTTGGTGTATGGAGGGCTATCTGCCAGGCTGGAAATGAGACTAAAGAGACTCATGAATTGTTTCATAATATACATTTTCGGGATCCCTGGCGTTCACATGTTTCACTCTGGTACACCGAATTGAATTGGCTTTATCCTACTTCCCGACGACAATTCCTCCTTGGTGTTTTCCTTTTCCAAGTCTTCAGAACCAAAAACACTCCCTACATCCTGGAACTCCTTACTCTATCTATATTACTCCTCTATCCACTCTCTAAATACTAGGTCTCAACCTATAGACTTATATATTCCCTCCCATAAAACTTCCTCCTTCAGCAATCCGTCATTCTTGCTGCTTCCTTATGGAATTCACTTCCTACCTCCATGTGTCAATCCTCGTCCACAAATTCCTTCAAAGAACTCCTGTTTCAACATCTACTCCACATTCAAACTTCCCCTAACATGTAAAATTACTTGCATCTGTTGATTAATTGAATTAACAATTGAAATAACAATTAATAGTAAATTAGTTTGTATTTTTATTATTATGTCAGACTAAGACCCATAAATTTGTAACTCTGATATTATTCTTAGGGAACAGTAGTCCCAGAATAAAATTATTTTTCTCATTTCATACATGATTATTGCTTGACAATTTAACGCGACACAAATTATCCAGCCTAGGCCAACATACTTATTTTACAGCACTAGCGGATCCAGGATTTAATTTTGGGGGGCTTCAGCCCGAAATTTTTTTTTTCATATACATATAACGATAATTAATTTGAAAAAAAAAAGAAAGAAATTAACTACCTATATGAAATGGTGTTTAAGTGGTTCTTGAAGTCCTATTAAATGTAATTAAACGAACAAGAATACTTTAAGAGATGGTTTTTAATTTTTTTTTTTTTGTAAAACATGATTATATTTTACCATTTTGGGGGGACTTCAGCCTGAAAGCCCCCTCCCCCTCTCTCCCGTAGATCCGCCTTGTGTTTTACAGTAAATACACCTTATCGTAAACATCCTCAGGCAAGAATTATTTTTCAAATCGGTGGTCCATGTATGATTTTGAAGCCAGTGGCAGCCAAATTTTCAAATCCCCTAAACTTCTTTCTCAAAATTTGAAGATATGGTATGTATTATGTATGTTATACAAGAGTGGATTATTTCCAAAGTGAACCCGAATTGATTTTTTTGATAATCAAGATAACTATCGATAAAAACACCCAATGAATCTAATGGTGTAATTTTTTTTTCAAAAACGAAAATAATTTTTTTTAAATGGGGTGCGCGCATGACACGACTTTCACTTACTATTGTTGATATTTTTATTTGTTTAACTATTCTTTTATATATATATATATATATATATATATATATATATATATATATATATATATATATATACAAATTTTACTTTGTATATCTCAGTATTCTATACAATTAAATATTAAATAATACCAACGATAGCATTGATGAAAACCGCATATGCATATGTACATAATATTGTCGAAGTCTGTAATATATTAAGCTCATGTTACATATGGAAGCCTGTTGTAATCGATCTAGGCCGCTCCTATTCCTTTGCTTTCTCCATTACAACTAATATTCGTCACGATCTCTTATTTCTCCTTTAGTTAATTTTCAAATTCTTTCATATTTTATATTTAACAATTGTTTATATCAAAGATTAATGTGAAATGGTCAGTTATATCAAATAAAACAAAAATAAAGGTACTTTAGAGGAAGCTAATAGTGAAAATTAGCCATTTAAGCCCTGTTAGAGAACATCAATGAGAATAAAACCTACATTATATTACAAACTGCTAATAATACACTGATATACAGAGTTTAATCAAAATCGTTAGAGCCGTTTTTGAGAAAATCGTAAAAATGTGTTAAATCTAATATATATATATATATAGTACCACTTCCGGTTTGCCGATATTGAAGAAAATGTTGCTATTACATCCAAGGCTTATAGAAACCTCAAATACCCAATATCAGTTTCATATGACATTTCGTTTTTGAGCTAAGTTGACCATATACATACACATAGACATATGCGCACACACCCACACACACACAGACACACTCACACAGACACACTCACACAAACACACACACACACACACACACACACACACACACACACAGACCATATTGTGGGACTTGGTTATTTGGACTCAGGAGACTTCAAAACATGTATTTCCGTTGAAAACTCAGATTCAAAAATTTTCATGATAACAACACTTACCCTTACTATATATAACATATACAGGTAAGTGAAAGTAAAAATGAGATAATTCTTGAAACCAGAGTATATTATTATTTTTCTAAGAATGCAATAAAATTGGTATTTCTTTAAAAAATTGTTCATTTATAACCAGTGATGTAGGGATCCTAAAAGGTTTGCTAGGATAGTTAATAAGTGGTTTATTAAATAACTTACAAGAAATATAAGTTATAGCAGTCAACAACGGATTAGAATCATTATGCTATTTTAAAAACATCTCACATTGTAAATACAACTAGGAAAAACTAGTTTCCTCTTAAATTTCAGCAATTTATCTCTACTACAAACATAATTTAACCAAACTTTGATGTAAAATTTTGAATTTGCTGTAAAATTCATTATTAAGTTGCTTCCAAACAATAACCAATAGAGAATGCCAACTTTTCATAATTGTTGGTAAAAATATTAATATTCAAAAAGCTCTCTATCATACTACAGAAACAAATTTCACATTGAACTCATAAATTAAATTTTGTTAAATCAGTTTAAAAAAAGTTTCCTTTTTTTTTCAGACCCATATTTTAGAAGGCATTTCGTTGTGAACAGAATCAATTTAAAAAAATACAAATACAACATGACAGAAAATAGATGAGGATAAGTAATTAACTCTTACAATTGGTGCAGAAAATTGTAAAGAAACCTCAAAACATGTATTTCTGTTGAAAGTTCGGATTCGATCACAATACTTTTCCTCCCTATTTATTTCATTAATAGAAAAGTGAAAGTAAAAAATTGAAACTACGCTAATTTTTGTATCCACACTAGTATACTTTTGACAGAATTATTAATGGAAATTATGAATGTCTGTTAGTTCTTTGCTTTCTCTACAGGTAGCAGCACATACCAGGTACATATACAGCAACAATAAGAGTGAATACAGTAATTTTATCTTAATAAAGTCACTGCAGGTATATATACTGTAGCTTGTTAAAGAAAGTGCACATATTAAATCATTGGGCCCAATGATTGAATATATATGAATCATAGGTATTCAATATTTCTCCATTAGTCTTAACAGCTACACCACCAAGTATATAACAATTTAATAATTTATTATTCAATTAAATAAATCGAATATTATGGATATTATTTAATCAGCTGCTGAAAGTAATGGAATGAAATAGGAGCAAAATTAACCCTTATAATAATGAAACTAAATAATGACTAAAAATTAAAGAAATCTGAATTCAAACAAGCAAAGGGTGTAGTTGAATTTAAAATCACAAGTAGAGGAATAGTAAATTTATTTTTTAAAACCGACAAGTAAAAGAAAAAGAAAATTTTGGGCAAAAGCATACACGTAATGTGGTCCACCAAAATCGAAAATAATAAAGACGACCAAGGAAAGCAACAAAACCAAAAAAAAAATTCTTAAGAATTGATTAATAAAATAAAAGGAATATAAATAAAAAATTATATATAAACATTGGCTACATTATAAATGACTAATTCTTAAAGCAGATCTTCTTACAGGGAATAACTACAATAAATAATCAATGCTAACTCATTTTGACAATGTTTATCATTTGGGCCACTCAAAGTTTTGATGAAATATTAGTTTTGCCATCTTTAGAAACTTTACTAAAGTTCATAGGAGAATGGCCAGTCGCACTTTGGCCAGAAGATATTCCAGATGATTCAATTACAACTTTTCCTTTTACCATAACAATTATACTACACACACTTTGCTTAATCCATACTTGACAAAGTCAAAAGAAGAATGTTAAAAACTATACTTGGTTCAGCATGAAATAAATATATTCTTAAATATATCTTTAAAGACTGGTTATTGACCTGAAATTACTGAGAAAAGTCTAGAATAAATGACTTGAATTCACACCAACATGATTTCTCAAAACCTTAGCTATTCATTATACACAAATTTGATATTTCAGAATGTAAAAAGGCATTTTCCTTGAACATACAGCAAACATATCACCGTGATTATTCAAATTCTATGCAGTGTTGAATAAATATGTAGTAACCTATGACATCAATATTCATTTTTTCCTATAGAACTATTATATTTTTGTTATAATATTTTTTGCCATAGCTGAGATCTTTGAATAGAAGTATACACATCATTGTAATTTATCATTTTGTGGCCTTTGTTTGAAAAGGTTCTAACTGAAAAATTTGGGGAAAATAGAGTTTTCATTCAGAAATCACTCACAACAATGTTATCTACGTTCAAAATGAGTTTTATTTTGTTGAAAAATAAAGAAACTAGCAGTATAACATAGTTTTAATTAACTTTGCCAATCAAAATGAAAACAATCATTCAATGGAATTGTAACAGATTTTTCCGACATTTAAAGCACCTAAAAATGACAATAAGCGAAGAGAACCCTATACTAGTTTGTCTCCAAGAAACACACTTACAAGAAACTCAAACAGTGAGCTACAAAGATTACGATATATACCGAAAAGCAAAAGATCGTCATGGAAAGACTTCGTATCTTCATTACATCAAAGCATTTCAATGAAGGAGCTCTGTAATTAAGTGAAAAGCATTAAGGGGATCTCCAAAACAAAGAAATTGCCTGGTATAAAGAGTGGACAAGACATTATAACTGACCCTGACAAAATCGTTAACGAAAGTGATAAAACTCTGCAACAGAGTGTAATTTAAAGGCGTTGCCAATGACCCTACAGGGTAGAGGCAACAAAATACCAAATAAATAAATAAATAATAATTATAGACAACTTTTGAAAATAATTGATTTGAAAAGGTTCTAACTGCTATACTATATAACTGTACTTGAACTATACTTATTATAATAAGAGTTAAATATAAAATAATATTATTTATATTATTAATAAAGATATATTCTCTGTGTATAACATACTTGAAACTATTATTTCAGAAACAGCATATGTGATATGTTTTAATTTTTAGAAAAACTCCGAAAATCGATATCATAATAAAATTTAAGAAGGTAAAAAATATTCATAGTGCAATCAAACAAATTTCACATTATTAATGTCAGATTTTGACAATGCATGTATCGTTAGATGATTAAAATTTTTTTTTTAACTTTTACTTTAACGCCTGTATCCCATCCTAGATACTGATAGACACTTCAAAGTAAATCACAATAATACCTATTCATCCCTCTTTTCTCAATCTGCCGGAGTTCCTCAAGGTAGTATCCTTGGTCCTATCCTTTACACAGTTTATACAGCTGATATCCCAACCCATCCTAACACTGTCATCACTACGTATGCTGATGACACATGTATCCTGTCAGTTAATAATGATCCAACAATTGCATCCCAAACTCTTCAATCACATATCACAAACCTTGAAGAATGGTGTCAAAACTGGAGGATTAAAATAAATTCCAATAAATCCCATCAAATCACCTTTACCCTTCGTCGTAAACCAATGACTTGCTGTCCTATAATATCCTTTAATAATACCCCACCTATCCCTGTAGAACAAATCCGATACCTTGGACTCCAGCTGAACAAACATCTCACTTGGAATCCTCATACAAGACTGAAACGACAAGAAACTGCTCGACATTTCTGCTTACTCCAACACTTACAGGACAAATGCTCTAAACATCCAATTAATTACAAACGACTCATATACATGACTATAATAAGACCTATTTGGACTTATGGAGTTGAGCTATGGGGCTCCACTGAACCATCAAATTCCTCTCGTATCCAATCTTTACAATCCAAAATCCTTCGTAAAATCCTTAATGCTCCCTACTTTGTCACAAATAAAATAATCCATAAAGACCTCAATGTTCCATATGTTTCCGATTTCGCCAAATCCAGATACCTATCCTTCCATAATAAACTTCATAACCATCCAAATCCTCTTGTTTCTAACCTTGCTTCCTCTTTGATTCCTGATAACCCTCCGAGGCGTCTGAAAAGAAGATGGCCTCGTGATCTCCTCATGTAGACAAATTATTAGAGTGATACCAATGGGTAGTTTCTCAACAAGTGTGTTTCATGTGATTATATTCCTCTGTACACATTTACTTGATGTATTCATACTAATACAGTTGTAAATATCATAATAAAAGTTAAAAAAAAAAAATGTTTACTTTAGTGTTGTTTCTGTAAAAAACATACGTCTGCCCTTTTTCTTGTTTTTTCTTTTATTATAACCACATGGGCAATAACTTAAAAGTAGTATATTGCTTCTGAAATAGATAAACTTTATTTCATTTAACTTAAAAAGGATAAAATAATTCAATAAATCAATTTGTTAAAAAAAACACAGTATGAAATATTTTTATTTAACTTCCACTATTGATTCTCCAGTACCCTCCACAAAATGAGTAGTTTATATTATTTTTATGGACCAAGTTAGGATATAAGAATATTAAAAAAACAAATAGCTTAACACAAAAAACGGCAAATGGTGAATGATGGATTTTTCATTGCATTTTTGGATTCAACGTAAGTACCTATATGTACCTATATATTCTACGAATTCATTAAACATTAAACCCCAAATTTGAGGAATGTTGTTTCTTGGTTACAAAGATTTATTTTTTAAAATAAAGGAAAACAACAAACAGCATGTCACTTGATCATTCCAACTCAATTCTATTTTATCATTATTTGGTAAATTGATCACTCCATTTTATCATTCCAACTCTACTTCTGTCTGCTCCTTTTGTTATATCATTAGGCCAATTGAGAGTCTGATTGTAAAAAGATTAATAGTCAAAATAAAATATCTTCTGCACTAATATAGATAAAATATCATCATATAAATCCTAACACCGCCTAAGTCAATATCTCTACCTTAACTTTCTCCTAAAAATCAATATCAAATTTCAACACTAAACATCTTTAAAGCATATTTCGAAAATGCGTTATGGAATGACAAAGTTCTAACAGCAAAATTTCAATGTTCAAAATTATATTAATAAGCTGTACAATCAAGTCATCAACTAATGCAAATTTAAGTTCACTGCTTCAAGGTATTGTACAAACAAAATTGTTTGTCTAAGTAACAAAATATTTATACTACAGTAAATTGTAACTTTGAAGCTCTGTTTCTCAAAGTAATTTAAATTTACTTTTAATTTGAATATAATGCTGATTTTTTCAATGAATTAATATAAAATAAATTAAAGGAAAGGCATTAAGAAATTAATTGTTCATTTAAATCATATACCTACACTTTTTAAAAATATGACACTTTTTTGACTTTTAGAAAAAATAACACACCCATAGGGAATCTAATACTTTGTGAGAGGATGAGCATACTGCCAATAATAAAAAGAAGCATGTATTTTTCAAAGTGGGCAGGAATTATAGACCAGCTCAATCATAATTAAGTTTTATTTTATTCGAAGTTCAGTAACCTTGTATTTGATTGTATTGTAAACTTGTATTGTAAGCTGCATCAAGTGGCGGAAAAATGTTTCTTTTTTTTTTTTTTTTTGAATGGCATAATCCAAATTTTCGACTTCAGCGGCACTATCTTCCAGATCACTTTTGAATTTTTCAAATATGACTATTTTTTTTTTCCATTTTGGCCAAGAAGGAGCAGGACCAGGACTAAGCAAATCATATTAAAAAATTAGACACCCCTTTTCATGACAAGGTTACTGGGCTAATCTAAATGTTATAGATTCTATATAATGTACTAATAAAGTCCCTTGTAAGTACTACACCTAACTTAATAATGTTTGAGAAAAATACCACAAAGTATAATAAGAATTCCACCTACCTCTTCTACCTGAAGTTTTTTTTCTGAATCCCAAATCTACAAGGAGTCCAAGCATCCAGCTGGGCTCTGATGTGTTCTTGACTCTGTAATTTCACAAAATATAATAAAACAATCACAATCATTTATGTACAATTTAAAATGTTTGGATACAATCTGTAAAACATTTTAATTTGAATTTGGTAAATTATTTTCAATAATGAAGCTTTTTAATTGACCAAGAAAAAGAAAGTGAACATACATCAATATTTGAGGTGATACGTCTGAGCTTTTCTCCTAATGTATAGAATCTTAACATCTAATTAAAAAAAAAAAAAAAAAATGTATATACATATATATACATCCACAGCTTTATTCCGAGATTACTTGGCCGATTGTTTTGAGATTTAGAATCAAAAGTCAAAGGTCACCCAAGGATGATCCTCAGCAGCAGTCTCTAAAGACCAATTTTAATTAAATTTATTTTAAATTTATATATATACTGGTACTGGTACTGATAGGAGGAACTGTTTTACCAACTCCTGACTGCTGACGGCTAAGGGTATCTTGAGGTTACCGCTGCTTAACAGAGTGGGCATGATAAGATTCATTTTTCGGGAAATGAAATGAAAATTAATGACCGAGGTGGAAATGTAACCAACAACGGTCAGAACCATGCACTTTGGGACACATGCCCCAACATGCTCCGCCAACCTGTCCTCAATTTATGTACATAACATATTTCCCCAAGAAGAAACAAGAAAAAAGTTACAATGAATGCAGAATTTTATTTCTGAATAACTCAAAAAGTATTAACTTTTTTGTTGATCATGTGTATGCTTATTTCAAAGATAATGAAACTGCCTTAGGGGAAAAAATAGCCTATTCAGTACAGAAATCTGCAGAGGCAGATTAAGCAGTAAGTGAACTAAGCGAACGCATAGGGCTCCTGATAGCAAAGGGCCACTTCTTGTGAAGGTGATCTTTATACTATCAATACTCCCAGCAGAGCTGTTTTCAGAATGGATGTGTAAGTCAATTTAAATTTTTTTAAAAATATTTATTCAATTAATATTAACTGATATATTTTTAATTTAAACCTCAAAAACTGATGAATGGTGTGCTTTTATAGTATTTAATTTTACATTATAAAAGTTAAATATATAATGAATAAAATATTTTGTCATTATTCAAATAAAAACAAATTAATAATCTAAAGGTGCATTAGACATTTCACCAACTATAGGGAACATAATCATCTAACTTTACTAACAACGACATTATTGCTAAACCATGATACCGACTCTTGAGACCAAGATAACTCTTGATGCAGAAAGCAGATGGAAAACATTAAAAACAAAGAACAAAATTTCTAGCATAGTGAAATTACCATTTATATATTTGTTTGTACAATAGTTTGTGAAATGTATATACGCACCTTAAGAATCTCAATTAAATTCGTGTATAAATATAATTTTTTTTTTTCATTTTATAACAATATAATCTTTGAGCTAGATCACTAACCCTCTTAAAGATGACTAAATCGTCTGTTTCTAATAGCATGGATTTGGAATCAATAATTGAATACCATGAAGTAATTGCAAACTTCATATCAGAGTCTCAGTTTTGAACCTGTGAGCCAATGGGGAAAAAAGTTGATAAATATTACAGTTGATATCATTTCAATAAAGGTTTATTTTGGTATTTTCAAAGAGGGAGTTTATACATGAGACTATCCATCCAAACTGGCATTAACTGTGCAAAGAAAGGGGCTAACTTAAACCATGAATCCATACTAAATATATTTTAGTTAAAAATATCTGATTTTTCTTCAATAATTTATTTTTTATAGGTGTTTAGAATTGATGACCTATTTATCTGAAGCAAAAAACTAATAGTTATATGGTTGAAGGTTGCCTAAATAATTAATGATATATAATGGAAATACGGTGAATAAATTATTTTATAACTTAAAAACTCTGATAACATGTTCAAATTACAAAGTAATTTACTAGAAAAGTGTAAATTATGAGCATCACTAAAAGCTTTGTAACAATTTATATAATATAATAGTAATAATTAAACTTAAACATCCTTTATGATGAAAATAGTCCATTTATGTGTATTCTTATGTATATATTTTTATACACATATATTAAATTTAAAATATTTATGTACTACCCATGTATATCTGCTAGTAATTATATCACCTTCCATAACATATTGTAGGTATTTTACAAAAACCTTTTAGTTAGTAGTTATTAAATATTTCAGCAATTTATTGAAGTAAAATCATTACAATGTAAATACATATGTGTATTAAAGATGTGTTTTATATTCCTGAATTACAAGGGGAAAAAACGAAAATATACTCACTAGATTCAGAAAAATTAAAAGAGAGGGAAACGCCAGATTTAATTTTTATTTGATTGCCAACTTAACCTGACAAAGTTCATGCATTGGTGTAATTCTTAAATGCAATATTTTTCTTATACTTTATATTTCATTCTATATATTTATACATATTCCATGCATTGATGTAATTCTTAAAAGCAATATTTTCCTTATACTTTCTATTCAATATCTATTATTTTATTTGTGACAATTATTTTAATGTTTATTTTGCTTACTTGTAGTTTAGAATTCACAATACCAGCATTTATCGGTGTACGAGTAAAACCCTAAATAAAATAATGCAAAAATATATTTATAACACTGTATCTTATTAAACTCAATCACTATTTATTAAGGATTAAGCCATTCTACATTTTTCAGCAACGGTTCTCAAGCGGATCTGCAGGGGGGGGGGCTGGAGAAAAGAGGAGGGAAGAGTGGTTTTGGGCTGAAACCCTCCAAAATAGTAATATATAACCATCTCTTATGAGAACAATGTTATAAAATTATCTCTGTAATTACATTTAATAGGATTTCAAGAATCACTTAAACGCTGTTTCATAAAAATCGTTAGTTTCTTTCTTTTTCTTCCAATGTAATTATAGTTTTATATATACTAATATATATAATGGGTGATAAATCTTTAGGACGTAGTCATTATAAAGTTTTTATTAGTGCCGACGTTTCAACCGTGTTTTGAGCACTGAAGGTATTCAAGTACTCTGAATACAACAGTCTACTAACTTCCTCTAATATATATATATTAGATATTGGAAGCTCCTAAAATTACATTCTGAATCCGTTACTGGTACAGAACCATTTTCATTAAATTATTAATATCCGTCTAAAACTTCGTGAATGGCTTCGTCTTATGAATTACCTACAACGTTATTATTTAAAAAAATCTTAGAAGTGGTGCGTTTTCACATTAATTGAATTAATTAATAAGGTACCAAAAACTTATTTGAGAAATTTAGGTGACCCACAAAAATATTGGGCCTTTTGGACTATATGACCTCGTTATTTAGACATGTTGGGGGTGTAAGTCACAATATTTTTTAAGGCTATCTTTTTTTTAGATTTTGTGCTCAAATTACCTACAATTTAAGTGGAAAACAAAGTGGGTGTTCATGAGTTTTTAGTATTTCATTAAACAGACAAAGTTTGCAGATCTCCAGATTGAAAACGCTCCATTTTCGAGAATTTTCGTAAATAAAAAAATTAATTTTAGACGGATGTTAATAATAAAAAGGGTCTGTACCGCTGACTATTTGGATAAGTTGAGCATCCCTAAACTCAGTGCTGAGGTGATTGATGAGCGTTGAAAATCCATCTGACCGTTCCTAAAATCACCGATGTAACAGTGGGCTAGATCCTAAACTCAGCAGTGAGACCATTGATGAGCATTGGAAATCCATCAATCTTGCCCTTTATAATGCACGTCTTTGGAGTAAGCACACTACCAGAGAGTAGGGTGTCCCCAGTTGCGAGATATCTTTTTTTTTTGGTGAATAGTTCTTTTGGATTTCTCAACTTTCATAATACCATTTAAGATATCGGTGCTTACATTTAACTACTCCAAAAAGAACTGTACATAGTTCACTGCCTGAAATCAACTACGAATCTCATATACCGCAAATAGTTTATACAAACAGATTTTTTTAGAGCGTGTGATATGACAATCTAACCCGATTGGTTGGAGATCAAATACTTTCAAATATACATATGCTGTTCTTTTTTTAAATAATATAAAACAACCATTCCTAAAAAAAACTTAAATCTTATTAACTGTAAATGTGACTCATCTCACAGCTCTGAAGATTTGAAAAATGACGAAATATCGAAAAATCATTGTAAACTTAAAAAAGAAAATAGCGCATCATGTAGTTACCAGTAAATCTTGTAGCGTATTTATTCATAAGATTGAAAAACAAGCAAGATGGTCGTCAGTCCTCTGCGATCGAGGGGGCGCTATAGATGGAGGATAAACACTTATGCTAGTGTAATATTATTTCTTAATTTCTGAAATTACAAACCGGCTAGAGATTCGAATTTTATGGACGAGCTGAAGTTTGAAACTCGCAAAGATAAGAAAATAGGCTACTGATCCATTTGGAGGGGGCGCCTAACACAATTAGGCCCCTTTTACTTACAACTCACTTTTTCGACCCTTTTAATGCTGGCATACAAAACAACATGAAACAAATTGCATATAAACAGTAATCTGTGCCTTCATCATCATCGTCCCAACGATACAATCCTTTACTGGTTGATCCAGTCTGGATCTTTGCTACCTCAAATTATGTGATAAAATAGTCGCTGAGTTATTAATGTTTAATAATTCTTGTTTTTATGGATTACGAAAAAGGCCTTCAACACACTTAAAACGTCATAAATTGTAACATTTTTAAAGACACAAATATTAGCACTCAATCGAAATATTTTCTATTTATACTATAACTTTGTCGCCCAATTTAATCTCGGTAAAAAGTCAATACAGTCCGTGGTACAGACCCCTTTTTATCGAATTATTAACATCCATCTGAAACTTCGTAAATAGTTATATCTCATCGTAACCTATAACTATTTTATTTGCGAAAATCTGGAGGGGAGCAAACTTTGTCTAATTAATTAGGTACTAAAAATCATAAATACACATTTGCTTTCCATTTGGATCGTGAGATAATTTGGTCACAAAATCGAGAGAAAAGTTGGCCTACCAAAATATTGCGTCTTTTATTCTATACAACCTCGTTATTATAAAAATTGGGGGTGTAGGTCACGCCAAACGGGTCAATATTTTTAAAGGCCACTTTTTTTCTCGATTTTGTGACCAAATTATCTTACGATCAAAATAGGAAGCAAATGTTTATTTAAGAGTTTTTAGTATCTAATTAAATTGACAAAGCCCCCTCCAGATTGAACGCCTCTATTTCAAGCGTTTTCGTAAATAAAATAGTTGTAGGCACGGGCGGATCTACGGGGGGGGGCTTTCGGGCTGAAGCCCCCCCCCCCAAAATGGAAAAATATAACCATGTTTTATCGAACAAAATATTAAAAAAGTATCTCTTAAAGTGTTATTGTTCGTGTGATTAATATTAAAAGGGCTTTAGGAATCACTTAAACACCATTTCATACAGGTAGTTAGTTTCTTTCTTTTTTTCCAAAGTAATTATCGTTATTTTTATGAAAAAAAAGCTTTCGGGCTGAAGCCCCCCCAAAATTAAATCCTGGATCCGCTAGTGGTTGTAGGTTACGATGAGATATAACTATCTACGAAGTTTCAGGTTGATGTTAATAATTCATTAAAAAGGGATCTGTACCACGGACTAATATATAAACATTTAAGAAACAGAGCCAGATAAACAGAGATAGAGAGATTCAACAATAATATTTATCACTGCTGTAGGAGATAACTAATATTTGTAACTGGAGTGCAAGAGGTATTCTAATAGATGGGAAATGGCCAAATCGTTCAGAAAATGCTGATGACCAGATCTTATGAACAAAACCACCAAAAATACTCCAAGAAATGAAAAGGATACCTAAGAAATAGGCCTATACATAAATTTGAATAACTGTCTAGTACTGTAGGTCAATGCAGTTATTTACAATAATAGTTATTTTGTTGACTTCATTTTCGGATTGGCATTATAAGAACAAAATTATGATAAATACACAGCAAGTTTTTGTTTTTAAATACATGCAAATGCTAGTACAATAACCGTGTTCTATCGATAGTCTGAATTTTATGTTGGTTTAAAAAACAATTTAAAAATTTTTAAATTAATATATATCATATTTTTAATTTTATTGGATGATTTTAGAAATAAAAATGATAACTATTATCCACTCCACGAAAAGTAAACTCTGCAGTTTGAAGATGGCTGTGATCTCGAGAACTTCTCATCTTTGAATGATATCATTGCTTTGAATAAGGGTTTCGAGATTTTGTTTGTGAAGTTTTGTGCTATGTACATTTAATTTCAGTTCATATAAGTAGTGATTAGGGAATGACAAGGAATTGTCCTGTTTGTATTATTTAGCTACATGAATATGGCTCTTAAAACTTTCCTTTTTGTAGTTACAAATTGTTTGTTAATATTCTCTTGTTATTCTGCTCCTCAGAACCTTTCAGGTATTTCTTTGGCTAAATTTGTCTTGGATGGCAAAGAAGACTGCGGAATAGTCAATAATGACCAACATGTCAACAAACTATTTAAAATTATTTACTGTCCCAGTGAAGTTAAAACATTCTCTTCTGATTATTTTTACCAAAGAGGTTTTCTACCTTGTTTTGGTGCCTATGATTCTTTATACAATTTATGTGCTTTCCCCCATGATACTATCAATTTTACAACTCCTGAATCCTTTAAAGATCCCAAAAAATTCTGCACTGAGGCCAAAATTGTTTATGATCATCGACCATTCAAATACACAAATGATGATGTGAAAAAATGGGGTGAAGTTTTTCATTCAACTATGATAAATGAAGCCCTGTGTAACAATTTATGCGTGATTAACAATGCAATAAATGATCAGTGTATTGCAATGGTGACATTTGCTAATGAATATATTCGTTTAAAAGGTGAGTATTTCATTATAATTGAACTAAATTAAAATTGGAAAATGATCTTTCAATGTTATTCTCATGAGATTTTTTGTTTGTTTTTAGAAACTTCTGTGTCAAATAAAAAGGTTCCTATCTCTGTTGATAATAAATTACAATTTTTAAAGGACCAAACTGCAACTAATGTAACTTCAGAAGTTAAAATCGCTTCAGATACGCTTTTGAAGAATAATATTAGTAGTTTAAAAACAACAAATGCAAGTGAATCCATTAATCAAGGATCTGTGACTGATGTTACTCAGTTGAAAACAGATGCTGTTATCCAAAAAGAAACTGTAAAGGTAAATCAAAATCTTGTAGGAGAATCAAAATCTTTAGTTCAGTCAGATAGCAAATCTGCAAAACTCAGTCCAGGAGATGAGGCACATATTAATGAAGGGAACGTTCCTGAAATTGAAACACCTAATAAAGAAATGAAGCCTTCAAACGATAAAGATTTGAATGTACCCCCTGTAACTAATATAAACATTACACCCAAAGGTCCTCCAACTATATTTGATGAAGGTATCAATGATGAAAATGAAAAGGCTTTCACTGATGGCGATGATATTCGTGGTGAGAATGAAGAAGCAATACCAGGAGAAACCAAAGAAAAAGGAGAGACTGGTGAGTTATATTTTTGATTCTGTTATTTAAAAATATTATTCCTTAATTAATATTTGGTTTATTGAAAAAGTCACTTGGTATACTTTTGATGGAACTAAAATCTAAAGTACATATTTATGAATTTGGACGATAGTTAAAGCAAGAAGTCATTAGGTGCATCATATTAATGCAAATCCCATTAAATATTAAAAATAAGTGCAATATGTTCTGACTCCACAGGATCTCATGATCACACCACAAATAGAATCCCTTGGATTTCCCTAAGTAGAGGGAAGTGACCAAATATTCTGGTGAGTACTTGACCTCGCCTGAAAATGACCTGATGGTGGTTTGTTTATCCCTATTGAACGAGTGGAAGTCAAAATTAGTGAAGCAATTACAGCTAATTATCTGATTTTAACTGGAAAGTACCAGTAGGGAGTTTAGTTGTCATAAATAGCGATATGAATAAAGAGAGATTATACTGTTAATACATCAATTCCTGGTTATTCTCAAAATCTCGTTCAAAGTATGATCACGAGATCTTGGCCAAATTGAGTGGTACCTTGATCTTCCCCAAAGAAAATTCATCAAATTTCTTGTTTATTTATTTTACTAAATGTACTTAGGATGTTGTCTACCACCATAATGAGAGGTAGTATTTTTGCTTGGCACAACAATTACGATTCATCTCTTGATTTGTTTAGGTGCCATATTTTTTGTAGGTATAATGAAATTCATAGTGGTTTTTGATTATTACTGTTTATTAAAATTTCAGTTTAGGTAATCCAATACTGGTGTGATGTATCGTTGAAAGGCTTGCTAAAGTCAGTTTGAATGTCAAAACCATCCAAAAGTAGATGGTGGACAATCAAACCTTCCTGTTAATCTATAACTGTATGAACAAACCTACCGCATACAGTTAAACTATATTGCTTGCTGATCATCCATTTATTAATTTCATGTTTCTGACCAATGGCTCTTTGTACTGTTTTGAATCGGTACATTTAGGTTATAATTCACATTGATTATCATTTATAATCAGAACTATCAGTATTTTTTTAATTAATGGGCACTATAACTTTGAATAACAATATTTAAGAAGCTTGATGTTTAATTAAAGTAATATTAATTAAATTTAAGAATGAAATATTAAAGTAGTACATAAAGACCCAACTTTTTCATGTACCAAAAAGAATTAATAAATAAAGTGTTCAAGGTCGCAGGAAAGTAATTAAAGTCACAAATTCCAAGTCACAAAGTCAGAAATAAAGATGTTTACTATTGTGTTTTTATCCACTTTTAATGGTTGTTTTCTAATCCAATCTCTCTTCACCTATTTAAAAAAATCCACTTTTTTTTGCTTAAACATTTTAAAGAACATTTTGCAATCCTGTCTTAATTCATATTATATTTTACTATTGTCAGCTTTAATTTACTGCTAAAATATTTATAACCATTGCTTTAGATTCAAGTGTATCTTTATAATCATAGTATATCTTTATGTTGCTATTTTTTTTATAGTTGTTTATTTCAATAATTAAATCCTTGTAGCAAATTGTTTCTTAATTTACTGGTCAATTTCAAATTCTTTTAACTGTTTGTGTTGGAAATGTAAACTAACTTAACTCGGTAAAAGACATATATGCTCAGTTAATTTTAGCATTCCGGAAACAATATGATCATGTGATTTTGGCACATATTTCATCCAGATGTAAGAATACCATAGTATTTACCAGAGATGGCATAATATTATTAAATTAAATTGGTATTTGAGACTGTAATCCTGAAAAGTACTGTGGCAGTCAACGTGTTAATGATTTTTTGAATTAAACTGACGATATATTCTATTGGTTTAGTTGTAAACTTTTTTATTTGTTCTATGTTTCGTGCATTAATAACTTCTATGATATTTTTCTCCTGTTTTTTTGAGCAATAAAAGTATTACTCAATAATTCAATTAATTGAGTGAATTATTGAAGGGAGTTAGTCGACTGTTCCATATACGTCGTTGGTGATAAATAATCAGAACGCAGTCATTTCAAGATTTTTACTTTCACTTACCTTTATTTATTTATTTACATTCCACCCTACCTTGCCTGAAGGGCCATACGAGCGTTTGCAATAGTGGGCTGTTATGCATGACTGCATAACAGCACACTACTGCAAGTGAACAGTTTAAAAGATTTTATCTTTGGTGACGTCTGATCAAGGGTGTCCGTCTTCCAGCGGTCTTATTGGTGGTGGTCCTCTTCTCCGTGCTCCGATGTTGAATTGGGCTGGACCTACTGCCTCCTTCCAGTCATAAATGAATTTCTTGAACCGAGGGAAGTTCTCCTTACTTACCTATATATGAAACATAAAGTAAGTATTGTGATCGTGAAAATTTTTGAATCTCAGTTTTCAACGGAAATATATATTTTTAGGTCCCCTAAGTCGAAATAACCAAGTCCCACAAAATGTGTTAAGGTCTGTGTATGTGTTAACAGTCTAGCTCAAAAACGAAAAGTCGTACGAAAGTGAAATTGCATATATAAGGTTTTTATATGCTTGGGATGTTACAGCAACTTTTTAATCAAAATCGGATAACCGAAAGTGGCACTTTACAGTATGAACTAAGCACATTTTTGCGATTTTCTCGAAAACAGCTCTAACGATTTTGATTAAATTCATTATATCAGTGTAAAATTAAGCAGTTTAAAATAAAATGTAGGTTTAATTCTGGTTTAGTTCTCTAGCAGAGCTGAAATGGCTTATTTCCAATATTAGCTTCCCATAAGGTACCCTTAATTTTTTTTTATTTGAAACAATTGGCTATTTCACATTAATCAATAATATAAAAGATAGTTAAATATGAAAGAATTTGATAATTAACTAAAGGAGATATCAGAGATCATAAAGGAGAATTGTTGTAATTCAAGAACCAACGGAATGCGAGCCCATACAAGCTCGCCTGAAAGATTAGAACACGCTTCCATACGTAACATGAGCATATATAACATGAGAATATATATATATATATATATATATATATATATATATATAGATATGTGTATCTGATTTTTTTTTTTTTTCACTGAATTGTTTTTTCCAAATTAATAAATATAGATTCGGAAAGTAGTTGTTTTTGATTGTTGGAAACTGTGGCAAGGATGTTTGGGTTCTCAAAATCAAACGTGTGGTCAAGGGTTATGCCATGTTCGGCTAGTTTCAAAGCAAACGGGCTGCGTTTGGAGATGCTATATTTGTGTTGGTAAATTAGTTTGTTGAGATAATTTTTGGTTTTTCCTATATAGGAAGAATTGCAGTCTGTGCTAGAACATGCGATACGGTGTTCGATATTTGATTGTTGTAGAAGTGGGACAGGATCTTTAAGTCTGGTATACAATTTTCTTAATTTACTGTTATTTTTAACCCTATTTGTAGGTATGAAAATTTGGAAGTTAGGGATTTTTTAAGATAGGGCTGGGATATATTTACGGAATGGATTTGTAGTGGCGAATCAAGGTGGGAGATTGAGAGGAGTTAATGGGAGACTGATGATCTGAGTTTTTAATCAGATTGTTTATTATGTGGTCGGAAAGTCATTTGATTTCAGGATCTTGTATAGTCTGGTTAGTTCTCGTGAAATTTTGAGTCAGATAATGTTAAACAGCGATGAATCAGATTTTTAGCTACACTGATTTTTTTTTGTAAGGGGGCTGGGAAAAATAATTTAGGAGATGGTCGTAGCATACAGATATGGTGTACCAATAGGTAGATAAGGTGTTATCATTTTTTCTGGTAATCAAGAGATCAAAAAAACGGAATTGTTGGATTCCAATTTAATTGTGAAACGGAGGCTAGGGTGGTATGAGTTGAATGCAGAAAGGATATTTGGAATAGCGTGGGGGTTGAAGATTAATAAGAGACCATCTACATATTTTTTAATGAAAAAAATATTGTCCTGAAATTGAGGTTATATTGAGGACAATGCTGGGGAGGTCTGGTGCAAGGCAATTACACTTCGTTAGGCTGGAAGTTTGATGAAAGTATTTGTTTTGAAAACATAGGTAGCCAGAGTAACAACATAGAGAGAGGGACTGAAGGAATGAGAATTGTTTGAGGGAAGTATGTGGTTCAGTAGTAAACCAAATTATCTTCAATTATTTGGAGAGCGCAGTCTGTGGGAATATTGGTGAAGAGACTTTCTACATTAAGAGAGGCTAGGATGAAATTTGGTGGTATGTTTAAGGATTTCAATTGTTCTAATAGGTGGAAGGATATTTTTATATTGTGTAGATTATTCTGACTAAGTGACTGGATGAAAGGGAGAAAATTTTTACTAAGTTTAGAGGATTGAGCTTATGTTAGAAATGATAGGTCGGAGAGGATTGCCTGGTTTGTGGATTTTCGGTTTGCCATAACACCGAAGAGCAGTGAACCCACATGCTTGGGTTGAAACCTCGACAACATCAATAAAAATCTTAAAATGACTGCCTCCTGACGTATCACCTACAATTCATTGAGACTTATTAGTGGACATTATAATTATTATTGCTTTGGTTATATTACAATTGTTGATTGCCATTTGCTTTAGATATGCATGAATCCCTAATAAATCCTTTTTAGTTGAGGTTAGGTCCTTTACTGGGAAGGAAGTCTCATTTGTTGAAATGGATTCTTTTCATTTCATATTCTCTAATTATCAAATTCTGTACACTTCTGATCTACATTGAAAAGGACCCCTACTAGATAAGTACCTGATCTCAACTGAAAACAATTTGGAGAGGGAATTTGTCCATCAATTGAGTTGATAGTTTTATCTAACCTAATTAAAGTAGTAATGATTCTAATAACCACTTATAATCCCAATGTACTTTAAAAAATAAAATAAAAATAATGAATGAAGAAGATATATCTTACTATGTTAGGTTATAATTGGCAACAATAGAACAATGGTGAACAACTTAATATTAATACTTAACTACTAATTTTAAGATTATTAATTTCCATTTCTAATTCATTTTCATTTTTCTTTTCCAAGTGCATAGACCTTTTCCAGTCTCCTCTCCCTTTTCCATAATCGTGAATGTACCACATTCATTGAATCCTTTGAAAAAAAAGTGCACTTCTCGCTCTTTATGTAAGAAAAATTTGGTCTGCTCTTATGTTTCTAATTACTTGCAGTGTTTTTTATTTAAAATTTTTATTTTTAGATGAAGAAAGTGAAAAACCAATTGAAGAAGACAAAAATACAGGTGAGGATTACATTAAATTCAGTTAACAGATACTATATATAGTTCATTATTAAGTAATTACAACCCACAGTTTCAATTTTCTGACTACTCTTATGAATATTTAAATATGAATGTTTCATAATTCCACTGAATATTCAGTGACAGAACTGTACTTATTATAGAACTTTCATTCTAAGGTTCGTCAATTTTTTTTTTTTTTTTTTGATTCTCCTAATCGAAAAATATTGAACACATATGCTATTGTTTGTTCTAATAGGCCTTAAGACCCTGAAAAAAAAAATTATTTATAATTTCATGCAAAATTTATTATTTATATTTTTTTTCTGTAAAAAAAAAAAAATATTGCCGGCTGTATTAGGTTAATTATAGTGTATAAAAAATTACAAAAACCAGAAGACGCTCCCAGTTAAGTTGGCTGAGTAAATTTTTATTATAATGAAGTTGGATTCGTTTTTAATATCCTTCAGAACTCTTCTTAAATATGAATTTTTATAAAAAATATAAATTTAAGTATTTGATTTCTTTGGAGGATTTTTTTTTTTCTGACCGTTAACTTTAATTCCTTAAGATTTTATCCAAATTCAACATTATTATTCCCACTGAAAAGCTGAACTATTGCTCATACAAACCATATTCTTAACTTTATTATTTAATGCCTTTTCAAAAAATAAAAGGAGTAAAGAAAAACTCATCCAATGTTTTTATTCTATATCCTAAAATCCTAATTTGTTTATAGTAATGTAGTTTATAGGGTCCTATATCCCTAATAATGCTTGTGTGGATCGATGGAGTCCTCTTAAAGTTATCAAAACAAAAACTGAAAATTGGCAATGAGTTTGGAGGATAGAGTATTGTAGCCCCCCAATGCCAGTAAGCGTGGTGTGTTACAATGAAACTTTTCCTAATTTTTGGCTGTGAGACATAAGATTTATCTGTCAACTTATAGTCATCTATTTATATATATTTTTTTTTTTAATTTAAAAACTTATCTTTTTATGCATTACTCATGTTTTTTATTTATTTATTAAGTCTCTCAGTTAGAATTTTTCTTAAATAGATAGCAAAAACTTGGATGAGGTGGTTTTTAGAAAAAACTGTTTTATCATGGAAATACAACTGAATATTAGGAAGTGGTTATCTGGTATTACCATTGAATTTGGCAAGTGATTGTCACCCCTTAGACGCCTTTCCTCGTTTTTTTTTTTATGAATAATTATAGCCATTTATCAGTTGGCCATATCTTCATCTTAATCTAGGTCACAATTTCTCAATTTTTGCTCCCTTGTATTTGTTGCTTGATTTTCTTGGTATCCTTTAAATTTTCAAGAATTTTGTATGAAATAACTGAAACCTTGCTACATCCATACAGTGAAATAATATCTTAATTTTTTTCTAATGTATCAAGTCAAGGTATGGTCAAGATTGTCTGGTATTGTTCATGGAGGCCATGAACACACCATTACTAATTTTAAACTCCTACCTCAGATTTATAATTCCTTATTACATACAATATGTATTGTAGTAGTATTAATCTCCTTTTTTTTTTTTTCCTTTTTCTAAAATAGCTTAATTTTAACCAAAAAAAAAATATAAATTTAATAACAGATCCATCAATTGTACTTAGCATATAACTGAAGTTATATTTTCTCAATTTTAAGCTCAAAAGCAGACTATTGAAATGATTACATATTCATCAAAATGTTTGGGAATATATCTCTGGTCATAACTAGTCAAGTCGACTTAACGCAATGTGAGGATGAGTCGACTTAACTAGTTATGGCTAGAGACCATATATCTACAATTAAATCTCATATATATTATATTTGACATTGTTATGATAAGCATTAGTAATAATGATAATTTCTTAATATTTTCAGTTTCCGACACAGAACAGCATGCTGCATTCCATGGTGCTATATCACCTGCCTTCACTTCTATGAACGATAATTTTTCCGAATCAGAAGATTCTTACTCCTTCACCTACATAGTTACTACCATGGCTGCTCTCTGTTGCGTCTATCTTTTGTTTCATTATAGGAATAAGGTAAACATTTGTACAATGCATACCTTTTATGTAATTTTCATCTGTGATAGATTTTTTTTTTAACCAAATTGGTTAAAAAAAAAAAAAAAAAAATCCTGACCCCTACAACTCATGAAGGGTCTTGGGTTTAGTACTAATTTAGGGAAAGCACTGTTTCTTGGTCGACGGTTGTGCAAGGAGATGATGTGACCGAGATCACACTCAACCACCAGGGTTTTTTTCCCCTTAATTAATAATTTTTAATTAAGGGTACCCACTTTAAAGAGGCTGGGTGTGCCCCGGGAGGGTCTACCTTCCCAAGGTCGCCTCACGGCTAATGAAACAGATTGGTTAATTTAATATATTTCCAAAAATTTTAATCTACTAACCTTGTTGAAGAAGTAAAAGAATATTTCTAAGAAAAAAAAATGTGTTGATGTAGAAGCTAGAAACAGAGACAAACTGTTCAAATTTATTTACTAAAGTTCTATTAATAGACTTTAAAAAGCAGTTATTTTGGTGGGTTTTTTAAAAATTCGTATCATAAAGTTCCTAGAAATCCCTGACTCACTATGGGTTGTAGTTCTGAAAGTGAAATTCCTTCTACTATGTGGTTTATTTAACGAACTGATTATAATATTTCAGTGAATAAAACTACAATTGTCTCATTGTCTATCAATAAAATGGTCACATTATCTATTTAACTTATCTCCACCCCCCTAATACTTATACAAACAGTTGCTTGGTTATCAGTATTACTATTAGATTTTTTTTTTTTTTTTTAGTATCTTATAGTTTATTTACTAACTTGTGTATTAACTTTATGTTAAAGATAATGTTATAAATTAAAAATCATTAACTAATTTAAAAAATCTGGTGTGCGCAACACACAACTTTTACTTACCTCTCTACTTTGAATGTAAATTATTTTCTGGCAATGTTGAGCAATTATAAAATTGTTGAAGTGCACTTTTAACGGAGCTATAGCTTAAAGCTTACAGCTAACAAATCATTAAGACCACTAAAATAACAAAAACCCCATTAATTATATCAACGGTAGACAATAAAAACTTCGCTACTTCGTCTGTTTTTGTAAACCTCATAACTCCAGATTCCGAGCTAAATATATATATATGTATGCCTAGAGAGATTTGAAAGTATATTTTTATTTTCAACCTATAAATGATTATGGATTGTATGCCTATTAGTTATTAAACTGTTATTTTCCATTGTAAAGTTTACTAAAATGAAATTACTACATTTTCATTGCCTGCCGTAGATAGGTCAAAAATTGTCACACTAATTTTAAATGGATAATGTTTGTATTTCACAAAGGGAAAATTCATCAAATTATTCACTTATTTAATTTTCTAAAAGGTTACATGACGATTTTTCGGAATAAACGGTCATTGATACCTAATTATTTAAGTATAATATCAGATCTAGAATTATTAAACTACAGTAAATGTATTTAGGGTTTCCAATGTGATATCCGTTAAATAATATTAGTTTTTACAAATTATTATTTATAATTTTTCATCATTCTCCATTACTTTCTATATTAGATGTTTTTTTCTAAAATTATCTGCTTTCCAACGATATATTCTAGGTATTATTTCTGACTAATATTTCCAGAAATTCATTTTCGATATAAATGTACATTTTATCTTTCTCCATTTTTCAATTATAAAATTCTTTGAAAAGTTTTATTTAGCTTTTTTTTTTTTGTAACTCTAAATAATGAAAAGTAGTTAATCATTTAAAATAAACCAAATTAAAGGTATTTTTGAGGAAGACATATTGAACATTTAAGCCCTGTAAAGTGACACCAATGGGAACAAGACCTCAATGATATTGAAGACCACTTAATCATACAATGATACACCAAGTTTAATGAAAATTGTTAGTGCCGTTTTTGAGAAAATTGTAAAAATGTATATAACCATTGGTATAAAGTGTCACTTTGGGTTAGTCGATTTTAACTAAAAAGTTGCTATCACACCTAAGTCATATACTTATCTTTAATATGTAATATCAGTTTCGTACGACTTTTCATTTTTGAGCTAGACTGATCATATACTTAAACACACAGAGACTATTTTGCGGGACTTGGTTATTTAGACTCAGGGGATCTCAAAACGTGTATTTCCGTTAAAAACTCATGTTCAAAAATTTTCACAATCGTAATACTTTCCCTTATTATATATTGTATATATAGGTAAGAGAAAGTAAAAATATATTGTAAAAGCGAATGAAATATTTTTAAATATAAAAAAAATATCTGTAAATACTTTTAAAGAATTGACTATAAAAAATCAAACAGATTTTAACTGATAAAAAAATCATAAATACAAATACTTTAAAAACAAATACAAATACTTTAAAAACTGCTTTAGGAAATATTTTTCTCTGGTTCAGAAAACTTTTTGAGCCACTGCTGAAAAATTGTTGGAGATGATGATTCAATTTTTCATATTGTAGGTTGTGGCATGATTTTGTGAATATAAAAAGAACAAAAAATCACTTATCGTGTTAAATAACAATAGTTAAATAACTTAAAAGGTTATATGGACAACAGTTTTAAAATAAATTAATTTAAGGTGAATATTTTCCTTATTTGAAATCTAAAATATCCTAGTTTTAACAATAATCTCCTTGAAAGATACCAGAAGGTAGAGAATGGAAAGAATAATAGGAAAGAAATATTCCTAAAAAAAATGATGTGTGGGTATCACCTTTAATAATTCAATTTCTCTATGGTTTAACAGTTTGCAGTTAAATAAAAAAAATGTTCAATTTTTAACTTTTTAATATTCAATCTTTAATCCTAAACATTCAATTGTTATTATGTCTGTATGTTTTTGTTAGTTGTAACTTAGCAATGTAAGAATTGATTTTTTGAAATGAAAACTTCTTTAGGTGCACTTTTTTTATGGGTTGTGAATGGGGCCGGGTCGCCATGCTCGGATATGTAACGCTCAGAAACTAAAAATCGGACCTGCATACTATAAATCAGAAAAATGTTGAGCATTTCATCCTCTTTGTAATGAGCTATTAATCAAAATTGTATTTTACCACGACGCCGTGTTCGAAAGGGAAAAAGATATTGTTCGAAAACCAAATGATAACTGGGTTTTGTTGAACATTTTGATTAAAATATCATATTCTGTAATACTGTATAATAATATAATAATACTTCTGGACCTGCATGCTGTAAGTGAAGACAATGTTCAGCATTTCAACCTCTTTTTTAATGAGCTATAATTCAAAATTGTATTTTGATGTGACGCCGAGTTAGAGTCTTAAAAGGAAAGTGCCAAAAAAAACCCAATAATAATGACTGTTTTGAACATTTGGACTAAAATATCTCAAAATTTAAATATCACGGAGAATTCAGAAACAAACTTGCAGAAGTAACTATAGATATGTTTTTAATTAGCCGTAATAATAAGATTTTCTCTTACATTTAATAGTGTTTCGACAATTGTCATTAAAGTCATAATCAAAAAATAGTTTGTTCGTTGGGGTTTTAAGGCATAAAACATCAGGGTCATCAACGACAAAAAATAGTTTATACACAATTCTAATTGTATTTATTATAAATGTTATTACTCTGTATACATAGAAAAAATTTTTTTTTTATATTTCACATTATTAATCCTGCCTTGATGTTTTCACTTCTATCATTTGGTCTTAACCACATACTGTAGTATATTTTATTTTCATTTGTATAATAATTGAAAGTATTGCAATCATGAAAATTTTCGAATCTGAGTTTTCAATGGAAATACACATTTTGAGGTCACATTGACCCCTGTGTCCAAATAACCAAGCCCCACAAAATAGTATGTGTGTCTGTTATCAGTCTATCTTGAAAATGAAAAGTCGTGAGAAATTGATATTCTGTATTTAAAATAGATTGAGATGTTAGAGCAACTTTTTCATCAAAATCGGCTAACCGGACTTGCTACTTTATACCAACAGTTATAACATTTTTACAATTTTCTCAAAAACGGCTCTTAACAATTTTGATTTAACTTGGTGTATCATTGTTTAGTTAAATGGTCTTTTACTCATTGAGGTTGTATCCGCATTGATGTCACTTTACAGGGCTTGAATGTTCAATATGTCATCCTAAAAAATATTCTAATTTGGATTATTTTAAATAATTATCTATTCTTCAATATTTAGAGTTACGAAAAAATGTTAAATATAACTTTTGAGAGAATTTGATAATTGAAAAATGGAGAAAAAAAGGAAAATGTTAATTTAGGTCGAAAATGAATCGCCAGTAATACTAGTTAAAAGATATGCGTATAATATATCGTTAGAAAGTAGAGAATTTTGGGAAAAAAACAATATCTAATACAGAAAGTATTGGAGAGTGATGAAAAATTATAAATAATAATTTGTGAAAACTAATATTATCTAACAAAAATCATTTGTTTTCAAAGAAATTAAATGGAATTTACTAAATATATTATATATTATAAATATAATAATAATAATAAAAGGCTTAGCGAATCCGGAGGTTCGATGCCGACACCACCAATCGCTCATTACACATCTCTCTCCACCGTTCGCCGTCTAAACCCAGTCCCTTCAGATCTGCTTTAATGCAATCTTCCCACCTTTGCTTTGGTCTACCTCTCGGACATTTACCATTCGGTACAGCAAATATCATCCTTTTCAAAATTCTTTCGTTACTAATCTCAACTATTTTACTAGCCAATTTGATTCTCCGCGATGTAATTACCTCAATTATATTAACTGGATACAGTTCACGCAACTCGGTGTTGTGCAACCTTCTGAACTCTCTGGTTAACTCATCTTTCTTCAGTCCGAATATTCTACTCAATACTTTAACTAACTAAATATAAAATTTTAAAATTTTTTTGTTTCAAGAAAAAGTATTTAAAATCCATATAATCAAGGCAACATTGTTAAAAAAATTATTTCATTGTACTTGTGAGACAGAAGCGAAATATAAAAATATTTCACGGATGCATAATTATGACCTTATATACATTTACTGTAGTTTAATAACTGTATATCTGATATTATATTTAAATTATTAGTTGTCTATCGTCCGTTTATTCCTAAAAATCATCATGTAACCTTTTAGAAAATTACATTAGTGAATAATTTGATGAATTTTCTCTTTGGTACTCCAAAAGTTTTTTTTTTTCTGTTGGTATTACAGACCATGTAGATCTTTTGCCGCCTGCTCTCAGCTCTATTACTTATTTGTTGATTTTATCTATCCATCTGCTTTTTAGCATTCAACATGATCTTTTGCCTTCTATTGAGGCATTCATTGTTACCTAGAGGCTACTAGATGGATTGCTACGAGCTACATGCCCCGCCCATCTTAACTTCTGTGCCTTCATATCATGGGATATTGATTGACAAGTTTCTGTAAGTTATATATCCCAACATAATGTTACAACTTTTGACCTATCTATGACAGGTAATTCAAATCTTGTAATTCCATTTAAGTAAACTTTCCAATGGAAAATAACAGTTTAATAACTAATAGTCGTACAATCCATACTCATTCGTTGATATATAATAGAATAGAATAGAATAGAAAAATCATCTTTATTCTGGGACTAGGTCCTTTAAGAATTACAATATTGTTTAAACCAATTGACAATAAATCTGGCCAGATGACCAATTACAATAAAGAGTAACTACAATCTAAGTAATAAAATGTGTACATACATAGTTTTGGAGGGTATATTAAGGAAAGCGGATGGGTACAACGGTTACAATATTATAATATTGGTGCAAAAAACAACAACATGCTTATAACTAAATACAATTAGAAAGAAATGCTGAATAAATTTTATAGGTAACCAATTTTAGTGCTACAAAATAATAAAAATAAGAATAAAGGAAAATAACTAGAGTAAATAAATGATTTATATGTTCCTTAAGACGTTTACATGAAAACTTGTAAAGGTATTGTGAAAAAGTAGACAAGTGTTGTGATCTACCTATGACGCAATAGATTACGAGCAAAAAAAGAAAAAACAAACACATACATATATATATATACATATGCACATAGAGAGGAGAGTGCAGAAGATAAGTAAAAAAAATAAAATACTTTTAAATAAAATAAAACACACTTCAAAAAAATACACTCTTATGAATTGAAAAGATAAAAGGTAACTAAAACAATAAAAAACTATACCTACTCACACTGCTGTGTGAGAGGTGATCGAAATTCTGTTTCATACTCAAAACAGAAAGGAAAAAAAATAATGTATAAAGAAAATTAAAAGCTTGTTGCATAATATATATTTAGCCAGCATCCGATTGAATTGTGAAGAGGAATTGGAATAAGAGGGTTTAAAATGTGGATAAGGATGGTTTTAAAGGTGCATGGCGGATTTTTAATGGTATGGAATTCCAGAATGCAGTGGAACGGATAACAAAGGAATGTTTAAACGAGGCAGATTTGTGTAAAGGTTAGAAGAAATAGGATATTTATTATATTAATGATTTTTAAGCTTTAGCTCGGTTAAAAATCCACTTCAAAAATTTTATAGTAGCAAAACATTGCCAGAAAATAATTTCTATCCAAAGTAGAGTAGTAAGTAAAAGTTATGTGTTGCACGCACCAGGTTTTTGTTTTTGTTTTTAAGGAATCTTCAAGTTAGATGTTATTTTGTTATAAAAAATGTAAACAGCTCTGTATATTTTTGCTATGGTTCCTATGTTTTTAATTTGAATTCTTTGTAAATTCCTGATAAAATGATTAAAATAAATAATCTTGTTACAGCTAATGGCTTTAGCACTCGAGGGGCGCAAGGGAAGGAGCTCCAGAGGTAGAGGAAGGCCCAGCTCGGCTAACTACAGTAAATTGCATTCAAACCTTGAAGAGGCGATAGCTTCCAACGTCACCACACCCTCGGCCACTCATGTCCTTTACTGAAACCTAATGCCATCCATTCTTGCAGATATTTATCTTTTATAATAACTTGTAATAAAATTTTTGTATCGAATGTTCGTATTTGTAAGATTATATATTTTTTAATTCATGTATAGTTTCAAAAAGAATCCTATAAAAATAAAATAAGCTTCTGTAAATATGTAGATAATGTAAAGAGCGGGTTTTATATTAATTTTATTCCTCGCTACAAGGTCAGAGTTTAATTGATGATCCATTCGTTTTTTGGTTTTTATGGATGTTATGTTTTTATTTAGATGCGAAAAGGTGCTTATTAGACTATTATTGTGGATTTGTATTATTAGATATCTACCTGCACTTTTGAATTAAGGAAACTTTATTGGTGGATAAGTATGAAAAATCTTAACACTCATTGGATATTTGAGGAGCTACAGATCAAAATTTATTTTATCCATTTCCATTTTCACTGAAAAAATTCATTTTGATCCTGAAGTCATTCATGAAATATGCATACATGATAATCATTTTGAAGTGAATGACTTCAAAGCTCTGATCGGACTTCGATTTCTTGTCAAAAATAGTTATGATTCCTGCTAATAAAGAATTTTGTTTAAAAATTTGCAAAATGCATTTTGATCCAAAGCGCCTCATTTCATTTAATAAATGGCAAGGAGAGAAAAACATGTAAGTACGTTTATTTTTAAATTGAGTTATTGGTATAAATTGATTTAAAATGAAAAACTACATCTTTCAGGGATGTGAAATGCGAAAAAAATATCTTATGTTAGCTATTGTTTATTGAATTTATATTTTATCCATTGTTGTGGATAATGGAGTTTTTCATTCTGAACCTATTTTTACCAGGACCTCAATCTAAAAAAAGTTTCACTTGGTTTTCTCCTTACCCTCCATTTATTTTTGTTTATTAGCTGAACTTACTAATTATATGTTCTCCTGAGACGGAATAATTAGAATTTCACCATTTCGCTGCTTGTGAAGTGAATGAAGTTCGTATAAGTTTATTCATTTTATGGAGTAAATTAATAAATTTTTCATCGAATTTCTTTATTTTCTTATTTATTCTTATAGATTATTTGAATAGTTACGGACCTATTTCTTTATTAAGACAAAAAAAAAAAATTAATTTGTGTATTTAAAATTTAACACATAGTGCACATGAACATTATTGGTGAATGTGGAATATTCTAAGAATTTTACAGCATTAAATTAGGTATGGATTCTTCTTTTGCTCTATTTCTTTTTTTAAGAAATTGGCCTGGGAGATTAAAATGGGAAATTATTTTAGCCTCACTTGCTGTTCATTATTGGTTTAAAAATTTATAAGATCCATTTATTTATAAATAAACATAAAAAATTATTTATTTTAATTGTTTTATTCAAATTATTTGAAAAAATTTATGCACTCAAATGTCATAGTGTAGTCATTTATTTTTTCGCACATTGGTCATAGAATCCTCCTGTAAGTAGTATTTAATTTAAAAATATTGTACTCATTGACAATTTACTATTTTATCTGATTTTCACAGCATAACTATATCTTTTAGATGTCCAGCACAAAAGAAATATTATGTAATTGTATATACTTACCAAAGTAGACATGACAATTACAGCAAATTTTAATTATAAGATATTTAATCTCACTGTTATCACTTAATAGAGGCATTTATGAATATTACTTCCTCTCAATGTTTATTTTGGGTGGTGCTATCGGTAGGCCCTTGTTGTTCACAATTTTCTTTCTACAGGAGGTATTCTGTCTATCTAACGAAATTAAGTTTGTTTACAATTAGGATTCAAATGATTATATAAAAGTAAACATGTGTTTGTAAAATACACTGAAAATATATATATATATATATATATATATATATATATATATATATATATATATATATATATATATATATATATATATATATATATATCAAAAACCAATTTATTCAAATTAAGAATTGAAGTCAATATAATATAGAACTGTAGGATGTTTAGGTAATTCAGTCCTGTAATTTAATGCACATAAACTTAAAACATCGATGGGTTCTTTCACCTTTTTATGATTACTCCCTAGTTTAATCTTATTTTCTTTTGTAATATATTTCCTATGATAACGTTACTTCTTTGAATTTACTATATATTGTAGTTTTGATGTTGTGCATCATTATAATTTTTTTCAAAGGTACTTGTTTTATTAAAAATGACTGCTTATTTACTATGAATATTTAACATATTATTCATTTCAGCTACTTAAAAATTTAATATTTATTCTACAATAAAGGTTTATATTTCTATTGTAGTTTTCATTCTGGTTTATTGTTGACATGGAGGTATTGAAATATTTTTAATATAATTATTGCAAATTTATTCTAGTGTCACCTTTTTGAATTACTGTAAAAGTATTTAGATATTGGAAAGATACCATTTTTTTCTATGTTAAATAAATTGTTTGTTTCACTATTATACAAATATACCAGTATTATTAAATGATTTTCTGAATTATCTACCATAAAACTTTTAATTATTTAAGTCTTTTGATTATTCACAAAAAAATATATTATTTAATATTCTATTCTGAGATGTATCATTTGTTAATTGAAGAAATAAATTTTTTTAAATTGTTGGATATTCATATCTATTAATTTCATCCTCTAAAAAATTAACAACAAGAAAAAAGTTAAAATGTGGGACAATGGTATATATAAAATATACATAACAAATAAATTTAACAGTCTTAATTATTGTTACTTTGAGTTACAATTTACACTATTATTTTAAAATACAATCCTTATTGGAGAACTTGTACTTAACAAATTCAAGTACTACTGAGCTTGTTGACTTAAAAATATAAACTTATTACTGATATCAGCCTTTTAAAAGAATTTACAGCACTGGAACTAAGTAACTCATTTTCCAATCATATCTTCATCTATTAGTAAATAAACTGCTGATCCCACTCTGAAGATCTTTAAATAGTCAGCTGAATGTTCGAGGCAATTGAGTGCATGCATGGAGAGAGGGGGCAGAGAAATGCATAAATTTGAGCTGAAATAGAATTGAAGTGAGAATGAACACAAATAAGATTGATATTACTTTTTAAATTAATAAAATAACCTGTACTACTACAACCCATGAAGGGTCTTGAGTTCAGTATTATATAGAGAAAGTACTGTTTTTAGATCAACAGTTGTGCAAGGTGGTTTCACCAAGATCGTGCTCAACCGCCAGGTTTTTCCCTTAATTATTTTAATTGAGGTTCCCACTACTACTGTTTCAGGGTTAAGTGGCCAAACTGCAAAAATGAACTAAGGACCTCAAAACAAGAAAAAATTTTCCTCTGAAGGTATGTCCACAAACGCTTTGTTTAGGAAATATTCCCACCTAAAGATTTTCGTTGTTATTATTTATATAATTTATTTTACACATTTTTACAATTTTTTTTTCTAAAACAGCTGCAACGATTTTGATTGAATTCATAATGTAATATCTGTTTAAAATTAAGCAGTTTTAATATAATGTAGTTCTCATTCTTATTGATGTTCTCTAACAGTGTTTAAATGCCTAATTTTTATTTGAAATAATTAACCATTTCATATTGGAAACTAATATGAAAAATGGTTATATATAATGGATAAAGAAAGTTGATTGGTAACTAAATGAGAAATAATGGTTAGAAGCTATACGGAAATAGCCAAGTGCGCCCAACCTTTGCCAATCCTCTCCGGTTACAGATTCCCGATACCGCTTTGTACAGGGCTTTCATATTGTTAATTTAACTTTTATATATCACTTATCCATAATTTTTAGAAAAAGTTTTCACATGAAATGTTGAGGATATACTAATATAAATCTAATAATATACAATATTAACTAACGTTGAGTTATTTTTACAACCCGATTTGTAAAAAGAAATGAAAAGCGATGCAAATGTATAAATTTAACAGATTCGATTCAAGGGCAGATAACACATGGTAATTAATTGTTTTAAATGAAGTTATACTGTCGTTTTTACTTTGACTTTGCTATTTATAAAAATACCTATAAATCTAAGGTTGGCAAGTGAAAGTTGTGTGATGCGCGCACCGCATCAGATTTTTATGAAACTATCTATAATTAGGAAGGTGAGGTTGTCCCCTAAAAGAAGGGGTGCATATCCCTCTCTCCGAGGTCGATGGTGCATGAACCTTATCTTCTCTCCTTTCCAATACATTTTATTAGTCTCCTATTCTTAATAACAGTACAAGCGAAAGTGTAATTTAAAAATTCATAGATCATATGCAAATATATTTGCTACAGTTTGTTACCTGTTTTACCCTTGTCTCCTGGTCAGAAACTTTTCATTATGAAAATTCATAATCCTATCAAAATGTGCCATGAAACCAAACACCCATCTGGGCACCTCTGCCCAAAAGGGTTTCACAAAAATTTTATACTTAAAAAAAGGATATTCAAAAAATATCGATTGAAAAGAAGACATGATAATTTTTTTTTCAAGTAATTTTATATTTGTACAGAAAACACATCTAACATAACGTAATAATTAACAAAATATTTACATTACATAATTATTAATATATAAAAATTAAACCATCAGAGATTTCTTCATAATGAACATTGTTTTATGTCACTGGAATTATACATAAAGGTTTTATGCTGTACATAAATATTTCACTTGTGAAAAATTTGAAATTTAAATCTGGAAGGTGGAGATTACAAGTGACACCACTATCATTATTTGCAAATCTCAAATTTATTAACTTTGTACCAGACTAGAACGAATAAATTAATTACAGTAATTCGCATCTGTCGTATGATTCATAATCCATGGTAAGAAGTACTTCACGTTAGTGTAGATGCCTGGATAATTTTGGTTCGCACAGTTTACACCCCAAGATATTATACCTTAAAAATACATAATATTATTACTTCATTGTATTTTTAATAAAAACCAAAGTCATGTTTTGCATCTTAAAGTGTTTATATTAAAATGATTTGAATGAAAATAAGCTGTCAAACATGGCTTTCCTAATTAATCCTGAAAGGGTTTTAATCTCTATTCTTAAAACCTATGGATCAAATACAGAAGAAAGTGTATCTAAATAAAAGGTTAAAATATATATATCTGTATAATATTCTTTATTTTATGATACCTCATCAATACTATATACTTGTACATTTACATCTAAGTACATACTTTGGCTTTTTTTTTTTTTTTTTTGGGTCATCCTCTTCCTCGCCGTTAAGGCTATACGGGGTTTTCCCGGGCCAGGGGGTGTGGGGGGGATTTAAAAAACGCCTTGGCACCGGGATGCGAACTCGTGACTATTTTTATAACACAGTTGTCATATATCAGGTTGCCGGGCAATGGTGGTGCTGTGCACAACGCTTTAGCCCATTCGGCCACCCCGCCCACAAAAAAGAGAATGATGAACCTGGCAATTTATTATTGTATAATAAGATGCTAACCATTACACTATTAAGTGCTCTTATACTTTTCCTCATATAACATCTATAATTATTTCTAGTACAAACCTGCTAGAATGGCCTGCTTTCTTCCGTTTATCAGAAGAGGTCCTCCACTGTCACCCTTAGAAAATGTTTGCACTATTATTAAATAATAATTTTTATTTCAAAACATTCTATGTAATATAACATTCTAGATGACCAACCTATAGGACCAAAAGTAGCTTAGAGGAAAAATGCAATTGAAATTCTACAGAATTTATATTTGTTTGCAAATATTAATGTGCTAATGAATCTTGGATTGATTTCAAAGCAACAGTCACTTACTAATAATGAATCCTTATCAAAACAAAAAATTTAATTTGAAAATATTGCTGAACAAATTTATTGTATTTTTTTAACCTAGGTACTATTAAAAGTTGAAAACATTTTTTTTTTTTTGAGCAGCTGTGTTGGACTTATTTTACATTCTACAGAAGTTTGATTTAACTCTATAGATTCTTCTTTTTTTTTTTTTTTTTTTTTTTTTTATAATAATTCATTTATTTTTTATAGTTTACTTACATCGGCTCAATCAAGCCACTAGCGAGTCTGGGTCACTTCGAGTAGCTTCCACCTGATGGCTCCATCCTGTACAACAGCAGTTCATTTGTGTTCACCAAGTTCCTTACATCCACTTTTGCACCATCCAGTCATCTTATTCTTGGTTGCCACTCTCTCCTTGCTTGGTCCAACACTTCAGTCCTTACTTTCCTTGGGATTTTGCGGTCATCCATCCAAGAAAGATGACTAGCCCAGCAAAGTCGTTCCTGTTTCAAACCCATACTATGTCATCATCTCAACTAACATTATAGAGCTCTCTGTTCTTTCTTTTCTTCCAGAGCTCTCCCTCTCTCACTGTTCCAGATATTCTCATAAGCACCTGTCTCTCAACATAAGTGAGTAGAGGCATTCACCTAAGTAACCTGTTTTTGTCTGCCTTGGTGATACCCCTATGCTTCTGACCCAATGGTGAGCATTGGTCTTGTAGAGGTTGTTCTTTTACTGGAGTAAACATTCTTGATTGTTGGGCAGGCCTCTATTGGTACCATTGAACTGCCTGCTGACATCCTATTAGGGGTTCACCTTTAATCCCAGATACAACAAAGGTTCCACTCTCTGAAACTAATACTTTCTTATAATGGATCTTCAAATCTTGCATTTTTTTTTAAATCAAGCACTTTAATTTCTGAAATATCTCCAGAAGGGGCCACAGTTTTCAGAAAACATTCTTTTATTGTGATGTTATAAGTAGTTAAAAGTTCCTCCCTGAGTCTTAATTAGTGTTTTGTTATAAAATTAAGTATATTACATTGCTTTATATATATATTTATAAAAATGATTTACACATTATTATTCTTCTACCTTTTACAATCTAAACAAAATATATAGTGTGTTATATATTATCATTGAATGTTTACTCTTAAGAAACCCTTATAAATATTTGGCTGATTGTTATATACATTTTTTTATAAATGTTGAAACAACTTGTAGAAATTGTGAATTCTAATGACATTAGTTTTCATATTGATAACCTTACATATTTAAACCACACTTAATTGTTTTTAGAGGCTGGTGGAAGAAATATATAAAGAAGTCCTCTCCGATTCCCTTCATTCTTCCGTCCAACTTATTGTTATGTTTTTAAATGGAAATAAACTTTTGATGTAGTAGTGCTAAAGTGCTATAATCAATAATTCTTTCTGATTTTGAATACACATAATACCTGATCTATTACATTAAAAATCACAGTTGTTTTACCTAGAATCCAATTTCAGACCTGCTGAAGCATTCCTTGCCAGATTCTGATAAGCCATTTATTCATGACTATCGATATCCAACGATTAGATCTAAAGTTTATGATGTTAAAATATTTTTAAAGAGTACAGAATCTACAGAACATCACCACTTTTTTTCCCTTGTATTTGAGCTGAGATCTAGTCCATTTGAGATGTTTCCGTTATTTTCTTGGTATACACATTATTCCCTCTGGTTCCTTCTTATAGTTGCTTCACTGTTTTTTTGTTTTCTAGAGGTGTTTTTCCACTCTGTTAATTATATTTTATTATATAGTTAAGTACATATTGTATTTATAACTGTCAAGTATATATATCCTTATTGAAACCTTTTTAACGTGAATGAATTACAGTAATTTGTATTACTACTATATAAAAGGCTGGCCATCCAGATAAAATTATATTGAATACCTATTTTCTCACCTGACAAGCATCATCCTTATATCCCCTTGCACATATTATTTGGCTGTAACTTGTTGTGATAAATCTTGCAGTACCAGACTTTTGACAGGTCATCGCATGTATTATTGTGACAGTGCCTTTTTTGACTAATCCAACTTTATAGTTTCTAATAAATCTCCATTCGCTGGCTACGATTGTTCCATACATATTTGACAAAATAGTTCCTGTATCAAAATATTAAATTATTATTTCTTATTTATAAATTCCATTATTACCACTAATATTTTTTTCTTTGTATAGTCCTTTTAAGTTGTATCTGTCTTATATAAATAAATAAAAAAAAAGAAAATGCTATGTATTGTCTGAAATAATTTTCATAATAAGATCATGTTGAAACGAACAGATATATTTATTGCTAGCTTTCATAACTTTGTTTTGAATTAAAGTTCATTATTTTTTATAAATATAATTTACAATAGTGAGTATATAATAATTAATATATCTAGCAATAATCGTCAGATGTTTCATGTCTGTTCCCTTATAGCAGGAGTAACATTGATCATATTTTGTTTGTGTGAGAGTTTTTTTAAATTTAAATTAATTGAAAATTATTATATTATAAAGGAAGCATTGTGCCATATGTAATCTAAATATTGCAACGACTATGTATTATTTTGATTAAATACAGAAATATATCATAAATGTGGTCTGGCAAATACAATCAGAGTTTTATTATACTGATTCAGTTTTGGTCTGCAAATTATCCATTCATCCATCGATAAAATGTTTCTTTGTTTAGCACAACAAAAATATAAGCTTCTTCTATTCAGTCTATATATTTGTATACTAAATAAGCTATTAGATATATGCATTATTTTAGTTAGTTATTTTAAAAAAAGATGTAAAAAATAAATAAAAGAAATTGACTTTATTACTTAAAGTCAATTATTATTATTAAAAATATAAAGTTTTTTTTTTTAACACAGTAAGCGTGGGGTGGTCCTCGGATGAGTTCCACGC
This sequence comes from Nezara viridula, assembly GCA_928085145.1. Lineage (NCBI taxonomy): Eukaryota > Metazoa > Arthropoda > Insecta > Hemiptera > Pentatomidae > Nezara > Nezara viridula. The sequence goes on from OV725082.1 coordinate 74,193,636, forward strand.
TCCTTGGTTTTACCGATTCTTTCTATCACACCATCTCTGTGATAGGGATTGTTTGTTTGTATGTCATAAATATGGTCTGGCAAGTTTGATTCTTTCTCATTGTAAGTACAGTCAGAGTTTAGTCCACATGGTGTTTGTTTCAGTAGAATTCTACTTTTAAAGCATGTGTTTCATATCTAAATCATCCAACCTGTACATCAAATGTTTGATCTATAGTTTTTATTTAAATTTCAGACAAAATCAACATACAGAGATGATATAAAAACAAATTCAATAAATAATCTTGAAGACTCAATTTTTTTTTTCTCCTTGAAAAGTAGAACAAGTATTTTAGATTTGTTACAGATCTGTCCACGTTTGTCGGATTTAACAGCCCTGATGAAGGCCTGAACTTCGGGCCAAAACATCGGCAAATGTAAAAATAAATATTATTTATTTTTGCTATTTTTTATTTTGACTGATCACCCCAACCATCCTTCTCTTCAACTATTTTATATTTTTATAGACTTGATTTAATTAATAATTTGTTGTCGGTTTATAAATATTTTGTAATCCCGAACAAATTATAGCAAGAAATTAAATAAATTGTTGGTTTAATACAGCTTATATAGAAATTGAATAATAATAATATTCCCTCATGGACAGGAGAGTCTCGTTTGAGGATCTGCTGATGATTGCCTTTAATTTTTTTTTTTCAAGAAATTATCAAAATAAGTAAAATTTAGTAATTAAACATATCTATACGAAATATTAATTAGCTCGATGTTCTATTATAATATTATCTTACAATTTTAAGGAAGCATTAGTCTCACAATGATTAAATTTATTATTAATTTTGTATGAACAATTATGAATTTAAATTGGTGTATAGATTATTTGAGAAGATTAATCATTCTCTGAATAAGTCATAATTGCAGTTTTAAATAATTACCATGGCTTGGCAGACAAACAGGCCACACCTTTCCAGGAATGAAGTTCAATCTCTTGGTAAGACGCAACAAACCTATATCATAGATATCATGGTGGCTGTCACCTTGATAGTGTGGATGCAGGATTGTATCACGTACACTCAGCTGGTTGGTGCAATTTCCTGGTATGATTTCCAAGTTACCAACAATGACAAACATAGATTTTGTGTCATTTCTAAGGTATAAAGAAATATTTTCAGTTGTTTTTCTTAAACATGATCAAATGATTTTTTTTTTAATATACTCACAGGATGCAATGGCCTGCTGTAATGATGTATAGATCATTAATAATTGTGCCTCCACATCTGTATTCATAATAATAAAAGATATTGGCAAACCATGGAAAACTACTTTTATCTGCTCTTTCTCCACCAATTAATCTTTTCTTTCTTGTACTGTTCGGCCCAACACCACATCCTGCATTTATTTATATAAATTATATATATGCAAATTAAATATTAAGAAACTTCTACTTATATGTTCTCATTTTGTACACTATATTTATAAATTTTTCCATATTTTAGGCAATAAAACTTCCAATTTTCTTCATATTTTTTTATTTATGCTTTTTTTCTCTCACGTTTCAGGACAATTTTCCCATCATCAGAGTAATATTTGTACTTTTACTGAAATTATGAACATTTTCTATGTTAATTTCTATTTAACAATACCATTCCAATTTATCTCTTTAACAATTATTTACCATTCTTTATTTGTTGATTTGGCACCATATGCCGAGAATTAAATATTTGTCACATTTTTTAAAAATTATTTGGTGTTACACATATTCACTCATACACTAATCAACATCTGGCTATTTTTGGTTTTATTTCTACACTTTGTACCCATCCTCTTATTTCTTATTATAGTTGTTTGTTGTGTTTCTTTTGGCTATTGTTGTTTTTTTGAATTTTAATATTGGATATTATGTCTGAATAGTGTGTACCTAAATGTTTTGTATCTGTTTTATAGTTTACTGTTCTATTATTGTTTCCTGTTATATGTATAGCTTCCAGCAGTTTCCTATTATTTGTTTTAGGTTCTATTGCCAATATTTCTGGGTTTTTGAAGTCAAAAGTGTGTAATGATTTAATACTGTGGTTTGCTAGGGCTGTTATGTTAATATTTTTACTATTTTTGCAGTTTGATGTATGTTGTGCTCTTCTGGTTTTTAGTTTTTTTAAAGTTTCACCTATATATATTTGTTGGCAATGTTGGCAATCTAAATAGTAAAAATATTAACATAACAGCCCTAGCAAACCATAGTATTAAATCATTACACACTTTTGACTTCAAAAACCCAGAAATATTGGCAATAGAACCTAAAACAAATAATAGGAAACTGCTGGAAGCTATACATATAACAGGAAACAGTAAACTATAAAACAGATACAAAACATTTAGGTACACACTGTTCGGACATAATATATAATATTAAAATTTAAAAAAAACAACAATAGCCAAAAAAAACACAACAAACAACCATTGTAAGAAATAAGAGGATGGGTACAAAGTGCAGAAATAAAACTAAAAATAGCCAGATGTTGATTAGTGTATGAGTGAATATTTGTAACACCAAATAATTTTTAAAAAATGTGACAAATATTTAATTCTCAACAAATGGTGCCACATCAACAAAAAAGGAATGGTAAATAATTGTTAAATAGATAAATTGGAATGATATTGTTAAATAGAAATTAATATAGAAAATGTTCATAATTTCAGTAAAAATACAAATATTACTCTGATGATGGGAAAATTGTCCCGAAACGTAAGAGAAAAAAAGCATAAATAAAAAAATTGGAAGTTTTATTGCCTAAAATATGGAAAAATTATAAACGTAAGCTTCCTAATAAAAAAGAAAAATAAGAAGATATATTCATAAAATATTTATTTATATTTATAAAAAAAAAAGCACTAAAGTCTGCTTATATTAACCACATTTGGAATAAAGAGCTGAATGGGTAGAAACTAAAAATGAAAAAAAAAAAAAAAAAAAACCATGTGTCGTTCTTTTTAAGATCTCATTTTTTTCCCTAGGATGTCTTTTTATTTTAGGTATGCTCAATCAAACGTCAGTTTCAGGGCTAACAAAATTATTTTTTTTTATTCTAAGGAAAGTAAGTCTTATCTAAATCGTAACTAACACAATAATTAACAAGTATGAGTGGCACCTTCCATATACCACCTTCAACATCACTTCTATCAGCTTAAAGATCTTCCATTGTTTCCTCTGCCATTCCACCTATTGCATCCTTGGAAATTTCCACTTTAGCTTCACTGACACACCTTCATTTCCTTTGAAACTTTCATTTTTCTGAAGTTTTAAAATTAATTTATTATTTTCTTTTCATTTTTCAAGTTCCTCCTCTGTTTTAAGTTTATTAATGTACCATTTCTTACTTTATTCTCATGGCATCTGGTCTAGCAATATTCTCTCTTCTTTGTCTTAGGTTTTCATTTGTCACTGAGTGCTCAGAGGATACAGGAATTTTGCAGAATCTACCATTAATTCTTACCTTGAATAACCTATTGCTTATGACATTGCCAAAAAATTAAGACTTTCTACATTTGCTAACCATTAAGAAGTCAGTACCAGATTGATCAGTTTTGTTTTTTTACAGTTGTTTATGTATGGAGAATTCTTTCTAATTGATCCTTCTTCCACCTTGTTTCCAGTAATGCAGCAATGTTGGTCTATTTCTTTCATTTTATCCAGTCTCTGGATTGTATAAATATTGCTGGTTAAGCTTGATGTGTCCCTTTCTTAACCTGTTTATTATAGATAACTGTTTTGGAGAAGCACTTCAATGAGGCACTATGGCATAATTGCAATCTGCAACTAGAGGTGGTTGGTTTAGTAATAGATTTTCTTTCCCATTCTTTATTTCAGTTTTTGCTGACTTTAATTGTAATCTGCTTTATTCAAAAAAGTGTATTTTAAAATTTTTTTTTCTGCTGCTTAAGCTCCTTCAGCAGCCAGTTCATTACTTTTTATACCTCTGTGGTCAAGGATCCACAACTATGTAATTCTCGTGTTCTATTTCCATGTTCATGACTTGAATATTTTGTATTAAATTGTTTGTGATTCATAAGTTCACATCAGATAAAGACTTCTGTTTCACTAGTGGAAATAGAATTCAGTTTCTTTCATTTCAGTTTCAGTTTCAGTTTCATTTCAGTTCCTGTTTTTATCGAATGTACAGCATCTTTGAATTTAGATCTATCAATAAAACTATTTAATTTTATTTATTAATTATAATTCATGAATTTGAAATATTTTATGAAAACGCGTTACAAAATTTTAAAAAAATGTTGCATTTTTAATCCTTTATATTAAAAAAATATTAAGAGGTGCACTTTGAAAATTCTAGTTTTAGAATAAAATATAAATAGTTATAAGTCACAAGTTTATTTTATTTATAATAAAAAAATTACTAAGATCTTTATAAGGAGAAATAAGAAGTTAGTATTACTGTAGAATCAATTATTACATAAAATAACCGATGAAAGAAATGGAACATATTTAAATAAACGAAAACAGTTTTCATTCATTATTTTTATAATGTTGCTGATTACCTTTCATGTAGGCTACCAAATAGTATTAAAGTACATTTCAATATATTAACATTTATTATATGTAAAATTTAATGTTTCTAACACAAGAGTATGCAAATAAGGTAAAGTTTTAATTGGAAGCTACAATGTAAAACAAGTTATTACTTACTGCATTGTTGCTGGTTTAAAACTTCCTAAAATATAAAAATAATGACCAAATTAATATATAAATAAGAATGAATCTATTTTATATTTAAATATGAATACCTGAGTAAATGTTGGAAGCGAGTAGGCAAAGGCACTTAATAAAAGAAATGAGTAATACATAATAATGATTTTCAAAGAGCGTGTGATAGATAAATTAAATAATTCAATGGTTCCAGTGCTGATTTTCTTTCCATAAAATTTGATCAAAACACTGCATTCTCCAATGTGCGGTAGAAGAACTCGAAATTGTATTAGATTCGTCACAATTTGCTGCTAAGATGTACACCAAGGAATAGGGAACCACGAAAGAATTATTTATAACTTAAATATTTATAAAAATAGAGAAAGAAAACTATAAAAATGGATAAGATATTAGTTCACCTTGATTGATCACAAGAATGAATTACAAAATCACTATTATCGTTATGGAAAGGAAAAAGTTGGCTGTCAAGTTCATATATAGTCTCAGTAACAAACAGCTATAAATATTATCTAAACTGGAGCAAAGTAATTGATATTCAATAAGCAGATAACATGAAAAAGTGTTATTTGTTGCATTCTAATCGCCTTATCATATTTTCAATGTTACTCTTACTTTCTATGGCTTTCATGATTTCTTAATGTGTACTGTTAGTATTTTTATCATGAATTGTATGGGAAATAAAAAAAAGGATTATTCTGTCCCTAAGAGGACTTCTTGATTTTGGCCGAAAACAATAAAGTGGCCTTTCACTGATTTACCATAATTTCAACCTATAAGTGAAAAAAAAATCATTCAATAAAAGCTTACAGTCCAGTAGGGTACTGGACTTAATCCAGGATTTAATTTTGGGGGAGGGGCTTCAGCCCGAAAGATTTTTTTTCATATATATATATATATATATATATATATATATATAATGATAATTAATTTGAAAAAAAAAAGAAAGAAATTAACTACCTATATAAAATGGTGTTTAAGTGGTTCTTGAAGTCCTATTAAATGTAATTACACGAAAAAAAATACTTTAAGACAAAGATTTAATATTTTTGTCTATAAAACATGGTCATATTTTACCATTTTGAGCTGGGCTTCAGCCTGAAAGCCCCTCCCTCCCCCTCGCAGATCCGCCTATGCAGTAGGGGATCCAAGATTTAATTTTGGGATGGAACTTTTTTATGTACATGTAGTTCATTATAGGTGTACAGTCCTTGGGGCGAAAAAATCTTGTAATTTCAGGTAAAGTAATGCCTTCAGAGGTAAATTTCTTATATTTTTTCTTGAAACACGCTTACATTTAAGTACATGTCTGTATATGCATTATAATTTTTAAAAAAATACATTAGGATTTTTTTTTTCGTTCTTCCCTTCCTTGATTTTCAGGCTATACGGAGTTTTCCCGGGCCAGGTGAGAGGGCGGAGGATTAACGCTAGATGCTGTGCACACACCTGCTCAGCCACCCGGCCCCAGAAGACATTGGGATTGTTTAAATATTTAGCAAACAAATACGGACCAATGAAAAAAAAAAAATCCATCGTTGGAGGCTTCAGCCCTAAAGTCCCCCCTCCCTTCGAGATCCGCCAGGCTTGATCGTCCAACTTTAGTTCCCTTGGCAGTGCTCTCTACTGCCATCTGACTAAATTTTCCGATATGAATCTTAAATTTTGTGTATAATTTGTTGATACTTTTAAAAATTATATCCACTAATAAGAAGTCAGCACCTTAACTGCTTGCTTTAACTACAATCAGATGGACAAGTAGCATTAGGAGAATTTTAGGTGTTGAATTTTATAATTTCAAAAACCAATGCTGTATTTGAGAGGCTACATTTATAATTTATTTCTTAATATCAAACTACTAGAAATCCATAATAGTCGTCTGACGTATACTGTTGTCTAAAATTATTTTAAGGTGAAGGTATTTCGAAGTCAATCCCGGATCTCAGCACAGAAAATAATGGATCACGAATACATTCTACAGAAGAATAGGAAATTTAACAGTTGTACATGGATACAATGTTAATAGTATTTACATCAATAAAAGTCATTAAATTAACTTGAAACTAAATGTATGTATATAAAGCTCGTTTGATGAAAACAATCAATAGTTTTAATTGAGTAAAAACGTTCTAGTAGCTAGAACAATTCAAACAAAAACTATTTTCTGCTTTGTACCAGTAACTTTTTAGGCATCGTACGTACGTATTTTTCTGTTACCCTCCCCCCCTCTCCTTCGCCTAGTAATAGCTCTGTATCATTGGCATACTTAAACATTAAATCTAAACAAAAAATATTCTTTCTGTTATAACTTATAATTCTTCTTTTTTTTTGCCATTATTATAATTTTTCAACTTTAAAATAAAATAGCGCACATATTTCTGACACTCTAATTTTGCAAAAACTGCGCCACTGGTCTCAAACAGATTTTGAGCCAAAAAAATAGGTCGCTATTAGAACCTGCAACATTGATATTTGTTGATTAATTTTATCTATATTTGAAATAATTATACTGGTGTTATGTTTATTACAAGTGTGTTTTGTGTTTATTTCTATATGACAAAAGTTTTCTCTTAGTAGATTTGATAATAAATTAATATTCTTAACTGGAGCTTCTGTTTGAATTGTAAGCTAACATTTTAAATTGATTATAAAAATTATATCAACATATTTTTTTTTCTAATTTATAACGTTTTCTTTTTTAGATTTACAAGACTTCATAGGAGTGAGTCTTCATTTTATTTTATAATAGCAATATTGTACAGTTAGTTTTAAGAAAATCATTCAAAGGTATTATTGATGGATCTCAGTTTCTTATAAATTTTGATTATTTGTCTACGCATACACTTGTTGGTTTAACTGAGAATATCACACTTCAAATCATTTAGTACTATTTATATTAGCATATTCAAGTGAATACACAAAAGATAAATAGTTGCAAAGCAAATTATTTAGATGAGGACCGCATGGGTTATAGGTGGTTCACAATCACTTCGATCACACTTGTTCTTGAAGTGCTGAATGCGTTTATCCCAAAGACTGTTTTCGGCATTTCATGAACTATTGTGACCAAAGTGATTGTGAACCATTTGTAACCTGTGTGGTCCTCATCTAAATAATTACCATTACAAATAATCAGGTCTGTATAAATTATTATTTTTTAATCATTGAGAGTTTTTTTCTATTAGTATTATTTAGAATATTGATTTATTACTATTGATATCATAACAGTTTTTAAACTTATATTATTTTTTACCTTCCTCTTGGCAAGATAGTTTTTGGATGTGAGAGAAGGTATATTTACTTATGGCATATGCACATTAGCAAGTAATGAACATGACAAGATGCTGGTGTACTGCCAATCACTAACTGTTCTAGGATTTAATTTTGGAGGGCTTCAGCCCGAAAGATTTTTTTTTTTGGTGTATATATTAGGATAATTACTTCGGGAGAAAGAAAAAAGCTAACTGCCTATATGAAATTGTGTTTAAGTGATTCTTTAAGTCCTATTAAATGTAATTAGTCAAACAATAATACTTTTAAAGATAATGTTTTTATAAAACATGGTTTATACTTTACCATTTTAGAGGGGCTTCAGCCCGAAAGCCCCCTTCTCCCTCCGTAGATCCACTGTGCTACAAATAAATATATTGTTAATTCATGAAATTCTTAGTGTTCCTCTAGTTTGCCCTTAATCCTAGAAGACCACTTTTGTCTTCTACACTTCATTTTCACTTCTCTAGCTGTTGGCTTCTTTCTCCTTAGAGTTAGCAGGTTTAAATGAGTAATTCTCATTGGTACATTTCATCAATAGAGAAAGGTTTCTTGGTTTGGTTTGTCCTTTGAGACTGTCTGAGTGTTTATATTTTATTATACTAAATTCATTACCCAATCCTCTTATCACAGGAGGATCCTGCTATGACTTGCTCTGCATTTCGAGCAACAGTTCTGTAGGCCTTGGTTACTCTGCAGGCATTCTCAGGGTTGTAGCAAATATTCTTTTCTATGGTTGCAATCTGAGTTTAGTTTGGGTATCTGACTATTCCCTTTCCTGGAATGCCTCACATCTCATTTTTACCTAATATGCAACATTTAACTTTTTTTTAAACCATTCTTTCTTTTATACCAAACCAGGTTATTCTCTCTCTTAGAAATATCTTTATTCCTTATACATTTATGATTATAAGGTGAGACATATTGGTCGCACCTTTCAGGGTGATGGTATTGTTTTGATTTTATAATGATAATTGTTTAGTAGTGAATAAGGAATTTTAGTACTAAAACTATTAAAAAATTAATCATTGATGGAAAAAAACCTAGAGAAAATTAACTCATTACAATCTTGAGATTAAGATTTGGTTCTAGCAAATATATATTTATTCAACATATTTAATATATACAGGAACAGGAAGAAGTCATTTTATTTTGTTCAACATATACATATATAAATAGGTATTTATCTTACCGTTAAAATGTACTTAAATATTTTGCAAAAAGTCATAAAGTTACATTTCTTGAAATTAAATCACCTAGAGCTATATGTTACATCAATTCATAGTAGACTAATAACTACATTTAATATATGGAAGGGTTCGTATCATTGTGGTACATTTACTTTGTTTTTTTATTGATAATAGTGATTGAATTCATAAAAAAATACTTAAAAGTTTAACTTCATCAAAACTGTCTGTAGTTACTTTTTCCTATAAACTGATGATTTATTTAACATAAAGAACATAAACATTACATAAAGAAAGCTGCTAAAACACTTGGTATTTAAATTTGATAAGAACTAAAATTATTTTCATATCGTTATATTATATAAGTTATTTTTCTTAAGTTAATAGTACTAGGTATTTCTTTTACAAATAAAATCGTTTTAAATAACAGTGTCATAAAGATACAATAAATATTTTTTCTTTATGTTCCGAATTTTATGATCTCTTTCTCTGTCCCAGACCTCCTCGTCCTGAATGCTGTCTTTTAGGGACTATTTCTGCATATATTTCAATACAACCTACTCTTTTTCCGAATTTGTTGTATATTATTTCTGCTTTGTATTTGTTGTAAAAAAAAATTGGCACAATGTTGATCTGTTCTTTTGTAGTATAGTTGTAGATATTATAAGTTCCCTGAAATATAATTTTATAAAATTAATTATGCACTGTAAATAATTTTAAATGAAATGTAAAGCATATATGAATTATCGAATGCTTGCAACAAATTGACCCACTTTATATTCATTAAGACTACAAAAGAGGATACAGACAGTGCTAAGATATAATAAGAAGTACTTATATGGGTAGAAGTTGGTGTGTTGTAGGTTTTCATTGGGGCATTTCATCATAATGAATTAATTAAGAATACCCACTGTCAGAGGTGCCCATCTCCCCTCCTCCCCACAAGGCCGATTGCGCAAAAACCTATCTCTTCCCCTCCTCCTAAGATATTTTATTGCTCACCTTTTTTTGAAAACAGAAGAAGCTAAGGTAGAATTAGAAAAATCGTAGATCATATACAATTACACTTGCTGCGGTCTGTTCTATGTTTCTCCCTTGTCTCTTAGTTGCTAAAATTCATAATCCCGTGGAAATTTGCCCCCCTCAAAAATTCAAAAACTCGTCAAAATATGACTCCCTCAAAAATTTTTATTTCACCACTTGCGCCTTGAAACCCTCCATCTGGACACCTCTACCCACTGTGTATAGGCAAGGTGCACCTTACTGGAGTAGAATTAAAGGTCCATTTATATTATAATTTAAATTATTATTCTTAGATAATTATAAGTGTGGATGATTCATATTAACCCCTATAGTATAATTTATTTGTATTAATTTAATTTAATTCCCTTATTTTATAGTTTGAATAATTCTTATTTGGATATAAAACATATGGATACTTGACTGTCAATAACTGGTTCTTCAATAGTTTGTTTCTTTCTTAGAAATATTTAATCACAGCTTTATTTAATTTTTATTAGTAACAAATTATTTATAAGATTCTGTAAATAATAGGAAGCATCTTAAATGTGTACTTACAGGTTTTATGGGGCACCCCTTTCCTATATTTCCTGCTTTCCAAATTTCCTTTGTCATTACTGGCAGGAGATTAAGTATTGTATTGCATGATTTTTTCACTACTTGAGTATAGGAATTTTCTTTGTATCCACCATTAGTAAACTGTGAAAGCTTTAATATGGACTGAAAATGTAGTTTGTATTAATTGAATTATATTCAAATTCTTATGGTTTGAAACTGTCCAATATTTGAATAATTGGATTGTATATGAATTATTTCTAATATTATTAAGTTAGAGAGTTAATTGTAATTGTGAACAACAATTTTTAGTAATTTTAGAAGGCCTCGGATGTTTCAGACAGTATAAAGTTTCATGTCATTGTATTGTCTTAATCTATCAAATATGATTTACCATTTGTATTTCTGTTGATCTAAGTATTTAGAATTTTTTTTTTCTTTTCCGATATCAATTCTGCAGGTTTGAATTACATAGTTAGGAACACAGTTGTGTTGTTCAAATGACCTCTTATTTTAACTGCCATTTTCTTTTAGCAAGTGCTAGGTCCTATTAAGGTTGAAATATAACAAAACTCCATACAAATTTCAATATCCTTGTTTCTAAGTTTAAAATAAATTTTAAACAGTCAACACTTTAAAATTAAAATTAAAATTAAAAATGATAGTTGGTAGTAATAATCGAGGGGAAAAGGAGTTCAAAACAATGCATTTTAGCCCAGTTCTTTGGCTCTCTTTATGACTACAAACAAATGATACAAGACGAAAACCATGTGAACAGATAAACTGAAAGTAAACGACATGGAACTTATATTCTCTCTGTTTACATGATTTTGATTTTTGTTCTACCTTAAGTTTGCAGATCTGAAGATTTTAATTGGACAATCTAACTCTTAAAAGATTAAACTAAGCTCTAACTTTGACAAATGAGTCACTAGTTCCAGAAATGAACTGACTTATGTTTTGTAGGTTTTGTTAAAAAGTGTTTGTAGCTTTGTTAAAAATTATTATTGTTCCATAAGTAAAGTGAAATCAAAAGTAGAATTATAAAATTGTAGATCATAGATAATTACACTTGCTATGATCTGTTCCATGTTTTTCAACTTGTTTAAAAGTTTCTCCAAATTGAATTCCAAAAGTGTATCGTCCAACCACAAATTCAAAAACCCATCAACATGGCCCCTTTCAGAAATTCAATACCCCATAAAAATCTAACCCTCTCAAAAATTTTGTTGATGAAAAATTTTCGTGATGGCATCCCCTTTTGGACACCTCTATTCCCTTGTTTCATTACTGAGTATTGGACCAACTTATAAAAAATTTTAGTACCTCAAGGTCCAAGCTTTTATAATAAGGAAAATAAAATTCTTATATTTTACTAATTAAGATGCATTGAAGGCAATGGAGTGTATTTTAGTAAATTAATGTTTTTGTTATTTCAAAATTAACTAATATCATGTAGACTGTTGGACCACTATTTTTTTCAGATTCCATTTATTGAAAATCTATATGCATCAATTTTGATGGAGGAATCTTGAATTTTTCTTTAAAAATTGAACTTATTGTGTCTTGAATAAAATTTGTATACTGTACATGAGATTTTTTTTATTATTAAAATTATATTGAGAGTTGGGGGAGGGGGAAAGAAGATGTTTCACTAAAAATATAAATAAATGGAAGCTACTTAGTCCGAAAAAGAAAAAACAAACTTTTATTTGTATTTTTGACATGGTGTATAATCCAAGACATTAAATGCTATTGAAACTCTAAAAAGTCATACTGTTTATTAATTTCATCTCCTTAAATATTTGAAATTATATTTACCGTAATGTCATCATTGAAAGGAGTTTTTAATGTCATATTGCCGTCAATGGCAGTAGTTTCTCGGTCGAGTTTCTTTATTTTGGCATTCATCACCACTTCTCTTGTCCCAGCATTAGTACATTCATCTATTTGCCGAAATATCACATCATAAGGGCCCTGAAAATACGACAAAGAAGGTCAATATGTTCATGTAAATTTTGAATTCCGTGCAGATTCTTCTAAAGTTTTTAAAATGAAAAAACATTCACCTAAAATATTTATTCATCAAATTTCACTCCTTATAAGATAATGAAGTAATATACTTTGCTTTCCTACAACCGAAGGTAGAAAAGCATTGTACTCGTGCCAGAGATTAAAAAAGGTTTTTACTAACAAATTTTTAATTCTGTGAAAAATTTCTACTTGCGTTTTGCGTTTAGATATTTTGACATGAAAGAGCAAATTTGGTTTTTTGTCTGCCGTAAAATTCATGTGACGGACATACTACCTACTATAGGTTAATCCGATTTTTATGTAATTTTCAGGAATTATTCAGTTGGGTACGTAGATGGTTCCAATCAGTATTCTTTAAATCCCATCCATTACTTCCGTTTCCTATGAGCAAACGCATCTTTGTGAAGTTTATGCGCATATGTGTATTTTCTTGTTCGCTTTGTTATTCGCCCATGCATCAAAAAATGGCTCGTTCGATTAGTCGCACAGTTGGAGAGAAGTTAGGGATTAGTGAAGAAATGATCCAGTATCAATTTTATCTAATTCCATAACTCTATTTTCGCTTACGAATGCGCAAACGTAGTTTCCTCTCTGTCCATATTTCAAAAACGACGCATTTGATTTGGCCTAATGTGGATGGAAATTCAGGAAATAACGTACCAATTTCATTGATTTTCATCAGAGGTGCCCATCCCCCCACTCCAAAAATTTTATTACTTTCCTCTTCTTAAAAATATTTCAAGCGAAAGTATAATTAGAAAAATCATAGATTATAAGCAATTATACTAGGGTATGTCATATGTTTTCGAATTAGTTCTCTATTTTGAAGCTTTCATTCCGTAAAATGTGCCTCCTCTAAAACTTGCCCCATGAAACTCCCTTCTGGGCACCATTGATTTTCATCATTAATTGATGTAATTGTTAAGAATGTTACTCCGTGGTACAGCCCCCTTTTTATCGAAATATTCCGCAACACAAACATCCGCCTGAAACTTCGCAAGTAGTTTCATTCCATCGTAACCTACAAATATTTTATTTACGAAAACTCTTGGAATTGGAGCTATTTCAATCTGGAGGGGGACAAACTTTGTTTATTTCATTAGATACTAAAAACTCGTAAATACACATTTGCTTTCTACTTGGATCGTGAGATAATTTGATCATAAAATCGATAACAAAGGTTGCCTTCAAAAATATTGAGCCGTTTGTCCTATATAACATCGTTATTTTGAAATTTTTGGGGGTGTAGGTCACGCCAAACGGCTCAGTATTTTTGAAGGCTACCTTTGTTATCGATTTTGTGATCAAATTGTCTTACGATCCAATTAGAAAGCATATGTGTATTTACGAGTTTTTAGTACCTAATTAAATAGACAGAGTTTGTCCCCCTCCCCTTCAGATTGAAAACGTCCTAATTCCAATAGTTTTCATAAATAAAATGGTTGTAGGTTACGATGAGATGAAACTATTTACGAGGTTTCAGGCGGGTGTTAATAATTCGATAAAAAGCTGTCTGTACCACGGACTATGTAGTTATGGCTATGAAATGAGGAAGGTAGTAAACATGAAAATGAGACAAACATGGCATGAGGTTATATTATTTTTAAACTTAATGGTTTATTATACGTGTTTTTATTGGATACTTCTATTCAGTTTTAAATTAAATTATGATCCTAATGAAATGTTTAAGTATATGTATATTTTGTTATGTGCCCAATAGAAATGGTGAGGACTAATAATACTGGTAGACGTTTTTTTATAATAATAAAAACTTTAAAATAGTATACTAATATTATAAAATACTCACTGCTTTATTGCTATAATCCGCATAGCAATGTAATATAATCAAAATGAACACTATCAAGCATTTCCATAGGTTCAGAGCAACCATATTCTGTTGCACTGTTCCTCGTTAAGTGAAATATGCTTAAAACATCGGGTGTCAACGCTAACGACACAAGGAAATGGTACTCTTATCATCAGGTAACAGCTAGTTGTTCTGAAAACAAAATTATTTTTTAACGACTATATTCAGAAATTATGAATAGATGTATCATTTAGGTTTTCAGGAATAATTGACTTTTTGATTCGATCTCTTCTACGAGGGTGAATCTAATATAAAGTTTATGTTTTATTATTATTTTATATATAAACATATAAATCAATGACATGACAAGCTGGGCGGGTTGCCAACTAATGGGTATGACCTCCTCAACTTCTTCATTGCTTTCGAATTATCTTCCAAGGAGTAGAAGATTAAGTATTTCATTTTGGGGGAACTAAGGTTTTTTACATTCACTTACCTATATATGTAATATATACTTATTCACTTACCTATATAGTGAGGGAAAGTATTGCAACCGTGAAAATTTTCTAATCTGAGTTTCTTTCGGAAATACACGTTTGAGGTTTCCTGAATCTAAATAACCAAGTCCCACAAATGGTCTGTGTATATGTATGAATGTGGCAAGTCTAGCTCAAAAACGAAAAATAGCACGAAACTGATATTACATATTTAAGATAGATATATGTCTTAGATGTGATAGCAACTTTTTCATTAAAATCGACTAACCGGAAGTGGCACTTTATATATACAGTTACACACATTTCTACAATTACAATTCAAAAACGGCTCCAACGATTTTAATTAAACTCGATGTATCATAGTGCAAATAAAGTGGTCTTTAATATCATTGAGGTCTTATCCCCATTGATGTCACTTTACAGAGCTTAAATGCTTAAATGTTCAACATGTCTTTCTCTAAAGTACCTTTAATTTGGTTTATTTTAAATAATTAACTATATTTCATTATTTAGAGTTACGGAAAAAGGGTAAATATAACTTTTCAAAGAATTTGATAATTGAAAAATGGAGAAAGATAAAATGTTCATTTAGGTCGAAAATGAATTTCTAGAAATATTATTCAAAAGTTATACCTATAATATATCGTTGGAAAGCGGAGAACTTGAGAAAAAAACAATATTATAAATAATAATTTTTGAAAACTTATATTATTTAAAGGATATCATACGTTTTCAAGGAAATTAAATGAAATTTTCTTACTAAATGAAAACTTAAAAAAAAATTTTTAAGTTTGAAAAAAGTATTTAAAATCAACGGAATTAAGGCAATGACATTGTTTTAGATACTATTTCATTGTACTTGTGTGAAAGAAGAAGTGAAATATAAAAATATTTCATGGATATGTTTATAACCTTAAATATATTTACTGTAGTTTAATAACTCTAGATCTGATAATATATTTAAATAAATAGGTATCTATCGTCCGCATTTCGCATTCACTGGTTGTCATTACCATTATGACAGGTGTGAATAAAAAAATTAAAGTTAAAAAAAATTGTTATAACATTCATATCCTACAGTGCTGAAAAATATATAATACAATTTAATAAACAAATTAAAACATTAAAATGAATAAATATTAGAATACACTTTACATTTTGAGATATAACTAAATTAAATAGAAGGAAATTAGAGACTGAATTATACTGGTAAATGTTGTAAATTTACAATAAATAATTAAGTTGTGCACTACGACTTTTTCAAAACTACAATTTTCGTAGTTGTAATAGTGCTGATTGAACATAGAGGGAGAAAGAGTGGGTAGAAATTTAGTCGAAGTTGTTCGGTTTTTATAGACCTTGGTTTTTACTGATCGATTGGTAACAAGTTTTGATATATTATATATGCCATATATCTTTTTGACAGGCAATACGGATTTTTTCTCAGACCAGAGGAGGGGACGGAGAATCAATGCCGGAGTTAAATTTCTCCAGTCTCGGGAATCGAACACGTAATCCCGCCCTCAAGAAAATATATATTAATTTACATTTGAAAAAGTGTAAATCTCTCTCACTCTCTTCATTGCATATTGTAATGAAAATTGGTAAATCTAAAATGTTATTGTATTTTAGTCTGTACTTTCTAACATTAAACGCATTCAATCTTTTCAGTCTAAAGTCCTCCGAACAATTAATGCTCCCTTCTATGTAACCAATAAAACGCTCCATAATGACCTTCATATCCGTTTTGTTCTTGACCTAATCACACATAAATTTTCCAAATTTCACCAGAACCTCGCTCATCATCCAAATCCTGTAGCACAATCCCTATCTAGCTGCGGCCATCCCTACAATCCTCCTCGGAGATTAAAACGGCAGTGGCTCCGCGACCTTTTGTAAATATATATATATATATATATATTGGAGTACTGGCAATGGCCAGATTCTCCATTCAAGTTCTGAGCGTCTGTTGCTCTAGTGCCCTCCATCAGTCTCCACTGGCTTACAATATTGCAATGACGCGACTGGGAGAGAAGCACTGGGATCTCCTGGAGGCCTGCCTTGGCTTCCACATTTGGGGGCAAAGCATGACTCAGAGCCCCCTGGGCGAATGTTAATACTGTATATAGGTGTTTTGTCTATTTTTATTTCATTTAGTTTCTCTCTAAAATTGTTTTTTTTTTTTACATATGTAAGTTAATTTTGTTATTCTACTTTCTACAACTCTTTTTCTTTTATTTATATTTTAGTTACCATTTGTATGTATATATTGTGTGAATGTGTAATGTAGCCCTAATATTAATGCCCTCCAATGTGGTAGAATGTATTAATTTTCAACGAATAATAAAAAAATAACAAAAAATAAATAAAAAAAAGAATTTGTCTGTAAGGAAAGGTAAGATCAATGAATCTCTCTCTCTATATATATATATATATGTGTTACTTTTCGGTTCAGTATTAAAATGTTGACTTGTTTATGTGAGTGAAGGTTTTTGAATTTTTGAAATATTATCATTGACTAAATGGATGGTTTTCATACGAATGCAAAATTTCATCAAATAAGGTAGCTGAAATGGAATATTAAAATTATAATGAGCGAACAAAGGAAGCAGATTATTTACCATAAATAGGGTTCCCAATATGTGGATTTTTTTTGTATTCTCTTACATCCTCGAATATTTTCCAATTAGCTCATTATGTAAGTACCCAATTTGATCGGTGGGGCACTCAAAGGAGACCGAACAACCAAGCCCGCACCGAGTTAGCCAGCTGGCGGCAGATCGATGGCCCTGAGTCACATCCTGCACACTACACTAATTGTCCACAGCTCCAAGTCGGTGGTTCTTGGTCGCCGAGGTTGAGACTGAGTAACTGGAGGCTAAGTGCAAAGCTTATAATATTGTTAGCTAGCATAAGGTGTAAACACGATTTTTGATCGACCTTTAATTATAGAAAGGCTGAGAGGGTACGGACGTCGGTAGTGTTGCTCAAATGCGAGACCGAGACGAGTCTTGGTCTTGCAAACTCAATCTTGGTCATGGTCTTGGTCTTGCGCAACAATCTTGCAGTCAGTTATTAGCTTATTAATTTAGATTTAATGTAGATGTAATTTTTTAGATAGAAGAAACCTAACTAAGCTCGAATGAATAATTAGAGGAGTTAAATGCAAAAGTATATTGGTTGTACCAATCATTAACATATAGTAACTAAAATTTTCGAGTATTAGTAACTATTTTGCCTTAATTTTTATATAAAAATTCGATTTTTTTTACCAGTCCTGGTCTTGGTCTTGCAACAGTTAGGCGGCCTTGGTCTTGGTCTTGCAAATTGTATTTTGGTCAACACTATACGTGGGGTCACCGATTTCAATGAAAAGTTTTTTTGGTGATACAATTTCGAAAAATATTATACCCATGTCCGAAAGTTCTTGCCAATATCCGATAGGAGCCGAGAAAAATATTGGATATTAAACATATTAAATAACCATTATTACTAATAAAAATTATCCAGACAAATCTTTTTTTTTAAACTTGGGATGACGAGTTCTTACCTTAGTCCATGGGAATTAAGATTATTGAAAAAACTATTTCTATATTTTCGATTCGATCTTGGTGTTTTGATTATGTTATAACATATTATTATAGGCCAATAGATCACTAAATTTTACTTTCTTTCTGTAATTATACCTACTGCGTTTCGGCACCAGTTAGCCTGAACGCACTCTAATTATAAAATACTAGTAGACCCGTGCGATAAATTCGCATTGCATGTTGTTATCAAATGTCAAATTAATAAGAAAATAAAATAATGCAAGGTATCAAAAGCTATAGAAATCAATTATTACTTTATCGATAAATATAATCGACAAAAGAAACAAAAATTAATTTAAATCTTCATTAATGTTTGTAACCAACATGGTTACAAATTTCAATAAGCTGTATCTTTTCTAAGAATTGTCCGATTTCGATGATTTTTTTTTTCCTTTTGTAGGGGCGAAAAATGTGTACTTTTTTAGTTATTCGCAAATAAAGTAAGTTTTCTTTCATAACTTGTTTACCTGAATTTTCGGGCTGATTGGACTATTTTGCGCGCCTGAAGGAGAAGGAAGCTTTCGAAATTGGTGGCTCAATCTTGAGATTTGATGAAGAATTATCGATGATATGGCTTGCCGATCAAAAAAACCATCGGTAAATAATATAAACTCCTCCTCTCTCGATCATAGAGGCCTCAAGTCGACGAAATGAAGCATGTATTCAATGATAGTACTGCAATTACGCTAAGGTTGTTTGGATGCGAACCCTATGCCTTGCGTATCTCGAAAATACTTCGTTTTTGGGCTTGAAAACGCAGGATCCGATAGTTCCGAAGGAACTGTACGCATCAAAATCTTCAAGGTCCCGTATCGATCCTACAGACTTACCACCGTTCCGGTATTGAAGCCTAGCAAAATGTTTGTATCGACTTTATTTATTTTAGAAAGAAAAACGATAGTGGAGAATATGATTCGCTAACCCCCCGTGAAATTCTTTATCCAACGGTACCCCCTTCACGGTATTTGAGCATGACAGGAGCTTATATTTGGCACAAAACCGATTTCGATCCTTACTGAAGTAATATATGTGAGGATGTGAGGATATTTGATTACAGTTTGGCAGTCTATTGACCTACCACTGTTATAATATATTTTTTTCTTGACCTAAAAATAAAATTTGATTCGAAACTCCTCAACTTCCGCTCCTGTTAAAAATGAATGGTTTGCTCATGGACAGATCACTGGTAGACCTCACCACTCACTGGCTATTCAGGTTGAGTGATCAGTATTTCGAAAAAAATAAAGAGTGACAAATCAATAAAGGAAGTTCCTTGGACTCATTCGTCAAGTTTTCCTTCTCCAGTTTTCTAGTCAGTGGAAGAATCGGTCACCACTTACATTAGTCAGTGAATCACTGGTCATCTCCCGCATGTCATCATATTCTTACCTCATGGGTTTCTTGAAACATCTCTACAATCTGACATACCCACACCATTATCTTAATTTATCTTTGATAAATCCATCATGCATTCCTATATTTTGCAACATTCCTCTAAGCAATGTTAATATGAAAATAAACGGCCACGATTTTTTTTATTCTTGATATTTCAATGCTGACAGAAGAAGAGTCAAATTCTACTTTTGATTATTTTTTTAAAAATATAGTTAACAAAAAAAAATCCTGGAGAGGAAGATTTTCAACTCCAACACTTCAGGCCGCATTTTAAATTCAATTAGATATTTAGAAAACTCCTCATCAATCCTCCAGTAGAGAAGCTTTCGTAGTCTTGCCTTTAGCTGGTTATTGCAGGGGATTATTATCATTATTATATCTTAACATTTCTTTTTTTACTATTATGATGATTTTTCTTTGCAAATTAATATACTATATTTTTATTTTATGTTTTAAAAACATTAAAAAAATTCCAGTTGAATATTGTTGTGCTGCGGTAGATTTGTCATATATTTTAAATGATATTAACACCCCCCTCTGGTCACTATCGAAAGATACTCCTGCTTTGTTGAACTTAATGTCAGAAAGTTCTATTTCTGATTTTAATGCAAAATGTCTGTTAAATATTTAATAATTTGTATCCCGCAAGTGACGTTGTCAATATGGCAACAACATTTGTTTTTTTTTGCAAACCAATTTTCAAATTAAAAATTTAAAGTTATGCCAGAATGTTATTTTTTGGTTAGTAAATTAATAATTTTTATGTTTTTTTTTTATAAATATAATTTTAATTATCACATTCATTTGTTTGTCCATGAATTTTCAGCATTTCTCTGTCACAATATCTTTTTTTAGTTTTTGTTTTGTTGGCCTCCAAGAGGGTCATCAGCGGTAAGTTATTATATTCTGTTATAATACTTGGTTTCGAGTAAGGATTATGACAACATCCAGTTCATTGTCTCGCAATATTTCTTTTAATGTCGTGGATAACTTTTTTCTGTTTTTTTGTCGAATTGGCTAGTAAAAAATGTTTGTTCGATTATATTTTGTGTGTTGTTACACTTAATAACTTTATAATTAAATAGGCAGCTTCTAGTTCGTATTTGCCATAATATTTTTCTCCTCTTCTTGATTTTCTCATGCTTGTGGCCCATTTGTTCCGCTCAATTTTTATTTCTAATAGTTTAGCACGTTTTTTTTTCCCCATTTGACTTCCCAATTTTCAAGTAGCTTTCTTTTTTACTCTAAATCATTTTTTATTATTATTATTATTTATATGATATTTACAACTGTATAAAAAAAATACATCTAGTAAATTCGTACATGGATATAATGACATGAAACACATGTTGAGAAACTACACATTGGTAGCAAATCATTTATCATATCAAAAATCACTTATATTATTACTAAGTTGGCTATTTAATTAATTTTACGATTTATACTTTATATATTAATATAAGTGATCATCAAGATTTGGTATCAATCAAAATTTGTTTAGTCCATATATGTTTAGTCCGCGATACATACTCCTTTTTATCAAATTATTAACATCCGCCTGAAACTTCGTAAATAGCTTCATCTCATCGTAACCTACAAATATTTGATTTATGATAATTGTTGGAATTGGGGCGTTTCGATCTGGAGGTCGGCGAAATTTGTCAATTTAATTAGGTACTAAAAACTCGTAAACACTCATTTGCTTTTCACTTGAATCGTAAGATAACTTGAGCACAAAGTCGAGAATAAAGATGGAATTAAAAAATATTGATCCGTTTGGAGTGACCTACACCCCCAAATTGTCAAAATAAATAATAAAAGGCTAAATGGCCCAATATTTTCGCAGGTTTTTTTTTTTCTATAGATTTTGTGATCACATTATCTTACGATCCACATGGAAAGAGTTGTAGGAGATAATAAGAATGATTGTGGGAGATAAAAGTAAGCACCATAGTCTAATATTTAACAAATGATATTTACTGTGTACATTTTATAATAGGCCTGTTCCGACTATGTGAATAATAGCAAAGTGTCAGCTATTCGCAGTTCCCTTTTTCGGTTCCAAAATATGTACTGCACTTGCAGCTGACAGTGAGCTGATATTTTGATATATTGACTGATACCTGAATTATAATATAAGCACTCTTCTTTCAAGTCTTAAGAATATATATATATATAGTCTCCGAACGCAATGAAGATCTCCCACAACTCTTCTTATTATCTAATTAAATAGCCAAGTTTGCCGACCTCCAGAACTTATTGACTACTAACCTATTGAAAACGCTCCAATTTCGAAAATTTTCATAAATAAAATATTTGTAGGTTACTACAAGATGAAGCTATTTACGAAGTTTCAGGCGGATGTTATTAATTTGATAAAAAGGGACTATACACTTTATAATTTTCGTAGTTATATTAAATACACTTTAGGCCGCGAAACTGTGAGATAATGATGTAGAGCATTATTAAAATAATCAGATCTTTATTAAAGATTATAATTAGAAAATTTTGTCAGTGACTCTTAAGGGCAGATTAAAATGAATAAATAAACCTAATTTATACTTCATTTACATATGTATGTTTAAATACTACTTGTTATCATTTTATTATTTTATTTCTATTTATTTTACTGCTCTTTTTCCTTCTTGACGCTGCTGCCATGTGTTGTACTATCGATTTTCACGTTTATTTAGTAAGCAATTTCCGGAGTTTAACTGTCACATAACTAGAATCGATACGACGTCGCCATTCACTATCGCAACCTGTATTTAAATCTAAAAGCCCGAGGAGGATATGGACTAACTGCTATAGACAATGGCATGACACACCCCAGAAGGGTTCGGGCAGCACCCTCTTCTTAGCCATATTGATTTTCCGAGTGGTGCCGCCCCACACCAGTGACCCAACTCCGGGAGACTTCAACCAGGCGGTATCGAACCACTGAGCCACTGACCATTTTCCGATGTCATCCCGATTCATGTTAGGAGGGTAGCTTGGTAAATTATTTTATATTGTTTAGTGATTAGGCGATACAAGTTTAGAGTATAGGTTTTTCTCGTCGACATAGCAATGTACTCGACAAGGGCACTAGTCCGTCATATCCTCACTATCACTTCAGAAGTTGAAAAATCAGACCATTTTTCTACCATTGCTCGTATGTTTATATCTTTTTCCTTCTCCGTGATTTTAGGAACAATAGTTAGTTCACTATGTTACGGTTTTTAATTCGGGAAAATTGTTTCCGCAACAAACATGCCGAATGCTCAGTGGAGACGGTAGGGTTCGCAAAAAAAAAGAAAATTAATGAAGAGTCAATAAATATTACTAACTATCTAACTGGCGCCACGCTATTTAATTGGTTGAATTTGGAAAATAGCGAAAATCATAAAATAAAAATTTAATTAAATAAAAAGATTTGGAGGCGGAGTGAGCTACGAACTCGGAACCTATGGGTTTAAAAACATTTGTTGATTAACCTCAAAAACCTATTGAAACTTCTTACTCGGTTAATATTGATTTTCCCTGATCCCTCGGATAGGGTTTTACAATTCCTTCTTAAACCTAAAAAAACCAATATAATATATACATAAAACGTGAAAACAAACTATAGAAAAATAAGAAAATAAAACTGGCTGTTATTAATACTAATGATGAATTTACTTATTTCTTTTGATTTAAATAACTGTTAAAGGAAATGAAAATTATGAACAAGAAATTAGATTTATAAGAAAACAAAGAAAATAAAAATTTACTTTAATTACCAATATAATTATAAAGAATATAAAATTATTATAGAACTAAACATTAACTTAGACTATACAATAAACCAATGACAAATATTTGAAGAAAAAAAATAGATAGGAAATAAAAACTTATATATACATATTTACAAAATCTCAATGTCGAACTTTGTCCAATTGGCACATTGAGTTTTTTTTTTTTTTTTTTTTTTTTTTTTTTTGTTCTTCCCTACCTCGCCTTTTAGGCTATACGGGATTTTCCCGGGCCGGGGAATTTAAAATTCCCTCCGGCACCGGGACGCGAACTCGTACTTTTTATATCATCTCAAATCTCTGTTATCCGGTTGCCAGGCAACTAGCGGTGCTGCTACACACGCTTTAGCCTATTCGGCCCCCCGCCCCCCCCCCTTGGCACATTGAGTTATCTGAGGAAGCGGGAACTTATTCCAGCTAGCGTCATCAGGGTCTCCCCAGTCCACCTCCTCAAGCTGTGAAAATATTTACTTCCCAACTTGTAAAACCAAGCGGCACTCGTCGCTGATAATCACAGGTTTTTGGAGAGGAAAAGAAAATTCTGGCGTACACCGTAAAACTAAAGTATTTCACATAGAAAAATCCTTTGCGTGCCTCTACACTGGCGAGGTTCCGCCATCTCTCTCTAAATCCCCTTTTGTTTCTCTGCTATGTTGGCTGCTATACTGACTTAAAATTAATATTTAAAACTAAGACTTATTAAAACTAATACTTATTATTAAAACTAATATTAATTACTTAATTATATCTAACCCTCTTCGAGGTAATAAAAAAACATTACGAATTAATTTTTTTTTTCGTCACAAATTCTCCCCCTTCCTTTCGAAAAAAAAGTTGGGAGTAAAATGTGAAGGTTACGTTAGATGAGGTTTCAAATCTTTGATATGGCAAGTTCCTAAAGGACGACCTTGCAGATCCTCCACATTACGAACTAATTTTTTTTTGTATTTTATTTTTCGTCAAAACTATTCCATCTGGAAAGACGTCTATTTACAATAGCTTGATCAGTGACGTGAGAAATTTTGAACTTTTTCGGATAACAATACCTAACAGGGGTCAACAACTTTTTAGAACAGGGCAGGGGTGCCCATCTCCTCCAAGATCAATGGCACAAGAACCCATCCTTCCCACTCCTAAGATATTTTATTGCTTACCTTTTCTTAAAAACAGAGTAAGCGAAGGTAGAATTAGAAAAATTGTAGATCATATACAATTACACTTTCTGCGGTCTGTTCCATGTTTCCTCCTTGCTCCTTAGTTTGAAACTTTATTCCGAAAATTCATGAAAAGCCCGCCAAAACGCGCTCCCCTCAACAATTCAATAATCTGCCAAAATATGTCTCCCCAAAAATATTGACGGCGCAACTTGCAATAGATATTTTGAGGAAACGTTTCTTCAACCAGTAGGGTAATTTACATTTAAATTACTATGTTACGACTGTAAATAAGTATCTGAAATGGATTAAATCGGAAACATATGGTACATTAATGTTGTTATGGATGATTTTATTTGTGACGAAGTAGGAAGCATTTAGGATTTTACGAAAAGGATTTTGGATTGTAAGGATTGGATTCAAGAGGAATTCGATGGTTTAGTATTGCCCCTTAAGATTAATCCCGTAGGTCCAAATAGGCGTTATTATAATAATATATATGAGTCTTTTGTAAATAGTTGGAAGTGTAGAGCGTTTGTATAGTAAATGCTGCAGTAGTCGAAAACGTCGGGCGGTTTCTAGTCGTTTCAGTCTGGTATAAAGATTCCAAAAGTGAGTCGTTAGTCCAGGTGGAGTTCTAGATATCGGATTTGTTCAACAGAGATAAGTGGGGTATTGTAACAATATTATAACAACAGCAAACTGAAGAAAAAGAGATGAATAAGCATTGTTGTGATTTACTTTGAAGTATCTGTCAGTAAGGTAGCAACGGATAATGTGGAATTGTTTCAGTCCCGGGTGCCAGACTGTATCAAACGCCTGTTCAGTATAAACCTTAAATACGAAATTTCAGTTGCGTACGACTTTTAGTTTTTGAGTTTGACTGATCACATGCATACACATAAACACACAGACCATTTCGCTGGACTTGGTCATTTGGAATCAGATTCGAATTTTTTCACGATCGCAATACTTTTCTTACTGTATATTACATATTTCGGTAAGTGAAAATAAAAAATCAAATAGATTACCCAGGAACTTGATGTTTTGTTTTTAAGAAATATTCCAAAAGGGAAAATATTACATTCAAGAAAGAAAATATATCAATATGGATATTCAAACAATTAATATAAATTTATTTCATAATACTTTTTATTAGCATAATAAGTTTTATACCAATCCACCGTTATTCATTATGTCATTTAATTTTTTTAACTTGAGAAAAAAAATACGTTTAAGTTTGTTTTCTCAATTTAAAATAATTGCTTTAAAAAAAAATATTTTTTTTTTTTTTTTTTTTAGCTTTAATGTTTTATTCACACCTGTCATAATGCTAATGACAACCAGTGAATGTGAGATCGATTGATTAATAGAATTGTCATGAAAGGCATGAGGAGGATCAGTGCCCAGCGGCACCTCACTCGGCGTGATATCTACATTAGGCGAGGAGGTCCCTCATCCAGCTCCTCTTCAGTCTCCTACAGACGTTACCGGGCATATTCGTAGTGGCCATGTCATTTATAAGTGTATTAGTATGTCCTTGTAAGTTGTCATGGAATCGTTTGTAATGAATACGTATGTGTTCGTTAACAGTCGGCATATGGAGGTCAGTATGTAAGGTTATGTTGCTAACGTACCAAGGTGCTTTTGTAATTGTTCTGAATGTTTTTGCTTGAAAGATTTGAAGTTTGTTTAAGTGAGTCTTTTTAGCAGTTCCAAATATCTGTGATGCGTAAGTCCAAATAGGTTTTAGTAAGTAATTGTATGTGTTCAATTTCTGTCTAAGTTTTAGTTTTGAATTTTTTGAAAGAAGTGAACTCAGAATTCTTAATCTTTGATTTAAAGTTTTTCGTTTTTTGATTATATGTGGGCCCCACGTCATTTTTCTGTCAAATGTCAGACCAAGGTAGTGAACGGTGTCTGTCTGTGGAATCTGTGTATCGTCAAGGAAAACTGGAGGGCATGTTTCATGTCGAAGCGTAAATGTGATGTGCTGTGATTTGTCTTGATTTAGTCGGATTTTCCAAATTTTGAACCAGTCATGTAATCTTGTTAAATACTGTTGTAGGGTCTGTGAGGCGTATGTTGGATTTTTGTGTCTTGCTAAAATTGCTGTGTCGTCTGCATATGTCGCTGTTAAAATGTTGGGACTACAAGGTATGTCATGGGTGTATGTGATATAGAGTAGTGGAGAGAGTACTGAACCTTGAGGTACTCCTGCTGAGATAGACCTGATGGAAGATAGTTCTGACCCGTGTCGGACCGAGAAAAATCTATCGGAAAGGAAGGATTGTAGAATTAGATAATATGTAGGTGGGAGTATTGTCTTGAGTTTAAAGAGAAGACCCTGGTGCCAAACTCTGTCAAACGCTTGAGCAACATCCAGAAATACGCCAGTTGCATATACTTTCTGCTCTAGTGCTGTAGATATGTAGTCCGTTACTCTATGTAGTTGGTGTATAGTTGAGTGATGTGCCCTAAATCCAAATTGATGGTCAGGTATTATTTGGGTGTTTGTTAGTATATCAACAAGTCTTTTGTTCAGTAAGCTTTCAAAAATTTTGGAACAGATAGGTAGTAAGCTGATTGGTCGGTATGAGGAAGGTGAGTTTTTGTCCTTTTTAGGCTTGTGAATCATTATTATATGTGAGAATTTCCACTGTAGGGGAAATTTAGTTGTCCTCAGTATTGCATTATAAATAGTTGTCAAAAGCACTAGAGCTTTTCTAGGCATTTGTTGGAGCACTTCAGCGTTAATCAAGTCATGTCCAGGAGCTTTTCTTTTAGGCAACTTTTTGATTTGTTCAGCAATCTGTGAAGGTGTGAATGAAATAGGAGGTGAAGTTAGTTGTAAGGGCATGTCTAAAGTGTTTAGTACATTGTTATCGTGCACAGTGTTAGTGAAGTCTGTGTGTGGTACAAAAACAGAAGAAAGATATTCGGCAAAGAGTTCTGATTTTTCTCCGTCCGTCACGGCCCAGGAATCATCTTGTCTTCGAAGGGGTGCTGACACTTCACGATGCTTAATAAGGTTTTTAGTATGTCTCCACAAGCTTCCATCGTCGGTTGAGAGATTTCTGATATAGTTGTCATAGGTTGTTCGTTTGAATTTTCCAATCTGTCGCTTGAGTTCATTATTAAGTCTGTTGTAAGTTCGTTTATCTGATGGGAGTCTGTCAGTCTGCCATATTTTGCGAGCTCTCCTCTTCGCTCTGATCAAGTCCCTTATGTATTGTGGGTACATTGGTAGGAACTCATATTTTTGAGGTTTTGGTACTGATGAAGACCATGCTGCTTCTTGGATATTTCGTGTGAAGTATTCAACGGCATCCTCAAGTTCTTCTTCGTTTTTAATGGATAGAGGAACAGAGAGAGCAGTGTCCAATTGGTTCCTGTACCTGTCCCAATCCATTATGCCATTGATCAGGGACAGTTTCTTTGTAGCTTCACAAGGCTCTTCAAACAATACCAAATGCAAAAGGGAATGATCAGAGCAAAGATCTGAACTCGTTGTTATAGTGTGAGGTGTTGTTCGGAGTCCTTTAGTTATGAAAAAATCGAGTAAGTCTGGTGTTTTCCGTCTAGAAGTTGGCCAGTACGTGGGTGAATTAGGTGATATTGTGTCTAATGAAAGCTCATAAAGAACATACCTAAGATTCCTTCCCCTTGGAGTAGATAGTCTGGATCCCCAGAACTGATCTTTGGCGTTGTAGTCGCCTCCTGCAACAAAGCATCTACCAAGACGTTTAAAGAAATTACTAAACATCATGGGTGTCAGAACATACCTCGGAGGGCAATAAACCGCAGCAAGAGTAATGTTTTGTTGTTGTGTTGATAGTGTAATGGCTGTAGCTTGAATCTCTGGTGTTATGGGTAATTGTAAAGGATTATGTTTTAGAGTTGTTTTGATAATTATGGCAGTGCCTCCATGTGAAGTTCCATCTGGGTGGTCAGTTCTGTAGATTTTGTAACCACGGATGTAAAATTTAGAATGTGGTGTCAGATGTGTTTCTGTTATTAGTGCAATGTCAATGCGTTTCTCGTGTAAGTATATGTCTAGTTCGGTTCTATGTTGATTCAGTCCGTTTGCGTTCCATAGTATAATAGACATGGAGCCCACAGTCGTCTGATTACGGGGCATATTTTTGGGTAAGAGCGAGAGTAGCCTGAGATAGCTGTTGTAGAAGACTGAAGAGGGGCTGTATGAGGTTATTGAGACCGCTAATCAAATGCATGATATCACCTGAGGAGGTTTCAATAGTAGGGAGCGTTTGGGCAATGCCCCTACTCATACCTTTAGGCCTTTGTTCTTGGTTTGTTGCCGGTGCGGGTTTTCGTTGCTGTCTCTGCTGCTGTTGTTCTGGTCCTGAGGGAATCGGATGAGGGTATTGAGGCTGATGCAGTGGTGGGAACTCGTGTAGTTCTGGTGGTGGGGGTTGAACTCTAGGAGGCCTTTGCAGAGTATGGTTTCTTGTGCGGGTCTTCCTGAGCTCTTTCAGAGTTTCGCAACCTCTGTAGTTAGCAGGATGTGGTCCTTGGCAGTTGGCACATTTTGCGACTGTTTCTCGAGTCTTTGTACAGGAAGTGCTTTCGTGACCCATACCACACCTTACACACCTCGGCTGGTGGTTGCAGTACGTCTTGGTATGGCCATAATGCTGACAACGTACGCACTGCGGAATGATCCTTTTTTTCCTTGGCTCTTCGATCTTCACGTGTGTGTAATACAGGAATTCAATGTCGAAAATTTTATCATTGAACGTTGCTTTGGACACATCAACGAAAAACATTGGCAACGGTGTTTTGAATCTTGATATAACATTTACGATGTTGGTTGCCTCGTAACCATAGTTGGCAAGTTCCTGTTTTATGGTCGCTGGAGGTGTGGCGTGGTGTAAATTTTTAATAACTATTCGAGGCGTTTTATCTTCCGGGAGTTGATATGTGTGAAAATCAGCTCCACTCCTTCTAAGACTGGTCACTAACCTACGGTATATTTCTGCGTTTTCAGGATACACGCTGACTCCTCTCATAGAGGTTTTCAACCTGAAACTGTTAGGGCCACCTTCATTGTGAAGATAGGTTACTAATGCCGTGTAGTCTTTCACATCGTTTATATGAATAGGTGGAGGTCTAATAATAATGGGATTATTATTTGCTGGCTGTCTATCTTCCGGAGTATTTGATAAAACTTCGAATCGATTGTTAGTAATAATAGTAT
Organism: Nezara viridula; assembly: GCA_928085145.1. Classification (NCBI taxonomy): domain Eukaryota; kingdom Metazoa; phylum Arthropoda; class Insecta; order Hemiptera; family Pentatomidae; genus Nezara; species Nezara viridula. Next base: position 74,223,852 of record OV725082.1, read on the forward strand.
CACTAACCTTTATTTGTTTGTGACGTGGATCTCTGTCTGAAGCTACATGTCGTTTTCGTCCAGACACAACTTCCCAGGACATAGCTTCTGGTGCATTATCGTGGTTGACTTCATTTGGTGAATCGTTTGAAGCCGAAGTTTCCGTCATTTTTAGCGGAAGAATCCGCTGCACCAGTAATTTTACTTTAATTGATTGCACTTATTTAACTCACGAATATGGGAGAGATAAAGGAAATCAACATGCAGTTAATTGACTTAAACTTGTGATAATTCAATAGAATTTGGAGAGAGAAAAAAAAAAAAAAAAAAAAAAAAAAAAAAATCAAAAAAAAAAAAAAAATATTTTTAATCTCAAAGTTTATTTAATTGAAAATATTTGAATTACGAATTTAAATTTTAGATGACAATGTTTTTATTTAGAAATAATTAGGTATTTTATTATTTCAACTTTACTTTTCTTATTTTTATAGATACATTTTTAAAAAATTGGGAGGAAGATGAAAAATGGCTTCAAAACTACTGACGTAGTAATGACGTCACATTGCGGGTGCATATGTCGTGCGAGTTTACTCACTCAAGTGAGCCTATGTTAGTTTGTGTGCATATATATTATTCACATCACTTTGCATTGTGCATAGGTAAATTATCCACACCCTGATATCGGTTACGCTGCTGGTTTCCAGAGGGGGATTGCATTGCGCAAGTTGCGCCATCGAAATTTTTTAGAGCGCTCATTTTACGGAATTTTGAAGTGGTTAGAACACAACTTTGCGAGTTATTTTGTGAGAGATTCATACTTTTTTGAGGTATTAATCGAGGAGAATTTTTTAACCAAGACACTTAGGAAAAACTAAATTACAATTTTTGTAATTTTACTTCAGTAAAAAATTCATGGGAGAGGGGCAAAGGCCATTGTCTTTAGGGGAAAAAGGTATTCCAAGTTTACACTTACGAAGATAATAACAGGTATAATTCGTCCTGAAAACAACAGCTTATTCAATTTTTAATAAAAAGGTATTTAATTCCCTCCTACATAAGTATTAAATTCCCTCCCTCTTTTATGTTTTAGAATCTAATTGTCCTCAGTAGTTTGGCCCTTATTGCTTCAAAAGCTATACAGTTCTTGACGACATGCTCAGGAGTTTTCGGAACAACACAACAGGAGGATAGAGGATTAATGTTCCCGAAAGGATGGGTGGAACATGGCGCGATATCCCATGTCCGTGAGGAATGACCACTTTGTGAATTCACGGAGAACCATTTGGCTCCCGACCATAAATAGATATTGGGGAAGTAGTTCTTCACCTTTGTGAGCGAGAACCCACCATCGATTCCTCCCATCATTGGTGTTCTCTCGTTTTATTTTTCCATTTAGTTGGGTTTGACAAAATATTTCACTGAGGACTTTTTATTAAGCCTGTTATTCAGCAATCCTGCCAAATTTCTATGTAAGGTTCAGTGCGTTGCGTCTAAGCCATGACATATTCTCATATAACATCAGGCTCTTTTCGGGGTCTCAATTTTTATTTTTTTTTTTACCTTGACCTTTTCACATTTTGACAATAAGAAAAAAATCTATTAATCCTGGCTTCATTTTTCTCTTGACGCAAAGCATACTTCCTTTATATTTCAGCATACCTTCTCGTTGTCTTATCTTCACAATCCGTGGTATATGTGTATGATACATCTCAAAAATAAAAATGAAATTATCAATGATGTTCTTACTCGAGTTTTTGAATCGTTTCTTAATCTGGTGTTACTCTTTGACCAAGGTTGCGGGTACTAATAAATTGAAGAAAATCTACGATGACACTAGTCCAATCCCACAGATTAAAGGAAATCGCAGGGAGAAAACTGTTGCAACACGCCTCAGAATAGAGCACACGAGGCTTACTCATGATCACCTCCTCGATGGGAATTCGCAACCAAGATGTCGCAGCTGCAATATAGTTTTAACCACAGAACATATTTGATTTCATCGTCCGACCTTGGTTAAAGCACCTTGTATCGTCCCCCCGATCAGCCCTACAATCAGAAATCTTGTGCCGATTTCTGAAAAAAAACACAATTACTACAGACTTATTTAAACAACACACTTACCATGCACATCAGAATTAATCTATTCAGTTGTAATAACAGTTTGTTCATAGACATATTTTAACAACACAATCTCACCTGAAACAACAAAATCTTTTCACAGACATATGTTTATTGGAAATGTAATGAAATTGAATAAGATGCCTCCAACCTTAGCAGTTGCACATGGCACCCAAATAAAACTAAATAAATAAACGTATTTTTTAGGGTTTTAAAAATAACGAAAAGTTTTCTCATAAAACAAGTGGCTCTATCCATCCTATCGCCGTCAGTATTTCCTAGCTACTTTTCTGTACCAAATCATTAGAACTCATCGACCCTCCTATATTTTCCATAGCTTACAATTTAAATACTCCATCCAATCCCGTCCCCCTAGATTTCGCGCTTCCGACCTCTATCCCCCTCCTCACCGAACTGCTGCGTTTGTCAAATCATTCGCGATTCAAGCTGCCACCTTCTGGAATTCCATCCCTGCTGATATTCGACACGCACAATCAGTTTCCTCTTTCAAACCTCTCCTCAAACACCTACCCCTTTTTCAATCCGCCTCATTACGAAATATTCCTAAGAGAGCTATCTAAGTACCCCCAGAAAATACTTCTGTTGTTTTAGTTTTCTCTGTTTGTATTATGTACGCTTATTATGTATGTATATGTAAGCTTTTCATGTCTTTTTCTCTCTCTCCGTCTGTAGTTTTACTTTTAAATAACCAATATTGTTAATATTTACTCTATTTATGATCACTTACATATGTATTCAGAACTTATGATTTGTTCTGAAGGAGCAACAGTCTCAGAATAATAAAATATATTTTCATTTCAAAATAATTATTGGAATGAAAATAGGTTTTAGGCCTTAAATTTATTTGTCATGTTTTAAAATCAAATTGTACATTTAAAAAAAAATTATATTAAATAATAATTATAAATAAATAACGAAAATGTGATGTTTAGATATCATTCGTATAACTATTCTAACGATTTACCCACTTCAATTTTGCAAAAGTAAGACTTATCATGCAATGTACCACGTGTCCTTATCCATGTGTTGTCCATATGTTGTGATCCGTTTCTACATCTACCAGGTGTATAAATATGAAACCGGAATTCGTCCATGGATGACTATAGTTGTTAATTTAATTACATTTAAACAGCAGCATTTTGTTTCTTCGACAGCTGTTTTTTTTTTCAGATTTTCAACTCACAATAAATCAAGTTTCATATAAATTCATTTTGTTTAGTTGACATGTCGAGTATTGCATCTACAAACTTCGATTTCCGGAGAGTTCTAGTTTTCTGTTACCATTTAAAGATTGCTTTTTGAAACTTTCGGTGAGCATGCTCCTGGAAATAAATTTGAGTGGTTTAAATAATTTGTAAGTGGCGATTTTGACTTTAGAATTGAAGAACGCAGAACGATGGTGTGATCTATTATGAGCTGCTGAAACCTGATAAAACCGTTAACATTGAACGATATCGACAAAAAAAGATTTATTTGAATCGCGTATTGCATTAAAAACGAAACATGATAGACTATTGTATCGCTATATTTATACTTATTTTTTAACATGTATTTATAATTTACATGATAAAAACGGCCTAGAAGATAATACCTGACGACCAGGTTACTCCAACGGCGCAAAAAGAGCGAGGTCGCCTGTAGAAATCTCCAGAGGTAGCGCCTGCGTCAGATTGATCGATTCAACAAGATTCGTTTCTTCTTGTCTGGTCGTACCACTTCTGGAGGTCTTCAGTCCCCAAATGGAAGAAAATGATTAAATAATTGCTTACAAAATCTAGTACATTGTTACAAAACTGATGTAGATAAATTTTGATCAAATCCCACCGAAAGTTGGTATTCTTACAAGTGTATGTGATTATTATAGTTCCAATGACACAAGGTCAATCGAATGTATCTGTTTTTTGTTTTTTTTAATATTTAAGATATCCATTCTTGCATAGTAATTATGTTAAACCAAATAGGAATATGTCGATTATATAAGATTATGTTCAATCAACACAATGGTCTCGCGAGGAAAGTATGAATTTAATGTTCTCCTGACCTAATAGCGATCGGTTATTTCAGTAGAGTAAATCAATTTTATCGTTAAGATTGTGCATGTCCATGAAATAGATTGCTAAATTAAATTTATTTTATTGAGTAATATTACGTGCTATAAATTAATATATCGACCAGACGTCAGATAACCAATCTCCCAAATGCTTCATCCAGTACCAGATGGAACGCCCTGAAGAAGAGCAACAACTTAATTCAAAACGTTGGAAAATACAATTAAAAAAAAAATACTCTTATACAGTATTATATATTGGCAGCTCAACTTCTCAAAAAAAAAAAAAAAAAACTAAATTAAATTACAAAAAAATAAACAATGTTCAAAATATATATATATATATATATATATATATATATATATATATATATATATATATATATATACAAATAAAAAAGAAACGCACAGTTAAACCAAAATAACAAGATATTTTAAATGAGAAAATGTGTTACGGTGTTTAATTCGGAAAAACTGTTTTCGCAACGAACTTGCCAGATGCTCAATGGAGAAGGTAGGATTCGCAAAAAAAAAAAAATAACCAAGAGCCAATTAAACATTACTTACTATCTAACAAGCGCCATGCTATTTAATTGGTTGAATTTGGAAAATAGCGAAAACCATAAAAAATAGAAAAAAATAATATAAATTTAATTAAAAAAAAAAAGATTTGGACGCGGAGTGAGCTACGAACTCGGAACCTACGCCTTTAAAAACATATGTTAATTAACCTCAAAAACCTATCGAATCTTCTTACTCGGTTAATTTTCATTTTCCCTAATCCCTCGCAAAGGGTTTTACAATTTCTTATTAAACCTTTAAAAAAAAAACAATATAGTATATACATAAAACGTGAAAATAAACTGAAGAAACAGATGAAAATAAAACTGGCTATTATTAATACTAATGATGAATTTACTTATTTCTATTGATTTAAATAACTTTTAAAGGAAAGGAAAATTATGAACAAGAATTTTTTTTTTGTATTTTATTTTTAGTCACAAATGTTTCTCAATAACTATAAAAATATTTTCAATTATATAAACATCTATATTAAATGTATTTAATTGTAATATAATATATAATAATAAGAAATTAATTGTAAAATAATAAAAAGAAAAAAACTGTATTCAATAAAAAGTAAAATAAACATCTTAATTACAGCCATATTTAAATTCACTATTCACAGGTGAACTCGGGACCAGGCTTATTTCCTCATTTATGGTGGGAAAATTAGGGCTCCATGTGATAAATTTATATATGTGAATAGAGGGTGGGAGGAGGGGGTATCCCCCTCATTACCTAACGGTGGACCAACCCCTGTTTTTAAAATTATACACCTGTTAATTTAATTGTATTACTCGTCGTTGCTCAAATTGTATAACTATAATTTATATGTATTCTGTATTCCAGACTGTATTATTTTTAATCAGAATAAAATAAACGGAACGGAAACCACAGTTTGGGCAATTTTCAATTTCTTTAAAAATATATATTTTACATGGCGCCTTATTGCCAATTTAGATTACCACACATTAGTAATTATTCTTGTTGCCAATTTTTAACATCAATAACGGAGAAATAATTCTGAGGAATAAAACGTGTGGTGTCTTCGTTACGGTCTCTCCCGCTTTGTAAATGTAAAATAAAATATTACGGTCGCTAAAAACTTTTTTATATACAGAGAGATATTTTTTTCTGATATTACATGAATCAGAAATAAAACCCAGTAACTAGTTCTCTGTTAAATGCATTTTTATTTATTAGCATTTTAATCTATAATTATTTTGGTTACTAAACCGTTTTATTATTTTTCTTTATAATTAACTTTTAAGACGAATCTCATCTTTAAAGAATTCATATGTAAACAAAAGCAAAGTAATTATCCAGATTTTAAAAAATATATTGTTTAAACATCAAAAATTAGCATGGTAGTTTAAATAAGTGATAGGAAAAACGCTGGGCGCTCATGGCTGTTTCTGACTTTCCAGTTTCTATCATTAACCCTCATTTCTCCTTTAATTATTTACTAAACTCGTTCATAGTTTATATTTAACATTTTTATTACTAATTTCTTTTTTTTTTTTTTGGAACTACGGTCCTACAAGAACCAGAGTTTCTCTTGCTATTCTTCTCCACTCTTCTCTATCTCGAGCGAGCATTCTCCATCTCCGTATTTTCCTCCTTTTCAGGATGTCCTCCACCTCGTCCAGCCATCTCAGATCTTCCTCTATCACGGCTTCCACCAGATCTATCATCCAGCAGGCGTTTGGTAATGGAATAACTGGGCCTATGATCCACTCATGGCCCAACCATCTGATTTGGTTACTTCTTATAATTGAGACCAAAACCGACCTCGCATAGATCTCGCGCAGCTCCTTATTGGTGCGGATTCTCCATTGCCCATCCTCACACACCGGAGCGTAGATCCTGCTGATCTATGGGAGAGAACCCTTCTCTCCCATGCGAGTAGGTTTCCGAGGCCTTAGAGATTACCCAAGTATCAGGATCATAGATGACGACGGGTCTTATGACTTTCTCGTGCTCTGTGCTGTTTGTCCTGTGGGAAAGGGAGTTATAATTTAGGAATTTTTTCATGGCAAAACAGCATCTATTCCCAGCAGCCACTTTTGTTTCCATCATATCGTTATTTTCTGTAATTAGAGCGCCTAAATATTAATTACAATGTGAAATGGTGATTTATCTTAAATAAACTCAATTAAGTGTACTAAAATCGTTTTCAAGACAAATGTGTAAATTCTATGATAAAGCTAATTTCGAAACGTTGATTTTGGCGAAAACGCGTAGCTATAACATCCAAGACATATAGCGGCCTAAAATATATAATTAAAGTTTTGTAAGACTTCTCGTTTTTGAGTTAGATTGTAATTCACACACACATGTAAACCATTTTCCATGATCACAATACTTTCCCTTCTATTTACTATATAAAATATTACATATTATGTCAGAATAACATTATTTAATATCTTTCTGAAAAATATATTTCTTTTACTATTAATTTCTTAAGGTAACTTAATTTTTTTTCTAAAATATAAATTAATTTACTCATGATTTAGTTTATTAAATATATTTTTTATTATAATTAATGCTCCCTTGACCTAATTATTTTTCTTAGTTATCTTTGATAATGTTTCTTTTTTAAAACATCCAAACCAGCGTATTTTTAAAAATGATTATTTTCATTTCGACCATTTTTTTTTGGGTCTAGGTCATTGTCCAATGAGCGTTTTCTTCCTGTATCGAGTTCCCAAGAATTTGCAGTAGTTTGGTTTGAGTTTAAAGCTTCCATATTTTCTGTAGAACTGCCAGATATTGACGTTTCAGTCATCGTTTGCGGTGAAACCGCTACACCGATTTGCGGAGTTCCTATTTAATTTTATTTAATTTAATAATTTGCTTTTAATTTAATTTAATTTAATTTAAATTTTATTTAATTTTGTTCCTATTTAATTTCTTGGAGCTAATTGGTTGCTGTACAGAATGCTACAAAAAGAGAAGTTTTCACTGTTGCTTTACTCCAAGAATTTATAAGATAGATTTTCAAAGAAAAAATTAATCTTGCTTTTTCTAAAAAAAAATTAATTTAAATTTTAAAAATTAACCTTACTTTTTCTAAAAAAAAATTAATTTAATTTTTGAAAATTAACCTTGCTTTTTCTAAAAAAATATTTTATTTAATTTTTAAAAATTAACCTCGCTTTTTCTAAAAAAATTAATTTTTTTTTAGCAGCTATTTTAACCCTATTGTTCATATTCTTTTTTTATTTTATCCTAATAGCTATATATATATATACTTATCTTATTAGTTATGTTTTAATTATTCTATACTGTAATAGGTCTCAGATTCAGATTTAATGTTAATTTTTATGAACAAGATTGTTACTCTTAAGGGACTTTGCCCCAGAATAAAGTTGATTTTCTATTTCTATTTCTATTTAATATCGATGAATAATAATCGGTTTCAACTTATTGATTAACGAGAATTAGATTTCCCCTCGCCCTTTTATGATCAGGTAATATGGCTTTAATCATCTAGACCTGTAAGGGAGGCAGGGTCCTAATTAGCCCATAACATTCTTTATATGACACATTTTTCCCACAGCCACTGCGGAACCAGTTCTGAAGACAATGGAACAACAGTTCCCAGCTGGTCCGAGCTATTGGGTCTTTTTTTGTAATTATACTCGACGTTTCCTGGCGGTCAGGTTCATCCGGAGTTAAAGGTGATGGATCCTGCAAAATGGTTATTCTGGTAGACGGAAGATTGCGAGGACATGACTTTATGTATGTTAATAAACGAGCATGTATATTTATAAGCTCTACACACCGGATATTTTCTAAATTAAAACTAGTCCAAGTGGTGGGAATTAATTTAAGAATATGAATGGTGTTCTCTTCTACTATTCAGGATAAACGTTTACTTAAATACTTTTTAAAGAAATTTAAGAAATATAATTCGTAAATATTCCATAAATCAACAACCGCATCTACAGATATCTTTTAAATTGACTGTAAGATTTAAATGTGAGGACCGTTCTAACTTATGATTGGAACGTTGTTTGAAACTTTACGATATATATGTCCATTTATTTATTTAAACATGTTTCAAATAACAGTTTCAATTTTCATTTTCTTTGTTTTAGGCTTGTTATTTATTTTTTAGGATAATTTAATTTCTTATTCTTTTTTTCTTTGCAATAAATAAATTGCTTCACCATTATTCTATGTAGTTTTAAGTATTTTATACATATGGAATTTTCATTTTTTCATTAGATAGTTCTTGCACAACCGTTGACTAAGGAACAGTACTTTCCCTAAATATGGGTTGTAGTGGTATATAGTGTGGCCCAAATGGGAGACCTAGACGAGTCTTGGACTTGGTCTTGATCTTGTACAAGAGTCTCGCAACTATCTTGCAGTTACCTATTAGCTTATTACTATACAGATATTACTGTAATTGTTTAGAAAGGAGAAACCTAACTAAGCCTGAAAGAAAAATTAGAAGAATTAAAAGCATAAGTATGTTGGCTATACCAATTCTTTACATATAGTAAATAAAATTGTCAAGTATTAGTGACTATTTGGCCTTAATTTTTATTCAAAAATTAATTTTTTTTACCAGTTTTGGTTGTGGTCTTGCAACAGTTGGGCTGTCTTGGTGCGCAAAGTGCAAGACCGTCGTAACACTAGTGGTATAGGATTTTGTTTGTTTCATTTTTTTTGTTCTTAGGCAGTGTATTTAATTTTATATTATATGATATTGAAATCTTTATTCTGTTAGTTGTTTAATGTGATATATTTTTTGGCAAAAAATAATCCTTTTTTTAATGTACAACTTTGCTATTCTTAAGGAAACTTCACTTTCTTCATTTTTATAAAAACTTGAAACTCGATTAATAGATTCAAATTGTTACCTTGTTTTTAAACATTTTTCAATTAATCCGGTAGTTAGTTTTAATACATGGCTGTGAGACCTGAACACTAATCAGTATCCTATAAAAAAGTATTGACAGATCGAGAGAAAAATCCTCCTCACGATAACCATAGGATTAGTCCATAATTAAGTACTAACACATGGAAAAGGTCAATAATGAGTTGCTTACAGAAACTAGTCAGTCAATATCTCATGATTATCTAGCTCGAAGCAATCCCCCTGGGAGCCTCTACAGAACAATGAATGCCTCAATAGACGGCAAAAGATCATGTGGAAAGCCTAAAACTAGATGGATAGATATAATAAAAAAAAGATGGAATAAAGCTGAGTGCAGATAACTGGAAAGAAATAGCCCAAGACAGGCAGAGATGGTGGAGATGGTGGAGACAGGCTTCTTCCAGGCCTGGTGGTTAATTTAAAAATTGTAAGAGCTTTCTTTCAAAGCTTTTATAGCCAAACGGACATAGAAATAAAGATTCTACAAAAAATTGTTCAAAGGTCATTAAAAATTTATTAAAGAATTAAATCTTTTTCATAAGGATGTGCTTTGGTTTTTTATCAACATTTTTATATTTCTTAACTGATTAGTTTTCAGTTTCTCTTAATAATCATGCCATAATTTTAGTACGGTTTAGAAAAAAAAAAATGTGATATAACATTCAGTTCCCTGTTATCTTTGAAGAGAAAGTTTTAATTTTTTTCTTATTAAACTATGTCGATGTAATACTTATCTACTGTTAAGATATTTTTTTTCTACATAAATGATTATCAGTTAATTTTTTAAAACATTTAAGTATTCTTCACACGTGTCATAGTAGTCGTAGATCGTATGCAATGCGTGAGAGATACATTTGTCCCTCGCTAGTGTACAAACATTTGTTATCGTCTTCCTCGGTTGTCAAGGTATCGGCAAATATGAGCCAAAATCCTCCTAACTTGTATTTCATTTCTTTAACAATGCTCAGTTTTTCATAGAGTCGAGTTGTATTATTGTTATTTCATTACATAGTTCAGAAGAAACGACGACTGTGGGTTCGTATCAATAATAAGAATTTTCGGCACCGTGGGATCATCGGAGAAAAGGAATTGACCATTTGTCAATAATTTTGTTGGTATTTTATAAGAGAATAAAATCCTTACTCTCTGTTTTTGGCAATAATAACTTCAAATTAAACAACAATTGATTTATTTGTTGAATTCATAAGTTTATATGTTGACGTTTCGGGAAATTTACTCCCATCTTCAGAACTACAATCACAAGTTTACTTATCGATTCATGGCTAAAAATGAGTTAAATAAAAATATTGCATGTTACAATACATGTTAGAATTGTGTTGTTACATTTTTTAATTACCTTAAGTCTAATCTGCTCCATTGTCGTGTTCTAAATTCAATAGCAGACAACCAATAATTGGTCTACAAGCATGATGATGCTCTGGATATTATATACTATAATTTGTTATAACATGAATTTAGAACACGGCAATGGAAATGAAATGAAATGAAAAAATAATTTTATTCTGAGACTACAGTCCCCTAAGAATAATAAGTGTTACAAATTTATGGGTATTAGTTTGGCTTAAAATAATAAAAAATAAAGGTTAATATGCTGCTTATTGTTATTGCAGTTGTGCAATGGTTGACATTGCACAGTGTACACATACAAGTAATTTTACATATTACCGGAAGTTTGTATGTGGAATAGGTGGTGTAAGAGGAATTGTTTGAAGGAATTTGTGGATGAGGATTGCCGTATGGAGGCAGGACGAGATTTTCAAAAGGAAGTAGCATGAATGACGAAGGTTTTGCTAAAGGAAGTAGTTTTATGGGAAGGGATATATAAATCTATAGATTGAGACCTAGAATTACGAGAGTGGATAGAGGAGCGTAAGGAAGGAGTTCCAGGATGTTGGGGGGGGAGGGGGTTGGTTCTGAGAACTTGAAAAAGGAAGAAACCAAGGAGGAATTGTCGTCGGAAAATTGGATAAAGCCACTTCAACTTGGTGTACCAGAATGATACATGCGAACGCCTGGGGATCTACCGAAGGCTAATTATAAAAGACAACTTATAAAACAGTTCATGAGTTTCTTCATTCAGTAATGGAGAACATTAGATGTTAGGTAATTACAAAATTAATGTAACAAAACAATTTTAACATGTATTATAACATGCATTATTTTTATTTTACTCATTTTAACCCATGAATCGATAAGGAAACGTGGGATTGTAGTTCTGAAGATGGGAGTAAATTTCCCGAAACATAAACATGTAAACTTGTAAATTCAACAAATAAATCAATTGTTGTTTATTTGGAAGTAATTATTGCCAAAAATAGAGAATGCTATACAAATTCCCAGAAAGAAGACCGTAAAGAAGAAAAGAAAAAGAAGACCGTACTTTCTGAAGCCTCCATTGAACTACAGACAGACACAGACAGTCTGCCAACTGACCGTTCGCTCTAAAAATCGTTTCATACCATTTAGTGGACTTGCCTTAACACTTAACTCCTTCTATGTAAAAAAAACTCTCGCCGTAGTAGGGCAAACAAAAAAACATATCTTTTAGCGGATTGATTAAACCACGTTTTATACAAAAATTTGTTTGTGTTTTGGGTCCGAATTGTTTCTAGACTTTCATTGGATCTCACCGAATAATATGAAAAAAAAATCGTCACATACCTTTTAGTGGACAACCCAACTAAACTTTTTATTCCCAGCTGAATTGTAAACAAGAGAGCAATAAAATAATTATATTTTACTGCTTATTACTTCATCATACTGCTTATTATTATAAGTTAATTTACCGATTGAGTATTTAACAGTAGTTAGTCCTGCCGAAATTGAATGATAAATATTAAACTTCTAGATACTGCCATGTCTTCTAGCAACGTCCTAGACATCGGTTATAAAGAATACTCTTGAGGTTTTTCTATTTTCAATCATAGGCGCAGACTTTACATTCTGGTTGTGAGAGCGATGAACCCTCCCCCCAAAAAAATATATATTGAAATAAATTTATATATATGTTTATATATTAGTTGTTCTTTTTTCGTTTTGGTATATTTGAAAAAATATGTTAACGAAGAAATTCGTAAACCAATGATTTCCTCTCCTTCAGTATACTTTAACAATACTTCGTTTATTGCTGATGAACAAATCCGTTACCTAGGACTACACCTGGACAAACGTCTAACTTGAAATCCTCATACCAGATCGAAACGACAAGAAACCACTCGACGTTTTCGACTACTTCAACACTTACTAGACAAACGCTATAACCTTTCAATTAATTACAAAAGACTCATTTACATGACTATAACAAGGCCTATTTGGACTTACGGAGTTCAGCTATGGAGCCTCTCGTATCCAATCCTTACAATCCAAAATCATTCGTAAAATCCTCAATGCACCTTACTTTGTTAGAAATAAAATCATCCACAATGACCTAAATGTTCCTTATGTTTCAGATTTGACCCAATCCAGATCTCTATCCTTTCGTAATACATTTCATAACCATCCCAACACTCTTGTTTCTAACCTATCTTCCTATTCAATTCCTGATAACCCTCCGAGGTCTGAAAAGAAGATGGTCACATGATCTCCTAATATAGACATATTATTAGCGTGCTACCAGTGGGTAATTTCTCAACATGTGTTTCATGTTATTATATCCATGTATGAATTTACTAGATATTTTTTTTTATACAGTTGTTAATATCATATAAATAATAATAAAAACAAAGAAATTGAATGTATTACATATCTTTATGTTTATCTAAAAGTTCGAGGCAGTGAGATGAACTCTCAATTTGAGGTGAGAAATGTGATAAAATCTTCAGGTAAAAACGTAAGGGTGCACATGAATAAATCGTAAATCCTCGGATATGTTGCTACTTATAATACTTTCTTTTTATTTTCTTTGTTTGTTTTTATTTAGACCAGATATGATATTTTAATTTTGAACTTTTTTGTTATTCTAAAGAGACATTGTCCTAGAATAAAATTATTTTCTATTCTATTCTTTTCTATATTTATCTTTACATATATATATATATATATATATATATATATATATATATATATATATATATATAAACTAATATAAACTAAAATTTCAATAATAGGAATATAGCGCGTGGTAAAATACTAGCGTGCCTAGTTCTTGGCCTCAGCTTATCCATCTAGTATACTTTTCATATTTTCTTAATTCATTTTAGTTAACATATGTTATTCATTCATGTAAATTATTATTATAGATTTTATTTTTGTTCTTCGAAATATTGGAGGAGGGAACGAAGCAATATTTTTATTGGGAGGGGCGAAACTCTCCCCCTCCCCTCCGAAGTTTGAGCCCGTGTTTGCAATCTGTATCATACAAATATACGTTTAAAGAAAAATATTTACGCTCTCAAAAGCCAGCGTTAACGTAGCAGATGAAATATGATATAACTTATACTTCACCATTTTTTCGCTAATTCCCTAAATTTCCTTGATTAAAATTGGTTGAAAAGTGATAGTTGTTATGGAAGCCACATGGTTTTGACTGCAGGCAGTCTAGAATGAAATAAATGTGTTCCTTGTTTTCTAAAATCTAAAAAGCGCGTGAACAATTTCTTACTGAGGAAATTTTTTTTTTTTAAAGTAAATAAAAATCTTCTCTACCTAGGATTAGTGTGTAAGTAAAGTTTACATGATGTCTGACATAATGACATGCATAAATAAAGTACAAGTAAAGTATGTATCACAAATTTTACTGACTGTGACTTTCTTGAGTTTTAGAGATCATAAAGTTATTAAGTCATATTACTTAGTTGTCTCATATATCTGTATTTAAATAAAAAATAAAAAAATAAATTAAGTGAAACTACAATAACTGAAACAAGGATTCACAGAGCTTGGCTGGATCCACTAGTTCGTTCGGTTTTTGAAAGGTGAAATAAATCAAATTGTTTTCAAACGAAGTAAAATATAAATTTTATTCAATAATGTATTCGCTGTTTATTTTATTAACAGAACTCTTGTCATATTTCTAACAATTTCATTATTCCGCTCACGTAAAACACCTGCGGCTTAGAAGCGAGAAACTGATCGAGAGGCGTTGTCACATCTCTCTCATCAGTGAACGATTTCCAGTTGAGGGAGTTGCAGGGAATGCAGTTGCAGGGAATGGATTAAGTGGTAGTCGAATGGAGCGAGGTCTGGAGAATACGGTGGGTGTAATAAAACATCCCAGCCAAATTGCACTACCTTTTGCTACACCATCATTGCAGTGTGTGGTTTGGCGTTGTCATGGTGGTACAACACCTTTCCTATTGACTACGTAACCAAGCTGTTTTATGTACATTTGAACGGTTCCAAAACCTATTTTCTCAGTGTCTCCACAATTTCTCGCATCTGTAGCGATTAGAGCCTTGATATGAGTCCAATCAATCTCGGTGGCCTGACCGCTGCAGGATGCATCTTCGAGACTCGTATCTCCGGAACGAATCTTGGCAAACCATTTTGAGCAGTATGTTCTGTTAAGGCATCGTCCACGTATACCTTACATACCTTTTGGTGGGTTTTCGAAGCTCACTTGATTTTTTTAAGTAAAAAAGCATTTGACATATTTTCTACACTTTAGCTCGAGCAAAATTAATGCAAATAACTACAAACACAGCAGTTTCAAATAGGGGACTTTGACATTTCAGATAAGTATCACTATTGTCAGATAATGTAAAGAGAACTTGAGATGATTTAAAACAATTCGCACTTCCAACAAAAACCGAACGAACTTATGGATCCACCCAATATTTGATTAGAAAAAACACCGTGGCACTTATTTATAAATACAATCTCCTACAATTTAAGTCATCAATCCAGGCCCTCTCCACAAGATCACGTCCTTCTGGCCTTTACACCCCTTTCCACAGATCATTTAAACATTCCTTTGTTGTTCGTTTCACTGCATTATGGAATTCCATACCACTAAAAATCCCTCTTATTCCAATTCCACTTTACAATTCAATCAGACGCTGGCTAAGTATATACTATGCAACAAGGTTTTAATTTTCTTTATACATTTTTTTTTTTTTTTTTGGTATGAAACATAATTTCGATCACCTTTCACAAAGCATTGTGAGTAGGTATAATTGTTTGTTGTTTTTCTTACCTTCCATCTTTTCTATTCATAAGATTGTATTTTTTGAAGTGTATTTTATTTAAAAGTATTTAATTTTTTACTTATGTTCTACACACTGCTCTCTATGTGTGTTTGTATATGTATATGTAAGTGTATTTTTTTTCTGCTAGTAATCTATTGAGTCATAGGTAGATCACAATACTTGTGTAGTTGTTTTTCACAATATCTACATGTGTTAAGTCTTAAGGAGCATATATAAATCATTAATTTACTCTAGTTATTTTATGTTTTTTATATTTTATCACTAAAATTGGTTATCTATAAAACTTATTTAGCGCTTCTTTCCAATTTCATTTAGTTATTAGTATGTTGTTTTTTTTCTACCAATATCATAATATTGTAACCCTTGTACCCATCTGCTTTCCTTTATACAGCCTCCAAAACTATGGACTGTTTATACTCATTTTACTACTTAGATTTTAGATACTCTTTATTATAATAGGTCATCTGGCCAGATTTACTGTCAATTGGTTTGAATAATATTGTTATTCTTAACGGTCCTAGTTCCAGAACAAAGATGACAAAGATTTTTCTATTTCTATTTCTATTTAAATAAAAAAATACTTATTATGTTTTTAATATTTTAAAGATCGCTCCATTAAACCATTTAGTTTGGAATTCCAGCCCCAACTGGAGATAAGCACTTGACCTTTGAGGTTAAAATATAAATTCTTTCTGCCTTTTCAAAAGGAAGGAATACTCTGATAACAGCCGTGACATTCATGAGGTCATTGATACCTATGTGATAATAAATATTTCTTGCTCTATTTACCTAGAAAAAAACTAGGAATTTAATGAGAAAAACACGTCCATACACTGTAATGAGATCGGTTTTTATTTACAATTACATGCAGGCCATAAAAATGATTATTTGGCATTATGTTGTACTTTGTCTAAGTTGAGAACCAAAGAATAGTATCTGATTTTTTTATGTTTGCGCTGTTGAGAGCTATGAGTTGTTGAAACTGTTGGACAGTGAATCTAGGTTTTTTGAAGTGAAAACTTCTTTAAGCGCGCTTTGCACTTTTTTGTGGAGAGAAAATTAAACTGATCTGTCAGATTTCCGAAGTGTTAACGCTCATGTAAAGTTGACTAGAGTCGACTAATTGAAATGTTTTTACACATGTATTTAAATATCTCAGAAACTAAAAACCGGGCCTGCATACTGTAAGCATGGAAATTGTTATATGCATAACTAAAATATATTAATCAAAACGTGTTTGAAGCCTAATGGCTTGGTAGTTTGTATTTTTCCATTAATTATATAATTTTACTATTCTATAACGCATACTTTAAACCAACTCAATGTTCTAGTTGACCTGGAACGAAATAGATCAAATGTTGAGATTAGTTATGGCATATTGTAGTACAGTCAATTCAAGATTTTGTTAAGGGTGTTTACTGCCCTCGGATATATTGCTAATTGAAAATACATTGCTAACCCACGTTCTCCCATTTATTTATTTAAAAAAAAAATCTTACCAATTTCAAGATTTAAAAGGATCCTTGCCATTACAACTATTAATTAAGTTCACCAATAAAATACAATTGTATAGCAGCACTTATTTATATTATCTATCTCTGTGCCCCTGAAAGTTTCCAAATATTCGTAAAGCTGAAGAGGTTACCTCTCCTCGAGGTACCAGAAATATGGGAAGCAGTGGAGTCCTCCCAGCTATCGATTGGTTGGTATTGGTGGGTCCTGCCTTTCTGAGGGCTTCCTATCTCATTTGTTCAGGGATGGTGCTTTCTGGCTTAGTCCATATTCAAACCTAAATTCTCTTCTTTTTTCATGATTATTAGCATCGATTTAAATATATCAACTTCATGAGGCTATCGTATAACAGTGATTTTTTTTTTTTTATTTACCAACAAATTCAGTTAGTAAAAATTAATGGATACAGAAACAAAGTTTATAATTCAGTAGGAATGAGGTGTTAGTCAGTTAATGAAATCAACACAGAGAAACCGTTTTTATTAAATATTTGGCCAGTATGGATTAAATCTGTATTATTGATAGTAGTATTAAATGTGTATGCATTGACAACTGTATTAGAATATAAATATATCTAGTAAATGTGTACACAGCTGTATAATGGCATGAAAACGCTTGTTGAGAAACTATCCACTGGTAGCACTCTATTAATATGTCTACATAAGGAGATTACCAGCCCTTTTCAGAAACCTCGGGAAGTTATCAGGGATCGAAGAAGAAGCAAGGTTAGAAACAAGAGGGTTCGGATGGTTCTGAAGTTTATTATGGAAGCAGTTTAAAAAAAGTTGCAGCATTACAACGATTGGGTATGAGAGGAATGCGATGGTTTTGTGGAGGCCCAAAGCTCAATTCCGTAAGTTCAAAAGGTCTTATTTAAACCTGTATTTTAAATTGGGTTTACGCAAACCATCATCTGGTTGATAGATTTGTGCTGAAGAGTTCAAATCTAAAAGAAATAAAATATATTCACATAGACAGAATGTTATATTACTAGATAATATAAAATAATATTTTGACTAAAAGCGTAGTTATAATAAAATAGATTTTTTTTATATAATAGATTATTTTATTCTATATTTTCTAACCTGATATATTGAAATTATTTTAATAACAGATCATATTTTTTGATTGATGGTATTTTAAATAATTAGGACTTCTTCTATTCGTAATTTATCATATACAATATAATAGTTTTCAGCATATATATTTTTTTGGTTTTGGCTTTTATCGAATTTTTATAATAATTTTATATTATGTATAACTTTAGTATGGCAATTATTAGCCTATATTCTAGCATTAATATTTTTATTTTAGTCTTTATCAATGATGAACATTATATAACTTCATTCATTTCAACATATTATTTAATAATGATGATTAAATATTTAATAGTATATGTATGTCGATGATTGCATTTTTTGTTGTTATAGTTCAATTTTGGTAATTACAGCAAATATTAATGTTGCAGATTTCGTAACTTAATATTAATAATTATTTTTTTACAATAAGTATATGGATATTAATAGTTACAGTTTTTACAGCTATTGATGATTAAATATTTTAGCATTTAATATTTCAGATCTGTTATTTATGTTATTTTTAACTTGTAAGTTGATTTTAGATTGATTTAGTGCGTAATGTTCATTTTTTGTCTTTTTCGATAATTTAGCTTTTTAATAATTAACTAATAGCATAGTATTAATATTTAAATTACAAAAAAAAAGAGTTTACATCGTATATTGATAAAAAAAAGTTATTTAGTACATTTTTGATGATCTTGACTTTTTAGTAAATTTTTGTATTATATTATCAATCTTATTTATCGAAGCACAAACACAGTTATAGTCTTTCACAATGAGAAAAGCCTTATTATATATAAAAAATATTTATGTTAAGTAATCAACGTTATTGTGATTTCACCTAGGAAAAATTCATCAAATTATTTACCGATTTAATTTTGTGAAGTTTTACTTGATGAGCTTTTTTGATAAATCAAAGATATGCAGTTTGATGATCATTATTTAATTTGACTCAAATGTGTTATTAAAACTGCACTTCAGTTGCTTATTGCCTATTAGAAGTAAACAATTCATCACATTTTTTGTTGACACTTATGTGAATCACTTAATACAAATCGTTAATATGCTCATTTTTAAATGACAAGTGTTGGTCCTTTAAATAAAAAAATAAAAAAGTAATCATTAGTGACGTTATTAAAGACGGAACCTGAAGAAGCCACAAGTGGGCGAGGGGAGAAGACTTCAACAAGGGACCCTTGCGCGAAAGAGGGGGCAGCCAGGGCGCATGCGCACAGCGGTGCTGGGGGTCTCAGTTTGTCGGTAGCGGCCGGCCACGGAGGATGCCGGCACGTGGTAAACGGGTGTGGCAGGAGGACTTCGAGTCCCCCGTCGTGGAGTTCTTGAAGAGGAAACCTCGACCCAGGAAGCCCAAGAAGAAGAAGAGATTCCACCAGGCCTTCAGGGTATTGATCGCCTTGGGCCTCATCCCGACCAAGAGTAGGCAGTGCGACCCTCTGGGGCTAAGGTACGGATGGTTTTCTTCCTTCTTCTGGTTTTGGTTATTTCTTGTGATTGGAAGTCATTATTGGTTCCTCCATAGTCGAAGAACCCCGGAACATTTTAGTTTAAATAACATTTACAGGCAATATGGTTATGAACCATATTTGATAATAAATAAATAATTGTTATCATATTAGTTGTAATCATTTTAATAATAATTCAAGAATAGAATTGCCTTAAATTCTTGTACATGAGTAAAATTAATGAGTCTAATGCAATGCTTGTCCTATGATAATACTTCGGAACTAAATAAACATTAATTTCATATCTATGCAAGAAGTTCTATATTTCATTTAAATGTACATCTTTGTTATCTTTAGCTTTGTTTTATTATCTATCACTTATTTCGAGTAATACTACGTTTTTTGTAAAATCATAAGATTCCTCTTACTATGTTTTTAAAATGAGAGTATTCTTGAGGATAAATACTGCAACTATCGTCCTCATTTTTCAATTTTGATGAATCGATAGATTTTTATTGTTTCCTCAAGGAAAGCAGACTATACTGCCTGGCAGGCTTCGGATGTGCTGGAAATAGGCCAGACTATGAAAGCAAAGTTTAATTATGAAGTGTTTTGGATCTCGGAATTGGAATAATTCGAAAAGCTCCAGTGGTGATTGCACCATATACTGTCGATGACTTTCTCAGATTAATTATACCCATCAGGTTGCCTTTTAATCGGATTATTTAAAGATTTCTCAGTGCCTTTGGCTGCTGTTAGTCGATATGGAATGATAATTTGACATTTTATGGTTTGATAGTTAAAGGATTAATTGAGCGAGCCCTCCGCAGTTCTACCCCATGTATCTGTCTAGACGTCAGGTCTGTCCAAAATGGCCGACCTCGAAGCCCGGGCAGTTCTTGCAGGGAACTTCCAACTTTCTACGTCGTTGTTTTTTATAGTTGCAATCAGTATAAATCAATAATTTATCATTCCATGCTATATTTTATTTCTTAGTTCTTACTAAAATGATCTTCTAACGTCACATTTTTGTTTTAAATTTATTTTCCCTTCATGTAGTAGTTTTCAGATTTAAGCTGGAAGAAATGTCTGAAATCTAATCAATGTTTTCGTTCTATTTGTGATATCTATTAATCTAAAACAAAAACAACATTAATAAACGTCTATATTTAAAACAATAACTAGAATTCTTGTTTTTTGGTTAGATTGTTTCGACAGATATAGAAAGGATAGATTAACAAGTTCTGATATTAATATAATGAACATTAGTGAGTTAAATAAACTTAATTAATGGAATTCTCGTTAACTTTTGAAATTAAGAGATTTTAATTCTATTTTGCAACTAGTTTCTCTCCATCTTCATTTTTACCATTGGAACGATTTGGAAATATTTTTAAATATATTTCTAAAACAATGAATGCCTCAATAGTAGGCAAGAGAGCAAGTTGAAAGCAAAATAGTAGATGTTAGATAGAATAAAAAAAAATGCTGCATGCTTACAGACTACTGAAAAGCAATTGTCCTAGATAGGAAGAGATGGAGAAAGTTAGTTAAGGCGACTAAGATCAAAAAGGTGGTACTCAGGCTAACAAAACAAAAATCCTAAAATTTATTAAACATTTATTTATTTATTAAACATATATTTTTTAGTGATATTTTATTATTATAATGTCGTATATATCATTTCAAATCATTTGGTATACGCACTTCACCAATTTGAATTAAATTATATTTTGCATTTCTATTCTGAATGATGCCAATTATGTTTTTATTTAATGTTATTGCTTAGTACTTGTAAGCTAATTGAAATTTACTTACCTTGTTGGATATGAAGCTGACAATTTTATTTTTAAAATATAATTAATGCAATCTTTAACATTTTTAGATTAATTTTGTAATGTTTTTGATAGACACGTTTTCAAGATATAATGTAGCCTTTTCAATACTGAAATAACTTATTAATACGTTATAATATCTAAATACGTCTTTAAGTTATTGATCTTAACATCTATGTCTGTGTATGTTTGCCCTTTTTAGACACAAGGTTAACTTCAGTGATATCGATTTTTTAAAAAATAAGGAAGAAAAATACTACGTTATTATAATAAAGGTTTGTATAACTTAAAGTATCGTAAAGAATAAATAAGCAATTATGTACCAACACAATAGCTCGTATAGCAAGTACATATTGTTGTAAATTTTCAATATTATTTAAACAAAAAATTGAAAAAAATAATTTCAGATATCAGAAAATAAGTAAACTCCCAAAACAAACCACTACCATCAATTTGTAATTATTTTGATTAAATTGAGTATATCAGTGTATTATTAAGCTGTTTTTAATGTAATGTATGTTTTATTCTCATTGATGTTCACTAACAGGGCTTAAATGGCTAATTTTCAATATTGGCTTCCTCTAAAGTAACTTTATTTATTTATTTATTTTTTTTTTTTTGAAATAATTAACCATTTCACATTAATCTTTGTTACAAAAATAGTTAAATATAAAATATAAATATAAAATTTTATAATTAACTAAAGGAGATATAAGAGATCGTAACGGATAATAGTCGTAATGGAAGAACCAAAGGAATACGAGCCCGTCCGGTTGAGTACATATGTACTATAAGCTTAATATAATACGGACTCCAACAATATTATATACATATGCATATGCGATTCTCATAAATGCTATCGTTGCTATTATTTAATATTTAATTGTATAGAATAAAGCGATGTAATTTCAATTTGTCTATATAAGGGTATTTAAACAAATAAAAATACCCACAGTGAAATGTAAAAAAATATGGCGTCTATAATTATTACTTTCACTTCCCCTTTGTCTGAAAATACTTATGTCTGCTAAGAAGAGGGTGGTAAGTGAAAGTCGTGTGATGCGCGCATCATATTATTTTTAATTTTTTTTACTATAATTTCTCAGTGAGGTTTCTGGATAAGGTTCACAAAAGTGTAAAATTATCTACATTGTATAAATATCAATAAAGTGACTCCCTAAGTCAATATTGACAAGTCCTGAATCGAAAATGGCGGGTGGAGTTTAGGGGTCCACGAGCTTGCTTTTTCTGCTGATTCGTTTCATTATTTTACCAAAAAAAAAAAAAAAAAAAAAAAAATGATCGAATATAAATTTTAATGTATACAAGTAGAGACTTTGTTGTTATCCATTATCTTCGTGTAAGAAATCCATTATCTTCATTTAAATATATGAATATTATTTTTTTTAATTTCCTGTAGAATTTCATCTCGGTTTGTTTAATTTTGACTTAGTTTTCTCACACACTTCCAATCCCATAAAATATTTGACATCGTTAGCTTTAATAAATTATTTTGTTCGGGATATTTATAAAATATGACTGTATACTGGAATTGACAGTAAAATGAGAAGGCAACTCTTAAATAAAAAATACAGTTCACTTCATTTAGCCACGAATATTAATTTTAAAAAAACGATGGTTTCAATTTCATGTGAAACACATTTTCATTACGGTACATTTTGAGAAGTTAAATACGTTTAAGTTAAATCACGTTGTTTGCATTTTAAGTACGAAAAATAAATGACAAAATTGAGTATATTTGTACAAGTTATTTAATGCTTTATGTAATATTACTACCGAAATATATTATTTCTAAAAATATAACTATTTTCATTGGTGAAATATGTCAAGGACAAATATATTTACATTTTATCGACTACTAAAAAATATGACTTTGTTAAGATCTTTGGATTCAATCAATATGTAAATGTATTTTTTCTACGACTGTTTCGAGACTATTGTTTTCATATTTATGCCCTAAAGTAAATTTTATTTTCACTAAAATATAGTTATAATATATATATATATATATTATATATATATATATATATATATATATATATATATATATATATATATATATATATATATATATATATAATATTTATAATAATAAAAACATTCATATTGATCACAATAGTCCTACTTTATTTTATTTTTTACACCGACCTTTCAGCACTTACGCCATTTTCAAGGGATGAAACCTTTAACAAAAAATTAAAAAATCATCGCAGTCTAATTATACTTATAGATAGATTTTTATTTTTTATTTATAAATATAACAATCTGTCACTTGGACAATAATTATAGTGATATATGAACACATTAACACCATATATACAGAAAACATAAAATTATCAAAAGTAAAATAATAATCAAACAGCTATGTTCAATAAAAAATAAAATAACCTAAAGATATGCAAATTAAAAAAAAAAACTGAGTCATATCTGTTATAGATAGATAGAAAAAAATATTGGGCTGTGATGATTTTTTTTATTTTTGTTAAAGGTTTCATCCCTTGAAAATGGCCTAAGAGCTGAAACGTCCGTATAAAAAATAAAATAAAGTAGGAATTGTGTTTTCATTATTATAATCATATGAAGTCCTAACCTTCAGGTATACAAATATATATTTAGTTATATATTTATTGGCTCTTCCCCAAAGATAATTATAAATAATAAAGAACCCTTCACTGAGTTTCTTAAGAAGAGAAAACATAATTTAGGGGATAATCAATGGCAAATTGAAAAATATTATCTATCAATATTTGTATCTATTACCTATCGTAAATAAAATTACGATTTTTTCAGTTATAAGTCATAGAAAAAATGGCTTCATATGATGAAATAGAGGATGCTTTATTGGAACTTAACATTGTGACAGGTGATTTCCATAAAGGTGTAACGTCTTTACTATTTTTTTGTGAGTGAGATAGGTCTGGGGATCAGTAAATAAAAAACTAACAATAATAAATAAATAAAACACATAAAATATAGAGCTTTTTACGTGCTGCAATTTTGCAATCTGAATCAGAAATCGTGATTTTCCATACTTCTGTAGTTATCTCAGAGATGCCAATCTCCAACTCTTTAAATTTCTTTAAACCCAAGAGGAAATTAAATTTGACAGACCTCTAACATTTACAGCTCATTAGCTTCAAAATTATCAAAAGTAAGTAAAAAATCCTACAAATTCAGTCACCTTCTTACAACCTTAAACCTCAGTCTTAGGTTAAAATTATTCATCTACAAAAGCATTCTGTGCCCTTCCCTTATCTATATGTGCTCTTCTATTATCCCACATTTCAGAAAATACAAGCAAGAGACTTCAGCGATTCCAAAATGGAATTTTAATAAGCATGGCTAAAAACGTATCATTTGAAAAAGAAAAATCCGATAAACTACACGCCTTCTTAAATTTGTCCAGCGTATCTGAATTCATTAACAGAAGAATAATAAAATTCTATGATTCTTTAAATAATTTAAGCATTGGAGAATTCAATACGATAACATTTCCACCGGCTCCTCGGCGATGGCAAAATATATATGTAAGGTAGATTTTAAGTTAGTCCTATGATAATTATCAAAATACAGGTGAGCCCCACCATCCCGATTGAAAGTCAAGAAATAAAGATTAACAGAACTAATAAAGGCTCAGGAAGACCTTTAAATATATCTAAGATACAGCACAAGCAACATATGTAAGAAACGGAACTATATATAAAACTGGGGTTACATAAAAAATAAAATAAAAAAAAGGTAGTTAACATTAGGCTTTTATTCGAATTTTTCATAATCATTTACGGGCCACAATGATTAAGTTAATAAGTGTGAGACTTCTCAAATATTTTTTATGGTCCTTACAAATGGATGAGTTTATTAAAAACTAATATTTTAGTAAATGTTTCGAAATTGTCGAATACTATTAATATTTTTTAAAGATATTATATTATATAAATTGATATTTTACTTCAAATAAACCTTACTACTGCAGCTATTGCTGCTTGTGCTGTCAGACAGGTTAAAATAAGTATTGATTTATGATTATTCAGTATCTTCATAATTTTCATTTTAAGCTGAGTGAGGTTAAATTTGAGTCATTTATTTCCAAAATAAATCCTAATTATTATAGACTAATTTTTAGGAAACTTTATTTTATATTTCAATTGTAATATGAAAACCAGTATTTTAAAAAAAATGAATTAAGAAATTCTTTATGTGTTGCACATGTTTCCAAAAATGACTGATTATTTTAATAGTAATAAAAAAACATTGAAACTTAAAAAGGGCTGCTTTTAGAAAGAATTAGACTTCAGGGTACGTTTTATCCAAAAAAAAAAACAAGTTGATATATAGTCCATGGTACGGATCCCTTTTTATCAAATTATTAACATCCGACTAAAACTTCGTCTCAGCGTACCCTACAACATTTTACAATTCTTGGAATTGGGGAGTTTCCAATCTGGAAATCGGCAAACTTTCTATTTAATTAGGTACTAAAAACTCACAAACACCCATTTGCATTCCACTTAAATCGTAAGATAATTTGATCACAAAGAGAAAAAATGTGGCCTACAAAAATATTAGACTGGTTTGACCTCCACCCCAACATGTCATGAGCCAAAGAAGTCATAAAGGACAAACGGCACAATATTTTTGTAGCCCACCTTTTTTTTTTAGATTTTGTGATCAAATTGTCTTACGATTCAAGCGGAAAGATGGTGAGTACTTATGAGTTTTTAGTACCTCATAAAATTAATTAATTTAATTAGAATACGCTCCATTTTTGAGAATTTTCGTAGATGAAAATTTTATGAGCTTCGATAAGATGAAATCGTTCACGAAGTTATTGACTAATGTTAATAATTTGGTAGAAATGGGTCTGTATTAACAGATTATAACGTTCCGTATGTTTTGAAAAGGAACAGTGGTTTTTGATTCAGGAGTGAAATACAATAATGGTACTATTAAATAAAATTATTTTTATTTTTATTTGAATAAAACTGTTAAAAATGCCTCTATGTCTATTTTTTATTTTTTAAATACTATGGCAGGTGTGAATAGAAGTATGAAGAGAGAAAAAAAAAAAGGAATACTTCAAATTTCATTATATTTCTTGGAAAAAAGACTAGTTTCGGAAATTGTTTTTGAAAAAAAACATAATTGCCTCGATTATTTATATAATAAATATTATTGGAATCTTATCGAATTTATTGATGATTTTTAATGGAAATCGGTACTGATCTCGATTTCCAAAAAAAAATCTATTAAAATTTCGATATTAATATATAAATAGACATATATTATTCATCCGAATGGTATGGCCCAAGCAGGAGTATTTCTTGTAAATAAATAAATACATATATCTCCTCGGTACTACATTTTACCATTAGATTGGATACATAGATTACACTAAGATATCGTGAAATGAAGTATAAGTAAGTACTTAGATTGATAAAACGAGTTCGTCCCAGATGTATCGGACGCTTTGCGAGAATGATGGATGACGATGTCACGAATATATCGATAAGGGAAGAAATACATATACAGATGAAGGGAAGTTGGAGAGAGGGCAGAGTTCAATGGATTGAGTGGAACCGAACTTAGCGAAAATGGATTTTAGACTGGTGTTAGATTATCTTTCCAGTTCATCTGTACTTTATAGTGTTATAAATTTGGAATAGATAACTTTTATATAAATCAAATTTATATTGATATAAATACACATTCATTAAGTATGGTGTGGAAACAGTTTTACGGTTGTCGGTTGTATTCCTGTAGTATAAATCCTGTCTTTTATCACTATTTGTTTTATATATGTATATAATTTATGATTACTTGTCTGCTTTAAATTTTAATCTTATTGTATACTATTGATATCAATATATCTATAAGATAGCAAGTAATAACTCTGAATTTCATTTAAACAATAAATTTATTTTCAATTGACTCCTGCGTGTTGCCATATTCTTTTTTACAGAATTAGTAAATATACCAACTATAGTAACTACTACAACTTATTTTTTGTAATTCACTAAGTTTTAAACTGAGTAATATTTTGTAAGTCTGTAAGTACAATTTTATTAGAAAATGCGGTTTCGAAATTTTCTGGTCAATCTTGACATACAAACCAAAAGTGTTATTTAAAATATTTTTTCCTTAGCAAGCAGTGAAAATTGATAGAAAAATTTGCTCATGAAATAAGAAATATGCAGTTTATTTCGTATTATTTATAATAATAATTTAAGGAGAGGTGCGGTCAAATAAATACTAACAAACTAATGATATTATTTAATTTTTTTGCCGACCTTTCGACCCACTTTGCAGGTCTTCATCAGGGCTACAAACTACCTAAAAAATTAAATAATACTATTTCTATAATTTAGTATTCATTTGACCGCACCTCCACCTCCCCCCGATCAACTCCTTCTCATAATATATCATGGTCAACCATCTCTACATCAATAATAATTTTAGTTTTTGCAGTTACAGTCTTGCAATATAGTTGTCGATATGTCCCATTTCTTAACTTAGCAGTGAAGCACTTTCAACATTTTTTTTCCCTGAAAAAAGTCAGTTCAATGTTTTATTTCTGTTTCCTGCCTACCGAAGATAAAGGAAGCTTTGTATTTGTGCGGAATTTGAACATTCGTTTTTAATTTGTTCAAAATAGTCACAATTTATAGTACTTGAAGGAAGTCCGACTGTTCAACATAAATATTCATATAAATATTCAGGACTCAGTCTTTTTAAAAAAAGAATATTTTAATTTTTTATTTATGCCTACATTTCAACCCAAACATGTGAGTCATCTTCAGAACGTTGGCATAAATAAAAAATTTAAATTTTTTTTTAAAAAAAAGACTGCGTCCTGAATATTTATCACCCATAATTTATGGTACTGATGAAGTTTACCATTCTCTACATTTATAATAAAAATGTTTTAACAATTAATTTATCATAATATATGGCTGAGATTACGTTGTATATCTTAATATTTTTATATTTATTCAAAAAATAAATGATTACTGATAGAAGGCACAAATGACAATCTAAAATATTTAGCAACGAATTAATATATTCCGTATCATATTGTTAAAACTTATCGAAGACTTTTTTTTAAACTATTATAATTCAGTATGGAAACATAAAGCTTCTCACTGACTGCAATTTTAGTCAAGAAAAATTCAATCAAATCTTAAATTTTTGAGTTTAAGGCCAATATTCCATCTATATGTAATTGTAAATTTCATAAATATGATCATATATAAGTTTATTTTTTTCCAAGTTATTGAATATTTTTTTGTCCCAGTGCCTCTTGGATAGTGAATACTCTAGGAGCGCAGATAGCGAGTGACCGACCGTTAAGGATGGCACCACTGATTGACCCAGTTCCCTCGGCGGTCTAAATTCAGTCCAGCCGCTTCCTGCACTGTCATGGCGGCTTTGAAAAATCTTCCGAGTTTTTTATCTTTATTCCACATAACTAATTATGCCATATGTTATCAAGGAACATTCTCTGGTCTCTGGCCGTGACTAGTAAAATTATCCTCTCGTTGCTTTAAGTCAATCATTCTTTCACTCTTGAGGTCTTTGGCCATTGGTGAAATTACTAAAGAGTGAGCTTAGAAGTTAAAGAATGATCGATTTAAAGCAACGTTTTTTTTTTTGTTGTTTTTTTCTCCCCTACCTCGTCTTTTCGGCTATACAGGAGTTTTCTCGAGTCAGATGAGAGGACGGAGATAAATGCTTCAGTTAAATAGCACCGGTACTCGAGCTTGTAATCTTCAAGTCATCAGGATGCCGGGCTCGGCCACCCCGCCCCCTTCAAAAATCCTAAACATTTGTAACTTACGCTAACATGACGCTTTGAGAATAACATTGATCCTCATGGTTGCTTATTCTCTCCTACGTCGATGGTACACACATCTCCCTCTCAAGAAATTTTATTACTGTCCTATTATTCATAATGCTGTCGGCGAAATTAAAAATTTGATTTATATACAATTACGCTTAATGTGTACTGTGTTCCATGTTATTTCTTCTTACCTGATTTGAAAATTCCTTCAAATCGAAACCCCACAAAAATATAGTTTCATACAAAATTCATTGTCCTGTCTTAAGAATTCAAATCCTTGGGAAAACACGAGCCATTCAACAATTTTGAATGCGCAGCTTGCCCTTCTTGGCACGCTCTAGAATAAATTAAAGTTAAGATAGAAGAGAACGAAATGTACTTTACCGTTGTGTCAGCAAGCGGAACAATTGGATCTGAACTGTGGCCCGATTTCAACAGAATGTCTACTTCGCTTCGGTTGCTAGAAGTCGGCAATGCTTGGAAGATAAACGTTAACAGATTCCCATTGTGATGGTTGAATAATAGTAATGATTTAAAAATATAGCTCTGATTAATAGATTATTTATTTTACTGCGTCGGGAATCGAATATAGCTTGACTGTTATAACACCTTAACACAAAGCCTATCCTTAGGCAATATTTTAAATGAAGTGTTTTAAAATACAAGTAAAATACATTTTTTATATTTTGCATTTTAAGAAAAGAATAGAATATTATGTTTTATGTTATAGTTTATTTAATTTTTAAAATTAGTTTCGCCCAAATACAAGACTCCTCTTGGTCCTATTAGCTTATTGCTAATTATTAAATATGTTACTTTAGATCTTAGAAAAACACTACTGAATAGGTACATCTAGATGTTTTATTTACATAAGCGTAGCAAATTCTTTACATATAGTTACTAAAATTATCTATTAACTATTTTGCCTTGATTTTTTATGAAAAAGAAAAACGATTTTATTTGTTTTTTTACCCGCCTTTCTCTTAAAAGCTGTAAGAGCAATCTTTTTTATTTTAATTTTACAAAGTGGGCTGGTCAATGGATGAATCTAGCACTTTCGATTACAGTATATTTTTCCTTTAAAGATGTCTGTATAGCGCTCCCGTTAAAATTAACTTGCATTTAAAACGGATACAGTTCGTTTTATCTTATATTTCAAGAGAATATAAGAAGAGAATCGGATCTCGTGTTTCTTGAATCGGTAAGAGAAGGCTAACGTCGGAGAAATGGCGTGACGTCACGTCCTAAAAGTCAGTCAGTAATTTTCATACCTCACATTATTTCTTCCACTTTTTTTTATAATGTTTATTATTTTTTTGATAAACTATTGGCCCATACAAAAAATTCGCATAGATCAGTGAACACAGAGCAATATGGTATGGAAATAAGCAAATACTATCTGTCTTGAGTTGTGTTGATCAAATGCGAAATCAAGACGAGTCTTGGTCTTGCGCAAGAGTCACTCAACTGTCTTGCAGTTACCTATTCGTTTATTAGTATAGATATATTACTGTAATTTTTCAGATAGGAGAAACTTGATTAAGCCCGAATGAAAAATTGAAAGATTTCAATACAAAAGTATATTGGGCGATAAATAGTCGGGACGCAGTCATTTTCCTTTTTTTTTTTATTTGTGCCAACGTTTTAACCCAAACATGTGAGCCATCTTCAGGGCGTGGTTCAAGCACTGAAGGCTTTCAGGTACTGAAAGGTACTTGAATCTTGAGCCTTGAACCTTCAGTACTTCAGCCCGAGTACTTTAAAGCCTTCATTGCTCGAACCACGTCCTGAAGATGACCCACATGTTTGGGTTGAAACGTCTTCACATATTAAAAAATAAAAAATTGTATAATGACTGCGTCTTGAGTATCTATCACCCATTATATGTAGAACAATCGACTAGCTTCCATCAATAATTCAAAAGTATATTGATTCTACCAGTTCTTTGCATATATTAAATAAAATTATCAAGTATTAGTAACTGTTTTGTCTTAATTTTTATTCACTTTAACGGTTTTTTTAACAATCTTGGTCTTGGTCTTGGTCTTGAAACAGTTAGGCAGTCTTGGTCTTGGTTCTGCAAAGTGCAAGACCAAGACCGATTATGGGTAACACTACGCAAGACTCGTCTTGGTCTTGCACACTCATTCAAATGAAAATTGTCGCAGCCGTACTTAGTCTCTCTGGATATTCTCCTATTATATGGACAAAAGAATGTTTTCCTCTTCCTTCATCTTTATTGTAATGACTTACAAAATGAAATATAAAACAACAATCAGTACCAATATTTGGTAGTATTTATTATTGATTTTCATGCCTCAGATTTTCGCTAATGAAGTATTGTCAAGCCAGCCTGGTCTCTGTATTCATTAACTATTAAAAATAATAATTATGAATTATTACTATTTGTTATTTCTTGCTGAATCCTCTGGAAGATGTCGTGAATGGACGGCCCCTGGGTTGTGAGGTTGGAGGTACCTTGTGTAACCGATGTGGCCAACTCCACCCAGTGCTCTTCGATCCGTTCCGCCTTCAGTCCTAGATCTCTCCTCTCAACCCAACATAAACCCATTTTGATTTGTCTCTTTCTATATTTACTGGAGGAATCATTATTGCATATGGGCCTTCGTTTATTTTTTATTTATAAGTGATAAATTATTAATCAATCACTAACCATTACTCTATATTTGGTTTAAATAAAAATAAATCCTTATTCACTTCCTATTACTCATTATATAGAGCGGCATGGTGAAGCATGATAAAGAAATTCATCTACTTGAACTGTTTAGTTCACGTTTAGTTATACCATTATACTGTGGTCTAAACGTTCGAGAACAAATTTAAATCAGAGAAATAGTCTATTTTCGCCCAATTATATTGGTTTGCTAAATACACACCATACTAATTAATCACAATGGACAATCTTCAAAACTAATATATAAATATACAGTACCATTACCATATACAGTGGCTCAAAATGATGCACCTGGATATGGATAGAAATTATTAAATGAATAAATAGTTCAATTTATATTAAATTAAAAACAATAATTTATTGTAATCAGTAAACACCCTAGAAATATTTTCTTTTCTTATGTTATCTTTCTTGGTGGGAGGATATTTGGCGCCTTCTTTTGTAGAAAATCTTCACTTTATAGTAGAAATATTCACACGGTATAGTGAACAAACATACTTACATAGATATTTTGAGAACAAAATTGAAAGAAACTGAGGAAAATCTGTGGCTAAGAAACAGATTTAGTTTTTATCAGGATAATAATTCCAAACATTGTTCCATGTTAGTTAAAGAATGGCTGCTTTATAACTGTCCTCAAGTTTTAAAATCACCACCACAGTCGCCAGATCTCAATGTGATAGAACACCTCTGGGCAAAATTGGAGGTAGAAATTAGAAAACAATTATAATTTTTTTCCATGACCTATTTTTTAATAGTTTTTTTTTTCTTGAATCCTGGTAATTTTATGCCCTCTTAATAATCCTTTCACTGCTACGAAGCATTGTAAGGTACAGGGTAGTTTTATTTTTTAATTTTGTGTAGTCTTGAATCAAATAGCATTGAAGGGGCACACCTCTAGCTTGAGCTATTTTTTTTTATTTTTCTAATCCTCCATCATTTACTTACAAGAAATTCGCATATATATATATATATATTGCTGAAAAATATATTTATTTAGTATGTCGCACAGTATGAGGAGCAAGGGAAAATTCACGACGTCGACTAAATCTATTTATTTTTGTATTAGAACTCCAAAAACTAGATAAACTGTTATATTGATACTATGTGGAGTTCTCGAGAATATTTTCATTATCAGAATATACATTTTTCATTGTTTTTATGGAATAGTTTAATTCCAAAAAAATAAATAGATTTACGATACGAGTTTTCACTTCCTCGTCCCACATCATTACGACTATCTAATCAACTCCTTGAGTTAGTTTTATAATGGACGAACTTAAATTCAAATTTTTTACTCGATATCCACGGATATGAAATAGCTAACGGTCATTTCAGTGTTTATGACTCTAAGTAATTTCTAGCTTTGATAATTGAGTGACGAAGATTAAGTGGATTCTCCATCAACCTACATCTAACATGTCTTAACATGTTCAAGTATTTAGTTTCAAGTATCAATGATTTAAGTATGTATTGTTTTTTGTTTTCAAATTAAGTCAAGTATATTACATATTGGTGATAAAGGAAAGTTTTGACGTTTTCCAGATGAATAAGAAAATATTATTAAGAATTAAAATATACCCCTTGGACTCAAGACAATGTTACTGCATGTAAGGAAAGAAAAAGGTATAATTTAATTTTTAGTAAATTATTATGGAAGATAATAATTCACAAAATACTTTAAGTAATAAAAAATAGACCGTATCAAAAAGAAGAATTTCTTATATTGATTTATATAATAAATATCGATGCACTTACCCCTGGAAATATTGTTTTTTTGTTTTTTTTCGTAGTACCCGTTTAAGAAATTAAATTTGCAAAAACTAAGTACAGATTAATGTTTAAGTATTCATTTTAAGATCTTTTTATTTAGTTGTAAGCTCTAGAGGATAAGGTCAACTCAAGCCTGAGGTGAGCCCTATTACCGATAAAAACTATTAAAGAATAGAATAGAAGAAAACTATAAAAAAACTAGCTCAAAATTTCAGGACTTTGTTACAAAAAGTGAAGTAATTTTAATTTGCATATATTTGGTTTGTATTGACACCCTTGTTAAAAATCCAAGTTTTCTAGCTCCCATCCCTCTCGTGCAATTTTCAACACTATGAAATTGTACTAATTGTTGGCTTGTAGGAATTGATTAAAAGTATAACTTCTTATTTTATTCATGCCCTTGATTACAGTAATATAAATTATATTATAATTGTTTATGACTGAGCAATATATAAGTATAAAAAATTTACATAAAATATTTGAAATTAGTAAATTTTAATTGATATTATACTATTATTGATGATGATAAATTATTTATTCATTCCTTTCGATTTCATTGGAAAAAAATAATTAACCCAGTTTATCAAATTTCTGTTTATTATTTATCTGGTCCAATTGAAAAATGAAAACAATTTCTTCATTAGAGAAGGAAAATAATTTAAATTTGCTAATTTTCGTTGCATCATTTTCTAGGCATTGTACAGATACAATACCTCGGATGAGTAATGATTGATGTTCCGATCATATATATCAATAAATCAACGTATTGCAATTTGAATCATAAATTCTCTGTGATAGCGTTCTCTAATAATGAAAAATCATTTTTTGTATCATTATACAGAAGAGTTTTCGAATCAAAGTTATAAAATAATAAAATTTAGTGGCGATCGTTTTGCAAATATTTTCCTCTAACTACTGGAAAACCTAAACTTTTCCTCAGATCCCAAAAGTTCATGAGCATAATATTTCCCGGTTCAACGAACCCATTGCATCATTTGTAGTTGTGTAAGTATCGGGCGCATAATCAAAGTGCAAACGTTCAGCTATTTGAAATATTTTGTCTCTCCTGAAAAGTTTAGGTTAATAATAATTAAATATCTGCTGAACAGTTTGATCTCTCAAGAGCCGTTATAAATAAAGCCCATAGGTTTTGCCTGAACACTTCGAGGATTGTAAAAATCTTCTTAAAAATACTAGATTACGGGACTACAAAATCTGACATTAAGTAGTTGAGTTGATTATTTTCCACTCAAGGAATATGCCCTTTTGAAAGTGTTAAAACATAAATAATAATGGTATGTTGTTGATATTAAATATACAGAAAAAAATAGGGTTTGTACCAACTGTTAATTTATATAGGTATTTATATATTATTAGTCAAGAATAAAATGTATAACTTTTGTATTATAGAGAAATAAATTATTAAATTATAAATATGTATATGTATAAATAAATTATACAAAACTGAAAAAAAATCCTCAAAATTGAAGAATATTAAGCAAATATAAGGATTTCCAACACATGTTGTGTTTTATTATTTTCAATAACGAACCTTATAATCCGTGGTACCCTTTTTATAGAATTATTAACAACCGCCTGAAACTTCGTAAATGGTTTTATTTCTTCGTAACCTACAACTATTTTATTTACGAAAACGCTTGGAATTGGAGCGTTTTCAATCTGGAATGGGGCAAACTATTTAATTAGGTACTAAAAACTCGTAAATATCCATTTGCTTTCCACTTGGATCGTAACATAAATTGATCACAAAATCGATAAAATAGGTTGCCTACAAAAATATTGGGCCGTTTGGCCTATATAACCACTTTATTTTGAAAATTTAATTATTTAGGGGTGTTGGTCACGCCAAACTCAATATTTTTGAAGGCCACCTTTTTTTTGCGACTTTGACTTCAAATTATCTTACGCTCCATGCAGAAAGCAAATGTGTGTTTACAAGTTTTTAGTGCCTAATTAAATAGACAAAGTTTGCCTCTCTCCAGATTGAAAACGACAAAATTCCAAGAGTTTTCGTAAATAAAATAGTTGTGGGTTACGATGAGGTGAAACTATTTACGAAGTTTCTGGCGGATGTTAACAATTCGATGGATAGGGGTCTGTACCACCGTTTATTAGTGTTAGAACATATTTATCTTAATTCTGTTTTAAGTAATTCTGATCGAATTTGGTCAAATTTAAAAAAATATATTATTTTAGTTTTAACGTCATCGATAGAGTGCTACAAATGGATAGTTTCTATACAAGTGTTCTATTTGTATATTTGTTTTTATATGGTTGTAAATTTCATTAAAAAAATCATTGAATTTTCGGTTTGAAATCAAGCAGAGCATAAATCTTATAAAACGATATTACATAAAAACAGTACATTTACTCCATCCTAAAACACATTACATTATTTACAATCAGTCTGAGAACCACCGCCACGATCTCCCCTCCTCCCCCCCTACTATATAATCCCTTTGGGAAAAGCCGTGCGAGTATGTTAGTGTGAAAAAAAATGCACATGTAGGATTTTTTTAAAGTGGTTTGGGAAAGTTATTTTCGGTTAGGTAACCTTGATATGGATTGTACGATCCGTTGATTATGGATTGTACGTTCCGTTGATTATGGATTGTACGACTATTAGTTATTAAACTGTTCCATTTCCATTGCAAAGTTTAATAAAATGAAATTAACAGCTTTGCATTGTCTGTCATAGTATTTTCCATTTATGTCATAGTATTAGTAGACTAGTATTTCCGGAGATTCATTTTCGACCTGAAAAAGCATTTTTATTTGTTCCTCCTTTATTTAATTATAAAATTCTTTCAAAAGTTAAATTTAGCATTTTTTTGTAACTCTTAATAATGTGAGATTGTTAATTATTTAAAATAAACCATATTAAATGTACATTAGAAGAAGACGTAGATGAACATTGGACATGTAAGCAATGTAAAGTGATATCAATGGGGATAAAACCTAATTGATATTAAATACCACTTAATTATACAATGATCCACCGAGTTTAATCAAAATCGTTAGAGCCTTTTTTGAGGAAATTGTAAAAATGTATTTCAGCGTTGATATAAAGTGGCAACTTCCGCGTAAGCCGATTTTAAGGAAAAAGTTGCTATCACACCTAAGGCATATACCTATCTTAAATACGTAATATCAGTTTCGTGCGACATTTCGTTTTTGAGCTACACTGTTGACATACACACAGACCATTTTGTGGGACTTTGGGATTATTTTGACTCCGGGAACCTCAAAACGTGTATAACTACTAAACAGTCAGATAGTTGCTAACCATTCGAGCTGATTTTAATAGAGAATTTGATATATTTTTATTTTTTGATTCTTTATTATTTTCTTAAGAGTGTATACTGGTCTATCAGTGCAAATAGCTTTAAGTGTCTTGTCATAGTGTTAATTGTTTTGTATATAGTTTCGTTTTTTTTTGTATATAGAATGTTTACCTTATATTTTCTTTACATTATTTATTTTTCTCGATTGATTTTATTTTGGCCAGATGTAATAATTTTATTTTCTTCTATTTTGTTATTCTCAAGGGACTGTGTCCCACAATAAAATTATTTTTCTATTCTATTCTATTCTATATCCGTTGAATACTCAGATTCGAAAATGTTCACAATTGCTATTCTTACTCTTACTATATATTACACATATAGGTAAGTGAAAGTAAAAATTGAAGTGTGGTAAAAAAAATATTCAGGTTAAAGATATTACTTAAATTTCATTCCTTATAACTTTTTGTAATGATTTCATTATTTGGTTATTAATCAAAACTCTGCATAAAAATTCTTAACTAAAATATTTGGATTGAATAATGGATAATAACTCAATCCTCCTAGATGCAATAGTCTTCATTATGAATTAAGATAGGAATTTTATATAAAATATATAAACACTAAATATTAAAGTTCATGATGAGAATACATTATTATATTATCTTGGTGTACCTTTTATTTTTAGAATATTCCATTTCGTTGTAGGGTCACCAAGTATTATTTTTTCGAATCATCCGTTAGGTAATTAAGAATCGATAATGAGTTATGTAAGCTTAGGACGTCATAAAAAAAAACTTATTAGATCGATATCTGGTCATTTATAACAAGTCTTAAAACTAAAAATTAGTAAAAGTTTTTTTATTGTTTTAAAATTAAGGCTCGGGAATGGTTTGGATGATGAAAAAAATAATATTTATTCTTAGATTCTTTAAAATGTTATAATTAAAACTTTTTTTTTCATGTCTGGTATTTTTTTCCAGTTATTTGACTACTAATAAATTGACTTAAAAAAACGGTTATCGAAATGGAAATAACCGGTATTCAGTGTAACCAGATGGTTATTCCTATCTCTAGTTGTGACCTTGATTGGGAGATCTCATCACATTCATCAATCTTTATCGGTTTATTAAGCACGTTTCAGTCACCAACTGGTCTCTGCGATTAGAATTTAATAATAATAATTCGTCTGTCAGTAGAATCTTGCATGTACTCTTGGAAGAACCAGTAACAACAAATTTTTTTAAAAGATAACCTATTAAGTTATCAAATTTATTTATATGCTGTATGAAATAAATTAATGAATATTAAATTTATTTTTTAAATATCGGTTTAATCAGGTCGTGTTTCTTTTGTTCCAGGTAAGAATTTCTGCACGTGGTTCATAACTACATTGCTTTTCTAAGGTATTTTTATTCCTTTTTATTGTATTATGTTTGCTTGGTTGCTTTTACAATCGAACTGTCTTTATTTTATCAGTGTTGATTCAAGAAAAATTTATCTCATATTTTAGAATTTTACAATTATTGATTTTGTTAGATTGTACTATTTGGGTGAATTCTTTGTATACTTACCATAATGAGTTCGTTCGTTGTTATGTATACTATTTGCTTTTCAAAACTAAACAGGAAGCCTCCAACATTTCAGATAACAAAGATCTCGTCGTGGTTTACTTGTGAGTCATAAAAAACTATTTTTAGATGTTTTCTCCCGGCTTGAAGAAGAACTCAACTTTCAAGTATAGGTTATTGTTCAATTACATTCTTCTGCATCAAAATTCTACCTTTAACAGATATCTTGTATTTGAAGTGGAAACTTCTTTACTCCAGTTTTTCACTTATTTGTGGAGAGTGGATTAGATTGAGCCGTCAGATGCTGATGTGTAACGTTCGGTGTAGTCGACTGGAGTCGATTAATTCAAGTGTTTTGCATAGGGATTAAAATATTTCAAAACTGCTGTCCATTGTAAGCGAGGGAAATGTTCATTTTTTCATCCTCTTTGTAATGAGCTATTATTCAAAATTGTATCTTAACTTCCGTGGTACAGACCTCTTTTTATCACATTATTAACATCCGCCTGAAACCTCTTAAATAGTTAGATCGCATCGTAACCTACAACTATTTTATTTACGAAAACTCTTGGAAT
The DNA here is from genome assembly GCA_928085145.1 of Nezara viridula. Taxonomy (NCBI): domain Eukaryota; kingdom Metazoa; phylum Arthropoda; class Insecta; order Hemiptera; family Pentatomidae; genus Nezara; species Nezara viridula. Next base: position 74,263,305 of record OV725082.1, read on the forward strand.
TGGGTCGTTTAAAATCTGGAGGAGGACAAACTTTGTCTATTTAATTAGGTACTAAAAACTCGTAAATACCCATTTGATTTCTATTTGAATCGTAAGATAATTTGAACACAAAATCGATTACAGATTTGGCCTACGAAAATATTGGGCCGTTTGTCCAGTATAACCTCGTTATTTTGAAATTTTGTGGTTATAGGTCACTCCAAATGGCTCAATATTTTTGAGGGCCACCTTTTTTCTCAGGTGTTAATAATTCGATAAAAAATGGTCTGTACCACGGACTACTGTTAGAGAGGCGAAAAAAGAAAAAGTATCGTCGAAAACCAAATGATAACGAGTTTTATTGAAGACATGGATTAAAATATCACAGACACTAAAAATCGGATGTCTATACTGAAAGAGAGGGAAATGTTCATCATTTCGTTTCCTTTATAATGAGCTGTCATTTGTAATTTATATTTCATATTATTAATCCCGCTTTGTTGATGTTTTCACTTCTATCGTGTGGTCGAAAGCACACCCCTTAGTATTATTGTTATTTTTTTTATGTTTTGATGTATGCTGAACACAAATTTGTGTTGTGGGTAAAAAAATGAGGCGTTTTTCGACGTTCTGAGCATATTTTTATCATTTAAGATTTCAACAAAAAAATCTATTTGAGTGTATTACAATATGAAAAGATTCTGAGAGCTCAAGTGTTAGGCTCCAAGAATTTTTGCTTCCTCACTACCGAAGGTAGGGAAGAATTGTATTCGTGCAAGAAGTTAAAAAAAAATTGTGCTCAGAATCGAAAATTTACCCTCGCGTTTTACGTTTCAGACATAAAGGATCAAATTTGGCTCGGTGTCTGTTTGTCTGCAGTTAGTCAAATCGATGTAACGGGCATATCATCTACCACCGTTCATCCGATTTACATAAAATTTTCAGGAATTGTGTGGTTTGGTGTCTAGATGGTCCCATATCAATTTTATTAAATTCTAACCACCACTTCCGCTTACTCACTCGCAAACGCATTTTTGTAGATATGGCAATATTTCAGAAATGGCCCGTTCGATTTGGCTCAAAATTGGATAAAAAATAGGTATTTGTGAAAAAATAATGTAGGATCAATTTTATTGAATTCTGTCCGTTACTTTCTCTTACGTATGCGCAAACGTGTTTTCATGTGCAATGTTTTCAAACGTGCAACCTCTATATCGCTAAAACCGCAAGTTCGATTTGGCTCAAATTTGGAGCAAGTCTCGATTTCCTCCTTAATTATCGAAGTTGTGTGAACTTCACCCATATTTTTATATTTTCTAGCTTAATACGTTTTGATCTGGCTGAAGTAAAGTATTAGTCTTGTTAATCCGAACAAACAACAAGTTTGGTTTTCTAGTTCCTTCCATTTTACGAGTGGAAACCTACCTATTAAGTATATATCACTACTATTAGTACAAAAGGGTCATATGTAAAAATGTCCAACTTTTATTCTATTTGTGCTAAAGGTGACATTTTGTAGTCTGCAAGTGATATAAGTAGTCCGCTACTATGTAAATAGCAGATGACAATAAAATATGAAATTATACTATTGAAGAATAAAGAAATAATGAGTTTTTATGGTCCCTTGTAAAACAATCAGTTTTTACACTATTGGTATTTTTTTTTAAATTAAGAATAATCAAATATGGAATCTTCGAATACGGTACTTTTTCGCATTTTAATGTTAGCAGAATGTTGAGGGGTAACTGTATTTCCGAATAGGCTTCTCCCATAGATTTTATTCTGGTACTAAAAATTGTATACCTTGTAATATAGAAATATTTTAGCCAATGAAAACGGTGAGGAAGCTATACTGACCTTACTTGGCAGACGTTTTTTGGCCACATAGCTGGAGTTCAAAGAAAAATTAAATGAAACTGAAAAAAGAGCTTTGTCTGCGTTTGAAAATGTGTGTAAAAAATTGTTGGGCTAAAAAACAGTTACAAATCACAAAGAAATTGATAAAATAATGCTTTTATCAAATGAAGCCATGGGTTACAGGTTTTTTCTTTTATAAATTAACTGATCCTATTTAATTAAGATTTAATCATGTTGGGGGAATGCCATTATAAAGCCTTTTGTTTTTAAATTATTTTATTTCATTCCTATTTGTATTTTTATATTATCCTTAATTGTCGTTGTCATCTGTTGAAGTAATTATCATGAAGAAGTTTAGGATGTAATTTTCTTCTTTATTGGGTTGTCAAGAGCACGTTAGAGTTGCTTCCTTTTTCCATCTCGGTAGGAGCTGAGTGGTTGACCTACATTTCCAGGAGCTGTCCCGTCGGAGGCGCGTTTTAGATCCTTGCATTTTCCTGGAGAAAAAAAAAGTTACAAGTATATACTTATCATTGGCGAATTTGCGGGGGAGGGGTTTTCGGGCTGATAACCCCCTCCCCTGCTCCATAAAAATGAAAAAATATTTTATTCATGAGTAATCTAAGCTAAGTTACTTTTTGAAACAAAATATTATGATTGAGACTTTATATGAATTTATTTATTTACACTTTTTTTTCTCTGATAAGAATTAAATCTAGTAGAAGAGCCCTCCATCTTCACATACAATAAAATATAAATCTACATAATAAAATGTAGTTAACATACTTTTAATCGTATTAAACTAACACTTCTTTTTAACTGTTATTCAAAATATACTAACTCAACAGGTTATCAACACGTTCGAACAGCCTTACAGACACATGTATCGAAGTTATAGATCGCTAGTGAAAGCTTACTGAACCAATTGATGGAGTACTTTACGGTACGTTGTACTGGCGATCAGAGTACATAGCATAAAATGGAGAAAAAGTCAATTTTTTTTGTTTAAACTGAAACTATTTCTGATGATTCAATTCAAGAATAATCAAATTGAATCATGAAACAAAATCATTGCAATGCAGTTTAAATTGAAGATATGTTACAGAAAATCGTTTTTTTTTTCTCAACATTTTAAAGATGACAGAATCCCGTCTTTGATATATGAGGCATATGTACAACTAGTATCAGTTCGCAATTACTGATTTGATACCGCTAGGAAAAAATATATATATTTATTATACATAACGTTTATAATTCGAAACATTTATTTAATCAAATTCTATGAAAACCTCCAAGGCGTCTGAAAAAAAGATGTCCTCGAGATCTCCTATTGTAAATACATGTTTTAGAGTGCTATCAGTGGGTAGTTTCTCAACAACTGTTTTCATGTTATTATTTGCTATTATCACATTTACTGGATGTATTTTTATTCTCAATACAGTTATAAATATCATAAATAATTTTTTTTTAATTCTATGAAATTTCAATTTCATAATTTTTTATTTCTTTTTTTTTTTTTTTTTTTTGTCTTGTAAAACGAAATTACAAAAATGCACATTTTGTTTACCTTTTTACCTATTACCTTTCCAGGCCCAGTAGACACCCTATATAGGTGTCCGATACTTTATAAGGCTCTTTGCTTTCCAAATATAATACAAATATCAAGAGCAAATTTAAAATATCTTTATCTTATGAAACTTAACAATTTGGCTAATTAATTTATTTTCTATCATTACTAAGATGTTAACGGGACCATTCAGTTTAACATGGAGAAAAAAGGGTCGTTATTATGCCCCTACTTTATTTTTTTGTTCTCAATGTAATTTCCCAGATTATAGTTGATGAAGACCTGTTATTTCACTGAACTGTTAGTCCCGTGGTAACTTTACCGTTTCACAGTAAGAGCGTTAAAAATGCCTTCATGGCTTTATCTCAAGGGTCGTTGACCGCCACGGGACAGAGCCCATTGGGACAGAACAGTTCTCAAGTATAAATTGTCGTGGAAAAAAGTACTATAAGAACTAAATATAATAAAATATGTAAATAATTAGGATGAAATAAAAAAATATAATACATAGAGATTTTGGACAGATATGAACTGGGTTTCGTATGACTAACACTCATATAACTTGACCAACCAAATCCGAAATATTAAGATTATACTTCAATTAAAATATAATAGATAAAAATGATCAATGTTCTCTATCTAATTGTAAGAGAGTTGTTACGAAACTATAGTACCTAATAGTACTACAAGTTTTCAGAGGATTTTTTTATTTTTATACTTTCTAAGGAGTTTAATTAGTTTTCAAATAATCATGGTGCAATCAACAATAAAACGTATACTTTTTGTGTTATTCGCAAACGAAGGTTTTTTTCATAAGTTTCTTTATAAATTGTTTTTCTGAATTTTTCGGGATGATGTGACTATTTTTCGCATCTGAAGGAGAAGAAAATCTACAAAATGGAGGCTCAGTGTTTGGATTGATGAAGATATGGCGTACCAAAAAAAAAAAAAATTAAATAAAGCTTATGTATAAAGATTGTGATGAATCTTCTTTCCAGAAGCCTCGAAGAGTTGTGGAATATAGTTTTGGATGAAAGGTTACTAACGAGTTAATAATTAAAACAAGACTATCTAATTCGGGCCAAACCTGCAACGAAGGGGATATTGAGATCTTTAGAATAGAATAGAATAGAAAATAAACGTTATTCTAGGACGAGGTCCCTTATGAATAACAATTATGAACAAAAAATAAAAACCACATCGGACCAAAAATTACATTCATTAAAGAATATACACAATATCTTCAGTGAAAGTATATCATAACAAATAAACAAGTAACACCATTTTGAAAGAAAAAAAAATTAAATGAAAAGAAAAACAAAAATCAGGTAAAATAAAAAACAAAATATTATAAGCACTATGGATTGATTTTTAAAATTAAAACTTAAAACAACATCAACAACAATTCACCTCAGTCAAAATTTGATTCATAATATTTATTTCTTTGTACAACATAATTTGGTTTGTGAGAAGGAATTGGTAGGAATGATATTTGAATGAGGACAAGGAAGAGGCATGGCGGATATCAGATGACAAGGAATTCCAGAAGGCAGTGGATTCGGCAATAAAGGAATATTCAAATGTCTTAGTTCTATGGAAAGGGATATAAAGGTCGGAAACACGGGATCTTGTTTTCTGGGAGTGGACCACGGGAACTGTAGGAGACTGTAGATGTAGGAGGAGTGTCGGGTGTTGATCGTTTGGAATAGGAAAGATCCAAGGAAATATTGTCTGCAGAAAGAAGGGAAGAGCCACTTTAACTCGTCGTAAAGGTGTAGCAAAATAGTTACTAATAATTGACAATTTTAGATACTATACGTAAAGAATTGGTATAACCAATATACTTTTGCATTTGGCTCTTCTAATTTTTCATTCGGGCTTATTTAGGTTACTCCTATATAAAAAAATATAGTAATATCTCTATAGTAATAAGCTAATAGGTAACTGTAGCGAGACTCTTGCGCAAGACCAAGACCTAGACCATGCTAAGTAAGCAAGACCAACACTCGTCTTGGTCTCGCATTTGGGCAACACTAGTCTGGACCAGGTGTTTTGGCCAGCTCTGCTCTTACTCCAATTTATATCTTGATTGCCAAACGCCTCTCGGATATTGTCTTCAAGAGATTCGTGGTCTTACTCTTGGTCTCCTCCAGAAGAGTCTCGTAAGTCTTCTGACTGATTTTCGCGTTATAACTGCTGGTGACCGAACCAGCTGAGCTTGTGTTCCACTTAAACTTCGGAGCTAGCTCGAAGTTTTATTTTATTGTGTCATTTAAATTACAATAAAATCATTTTTATCTCTTAAAACTACAGAGTATTTTCTTTAAACATGAGGAATAAGGTTATTGAATACATAAAAAGATGCTAATCTCTTTTTAAGATAATTTTTTATTAAAATCTTCTCTAGGCTTCTCCAGGTATTTCTTATTCATACTTTTATTTAATGGGGTGTCTTTGTAGACTCATCATTAATTTCATTTTCTAATGGCTTCGGCAATGATAGTTGAGCGTGGTGACCTCTGCATTTATAAGTCAGGAACGTCCTCACTCTTGCTAAAATAAGTTTGTAACTATCAGCAAAGTTTGAAATAGATACTTAAAAAAATCAAAATCAAATACGATTAAAATTGGTATCTCGTATTTTAAAAAATAATTTGATGATTTTCATTACGAGGTGGAGAATGTTGTTCTAAACTACCAGCAACAGAACATCTTTATTTCCCAAACTCATTAGAAATTTTGTCTGACAATATTTATATATTTAAAAAATTTCTTCAATCGATCTTTGAGTATTATATTTTAACATAATTATTTAAATTGGAAATTAGGTCACTTAATTATTATTCAATAAACTACTAAATGTCCATTAATCCTGCTGATTATTCCACGTTTCGATTCCGTTTTTTTTTCTATGCTAACAATGGGATCCGCTTCAATCCTAGAACAACAATTAGCTCAATTGGTACACAATTATGCTCCCATATGTTCCAAATAACAATTATTTTAAAATTGAACATACATTTAAAATAGAGCCTCGATACCTCAGACCAGGGACACGCCGACAGCCTCAGAATCTCCACTAGCACAGATATTAAGCTAATGAATGCTAAGTATCTGCCCACTGTTAGCATAAAAAATTATTTAAAAAAAAAAAAACGGGGCCGAAGCGTCGAATAATCAGGATCCATGGACATTTTGTAGTTCATAAATTCCCAATTTAAATAATTATGTTAAAAAATATATATGGGGGGTCGGGGTTGCTGTGTCAAGCCATGTCGAGCTTGGTTAGTACTTGGATGGATGACCGCCCGTTTTGGGTGACCGCCACCAGGGAAAGCTACGCAGACAGGGACTCTCCCACTGGGTATACCATAAATGTCCATGCTCAGTATTGTTATTCTAAGAGAACTTAGTCCCAGAATCAAATTTATTTGTCTATCTCTCTATCTATCTATGTATCGATTCAGCTCAGATTCCAGAGTATAATGTAGGCCAGGCTCCAGAACTTCGTTATCATGACGCTAATGAACGATGAAGATAGCAACTTGTAGATGGGTTTAGGCGAACAACAAAGATTAGATAAAGATAAATATTTTTGAACTCGTTGCAAGAGTTTCCCCTCTCAAGTATCGCGCACGTGTTCGTCATGGCGGTTTTGAGCAATGCCATTAGTTTAGTATCTTGTGATATTTCGTCATGAACTACTGCGTCGTCAGTATCATTTATAAAAACATCAGATGTATTCAATTGGTCTACGTGATCAAATCGGCTTAATTAATGACAATATTTGTTTGCTTTAATGATAAAAAAATTATTAATATCTACGTATAATTGTCTGAAGTGTTTGACCCCCATGTTAGGTAGTTGTGTATGTATATATATTTATTTTTTCATTATTTTTTTTTTTTTTGGCCTATCTTTGGAATTAGCAGTGGTCCAATTTTGAATCTATGATTAATTATTTATTAAAAACATTTTTCCGCGTATTATTTCCTTCTTAATTGTTCTTGATAGCCATTAATGCCTATCTTACGATTATTTTCTTTGCATAGCTATTTGTTTCTAAAACATTAATCGGTAACTTCTTATAATTTACAACACAAGTCGTTGTAAATTTGTTAGCAAATTCTGTATTTTATATTTGATTGTATATATATTGGCTTAAAAGAACTATATTTCGACTAATTGATTTCATTATTTGAGCCTTTCACTTGACACAATGACCAACATTTCAACATTTTTGTTATTAATATTTTTGTGGGTAAATGGATAGATTTATTCACAGTTCTATTGGGTTGGCATATAAGTCCTTTCGGTATTTCAGGGTGAAATAAAATTCAATGTATTATAGACATAAAATTTAATTTAATCTTCAGTATATTGACCATTATTTAATATGATTTTTCCCATATTTCCACTAACTTCATAATGTCTGTTCATAGAATGTCTGGAGTTTATTATTAAAAACTGATTCAAGTGGTTTTTTATGCTATCTTTTGGAATTTCTTTTCATTCATGGAGTTCTGCAGAGACCGAAATAAGTGGTAGTCACTTGGAGCTAGGGCTGGTGAGTAAGGAGGATGGGGCAAATGGTGTTATCCAAGGCTCAATAATTTATTGCGATTGACCAATGATGTGTGTGGTATGGCGTTGTCTTGATGGGACACAATATCCTTCCGATTTGCCATTTATTTTTAATTGATTGATCCAATTTTGTTAATTGTGAGCAGTATAGAGTTGAATCAATTGTTTGTCCTGATGGCAAATAGCTCATAGAAAATAACATCCTTGAAATCCCACCATGTGGAAAGCATTAGCTTCTTTGGGTGCGATCCGGGTTTCGACATTCTTCTAGGAGCCTCACTACTAGGTCCCCAAGATTTTTCACGGACTACATTATCGTATATTTTCAAAAATGGGTCGTTTTGTTGCCGTTTATGTAGTGAATCACAAAGAGAAATGCGTGTTGCCATCTTCGGCACTTCGGTTAGAGAATGAGGGAATCAAACCCAAACAATGGAAACATAGCCGAGCTTATGTGCGACACATTTAGGGCCATAGCAATCTTTTGCACTGATTTGGTGGGATTTTGATCAACAATAGTCTTAACATTGCTCGTTTCAATTTCATGTGGGCGACCAGACCGTGGAGCGTCATTGATGTAAAAAGTTCCTCAATGAAATTTGGCAAACCAAATTTGACAGGTGCATGCGGTTAAGGCATGATCCCCATAAACACTGCAAATTTTTCTATGATCTTCAGCAGGACGTTTACCTTTTTTAAAATAATGCAAAAAAATATGCCGATAATGAATCATATTTTCTTCCATATTCACAGTGCAATTGCAAACACAATACTAAGCTTCTTTCAACAAGAGTTAATAGATATAGTTGTTGACATATTACAAACAGGATAAACAATTCACCTTAGGAATTAATTCATCAGACAAGAAGTGTATCATAGTGACATAAAAATAAACAGAAAAATCTAAAGGACTTATTTGCCAGTCAGATATATTTCAACACTGCAATCACCTACTCTGTAATAAACTTAATCACTGTCTTTATATACAATATTAATTTTCCAACTAGAAGTATCACTAAAATGACTTTACTCAAAAATATTGAAATTGGAGTTAATCATTATGTCAACCGGAAGGCTCATTTAAGTAAATTAGATATTAATTTTTATATTAAATTAATATTTGATGTGACAGCTTTACCAGTTATACTTCAAATGATAAAGGTGTATTTCGTTCCAAGTTAAGTAAATATAGTTACTTGTAAATAAATAAAAGTTTTCTAAATAAATATAACTTAAGAGGTGAAGTGCTCAACTTCTTGGAATACTTCTAGAAGCATTTTCTATAGTTTGAGTCATCTACAGATACAATTATAACCATGCTTATAACAGTTTTCTTTAAAATAAAAAAAGAATAAATGATTTCGATTTGCATTCGGTTTTGCAAGTGGTATTGAATATCGCTTGGCGAAATAGATACCTAAATTTCCAGATGGCATTAAAAAACATTTAGTTAATTTCATAAGATTATTGAAACTATGTAAGTTTTGTGTAATCACCTTTAGCCATCAGGAAATGTAAAAGTCCTATTCAGTATATAAATATTCATTAACTGACAATCGATTCAGTTTCACAGAAAGCTATTTTGGAATGCACATGTCAAATATAAATGTACCCATGTCGAAAATATTTGGTTCATGTTGCTGTTATAAGTTTCTTGTTTATATTATTTTAAACTATTATAAATACGGAAAATATTAATAGTACATACATTAATTTTTTTTCATATTACAAATATTTTTATGGGATTATGTGGCATATTTCAGTTGACGATTCATTATTTAATTTTGGTGGATAGGACTAATTTGTTTTTTCTGAATAACGATATTAATGTTTTTAGGAATACAGTGTTTGTTTATGTTTTTCTTGACAAGTACTCACATTTCATCTAGCATAGGCGGATCTACGTGGGGGGGAGGGCTCCTCCCCCCTAAAATGGTAAAATATAACCATGTTTTACAGAAAAAAATATTAAATACTATCTCTTAAAGTATTGTTGTTCCTGTAATTACATTTAATATGACTTCAAGAACCACTTAAACACCATTTCATATAGGTAGTTAATTTCTTCTTTTTTTTCAAATTAATTATCGTCATATGTATATAAAAAAAAATCTTTCGGGCTGAAGACCTCCCCCCAAAATTGAATCCTGGATCCGCTAGTGTCATTTAGTGTCTACATGCGTTATAATTTTAAGAAAAGAAAATATTGTAATTGTTTAAGTATTTGGCTCTGATAACTCATAGAAACAAATATGGCCCAATGAAAAAAAAAAAAATTATTTTTTATATATAATCTTTTATTTTATATATATATATATATATATATATATATATATATATATATATATATATATATATATATATATATATATATATATTTGATTCGTACAAAATTAATTCAATGTTAAAATTGTACAAGTCACCACCAGTAGCGGATTCAGGATTAATTATTGTATTGGGGAATAGGAGGAGGGGGAAGCCTTGAGTTTTTATTATTTTTTTTTAATACAACAGTTATAAAGAAACAATATAAAATGGTGTTCTTGGTTTTCTTTGAAAGCCTGCTAAAAAAAATAATGATACATGAATGCTAATGTTTTTATGAATATTTTTGATTCTTGAAACGTTCTTATATTTAGTAGCGGTCTATGCATCACAATTAAAGAAGAGTTCTCAGTTATTATCACTTGCAGTAAGAAACATGATTCTAGGGAAAAAATATATATTTTGGGAGGAGTGGTCACTAAAAAAAAAAAAAATTATAATTATAATTCATATAATCCGACCGAATTTGGTTTAGAATTAACCCCCTTTCATTTCATCCATTCTTTACTTACAACTCCCATGGAACCAGTTGGGGAGATTGGGTACGGTTGTGACTATTTTTATTTAATCTTCCTCAATTTTTTTAGAAGGAAGGTGTTTTATATAGTAAAGTGTACATCTGACAACGTGTAAATAAATTTTAATTATAAATTTTTTCCTTAAGTAAAATAGTTATCTCATAGAATTACATAAAAAAAAAAAGGAAAATTTCACAACCGACTCCACACCTAGGACGGTTATGGCAGTGCTTGGGATCGGCAGTGACAACAATGAAAAAAAAAAATTTAAAAATCACTTTTAATGTATTATATAATATTATAGAGCGATTTAATCGCTTACAACTAATAAGGCATAAACATTTTTGTAAGCATCAACCTTTGGTGTTCCTCTAGCGTTTTCTCGTATCTCAAAGTAAAAAAAAAAAAATTACTTGTGCCCCAACCTTACCCAGAAAATATGGCACAAATGTACCCGTCACACTCTTTCCCAGAAAAAAAAAAACAGGCACCACGACAATATACAATTATTTACGTACTTTCATCAACTAATGTTTAACATATAACGAGGGAAAACATTCATTATTCTATCTGTACATATATAATAACAATTATTCTAATACATTTTTTTTTTAAATTTATTCATGATATTTACAACTGTATAAAAATTAAATACATTAAGTAAATTTGATAACAGAAAATAATAACATGAAATGACTTGTTGAGAAACTACCCACTGGTAGCACTCTAAAAACAAAATGTATTTACAGTAAGAGATCTCGAGGCCATCTTCTTTTCAGACGCCTCGGAGGGTTATCAGGAATAGAAGAGGAAGCAAGGTTAGAGACGAGAGGATTCGGATGGTTCTGAAGTTTATTATGGAAGGATTGGTATCTGGATTGGGCCAAATCGGAAACATATGGAACATTAAGGTCATTATGGATTATTTTATTGGTGACAAAGTAAGGAGCATTGAGAATTTTCCGAAGGATTTTGGATTGTAAGGATTGGATACGAGAGGAATTCGATGGCTTAGTGGAGCCCCAAAGCTCAACTCCGTAAGTCCAAATAGGTCTTATTGTAGTCATGTATATAAGTCTTTTGTAATTAACTGGAAGCTTAGAGCGTTTCTCTAGTAAGTGTTGGAGTAGTCGGAAACGTCGAGCGGTTTCTTGTCGTTTCAGTCTGGCATGAGGATTCCAAGTTAGACGTTTGTCCAAGTGAAGTCCAAGGTATCGGATTCGTTCAACAGGGATAAGTGGGGTATTATTAAAGGATACTGTGGGACATGACGTCATAGGTTTATGTATTCTAATAAATAGCATAAAAATAGTTACTTTTGTCTGTTTAAAAGTAATGAATGAGCGAACTAGCGGTAGTGTCGCGCGATGCGTTAGCAATACGTTACGACAGGCACAGAGTCCTTCTTCCTAATAAACCTATCGGCAATTCCTTATAGTTTCGGAAATATGAGGACTGTACCCTGTCACAATCGCACCAATTCTCCACAACCCACAGGCGGATCTACGGGAGGTCTTTCGGGCTGAAGACCCCTTCCCAAAATGGTGAAATGCAACCATGTTTTATGGTAAAAACCTTTAAAAAATATCTCTTAAAGTATTATTGTTCGTGTAATTACATTGAATAGGACTTCAAAAATCACATAATCACCATTTCGTATATGTAGATAGTATCTTTCTTTTTTTTTTAGAGTAGTCATCGTTATATATATATATATATATATATATATATATATATATATATATATATATATATATATATATATATATATATATATATGAAAAAAAAACCTTTAGGGCTGAAGCCCCCCCAAAATGAAATCCTGGATCCGCTAGTGCCACAACGTACTTGTGACCAGCAATTCAGTGTAACCGTGAAATTAGGGTCCGACATTACCGACCTTTAAAAAGTCCAAACGTTACCAAAGGGTGACCCTTTGACAGAACATAACTCATTCAAGAAATCTTTTTTAGACAAGTTTTAAAGCCGCCCAATGTTTGCGAGTTGAGTTACCGCCTTCATGCAATAGATTCCTCAAACGTTACATTTGACAACCTTTGTCGAGGGACGGTTCTGAGTTTTCTCGAACTTCGGAAAAGTGGAAAATAGTAATGGAGAGTAAATCAGATCGGTCTTCACAAACATATAAACAGGACTCGTTGACATTTCACACATTCTAGTTGCGCCAACGAAGCTATTGTCGAAGTTAACTGTATATTTATGAGAAAGTAATTCTTTGAATATTCATGGCAGTTTGGCTTTTCCCGTTTCCGCCCAATAACCTACTTCTCAAGAACAGTCGCTTAAGTACGACCTGTTTTTATCTTTCTTCTTTTTTTTTTCTCTCTTTTTGTCTTGTTAATTTCTATATAGTATTCTTTACTGCTCATAGTTGTTACAATTAGATGTTACCTTTGCCGCTCCATTTTGTTATCTATTTCCATACATTTGCTATACCAAAACCTGGTCAACGTATAACATTCTTTGTAATCAAAGGTAATAAAAATGCAATGGAAAGAGTCTTACAACTTTAGGATTTTTTAAAAAAAGGAATGATTTTCATTTCCTTTTAGCAGCTGTTGCATTTTATGTTCTGAAATAACAGCTATGCTAATAACGGAATTTTAACGATCAATCCGTCTCTGCAGGCACAACCTAAGAATAAAAAATAGGAATGAAGTAAATAAGTTATCTTACCACCTTCGTATCAAGTAACATAATTTATTGTTGTTACTTTTACTGTCATTTATGATTATCCATATATTTTTTTTTGTGTGTGTAGAATACTAAAATATTTAATAATTTATCTAAATAAATCGTCTGACAATAACACATTGTACGTCAGAGTTAAACTGTCGGAAGTAATATTTAAGTTTCACATGGAAGCAAACGGGGGCATAAGTATGGTATCGTGGCCCATGGCAGAAAAGTTTTGAGGCATTCAAACTTCGAGCACTTTATTCGAAATATGAAGGTTTGGCTGTGTGTAATATATAGTAATACAATATTAGTCATCAATTGTATTACTTACTTTAATATTATTTTGTATAGTATTTCATTGTCTATAACCTAATGCAAAAAATACACATAACTTTAATAGAAATCAAATTTATCAATAGTGGATGAAGAAAGAATGCTTGTAAAAATTGACAGATAAATAAAATAATATTAAAATATTGAATAATATTTAAATTATTAAGGTATTTTTCAAAACTCCTTTTCTATCGATTAGCTGTGTAAAAAAAAAAGACAACCTTTTAGCTTTTTTCGATCGGAAATATGGCGAAAATAATGAAATACGTAAGTAAAATCAAAATTATCAACATTGGACTACAGTTTATCTTTGAGATATATAATTAACAGTTATACTGTTTTCGTTTTTTTGTAATTGCATTAACGTCTCGTGGATATGCAAAACCATCTTTCAAAATTTAATCTATATTTAAAAAAAAAAAACAAATCTCCACATATATATATATATCCACCTTCCAACAGTTGACCAACATATAACGACACTTTACCAACGGTTTTATTTACTAATTTAAACGGACATAGCAACAGAATAATAAGAGACATAGCCGCAGCTGACATACTCCAGAACATGAGAAAGAGACAAAAAAGGCGTTGGGTGAGAGATCTCATTCTTTAAACAACTTAAGTGGTTGATACAAGTTAGGGAAGAGGTACTGCTGAGTATTTCATTCCCCATACCTGACATGTCATTATATCTTGTATTTCCAGGAAATTTGCCGTAAATAAAAAGTTGACAGGCCCAAATAAATTTTTAATGCCTCACAAAAAAAAGTATATTATAACCTTTTACTTTTTTCCGAAATTTTGCTTTCTTAATATGTATTTCAATAACTTTAATTGCAATAATTACACATGTGACTCAAACTATAACAAATTAGAAAGGGTACAAAATCTGTGTGTGAGAATAATAAAGGATTATCCTAGATACACAAGAATAGCGAACATGTTAAACAATTAGGGATTTCAGATAGACGTACAAAACATATTTTACTTGAATAAAAACCGATCAAAATAAAACTGCACAAAATATTACACTACTTAACATAAGTAAGATTAACTATATTCTTTATTTAAATGTATACAGCTTTTATTTAATTATTATTTTTGACTTTATTTATATACTTATTTTATTTAAGTTTTTTATAATTTTTTCTAATGTCAAAAAATAAAGAAAGTTACTAAAGTTTATAATTTTAAGATACCTTTAGTGTGAAATGTACCAAAACAAGACAGATTTTTAAGTACATTTTGTAAATTGTAGGTACATTTAAATTAATTTATTATTATTATTTCAATTCACAATGTGGATAATTAATTCAAGAAAACAAACTCTTCTATAAAAAACCTTATGTTAAATGTCATGCTGGACAAGTAAAAATCGTATTGAATATTTTTTTTTTTAATTTTATTTTATTGAGATTTACAACTGTATTACATGGAAAGTACAATAAGTAAATGTGACATTGGTAACATGACATGTACAGCATGAAGAGAAACTACCCATTGGTAGAACTCAAATTAAAGTTCTATATTAGAAGGTCCCGAGGCCATCTTCTTTTCAGACGCTTCGGATGAAGCAAAGTTTGAAACGAGAGGATTCGGATGGTTCTGCAGTTTGTTATGGAAGGATAGATATGTGGATTGGACCAAATCGGAAAGATATGGAACATTAAGGTCTTTATGGATGATTTTATTTGTGACAAAGTAAGGAGCGTTGAGGATTTTACGAAGGATTTTGGATTGTAAGGATTGGATACGAGAGGAATTCGATGGTTTAGTGGAGCCCCAAAGCTCAATTCCGTAAGTCCAAATAGGTCTTATTATTGTCATATATATGAGTCGTTTGTAATTGATTGTGAGCTTAGAGCGTTTGTCTAGTAAGTGCTGCAGTGTATTGAATATAGTTACATTATACTTCGTTTTTAAATTTGATCTGTTAAAAAATTAAATAATAAAAAACATAAATAAAAAGAGGTTAGAATATTAACAAATTAGAATGAATTTTATTTACGCTATATTACGATGATTATATTAAAGCCTTTAATTGGAAACCTCTAAGTTTAATTCTTAATAAATTTTATTATGGCTTCATATTTAGCAACTCCTGAAGAAATAACCAACCTCCATGAAATTAACTGTTTCACTGTTTCTGGGCTGTTAAACAATCAGGTCAGGAAGTTTTTTTTTTTTTTTTTTTTTTGGATCAGAACAGATTTCGTTGAGATTTTACTTTATTCATTCTTAATTTTATGTTGTTACAGTGCTGTGAGCATGAATGTTACTTTATGCAATATATATAGTTTATATATATAAACAATATATTATTGATTTACGAAGACAGAAATTTTCATTTTTTAATTCGAATTCTATATTCAAAAACTGCAGTTTTTCTTTTGTTGTGTAATATCTCCTCATAAACCAGAAAAGAATTGTTTTAAGGTGACCGACGTTGTAATTGTAACCGATGTTGTAAATACAAAAGTCTGCGGTACAGACAACTTTTTATTAAATTGTTAATATCTTTCAAAACTTTGTTAATCATACCGTAATCTGTAGCTTTTTTTAGCGAAAATTCTAAGATGCATTGCTACTTCTCATTAAATTAATTAATGTGGTATTAAAAACTCATGAACACTCATTTCCTTTCCACTTGAATCATAATATATTGGGCCGTTTGGCCTGTATAATCTCGTTATTTTGACATGTTAGGGAGATCGCTCCAAACGGCCCAATATTTTGTAGGACACGTGTTTTTCTGGATTTTGAGATCGAATTATCCTATAGTTGAATTGAGAAAGAAATGGCAAGTTGACAAAGTTTCCTTAATGAGGT
This sequence comes from Nezara viridula, assembly GCA_928085145.1. NCBI lineage: Eukaryota > Metazoa > Arthropoda > Insecta > Hemiptera > Pentatomidae > Nezara > Nezara viridula. Next base: position 74,280,000 of record OV725082.1, read on the forward strand.
ACTAAAAACTTAGCCTGATTGAAATCGCCTTATTTCGGAGAATATTCGTGCATAGTTATAGGTTATGATAAGTTAAAGCCATTCACGAAGTTTTAAACGGTATTAATAATATGCAGCTATTGAAACTTTTATGAAAAGTTCTATTTTAACAGTCCAAAGTAACATTTTTCGGAAAAATCTTCTTAAAATAATTTAAGAACTTCTTAAAGAACTTTTTTGTAACAAAGTTCCAGATTTTTTGTTAAAGTTTAACTTTTATTTATTGGAGTTCTTTAAAAAAGTTCCATTAAATGAAAAATACACAGTAATAGGCCTTATATTACAGTTATGATACGTCTTAAATGAATTACTTATGTGTCTAATGTGCGGTTTATTTAAGTAGCTATGAATAAAAGCCATTTTTTAAATCGACGTTTTAGCGAAATATACAGAACTTTTAATTATGTTTTTTTTTTTAATAATAGTTCAATAAACCCTTTACTTGAAAACTTGCAAGGAAAAAGTTCTAGTTCCAAATGAAAAACTATTCACAATAAAAATTCCGATGATACCAAAACATTTTTAAAAAGTTTGTTTTTTCCGTTTCAAGCCCTGATAATTTGATAAAAAGGGGTCTGTATTGCGGAATATCAGCAATAACGCTAACGCGATTGTTTTTCTGGTTGATTGAAATTCTTGGTGTTTATTTTATGAACTTTGCCATTGAGCGAGAACTTGAAGATTTAACAAAAATATTCACAATTTCTCATTTTTCGCATTACCATTAACACAATTTATCCATGTACCATTTCTACGGCGATCCATCCTGAGCCTTCCTACGCCAGAGGAACTCCATTATCGATCTACCTGGAAAGGAATCCGTAAAGGTCCCCCTCTCTCCAAAGGTTGGATTCATCGAGGGAAATCTGGAGCTGAGCTTTGTCCACAGTTAGTCTTTGAGGTCGATCGTTTATAACTATTACTGGTCTAAGTACTGCATCGCTTAATTTGATAACTTTAAACATATAAAAATTAATCTCAGCCAAACAACCTAAAGGAGAACATTATGGGCGGTTCCTGGGAGATTACGTTCAAACTTTGTCAAATATAAAATATTACTTTTTTAATAAATATCTGATTGATGTTATATCAATCCACTAATATTTAAGTTGATCATAATTTCAAATATAATTAGTTGCATTCAAAGGCGGATCTAGGGGGGAGGGCTTTCGAGCTGAAGCCCTCCCCCTCCCCCCCAAAAATGGTAAAATATAACCATGTTTTGCAGAAAAAAATATTAAAAACTATCCTTAAAGTATTCTTGTTAGTGTAATTACATTTAATAGGACTTCAAGAACCGCTTAAACACTATTTCATATAGGAAGTTCATTTCTTTGTTCTTTTTTTTTTCTAATTAATTATTGTTATACGTAAATGAAAAAAAATCTTTCGGGCTGAAGCCCCCCAAAATTAAATCCTGGATCTGCTAGTAGTTGCATTCGTATTACAAGATTCTATTTGATTGTATATAATGTTGTATAGGGGTGGTTATTAAAGCATTGACTATTGTTCAAAGAACCTCAGGCTGCAAGAATGTGATATGCCCAAATTTAGCCGTTCCCATATTTCAAATCCGTAGTTCATGTAGATAAAAAACTTGTTTTCAGTTAAAAGATGAAAGTTTCTGTTCATTAGCCTATATTATTGGTATAATTATCTATTATAGTCTTGTCTTTAAAAAAGTGGAACGCATGTTAGTATTCAGACTAAAATGGAACCAAGATAACGTGTTGTGTTTGAGGTGGTAAGTGGTATTGAGTTAAGAAAAGGATCTTCGCTGAAGGGTGAAAGTGACATTCTTACATTTTGTTTCGTTCACTTTGGTACGAGAATTAGCTGTCATGACTCACCAAAAATAACAAAATTACAAAACCAAAAACAATATAATTTGTTGAAATATTTAAAATAATCGATTGATAAGTTAATTCATGTCAAGTTATTGGAGTGGGAAGTACCGGTGTTTATGGTTACAAAAATTCTTCTTCTGAACTTCGATGTACCTCGTTTATCATATATGCCTATATCTAGAAAAATTCTCTCTCCTCTTTGAAAAAGGTTTGCAAATTGCTTTTATTTTAGGAAAACGCATAACAATAAGTTTTTCAATTTTTTTTTTTTTCTCGAAAATTGATAATGTAAAAACAAGAATTATTTTTTAAAAATGTATTAAAAATAGTATTAGTATCGATATTATAAAGTGATTGATCTATGAGAATTATTCAGACTGTTATAGAGAAACGTTACTTATGTTAGTGGTGCGTAATGGGTATTGACTTAAGTTAGTACTCAGAGAGAAAGGCTCGACCTAGTAGTGCTTCGACCAGATTGTTCCTGCTTGTATTTGCACTCGGTTAATATAATTAATTATTTATGTCCATGTTTAAAAGTATTAATCGTTTTGAAGATGACGCCTGAGAATATTGTTAAGAAAATAAAATGAAACTGCCTACGTTTCGGACTAAATTAAAATTCTTCGTTTGTGTTAAGTTGTGATTTTTCATTTCACTTTCTTTCTTCCTTTTCTTTTTTGTCCTTCATCTATTGTACCTTTCTTTACTATTCATTTTTATTATATTTTAATTTGATGTTATGTTTTTTTTTTTCTTATTTATGGTTTCAACTTTATTCAATTGTTTATTATTTAGTATTCACTATTGTAGTTTTGTCATATCACCTTACCTTATGTGACTCCACCATGTTTGTTCTTCTCATATCCTATTTATCTTCATATCTTGTTTATTGTTTGTTTTATTGTTGATTATACCTCGACCATTATCTCCTACATTTCACCTGAGGTTAACTATATCTTCTTAATAAAAAAAAAAAAATGTAATGTGAATATGATTCAACTTAAACAGTAAAATCAGGAGCTATCACTCCGTTAAATATAGTTTGGCTCAACATGCCCTTAAAGGTACAGTGGTCCACGGTCAAAATGATACTCCTAGATATTGATAGAAATTAAAGAATAAATAAATAGTTCATTTTATATTACATTAAATACAATAATTTATTATAATCAATAAACATCCTAGTAGTGTATTATTTTCTTATGGTATTTTTCTTGTTCTTTTGTTATATTCTTTTCTTATGTTCTGTTTCGTGGTATGGGGAATATGGCAGCTCTTCACTTTATAGTGGAAATATTCACATTTTGAGAAGAAACTTGATAAAAATTGTGGAAAATTTTGTTTTTGTCTGCATAATGACCTCGAAAACTCTGCCGTGTTAGTTACGATATTGCTGGCTACTTTAAACTACCTCAAAGTTATAAAAATTTCACCTCAATCACCAGATCGTTATGCAATACAATATCTGTGGGAAATCTTGGATGTGGAAATTAAAAAATACGAAATATCTAGCAAAGAAGACTTAAACAAATATATCCTCAAAGAAATGTATAGGCTAAGCTTGGAATCACCACATAATTGGTCGACTCCATTACAAACAAACTGAAAGGAGTGGTAGAAAATGGCTTGCCTATTGGACTAAATTAATAGTATTTAAAAGTGGAGTGTATCATTTTGACTGTGTGGTAAATTATCCAGTTTTTTAAATAATCACAATTTTAGTTTTATTGAGTTTTTATATATTTGAAATGAGTTTATAAATAATTCTATTGAAGAGTTTCTAGTTTTTTTGTTTACTTTTACCATTTAATTTTTTTTTTTAACGACTCAATTGGAATCCCCATACCAGACTGAAACGACTAGAAACCGCCCAACGTTTCCAACTACTCCAGCACTTACTAGACAAACGCTCTAAACTGCCAACTATTTACAAAAGGCTCATATATATTACTATAATAAGGCCTATTTGGACTTACGGTATCGAGCTTTGGGGCTCTACTAAACCATCAAATTCCTCTCGTATCCAATCCCTACAATCCAAAATCCTTCGTAAAATCCTTAATGCTTCCTACTTTGTCACAAATAAAATTATCCATAATGACCTTAATGTACCATATGTTTCCGATTTAGCTCAATCCAGATACCTGTCCTTTCATAATAAACTTCTGAACCATCCGAACCCTCTCGTTTCCAACCTTGCTTCCTCTTCTATACCTAATAACCCTCCGAGGCGTCTGAAAAGAAGATGGCCTCGGGACCTTCTAATATAGAAATATAATTGGATTGCTACCAATGGGTAGTTTCTCCTCATGTTGTACATATCATATTACTTGTTCATATTTACTTGTTGTATTTATTATTAATTACAGTTGTAAATTTCGTTAATAAAAAAAATAAATAAAAATAATTTTTTTTTTCTATTTTGCTACAAGCTGCATCACTTTCACGGTGAGCCACTTTATATCTAGTCTATACTCATATGTTTGTTAATATTCTCTTCAAGCAGTTACTGATTCTCCCTCATCATTACAATAATCTGTTACAGTCTACTAGGAGAAAGGCTAATACGTATGGAAAAATACTAATAATGAGCTATTGAAGTTGACTTATACTACCAAGTTCTGTTCCATGTTCCATGTTCCACAATGCGATGGTATTGTCTAGAACGCCAACGAGCACTGCCTAGCGGTGCTTATATCCACCTGTTATAGTGCCCTCAATTGCACACCTATCTCTATAATTAGCTATAACTGGGCCGTTCTATCTAGCAGCATTCTCCGGCCGGCTCTGCTATTTCCAGCATCTCTCCCGGCTTGATTCCTCAGAGAATCGACAAAATCCTAATATTGTCCTTGAAAATTGATTTTCTAATTTCTAAATTATACGTAAAGGTGCGACGCAGGCGTGGTAGATTCCAACGTAAGTGAATCACCACTTAATCTAAGTCTGAAACTGAATGCCCCACTTACGAAACTTCAGTTCCGAAACTTCTCTCCACGTAATAGTTTAACTATACTAAAATATGCAGGTTTTTGTTTCTTCCTTTTTTTATTATATAATAATCCGTGATACAGACCCATTTTTATCGAATTATTAACATCCGCCTGAAACTTCGTAAATAGTTTCATCTCATCGTAACCTACAACTATTTCATTTACGAAAACTCTGGGAATTGGAACGTTTTAAATCTGGAGGGGGTCAATCTTTGTCTATTTAATCAAGTACTATAAACTCGTAAATACACATTTGCTTTCTACTTGGATCGTAAGATAATTTGATCACAAAATCGATAAAAAAGGTGGCCTCGCCAAACGGCTCAATATTTTTGTAATAAAAAGGCTCTTAATCGATTTTGTGATCAAATTATCTTACGATCCAAGTAATGGGTATTTACGAGTTTTTAATACCTAATTAAATAGATAAAGTTTGCTCCCCACCACATTGAAAACACCCCAATTCCAAGATTTTGCGTAAATAAAATAGTTTTTAGTTTACGATGAGATAAAACTATTTACGAAGTTTGAGGCGGATGTTAATAATTCGATAAGAAGGGGTCTATACCACGGACTATGTAGTTATGGCTATTAAATGAGGAAGGTAGTAAACATGACAATGAGACAAACATGGCATGAGGTTATATTATTTTTAAACTTCATGGTTTATTAGACGTGTTTTTATTGGATATTTTTATTAAGTTTTAAATTAAATTATGATCTTAATGAAATGTTTAAGTATATGTATATTTTGTTATGTGCCCAATAGAAATGGTGAGGACTAATAATACTGGTAGACGTTTTTTTTATAATAATAAAAACTTTAAAATGGTTGCGGACTATAATGATTGCTATTTCTGGAACCTCTTGAATTTTCAGAAATCTTTCCAGGAGCGAATAAAAGAAGAAAAACTGAGATTTTAATGAAAAATGGCCCAATATTCTTGTAAACTACCTCTTCGATTTTGTGATCCAATTATCTTACAGGTGCAGAATGCACTTAATCCCTAATAAATAATAATAATAATATTAATTTAATCCTTTTTATATGCCTTGTTTCAATAATTGGGTTTATTAACTCTGCCAATTGGTGAATTATATATCTACAATTCACATAACCCTTTTGGGTCCTTTGATAAGCCTTTCTGTGATAGCTTGGAAACAGTTGTCCACAAGCTCCCACAAGACACAATAAGACTCCTTATCAAGACTATGGCAACAATAACAGATTTCGGCAATAGGCTCTTATCTCACAGGTCTCAGAGAATGACTGATGTTAAAAATATCAATCATTGATAATTTGAAGAACTCATCCCTACTCTCTCTGCTATTACTCGGTACATTAACCCCGAATCCCCTCTGGACAAATTACTCTTGCAGTTACATTCTTGTTTTCATGCTGTTGCCATGATACCTAAATTTACAATTCAAGTGGAAAGTAAGTGGGTATTCATGAGTTTTTAGCACCTCATTAAACTAACTGCTTTGATGAGAAAACGTCCGATTTCTGAGAATTCTCGTTGATAAAAAAAAATTTATGTTACGATAAGATGAATACATTCAAGAAGTTTTTTACGAAAGTTAATAATTTGTTAAAAGGTACACCGAACTAATAGAGAAATATTTGGACGAAAAAGCTGTCACCAGAGAATTAAGCGTGAATTCCATTCGAGTACTTGAAAATAACACCCACAAGACACTTCGAGTTCAACCACAAGGATTGGATCACTTGAAGTTTCAATCTAGCACATCTCATTTTAGCATCTGTTTGTGCGAAAATGGTTTGAATTTCCCGCGTTACGGCGAGTGGTGGGGGCAGATCAGAAAAATAACACTTAATCCGCAAGAGCTGTCGGTTTCTTGGCGCCCATTCCAGCACTAGGAGCCTCCCAGAACAGCACAGAAAGTCCGCAGCAGCAGATGTTCCGAGGGCGACCTCAATGTAACCAAGAGATGTTTTGAGCCGACCTACCAATCCATTAAAGTCCTCTGCATAAAAGTAGAACGTTGACCATAATTTTGAATGTTGCCTATTAAGAACTCATGAGAGTTATTTGCCTTGCCTTAATTTGAAAAGTTGCCTAAACAGCATCCTTAAAATAACTAACTAGATAGAAACTCCAAAACAGTTTATCAAAGATTGCCACAACATATGAAAAGAGTTGTCTTAAAAATTATATAGATTTATCTCTTAACTTAAATTTATCCATTTTTGAACTCGCTCAAGTCCCAATTATTTGGTGCATTAGAATCTTTGTTTGTTGTTCACTCTATAAGAAACTAGAAGTCTATTACTAACAGTATAGAAGCCATGAATATTTTTTTATATTTATTACATACATCAAAAAGTTCCTTTATATATTGCCAGAAGTGCCCTAGGTATCATATCCTCCATTCAGCCTTTTCAAAAGATTCTTAATTTGGCGAAGACTGAATTAAATATTTTAATTTTTAAAGCCTAAACACGTGATAGCTATTCCATGGTAACCATTATCATCCAAGAGGCATTCGGCAAGAATTCCGATTTATCTCGAAAATATGGCATTTTTTTGGAGCGTGGAAACGCAGGATCCGATATTTCCTTTAGAATGGATCACAAACGGATCTATCGTGTGAGGGGAACTTTCGGGCTGAAGCCCTTCCCTTCTCGTCCCCCAAAAAGATAAAATATAGCTATGTATTATGGAAAAAAGTAATAAAAAAGTATCTCCAAAAGTATTATTGTTCGTGTAATTACATATAAAAGGACTTCAAGAATCACTTAAATACCATTTCATATAGGTAGTGAGTTTCTTTCTTTTTTTTCCAAAGTAATTATCGCTATTTACATAAAGTAAAAAAGCTTCCGGACTAAAGCCCCTCCCAAATTAAATTTGCTAGTAGAATGGACATCTATACCACTGGGTTTTGATGACCTTCTTAAAATCATGAAAACACAATCCCGTCTCGATTCGTTGACTTTGAAACCATCTATTTTCAATAACTTTTATTAAATTTGTTGAAGGAATTTCAGAACCTAAATTCAGATTCGCCTCTTTTCCATGAAATTATCTTTCCTTTGATACTTCATTCAGTAAAACCCATTGCTCTTGAGAGCCGGAAGACAGTTTTTTACTGCTTTATTACATATAGTGTAGTTGATCTTTGGAACATTTTTACAAATTTAAGAATATTGATGGTTAAGTTCGGATCATGGTGAATTCGTAAGACCTCTTGTCGGACAGTTATCTGGTTTTGGGACCCCTGGAAACGGTTATTGGAGGGCTACAAGGAAGCTGGCTTTGTTAGTTTTATTGGCTGTCTTCCTTCCCCAAGACCAATACCCGTATGGAGTGGCTGTTAAGACAGCTCTTCCTTGTTCATTGATTATCTGGCCGGGAAGCTGCGCTGTTGCTGGCCAGTAGCTGTTACCAGCGAGTATCGCAGACAGTGATTAATTCACTTCTATTTACGCCGCGCGGCACTCTCCCGGAGTCGTGGGAGTTAGGGGCTGCCGGCCTTATTGAACTCATTTTGAACTTGCATTTCATTATTAATGATCTTCTATCGCATTATTTTTTCTATCATTACTCATTATTAGTACTACATATCTTTTATTATTTTTTAAATAAAAAAAATTAATTAAAAGTGGCCAATTTAATTTAGCAAAATACCGCAATCAGGACTTATAATGTAAATATAATTTTTTTTTACATCAGTTCCGCTATGATTGGAACTTTTATTTGTTATTGTTTTTCTTTGTGAACTTTCTTTTAGACATTTTCAATTGCATACAAGGTTGTAACTTCTATTTTTTGAATCATTTACTCTACAGTTCTGATGAAACAATTTTTTGTTAAAGTAAATTTAAAGCAAAAAAGTAAATTTAAAAAATGGTAACTGCCCGACGTTTTCGACTACGGCAGCACTTACTAGACAAACGCTCTCAGCTTTCAATCAATTACAAACGACTCATATATATGACAATAATAAGACCTATTTGGACTTACGGAATTGAGCTTTGGGGCTCCACTAAACCATCGAATTCCTCTCGTATCCAATCCTTACAATTCAAAATCCTTCGTAAAATCCTCAACGCTCCTTACTTTGTCACAAATAAAATCATCCATAAAGACCTTCATGTTTCATATGTTTCCGATTTGGCCCAATCCAGATACCTATCCTTCCATAAAAAACTGCAGAAACATCCGAACCCTCTCGTTTCAAACCTTGCTTCCTCCTCGATCCCTGATAACCCTCCGAGGCTTCTGAAAAGATGTCCAATATAAAACTTTAATTTGAGTTATACCAATGATTAGTTTCTCTTCATGTTGTACATATCATGTTACCAATGTCACATTTACTTGTTGTATTTTTCATGTGATACAGTTGTAAATTTCATTAAAAGAAATAATAAAAAATGGTAATCGTGCAGTAGATTTTGTAATTAAAGCCCAATTACTTATTACTTTGCCTATTATTTATTTCACGTTAAACTTTTATCGTATTCTTAGAACTTAACAGAGAATTTAATCTGGAACTTTTCAAAGAGTTCCACAAAATTTTCAACTTTTGATTTTAATTAAAAGAATACCATTTATTTAAATTTAATAGATTTGCCAGTATGTTATAACCCGAGGTTATAATGAAAATAAAAAAAATCTCTTAAAACGATTCATTTCATTAAAAATTTATAATTGTGCTGTAGAATTTCATCAGTTGAAAATTCATTCAAGATAATTAAATCTGTGAGCTGAGCTCAATTATTGCTTATTCATGCTATATTTGTCAATTTATGGGTAATAAATATTCAAGAGGCAGTCTTTTAAAAAAAAAATTGATTTTTTATTCGTACCAACGTTTCAACCCCAACATGTGGGTCAACTTCAGTGCTCGAACCGTGCCCTGAAGAAGACCACATGTTTGGGTTGTAACGTTGGCACAAATAAAAAATTTTTTTTTAAAAGACTGCTTTCTGAATATTTATCGCCCATGATATGTAGAACAGTCAACTATCTTCCTTCAATAATTTGACAAATTAGTATAGTCGTATTGCTTTTGCTAAACGTCCGAATTATTCCGATAAAGATACGTTTCGAATTACTAGTATTGCTATTTCCGATGCAACTTGCGTCTGCAACGACCAGCAACGAAGCTCATGGATAATAGCTGTGTCTCTATTGAATTTCGAAGTTCTATGCTTCTCCCATGGACAAATTGATCGAACCAGCTCAGGCGTCGGAAAATCTTCTGATTTAGTCTTGTACATTTGAATAGGCAAAAACATGGATGTATCCAAAAGCAGTTCTATAAACATAATTAAAACACACTGTTTCATTTTTTTTCAGTGGCATCGCAACTAATTTCGTATACTCATACTAGATATATAATCGCATTAAATTGAAGATTAGTCCTTCGAAGTGGCTGTTACAGCTAGTCATAATATAATATATATTTAACATTTAAGGTTTATGAATCGGACTAACATTTTATAAATTTATTTTTATCGAGAAAGAAATATGTTTGAGATAAATGATTTATTATTTTAATTGCGATTTTGTGTACACTTAACTACTCATAGCATTGATTCTGACGTTCATTTCGCTCAATTTAGTCTTATACATATACATCTGGGCCAGAATTGACTTTATTTGTATAGCTATATTTAATCGGTTTTACGATCATGTGTTTTCGAAAAATAATTGTTCCCAGTAAGATTTTTAGTCTTGTAAAGTATATATATATGTATATATTCTAGAGAAGAAAATCTGATCCTGGTAAATCTCAACCGACACATCGCATAGAGTGAGTATCGACTGTTACTATTATTTACTTAGTTACTGTTCAACAAAAGAGAAATGTAAAGTGAATCTCAACAACTTTAAAAAATGTTCTAATTTATGATTTTGGTAACCGAACGTGTGTAAGTCGTAACGTTTGCATTCTCGGGAAGCGTCGCCGTTTGTAATCTTGTCTGGAAGGATTGAAATTTATTTTATGCCAAACCTTCGAAACAAATCTCAACCTTATTATCTTGGCTTTCTGTAGGTTGTAGGACAGTTAAGGTCTTTCCTGCCCTAGATGTAGCACATACGAACGTTAAATCACAAAATATTTGTGTTTTAATTATCTTACTATCACATTTTCTCCAACATAATCTGATAAGTAGTTTATTCTAAATGTTACCTCCTTATTCTTGCTAAGTTAAGATCAGGATTAGCTCCTACGCTTTGTCTCGAAATGAAGCTCTTAGGTCGACTTGAGCTTCAGACTGAATTATCAGACTGCATTCTGATGAACATTCAATTTGTTTTATATCGTTCAAATGCGAATCATGTTTGGTCTTCCATTAAGTATCCGTTTTTTCATCATACTTAATTCGTTTTGTTGATTTATTTTCTTTCTTATTGAATGATATTTACAGCTGTAATAAAAAATTAAATTTGAACTATGATGTAATGACATTACTTGAAGCCTGATAGAAATTACCACACCTACAATAGTTCTATATTAGAGGGTCCTGATGCCATCGTCTTTTCAGCCGCCTATAAGTTATATCAGGAATCGAAGAGGAAGCACTGTTAGAAACTAGTGGGTTTGAATGAGTATGGAGTTTATTATGAATTAGTGGATATGTGATTAGGGCCCAATCAGGTAACATATGGAACATTAAGGTCATTTATGACAAAGTGAGAAACATTGAAGATTTTGGTTTAATGGATCTATAATCCTAAACCTCGGAAGTCCAAATAAATCTTTTTGCAGATGAAATAATTTCTAAATATTGGCTCACAAGATTTGACTATGTATTGCCCAGGGTGTTCTTCAAGATTCTTTACTCATACCAACCATTTTTTCTATAATGATGAATGGTTTCCTGTTTTATTCATTATTTTAATACCATAATATTGCTGATGATTTCCAAACTTACCTATCTCTCCTTCTTATCCATCTTATGGATCGTATAAGCTGCAAGTTGACATCTTTAGCATTAATCTATGTTTAACATGTCGATTGTGGGAAATTCCAGGCTCAAAGATTTTTTTTCATTTAAATCTTCTTCTTCTCTGATAACTTCTACGCTGCCCTTGAGCTGCTGAACAACTACCAATCATCTCTATCTCTAACACATTCAGGAATTGCTGAAGATCCTGCTCCAGCAATCCCTTCAGCAACGTTTACGCCTTCTTGGTTCGACGTGTTCTCTCACTCTAACGCCTATTCTTTTATTATTACATTTGTCAGGTTTCAATGACAATATTATTTTTCAGGGTAATGGTGTCTTCAAGAGTTTATCTCAACTTTCTTTCAGTTTTAGTCTTCATGTGTTCAATGATACTCTTGAAAATGTACAATAATACTCTTTAGTTATTGTTTCCATTGAAACAGAAACATCACAAAGTTCTGTTTTTTATGTAGAAATGAGGTTTATTGGTTCTATCGAAGTTAATCCGAACCGGACTTTTTATTTGCTGGCTATATTTTTAAACTTTGTTCAGGTGCGTAATTCACTACTTAGGTACAATGCGACGTGAACTTAAAAACATTTAAACCCTCCCTACAAGCGAGGAGTGCATTGTTGCGAAGAAATTTCTGTCTGAGGAAGCAGGTATGCCCAGTTCTTTGTACAGACCAGATGTGCTCCGACCAGCTGAGCCACCGAACAGCTGTCTTCTATAATCTAGAGGGTCCTTGGTGGATCCAGCCTTGAGGTTTATGAAGAATGGGCGGTGCTGAATTCGCCGATAACAGTCTCACTGTCGTTACCTCAAATTCCATCCCATAATTTTATTGGATAATTTGAAATATCTGAAATATTTGAACATACTATTGCCTCTGTGTAAACTGACATGAATAGTTATTAATGTGGAAATAGCGAATATGTAATTATAAAATATGAACATCCCTCTTGCAGTTTCTTCCCCTAACGTAACAACGGCTAATACTCTCTAAAAAGTTTTGTTAAATATTTCCTACTGTAAATTAGAGAAATTGTGGTTTCGCCCTTTTTACTGAACACTGAAGATATGACTTGAGATTCGTAGGACTATTGAATCCTATCCCACCCCTTGTTCGCTATGCTCTCCCCTCCTTCTTTCTGCACTTAAATCCATTATTCTCCTCTCCGCCAAAAATTATAATTTCCTCTGCGTTGAATCGCTGTAAATATTTGTCTAATGATTATTAATTACCTTATATATATATATATATATATATATATATATATATATATATATATATATATATATATATATATATATATATTTATATTTGTTTTTTTAATTAGTATTATTATATGGAAAGAAATATTTTATTTTTGTTGAGAAATATATATATATTTTGGTTTGCTATCATGTCAACATCCCATGATATGAAGGCACGGGGTTAAGATGGACGGGGCACGCAGCTCGTAGCAATCCATCTGGAATCCTCTACGAAACAATGAATGCCTCAATAGAAGGCAAAAGACCACGTGGAAGGCCAAAAAGCAGATGTATAGATAGAATCAACAAAGATGCAATAAAGCTGCGTGCAGATAAATGGAAGGAAATAGCCCAAGACAGGCAGAGATGGAGCAGGATTGTTAAGGCGGTTAAAGATCTACTTGGTCTGTAATACCAACAGAAAAAAAATGATATATTTTATTTTATTGAAATAAATACCGGAAGCTATTTCGATTTTCCAATGGAAGCTATTAATGACCCATAGCAACTAACGGCATTGTCTCCTTTAGTGCTGTTGACGTTGTCAATTCGCTTTCCGTGCATTTTTTTGAAATTCATATTTTGGGTTCGTGAAAATTTATAATATTTTTCTACGTATTACATTTTCATAATGTTGGTTTGGTCTGCATGTGCTAAAGATAATAAAAAAAAAATTATAACAGCACAGGAATATCAGGAAACGACCCCAACACCTTCCCTTCACTTACAACAGGTAACCGTAACTAATCAAAACGGGGGGAGGGGGGAACAAGAAAATTGACAGGGAGTCGAATAAAAAGATCAGATGGAAAAGGAATTTCTAGTGAATTTCGGAAATGCACAACAGCCCATACCACTATGATTTTATGTACGAGAGGAAATTGTCATCGGCATAGCCTACTTCCATCTAGGACGAAGAGGATCAGAAAGAGTATCCTAAGGCGATTTTGGCAACTGTGAAGGTTGAATAAAGGGATAAAAAATAAATCGGTTACTAGTAACCATCTAGATCTTGTGAAAAAAATTGTATGACTTCTAGCAGGGATGCCATATGCCATGCCATCCTTGGCAAACCATTAATGTTATAAATAACATTTACGTATCTCTTCCAAAATAAATCATAATTAATGCAGTTAATGATGAAAAGATTGGACTGTTATAAAACTTCTGCCTTCCTTTGGTTTATAATTATTATTTTCTGATATGTCTAATACTTATGGTGTTAGTCAATAAATATCTTTTTCGTATTCGACCGTACTTTGTTTCTGCGTCGTATGGAAGATGATAAAAACGAAAAGTCGCACGAAAATTATATTACGTATTTACGTACTAGGTAATGTTTTTATATTCTTGGGATGTCACAGCAACTTTTTCGTCAAAATCGGCTAACCGAAATTGGCACTTTATATAATCGATTTTAAAGAGGTTTACAATTTTTTTCGATAATGGCTCTAACGATTTTGATAAAAATCATTAGATCAATGTATTATAAAGTGGTGTTTACTTTAAGGTAAGTCTTATCCTCATGGATATTCTCTAACAGGTATTAAATACAGATTTTTCAAAACTTCTTCACCTAAGCTACCTGTAATTTTGTTTATAGAAAGTAATTAACCATTTCACATTATTACAACTAATATAAAACAGATAAATTGAAATAATAAACGAATACGATTCATAATTAACAGAGAAATAATTGTTAGTACTCCTGGTAGATGGATGGGATAAGAAACTATTAGAGCGAAAATCGTCAATGACGCCCTACTTTTCCTGATTCTCCACTTTTGTACGTTCTCCACTACTCCCGTTTGTACACAGTTATTTTATTGTTAATTTAATTGATACAATTACTTTCTTTTATACATAATTTAAAATAAATGCATGACATATGTTAAGGTAATATATCTACTATATTAACTCTTTTTTTAAACGTTTTGTATGAAGCTCAGAATTTAGACTAAAAATTTACTTCGGTTTTTTTTTTTTTTATAATGTTAAGATTTTAAACAAAATCCTGTTTTGTCGTGATTTACTTTTAAATGTTATTAATTAAATTTTTTTATTTATTTGTTTAGTTTCAAGCAGTTACTTTTTAAGGTTAATCTATATTTCCTTTAATAATGTATTTTGAACACTACCACAATGTTTTCTATGGTAATTAATTATTTTAAATGAGTATTTTATATCGTCTGTAGTTTTTTATTTCCTAAAAATATGAAAAAACATTTTTCTATTCAAGATAGGGTGGTAAGTGAAATATGTGTGATACGCGCACCGCACCAGATTTTTTAACTAACGTATGCTTCCTTCATCTGTTTTTCATACATATTGATCTGTTTGAATTTAAACATATAATTTTGCCATTTCCCAAAAATTGTCGCCCTAATCATAGATCTATAGATAATAATCTGCATGTGCATAAATCCCCCCCCCCCTGGACTGAAGGGTATTACGTTATCCCGGTAATTGGTAAAATGGTGGCCTAAGGTGAGATGGTTAGGTTGTTGCTACCTGAAGGGTCAATACACAACTCATATCCCTCCCTGAAGAGTTGAGCCGATGCATTCCCCTTCGCAAGGCATGCTTTTGGATCACCTCCCTCCCCCCCTAGATCTGTACCTGCTCCCCCCAAAGAACTTGCCCTACAAATAATGGTTGATAACGTTCCAACTCTTCCAGAAACAGTTTATTATTTATTATTTTCAATAACTTCGTCTTATTGATCTAATCATGAATCATAACATTCCTATAACTGGCCCTCTAAGCCACTAGGGGATCCAGAATTTAATTTTGGGGGGGCTTCAGCCCGAAAACATTTTTTTTTTCTCATAAAAATGACGATATTTACTTTGGAAAAAAAAGAAAGAAACTAGCTATCTATATGAAATGGTGTTTAAGTGATTCCTTATATCCTTTTAAATGTAATTACACGAATAATAATACTTTAAGAGATAATTTTTTAATATTTTTTTCTATAAATCATGGCTATATTTTATCATTTTGGGGGGGGGAGGCTTCAGCCCGAACCCCCCCCCCTCCTCCCCGTAGATCCGTCCGTGCTCTAAGCAATTTAAAAACAAAATCGTAAGTATTGATTAAAAGCATCTAATGCGTCCATTCACAGATCTTTCCTTTCCGTTTTGGATGTCCTAATTCGACTCGATATTGATCCGATTAATTTTATTATTATTATATATTTCTCTTTTACTTTAAAATTTGGCATAATAGACAATTTGGATGATATTAAATAGAAAGTAATTATTCTCATTGCACCTTTTTTTAATAAACTCAAGTCAAAGTTATATGTCATTGGAAATATAGAAGCCGTTCTTTTTTTGTCACTATATTAATTTTATTCCACAATTTATCTGTAGCAAAATATTTCCATTGTATCAATTAGTTGATCAAGGACTAAATTTGATAATTAATAGATGGCTCTTTTCTGTTGAAAATAGTAAGCATTATTCCAAACTACTTCTAACTCGGTACATAAACATTTGTGGATTGGTTACTTCTGCGAAATGCCGCCAAACAATCTTTCAAATAAGAATCTGAAACATTCAAGGAAATGTTTTGTATTGGAGAAACTCACGTGAAGTGAACGGGATTTCTATCTGATATCCAACAAATATATTTATAAATATTGGTACAGAATTCGATGCACCGTATCATTGTTGATAATTTTCTTTTTAAATTAATTAAACAAAATAAATAAATTATTCATTTGAGTTATGCCAAAAACTTTTCTTTCGTCAAATTTTTTCCTTCATATTTCCGAAGTGAACCCTACTTTTTTAAAAAAAATCGAGATTATTATATTTTTTTTTTTTTCAAATAACTATTCTTTTGAGAGAAAAATGAAAACTGCTACTTTTGCTGTTCCATTAACGACTTTAATTTACGTACTTATTTTTTTTTAAATGCATATTATTTATTTTTTATTGTTTTCTTAGTAAGGCATTAATTTCCCTTATTTTATGACAGTCAATTTTTTATTTATTTTTTTCCGGGAATGTAATGATAATTGGATTATCTTAAGTATTTTTTAAAAAATCATCAAAAGTCTTTTAAACATACCATATTTATTCGAATGAAAATTAAAAATAAATTGATCCCACCCAATCACTCATCAATCTTTCTTTCCTACCCTAATGATCCTCTTTTTTCTTCCAAAACCGCATTTGAAGTTTAATTCATTCCAAATCTTTTTTTTTTTTTAAGTTATAGTGTTTTTAAATTAATATTAAAATAATCAATGATTTTCGGAAATATCAGCTATCAATAAAGATTTTTTTTTTAAATAGTGACTTTGTTATGATAATTGGAATAGAAAATATACTTTTTTGGTGTTTACTGAAGGTTTGTCAATGATAATTAATTTTGATAAGATACATTCTTAATTAAGCACAATCTTCATCCCTATTCGATTTATATTTTTTTTTTTAACTATGTGCTGTTTATAAAAATTATTTTATTTCTTTATACTCATATAGTTCATTTTTCACCTAAAAAAAAAAAGTGTGTGCGTCGAAAATATTCCAAATATTACCGTCAACTGTCCTTTAAAGCATTTTTGAATGGTCATCGCAACTAGCGCTCCGCGTGGTCGTAACACGAACTATTTACGAAGCCATCCTTGTTTGTTGGGTGTTGGCTGCCATGGCGGTTTGTTTTGCCCCTTTTTAAACGTAAGTACTTGATATTATATGGTTTGGAATACTGTCTGGTAGTTTTAGATAATTGTGTTAGGTGGTATTTGAGTAAAATCACTCGGTCGACTCTGACATTGGACCTGTCATGGCGTCGTATAGTCGTTGAGGACACGAGGGAGGGAAGTTAAGTGGGGATGGTCTTCTTATCGAAGTTGGCGACATGCTACAGCTGTTGCGTTATCTCAATTTAGACTCAATTTTCTAGTACTGTCACGTCTTAATGATGGTGACCTAAAAACTTCATAATCGCTTTGAAGCACTTAGGTAAATACTTAACGTCGATTAAATAGGAAAACTTATGCAAGTTTTGAAAACAATTATTTTTTTTTATAAGTTAATATTGATTCAAGTTCGTATAATTTCCATGCTTTGTAAGCTATAATTCGTTAAGTTCAGTAAAAGTAACTGATGAATTATTCTATTTGTGAAAACTAAAATTAAATTATATCAGCTGTTTAAATAAACAAAACAAACATCAATGTATTGTTTTTAATCTAACTATGGCTGTTGAGAATAAAGATAAATTTTTACAATAAAACCAAATTTTTTAATATTTATTCGTACAAATGTAAATTTATTGATACTAAAGTAGCTGCTTACACATAGGGTTTATCCACGTCGATAAATACTGTAAGGTTATTAAACAGTAAAACATTTTCAAAATTATTACTTTTTTAAAAATTTATATTGATACATATAATTATCATGTTTTGAAAACTATAATTCTTTAAGTTCAGTAAAAGTAACTAATGTATTATTCTATTTTTAAAAATTAAATATGAATCATGTCAGCTGTTTAAATAAATAAAGCAGACATATATCATTTTTACATTCACTTACCAATATATGTAATATATAGTAAGTATAAGTATTGCGATCGTGGAAATTTTTGAATCTGAGTTTTCAACGGAAATACACGTTTTGAGGTCCTCTTGAGTCCAAATAACCAAGTCCCGAACAATGGTCTGTGTGTATGTGAACACTCTAGCTCGAAATTGAAAAGTCGTACGAAACTGATATTACATATTTAAGATAGATATATGTCTTAAATGTACTGGCAACTTTTTCTCAAAAATGGTTCTAACGATTTTGATTAAACTCGGTGTATCATGGAATAATTAAGTGGTATTTAATATCATTTAGGTCTTATCCCCGTTGATGTCCCTTTACAGGGCTTAAATGTTCGCATACGTCTTCCTCTAAAGTGCCTTTAATATGGTTCATTTCAAATAATTAACTATCCCTCATTATTAAAATTTACGAAAAAATGCTAAATATAACGTTTGAAAGAATTTGATAATTGAATAAAGGAGAAAAAAATAAAATACTTATCCAGGTCGAAAATGAATTTCCGGAAATACTAGTCAGAAGGTATACGTATAATATATCGTTGGTAAGGGAATAATTTTAGAAAAAACAATATCTAATATAGAAAGTTGTAGAAGGTAACGGAGTGTGGCGAGAAAATTATAACTAATAATTTTTGAAAACTAATAATATTTAACTTAAATCACATGCTATCAAGAAAATTAAATGAAATTTAGAAACAAAATGTAAACATTAAAAAATATTTTTAAGTTTGTAAAAACTGTTTAAAATCCACCTAATCAAGGCAATGGCATTGTTATAAAAACTATTTTATTGTACTTGTCTGAAATAAGAAATAAATTTTAAATCATTTCATAGATGTATAAAGCATATGTTTATAACCTTAAATACATTTACTGTAGTTTAGTGATTATAGTTCTGATATTATATTTAAATACTTAGGTATCAACGTTTATTTAAAAAAAATTGTCATGTAACTTTTTAGAAAATTAAATTAGTGAATAATTGGATGAATTTTCCCTTTGTGAAATCCCAACATTATCATGTTTTCCTCTAAAGTACCTTTAATTTGGTTTATTATAAATTATAAATATTTATCATTGATAGGAGTTATGGAAAAATGCTAAATATAACATTTGGAAAAATTTGATCATTAAACAAAGCAGTGGCATATAAAATTAGTTATCCAGTTTGAAAATGAATGTTCGGAAATAATAGTCAGAAGGTATACGTATAATATATCGTTGGAAAGTGGAGAATTAAAAAAAGCAATATATAATATGGAAAGTTGTAGAAGGTAACGGAGAGTGGCGAAAATAATATAAATAAAAATTTCTAAAAACTAACGTTATATAACGTAAATCAGGTGTTTTCAAGGAAATTAAATGAAATTTTCTTACTAAATGTAAACTTAAATTTTTTTTTTTAAGTTTGCAAAATATTTAAAACCCACGGATTCAAGGCAATGATATTGTTTAAGATACTATTTCACTGTACTTGTGTGAAAGAAGAAGTGAAGTATATAAATATTTCATAGATACGTTTATAACCTTATAAACATATTTAATGACTCTAGATCTGATATTATATTTATATAATTAGGCATCTATCGTCCGTTTATTCCGAAAAATCATTGTGTAACCTTTTAGAATATTAAATTAGTGAATAATTTGAAAAAAAATCACTACTTACAATTAAATCTATAATCAATATCAATAATAATATCAATAAAGAATCTACTTACAATCAGTGTAACAACTTTTGTCCTGTCTATGACAGATAATGCAAATATTTCGATTCCGTTATAGTAAACTTTTCAATGAAAAATAACAATTTAATAACTAATATTTGTAGAATACATTATCAACCGGTGATATAATAAATAGGACTTTTTTTATTTTAATATAGTATTTATGATTTTTAACTGTAAACGTTTAGCTTTAGCTCAGTTATAAATGCAATTCATAAATTTTATATTAGCCCAACGTGGCTAAAACTAATTTCTATTGAAAGTACAGTGGTAAGTGAAAGTTGTGTGTTGCTCGCACCAGAGTTTTTTTTTTTTTGAGTTTTTTTTTATGTTGATATATCATAACGTAACTACGACTTATGACAATAAAAATAATCATTTTAAAAAAATACGAATTATAAATTTAAATAAGTTAAATTTAAAAACGAATTCTTGAAGTTTAATTAAGAAGCATCAACCGAAATGTATAATATTAATTCATGCAAATATATATTTTTTAAACCGAAGTACCTGATTTCACATTATATCTAACAAATAAGGTATGAAAATTTTCATTATTAAATAAGTGTACCTTTGGCTTAGAGTAGCTCTAAGCCCTGCCATCATTGTCATATTTCCAGTGTCGTCATATCGACTGGAAATTATTTCGTTTTGATGTTTCATATGCTCTTATATTTTATTTATATGTTGTATATGTGTTTCTGGATATAGTTTGCGGCCTCTTACCTATCCCATCAACGTTCTTGGTGTTCCCTGACCTGTTCCATTCTATACCAGTGAAGTTGTCTTTTAAGTATTGATTTTAAAAATAAAATCAGCTGCGATTAGGTGACCTGATTACTAAAACATGAAGTTATGTATGTATTTTTTTTTTTTAGTTTTTGTAAATGCAGTCGGTCCTCTTTTTATCGAATATCCATTGTCGGAAATCTTTACATACCATTTTTTAGGAACCTAGAACTTTTGGATCTTACTTTTAAAAAAAAAATATGGAATAAAATTTCAATCTATGGAACTAAAATTCAGATAAAAAACATAAAGTATATATTTTTCAAAAGGAGTCCGCCCTTGTTTACGTTTATAAGTTTTGATTATAATTGAATAATAATAAAAAAACATTTCACCGTGTATTACACCTTGATTCGAACATTGAAACATTTCAAAGTTTTGGATGAGGTCTTAAACGATTTAAATGAATCATTGATAAAATCTGTGACGTTGTATTTAATTTTAGTAAACTAAAAATTGTCTTTACAACTATATTAACTCTGAAAAACTATAAGTCATTTTAGTTCGACCAGGATGACAAATTAAATCTTTCTATTTATCTCATTCAGATGAATTATTTATTTATTATAGTAAATTAATTATTATTTAGTTTTAATAAAATATATATATATATTTTTTTTTTCAAGAAACCATCATGGTCAATAAATTTCATTGTCTTCTTATTCAATGATATCTTATACCTTTCAGTGTAGAAATGTTTGCACAATGAGTTCCATTCTTCTCTGTCGACTGCTGTTCTCATGGCTTCCGACCATCGGATTACCTTTTCTTTAAGGATACTAATTTATCGTTGCAAGTAATTTCTGGTCTTCCTCTACGTCAGTTTCTCACTGGTTTAGCCTCCATAGTTTTCTTCGCTGAACGGCAGTCATCCATCCTCATTTCCTGACCGAACCATCGAAGCTGCCCTTTCTCAATTTTCTGGTTGAGGGGTTCACTTCTGAGAGTTGTACGTATCGTTCTGTTACGTATCCAGTCTCTCTTGGTCTTCTCCTCTATTTTCCTCAGATACCTCATATTTCCATGCTCTGGAGGCTGGCAGAGAACATCCTCCCTGAAGTTGCAATTCTGGTATTAATTTCGTTTCTGAATTCACCTGGTCTATCACCCCCACATTACTGCGAATCCTTACAATCCTTGTTTCTTGATACCAGCAGACACTTGGTCTTGGTAGTGCTAATATTGGTTTCTACTAGTGAGGTCCATTCTGCTCTTGTAGCTAGCAGTAGTACGTCTTGGTTCCTGTTAAATTTTGCAGACCCGTCATAGGTCCTTGTCTTTTGGTCTGCACTACTGGATTCCACTTTAGAGAATATTTTTCGATATTTTCATTAGTTTTTTTTTAAAGTGCCTCAGAGCCACTTCCATTTCTTCTTCCTGTTTTCGATAAGTTGCTCTGTAGTTCTGCAGGACTCATCAGCCTCGAGATTTTCTTAGACATCCCCTGATGATTCACTAAGGCCATTTCATGTATCTGCAATCATGCCTGTGCACTTTGTCTTAATCATCCCGTGTTCTCGTCGGGCGGTTCAAATTGTACAATATGTACAATTACTATGGCTATACCATATGTCAAGTATAATTTTTTTTTAAACCGGACTGGTATTTAGAGATAGATAACATATAGATTAAATTATATACGAAGTTAATATTCGTTTTTCGCCCCCCCCCCCTAACATCTTTTCAATAAGAATTTTTATCCCAAACAAAAAATTAAAAGATTTTGCTCAATATTTCACCTTCTATTAATATTTGTTGTATGATTAATCGGTTTTATACATATATACACATTATTATTATTATTAAAACACCTATATATTAGTATCTTGTGATATACACATCTTTGTAATTTATTTTTTTATTTCAATTTCAGTAATTTCAAATAAAATATCTATGTTTTATTATTTTTACTTTCGGGTTCTTTATAAATTATGTCATATAATAATCTTTGTTCCGCCTTACGTAATCAAATCAAATTTTAAGTCTCCCAAGGGTTGAGACTGCCCTGCCTCCTGCGGAGGAGGGAGGAATCAACTCAGTAGTTGAGCGGACTTGTATCTGTGAGGGTTGGAATCACCTGTTGCTCTATGGCGAGTGAGTATTATGACAACAAATTTTATGTGGTGTCTATTCTTTAATTTTTATTTGTAATTATCATATTATGTGTAGGTAAATTTTATTATTTAGAATTATTTTTTATTATCACCCCTCTTTTTCTGCATGATAACGAACTAGTGTTCTTTATGAAAAAAACTATCATTAAATATGATATAATCGTGCTTTATACACATATTATTGTAAAATTGAATAAATTACGGGATCCGATCTGAAGGATTGTAATATTATTCGAACCTTAAATGTTTTAGAGGGTGTACGCGATATATTATTTGCTACTTTCATATAGAAGTACCTGTACAGTTTTGTTGACGTGATTAATACAGTGGGAAGAAAAATAACGTTTTATTTTAAAATTCTTTTAATTTTAAAATGGTAACTTGGTTATCAGGAATTCGCATATTTATCTTGGCATTTTAGTCACTTGGTATAAGTCACATTTTAAATAATTTCTGCTACCTTTTCTGTACATAATTCTATTCAATAATTCATTCGTTAATTGAATATTTATTACTGTTTATCATACCGTGTTGAATATTATTAATCTGTGTGTTCTTATTAATGGCCACACTCCGGGGAGGAGAGTGGATTCTAGACAAAATTTCCAACAAAAAAGTTCATTTGTTCTATAGAACAGAAAAGGAGTTAAGTTCAATTTTGTGTTTGCTTAAGGTGGTCAGGTTTTTTATTGAATAAGAAGGCATTACTCAAAAACAATTCAAGATAATTAAATTCAAGGTACACCATCGTAAAGTAGAAGATGTTTTTGTGAGAAAACAGTAATTAAATTTCGTAAGGTCAATGATATAAGGGACTTATAGTAGACCTAAAAGTCCCTTATATCATTGAGCTTAGCAAATTTAATTACTGTCTTCTCAAAAATATTTTGTCTTATTTACGATGGTGTATATAGGATTTAATTATCTTGAATTGTTTTTGAGTAATGCCTTCTTATTATAAAAATTTGACCACTTTAAGAAAACACAAAATTGGTCTTAATCCCTTTTCTGCTCAAAATCGGCCCATGCATCAAATAAATTTTTTTGTCGAAAATTTTGTCTAGAACCATCCCTCAGAGTTGGCCATTAAGAACTGAGGCACCCTGTAGATTGTTTTAAGCTTACATAAAGACCATTTAAAATTGTATAAATAGTTAACATATACATGTATAACATTTAAATTTTGATTGTTAACTGAACAGTGAAAAAAATTAATTTTCGGCAAACCTTTTATATTATATTATAATTAATTTCATATTATTTAGGGTGGGAAGGGGAAGGAGAGCAACGCTTTTTTTTTATTTCTTTTTTATGAAATTTAATCATATTAATCATTGTCATTGTTTTTCATGTAGTTTTTCAATTTTCTGTCATTCGAAGATATAAAACCTGTTTGATTTTCCTACGCTATAGTTTCATATTTTTTTCTTTTTTATTCAATTTAAATCAAATTATTCGGTTGCATTCATAAGCATGTCATCAATATAGTCTGTATATTTCATAACGTTTCAAGCGACCATTTATTACAATGAATTCATTTACGAACTCTAAACCTGATGACTAATGATGATTATGATGTTATAAACTATAGTACATTTTATCTGGAATCAGTTTATATTTCTTACACACCGTTATCCATTCAACATCAAAAGTATTTACAAGTTCAAGCAAAAAAAAAAAACTTCATCAGTCATCAAAAGTCAATCAGCAGCTGAGGTTTGTTTTATTTATGAAGGTGTATTTTGATCTCTTAAAAAAAATAAATGAATAATAATAACAACATGATATAAAGTGTTTATATAAATAACGCAAATTGATACCGTAACTACTTATAAACTTTACATATATTTTTTTATCATATCATATTCATTTGTTTTACTCCATATTTATCCTTTATTTGACAAAATTTTTTTATTTTTAATATAACTTATGAACTTTTTTGAAGATCTTTTTAATTATTGACCATTAATACAGTAGCTTTTTAATTATTAAAGACGCTGTCTTAAAATGTGTAAATTAGGCAATACTCCTGAAAAAATACACGAGAAAATAAAATGGGCGTTTCTAATGGTTACTTATTTGATATGGTTTAATGTTTATTAAATTTCTTGAAAATAACATTTATTTCATAACATTAGTTTCAATGATTTGAAATTACAAATACTTTTAAAATTTAAAAATAAAGATATTTCACTTACATTTTTTAAATGTTCAGATTTTAATGAAAAGAAATGATGCATCAAAATTTATTTTCCTCGCTGTATTCATGTATTCTTTTCATTTTAATTATTAAAATTAATTTTCAAATACAAGCATAAATATTTATTAGAAGTTTTTTAATCAGTATAATTTGTTTGATGTATATGAATTACGTTCATTAATAAGTAATATAATTTTTTTTTATTTCATGCATATCCATTACGTTTTTTATTGTTTTATTTTTATTAATGTCATGTAATAATATTACATTTTTTATGTTTGTCTGATTTTATTTTTGGCTGTTAAGAAGGTAAAAATAATATATTTTTTTTATAATCTTACTCTACCTCGCGCATTTTGCGCCATCAACATTTTTTAGGGGGTCACATTTTGACGGGGTTTTGAATTTTTAAGGGGGACACGTTTCATGGGTGTTATAAATTTTCGAAATGAAAAGTTTCAAACCAGGTGACTAGGTAAAAGCATAGAACAGACCAGCTAAAGTGTAATTTATATGACCTACGATTTCTAAAATTATGCTTTATAGCACTGTTATTAAAAAGGGGGCAGCAATAAAAATATTTTGGGAGAGGGGAGGGAAAATGTACCATCGACCATAGGGAGGATGGGCACCACTACTGACTAGTACTATTTAAAAATTTAGGTTACGGTCGTAGTTTAAAAAAAATTGATGAATCAGTGAAACACGAACGAAAAAAAAACTGATGACGTATCAGGTAACTATGATGTGAAGGTCCCTATCAGTAACTATGAGATAATATATATTTTTCTTTTAGAATTGATAACAGAATTAGAAAAATATTTAGCCATCAAACAGCCTCATACGTTTTCTTTAATAGCATCTAGAAGCTTTCAGTGTGTAGTTCCACGTTCATCTAAAAATATTTAAAGCACTATACATAGGGAAAGGCGGGGTGAGATGGTGTTAAGCTTTTGCAATTTTTCCTACCCACTGTGAATGGATTCAAGAACCGAAA
The DNA here is from genome assembly GCA_928085145.1 of Nezara viridula. Classification (NCBI taxonomy): domain Eukaryota; kingdom Metazoa; phylum Arthropoda; class Insecta; order Hemiptera; family Pentatomidae; genus Nezara; species Nezara viridula. The sequence continues at coordinate 74,306,455 of OV725082.1, forward strand.
TTTTTTATAAAAAACTCCCTCAATATCTTATCTAGTACCGTGATTTTTTTTTCAATTGCCTCTTTCGCCTTGAAAGGGATGAAACGTGGGTTTTCCCGAAAATTGTCATTTCCGTCATCTTGCCCCAGCTACGGAGTAAGATGGCAAAAAGTCCAGAGATTTTAAACAGGGCTTGAAAACGGAAAAAAAATATATCATTTTTTAAAAGTTTCGGTAATACTGAAATTTGTATTGTAGATAGTTCTTCAGTTCTTTTAGGATTGAAGCCTTTTCCCTTGCAGATTTTCAAGTATTGGTTTTACAGAATTATTATTTAATAAAAATATATTTAAAATTACTGTCTATTTCACAAAAAAAGTCGATTTAAAAAATGACTTGTTCTTACCTACTTAAACAAACCACAGATTAGAATAATGTGAAATTCATTTAAGACAAATTATAACTCTAATCTAAGCCCAATTACTGTTTACTTTTCTTTTAAAGGAACTTTATTTAAGAACTTGGATAAATATAATTTTAAACTTTAATCATAAATCTGAAACTTTATTACAAAAAAGTTACTTGAAACTTTTATTTTAAGAACTTTTTCCTAAAAAGGTTTCACAGGAACTGTTGAAATGGGACTTTTTCCCTAAAATAATTAATATTACGTGAATGACTTCCTATTAATATTAACCTATAACTCCTTATTTCCGAAAATTCTACAAACATTTTTTTTTTTTTTTTTTTACAAAAACAACATGAATGAATACATGTTTAATAAACATAAATCTAGAACTTTATTACAAAAAAGTTCCTCAAAAATATTATTTTTTTAACTTTTTTCCTAAAAAGTTTCACAGAAACTGTTGAAATGAAACTTTACTAAAAAAGTTCAATGACTTTAAAACATCTTAGAACATAGAATTATATATAGAACTTTATCTATCTATAACTTTTTTTTTCTTATTTATTTATTTAGAAATATAACAATCTGTCACGTGGACAATAATTATAGTGATATATGAACACATTCACACCATATATACAGAAAATATAAAATTAACAAAAGTAAAATAAGAATCAAACAATTTTATTATAAAAAAATAAAATAAAATAAACTAAAGATAAGTAAATTAAAAAACTTAAAAACACTTATATAACTTAAAAAATAAATATAAAACTGTGGAAGAAAGCGCAGACCTTTATTAAAAAATTAAAGAAATACATTTTACAATGTATTTAAAGTTATAAGTCCCATTTATAGGCCTTGTGACTGGCGTCTTTTTGGTCCTATCCCCAACCCCCAGAAGGAGACCACTTGAGCCACTTGCAGCTGTGGTATCACAGCTCATCTAAGTCTTCCTTCGAGCAAGAAATGCAGTATTCATCTTCCCACTCACATTTTGACCAAACTAACATTTATCAGTAGCCATAACTATTGTAAAAGAAATGGGTCCAATTTAGGGTTTGTGGTACGGATTTTTTCATTCGGTATATTTAAGTGAGAAATCTTATATTGCTGATACCTTACGTCAGGGATTCCCAACATTTTTTTTTTTACCAGCGGGCACACTTATAGATTATGTGTTAGTTGTCGGGCCCCGTATTTTTATTCAATGCACATTGCGGATAGGTTACTGTTTATAATATTTAAAAAATAATTTTTAAGTTCAATAATAAAAAGAAATATCTACGTACAGTAACAGACATCTTTATTGTTTCCAATACTAATGAAACATGTTTCTACACAAAAGGCGTAAAACACCTAGTTCAATGAATTTTATTAAGTTTATGATATATTAAATATATAATTGACTATAACCAACTTACGTCTTGGCCTCAAGTCCTACAACAAACTTTCTTTCATTTTCACCAACTTGAAGGATCCCATACTTTTACAACACCGATCTAATGTAGGATACCTTGCTCTACTCCTAATCGCAATAGCTCCTATATTGGTGAAACAAAAAACCATCTCAAAACCCGCATTTCCCAACATAAAACATCCATAACTTCCCGGAACCCTTCCGCCTCCAAACTATCAGAACATGCCTTAACCCTCAACCATTCATTTGATTTTGAAAAAAACCTCTATCCTTGCCACTGTCCCTAACCATGAAAAAAGACTCATTTCCGAATCTATCCACATTCACATGGAACAGAATCCTGTTAATCATAAAGTAGATAAAAACTGTATTTCTTTAACATATAGACACCTTTTAAATATTATAAGTGAAAAATAACTTATATACTACATTCTATTATTTTTATTTTTATCTACTCTCAATTCTTATTGATTAATTCATTTAATTTGCTCATTATTCTAAGTATTTCCGCTTTGTATGATCTATCTTTTGTTTTATTTTAAATTTATATTTACACTCTACATCAATGTATGAACATCCTTTTTCCACTTTATATTCATTTTACTTATTAACCATGTCTCAATATTATCTAATATTCAAATGTAATTTTCTTACATATGTACAAGCAAATATAATTATAATCATACCTTAAAATTTTAGATACTGTAATTTTGTAGTTTTTTCCCCATTATCCAAACAAGTCAGCTTCCCTTATACCTACCCTTACTCCCTGGTTTTCCAGTTCTAAGTGAAACTCCTAGCTGAACACACCTGTAAGTCTTTAATTTGATTCTTCCATTTTATTTAACTATTTATTTAATTTTTGGTTTCCTTTCTTTTCTTTCTCCACATTCCTTTATGTCTATTATTTCATATTATATCATCTTCCCTTTCATTTCAATGTCTCTTGTAGATCTGTAGAAGTATATTCACATTTACGTTTATTAGATATCACACTACAACAATGGTTAACATCTATTTACTTCATTTTAGGATCTTGTTACTAAACTTACTTCATATTTTAATGTACTTACTGTTTATAATTTCAATATGCTTATTCACATTGTTTATAAATTTTGTCTAAATATTATGTAACTGCCACAATTCTACATCTTTTTGTATCTTGCCCGTTCTAGCCCTGATGAAGACCTGCAAAGTCGGGTCGAAACGTCGGCTTTTAATAAAAATAGTTTTACCACTATTTAGCCTATTTATGACCGCCACCCCGGACCATTGCCTTCCTTCATTAAATATATAAGTTGTGAAGCTGCCAAAAAATTTGCTCATTGCAAAGAAATTTGCAGATTGCAAATTTAATCAAATGTTCTCCATTTTTGTTTCTTTAATAAATAAATAAAATGATATATTAATACATTTTAAATTAAAATTAATTAGAAGCAGTATGGGTTATAACTAGATATAACTTAGGTATATAATATTTATGTTGAATTAATTCTTGGATAATTAATTAAATAAATACGCAATGTTTTATTAAAAACTTATTGATATACTGCAAATAACAGTAAAATTGTTGCTAAGGTGATCTCCGATAAAGATTAGAGATAGGCAGGCACGAGTAACGTCACGCGGAAAAAATGGTACTCCCCCCGCTCTATGTTGGGAACCCCTGCCTTACATTTTGATAATCGAAAATTACTTCAAAGTGTTATGCATGTGAACTTTTGGTCACAACTTAACTTGAAATGTTGACACACTCTAGTTTATACTAGTGAGTTACATTCTACACCAGTGATTTTGTTTTATTGAAATTTACAACTGTAAACATATATACAACCAGTAAATTTGCTATAGAAATATATTACATGAAGGTACTTGTGAAGAAGCTATCCATTGGTAACACGTCAAAGATAAATTAATTTAGGCCCCTTGGTTATCAGATGCCTCGGAGGGTTGTCAGGAATTGTGGATGAAAGGTTACAAACTAGAGGATTGGGGTGACCAAATAGTTTGTAATGAGAAGAGGTTATATCTAGTTCGGGCCCATCAGTGATTAATTGTGAGAAATACTGAATTCGTCATCTTTCCCCATTGGTCATCTTACACCGCTCCCCCCTACAATTATGTTTTAACAATTCAGTACAGTAATAATCCCATTTAGTATATTTTAGTCAATACATAGTTAACATTTTTATTTTTATTTTGTATATAGTATATATTTTAATTATGTATCTTAATTGTTGCAGGTAATATGGCCAAACTTTCTGAATTATATGAAAAACTGAATGGAACGAACCTTAATGAATCTTCAGTAGTAGGTATAATAAAAACAAACATCCTTCTGCCAAGTTTTAAATTATATACCTACATATTATTTAGAAATACCATCTATAAGTGGATATATAATTTTTTTTTACATTTATGATTAAATTATTCATTCTTAACATTTCCGCTAGTACATTATTATTTAAAAATAAATAAAAAGTAAATAAATAATTCAATAGGGTAATGCTGTGCAATGCGGCAGTACCATGGTAATATCCATGATAATCTTGGCACTGAGTGATAAATTATCACTGATAATCATTTCCGCTGGTACTTAAGAAATATTGGGGAGTGTAGTGAGAAGATACATAAAGTAGATTCCTATTACTTGCACGGTTTGTTTTTTTTTTTGTTTAAAGTAATAGATTGTGAAATATCGGAAGGGCAGAGAAAATCTGGCCTTATTCATGAAATTTTGGAATTAAAATGTATCAAATTATTATCTATTAATTTATTTGTCATATCTGTACATCTATACAGATAAATATCATTACATATTAAACATAAAATAAAATGAAACATAAAAATAATTTTCAGATCACACTATTATGGATAATGGTAAATCTTCATATTTAAAGTCTTGTATTTTTTTATTTGATTTTTTATTTTTCTATTATTCTACTTACGTCTTTAATATTCTTAACTCTCAAATATAAAATATGGCCAGAATAATGAAATTCGATGGTAAAATCGGAATCGTACGATAGTAAAGACATTTTTTTAAACTGTACTAACGTTTGCATTTAGTATTATTATTTTGATGTTTAATTTATTTTTATTTACTTTACATAAAGCGTGAATGAGCTACTCCTTAAAGTATCCTTGAATGTGACAGAATGATGTATATTAATAAATATCATATAATAAATAATTGAAATAAACAAAACTGTACTAAGAAATTTTAAATCACTTTATATCCTCACTTTAAAATATAATATATTGATCTATTTTAAGAAAAAATATTGAACTTTTCATAACACTTATACATTATTAATACCATTTAGTATTGGCTGGTATTAATGAAGTCTTGGAAAAAGAAATTTATTTAAATTATATTCCTAACATATGATTTTTATTTTTCTATCCTTTTTTTCGTATTTTTTTTTCTATTTAAAAGTCGTAATAAAATTCTCAAAAAAATCTAGTTTACCTTTTGACATTTTTTTTTAAAATTTTGATTGTCACTCGTGTACAAGAATGTCAATTTAACTAAATAAAAGAAATATTAAGAAAACGTCAGGAACCCGCTGACATAAATTCATACAGATGAGAAGTAAAAAATAATGCATGAGTTGAAAAATTGGTAAAAGTTTTTGAGTTATTAAGTATGAAATTTTGTGGGATTTCTAATGAGTGATTGTACTAAACTTATTGCTCCTACCTTGAAATTCAGGTAACCATAACGTAGTAATTTAACTTGGAATAAAAAGTAGATGAATTAACAAATCTCATGTTTTCCTCTTATTTCGCAGGTTGCTTTCATGTTTTTCAACAAACAATAGCTTAAACACTATTTCATATAGGTAGTTAATTTTTTATTCTTCCAAAGTAATAATCTTTTTATGTATTAAAAAAAAAAACTTTCGGTCTGAAGTCCCCCCCCCCTCTCCAAAATTAAATCCTGGATCCGCTAAAACATCATACTCTTATTCTGTTTATTCTTACATAAAGAAAGGAATTATTTCCGTGATTTTGAAATTTAAATAAATGATACAGCAACTCTTAAAATTTTGATGGGATATCTGATGTTCCATAGAGATCGCAAAGTCGGAGAAATTTGGGTATGGACTAGGTGAGCAAATGGCATTTCGATGTTTAAAACTTAATTTTTCTACATTTAGAGTAATTTAATCAAACTATTAACTTATGTCGAATGTCCATATCCATATTACGGCACACATCTGTAAATCTAGTAGCGAACTTATTAAATTAGGTTACGAAATTAATTACACTTGATTTAAAAATAAAATTTTGGCAGAAAAATGTCTATTTAAAAAAAACAAATGCATGTAATGAATATGAAATATAGTTTACCACAACTGTTAGTGCAAAAGGTCGTATGTAAACATTGAGCTTTTTTACAGAAGAACATAAAAACCTACCATTTCTTTATGATTTATTAATATAATATCAAATTTTATTTCTCTCTCAGCGAAAAAGAGTTTGTTTTCCTTGTTTTTCGCTGACGACCAGGTCGTGTTTGCGCGAAGGAAGGTCTATCTTGAAGTAATGGTTTTTTCTAATTCTACTTTAGCTTACTCTGTTTTTAAGAAAAGGTAAGTACTAAAATATTTTGGGAGGAGAGGAGGGGGTAGGTTCTTGCGCCATCGAGCTTGGGAGGATGGGCATCTCTGGTTAGACCCTAGCTAGTCAAATTTTCTTGATCGATTTTAGTTTACATTTTTTATTCATTAATGTAGCTTATTTTTATTTTTATTTTTTCTTCAAATTATTGGGAGGGCGAAACGATGTCCTCATCCCCTCAATATTTTTTGAGAGTCACGGTCTACCCTCCCCTCGAAGTCTGCGCCTATGTTTAAGAAGTTTTAGTTTTAAAGAAAAGAGTTATTAATTTTTATTGTTTCTAATCTAAATTTTTCCTACATAGATTTTAATTATTTTGTGAAAATATTAGAGATATGCTGTATAAGATAAGGCTCGGTTCTTATTTATGATTTTTATTTCAGCCCGAAGGGACAGCGCCGAAGAATCGAGCGTAGTGAGAAAGGTCGTTGAGGACATAGTGAAGTATATAATTAGAAAGGAGGAATTTTTAACTCTTGACATACCATACGATTCCGACTATTTACCTAACAGGACTGAGCCTCCTCTCAACAACGACTCGTGCCCTCGCCACTGCTGTCAGAAAGGCTGTGTCTGTAGAAGCTTAAGCCAAAAAGTCGTCACTAACCATTGCAAAAAGGAAGATTGCATATTCCACTGCATCTGCGATAGGCGGTTTGTATATTCTTTGAGAAATCTTCCTCATAGAAAAACCGTGAAAATCATGTTGTCAAATAGCCCGGACAATTCCCGAAAGGCTAAAAGACATAAACGGACAGTGGATGAACCACCTACCATGCAAGACTTTCCTTTTATAGACCTGAGTATGGATGATAAATCCGAAATCCCAACAATAGAAATCCTCGATGATGAAAATGAGGAAAACGCGGAACTTCATAATCAACGTAATACCCAACCGAACAGAGGCTCTTTTCTCACTACCGAGAATGAGGGAAGACTGTCCACTGTATCTATCGAAAGAAATCTAATGGCTTTCAGAGAAGTGTTCGTGTGGTGCTCGATGCATTGCCGCTACATCTGCACCTGCCAAGGACGTGTCTTCGATTTGCAGAAAAACTTGTTGCAGAATCCTAAGACGGAGACTGCTTCTCACAAAGTGCACCATTTTTTTGACTTGGAGGACCACTGTTCAAGAACCGTTGGTTCTATTTTTAATTACCGACTTAGAAACTTCAGCCGCATATTTGCCCTTAAGCGGGATTTCGAAATCAGAAAAGGGGTCCTGTCAAATTCTAATAGCTGTTTCAAAATTGATCCTGTACAGCCTAAACCGACCTCACAGTTGAAGATAAGATCTGCACCTGAAAATATCTCCGTGAACAAAGCAAAGAATGGATGCAAAACAAGAATGAACCACGACATTCAACCTAATTGTCAGCATCATCCTGAAGAAGCCACCAAAGACACTTCACATTCACCCATTGAAAATAAAATTCAACTTATCTTCCATGACAATTCTGATAGTTCGGATGAAGAATTAGAAGATAGCAGCAGCCTTCCCAAGTATGGGCTCCTCTGCCTGAATGGGTATGGCTACCTACCCATCAAGGAGTATAACTCCACAAAGTTGGTGTTCCAGCATCCCATCATCAAAAACATCTTTGTGTCAAAGAAGGACCAGCATGAAGCCAACATTTGGCTGAATGACCTTCTCAAGGCTTTCATGAGTTCTGAGGCACAGCACACTGCCCACCAGTGGGTAGTTGTTCAGCGGGGTGTTTTAAAAATATCCCAACCGTTCAATCTCAGAAACTTGCAGACTGTTTCACGAGCAGTTAATTGAACATGGAAATTTATCCTTGAGTATTTATTAGTTAGTTTTATAACATTTTTCAAGTGTACATTTTAAGAATTGTATCATTTATACTTTTCGTAATTCCTATGTAATTTTTACTGCCATATAAATATAAAATATATAAATATATATGTGTAAATATGCAACTTAAAATGTAAATTATATATTGTTTTTTAAACTGTTTTTAATTAAATCTTTATACATTTACTGTAATTTATTCAATTCTCTTTTTTTTATTTTAAAATAAATTTTTTTTTCTTTATTTTTTTTTTTTGTCTTGGATAAATTTTTCTTTCTCTTTTAATGGCTTAAAAAAAAAATTAAAAGTTGAATGGAAAAAATAATGAATCACCATATTTTCTATTTAAAAAAAAAAAAAAAAGCAGAGCTCTGAAACAATAATTAATTTGTGGAAATTACATTAACATTTAGTTCTATATGTTGGTTAGTGATGGGAGACGGAAAGTAGGGTGAGAGAGGAGATAAAATCAAGAAAGAAAACACTCACTTGGTATTAACTTAATTTTAATATGTGTTGATGTTTTGGTCTAAGTTTCACACCTTTGAAAGATTCTCAACAAAGACTCAACCATGAAAGTATAAAAGCATTAATATGGATACATCACTCCATCTTTAGTTACTTCAAAATTTCTGGTACACCTTGACATATTGATTTTGTATTTTCGTTAGAAAGCTAGAATAGAATAGAAATGATGGTAAAATGTTCAAAATTTTTAATAATAAATACATCATACAATGAATAGTCAAATAATAAGACTTCTTAATATAGCAAACTATGAAAAATAATTTTTAAAAAGTGGTTCGTTCTCCTATATTGTATATCCGTCTCGATCATGAAAATTAAAAAATGTATTTCTTTAATTAAATCATTAACTGCGTCAAATCATTAGCACTTGAGTTAGAAAATATGGCTTACAAAAGAAGCTTATATTGTTTTCATTTAAAGTATATAAATATTATAAGTATCAAAGAAAAATTGTTATTAATTATTATATTTGGAGATTATAAAAAAAAGGTTTTACATAAGATATTTCTGTTTATCAATATAAATAATTATAAAAAGTTTACTTTTAATACATAGAAATCCTATTACATATTTATATCAACTACCACATTTGGCAGTTCCTCAGATCATTCTGTTATGTATTCTTTATTTTTGTCACCCTGCTAACCCAATTTTTCTTGCAGACGTTTTAACCTATTCCAAAGCCATTCAGCTTCCTCAGTCAAGTGTTTTATTCCTTTCACTTGCTGGAACTCTTTACTCTTTGTTTCCTTCTTATTACTGTCTGATGACTCCAACTTATTGTTACTGTCTGATAACTCCAACTTATTGTTACTGCCTGATGTCTCGAAATTCTTGTTATTATCTGATGACTCCAACTTCTTGTTAGTGTCTGATGACTCCAAGTATTTCTGCTCTAATGCTTTTAGTCCCTGCATAATGAATTGTTGGAATTGAGGAGTTGCTTTAGAGAGGAAAGTTTGCATGTCGGTTTTAGGATGAGATTTCTTGAATTCAAATAACCTTTTCATTCCCTGTGACATTTTTTCTAAATCACCTATCATTTGAAAAATTTCTGATAGTTCATATTTAGTTTCTTTTGAGATTCTAGGAGTAGGATGTCTGGCACTTCTAGGGTTCTCTTTGCTTGAAGTGGAGTCCTTCGAAAACTCTTCTACTTTAATATACTTTATGGTTTTCTTGATGTACTTATATAATTCAGTGTCTTTGGATGTATTAGGCATTCTTTTAAACATTTCTCTTACTTCAGTGCCTCTAATTTTTACCATAGTATATAAAATGGTTTTTACAGTTCTCAAAGGAAAATCATCTGCTTTATTTTTCCACCATGAAGTAGGATAATCCTTTAAGAAAATGTGGATTTCATAAAGTAATCTGCAATAATTTAATTCGGAATCCCATTCTGATTGAGATTTATTTAAGGTCTGAATCCATTTGATAACTAAACTATTGCAATGACCAGTTACTTTTGAATTTTTAACTGTACTGTAAAGCATTTTCAATAAGGCACAAAATATATCGGTCTTATTGGAGTTTTTAAGAAGCCTTGTTACTAAATTGTTAACAAACGTGACAAATATGTCTTGTTCGTCTAACATGTCTAGACGTGGTTCAGTTAAAAGATATATAAGCTGCTCAAATACTTTATAAAGAGTAGCTTCTGTAATTTTAGAGCAAAGCTCTGCATGGTCACATAGCCTTAGAAAGAGTGAAAAATCTGCTTTATAGCAGTTGATTACTTTTGAATGTTCACTTTGATTAAGAATTATTATTAAATAAACTAGTTGAGAAACCATTAGATCTACAAATTCAGTTAAATAATCCCAATTTTCTGAATTAAGAATGATATCAATTCTTGATATTGCTGCTATAGCCCTTTCTATATCATTACTATCTATGTTTAATAATTCATGAATGATAGCAGATGGTTGCGAGCAGTTCAAAGATATTGTTGCTACATTATGAGTTGTAACAGATTTAATTGATATTGGTTTAATTTGATCTTTCATGAATTGTAAATCAATATCAACCAATTTTGGAACTTGAAAATGTGCTGTTGTACTTTCAATTTTATCAATAACAGTTTGGTCAAAACCATAAGTTCCATTAATGGCAGAAACTTTTGTATCTTGTTGTAAAATGATATTAGTAATTATGTCTTGATACTGTTCTCCATCTTCTGGTACATCTACAGATACAACAGGAACAAATAATGGCTTTACAATATTCATAGGAGGACTTTTAGTTGCCCTTTTAATTTTTTCTTCTAGCAGTGACATATTCTTTCCTGAAATAGAGCCTACCCATTTCAAAGTTTTCTCTCCTTCAAGAAAATAAGCTGTTATAACACAATTTAAAGCAGCATTTCTAACTGATATGTCACGATCAGCAATATGCTTGGCTATTTCTTTTAAAGCACCAGCTGGGCTTGGATTACAGACAGAAACGCCATAATTTTCAATTAACCAGCTTAATTGGTCTAAGCATTCCGATCGTTGGCGAGCATTTTTGGATTTCATACCTTCCTTCAAGTAAAAGAATTGTTTACTCACAGGGTAAACAGCACTTATCTGTTTTAAAATACCACGAACACTATTTTTAACAGTGTCTTTGGGATTCCCAACTTTAAGTATTAGATAAGGAAAGAAAGAAGATGCTTCACTGTCCATCATACTGTATTCTTCTTCCTTGAGAACACTAAAAACTGAGTTCAAATAATCTAATCCTTTCAAAAGTACTGATGGATTAGTATCAAAGAATCTGAGAGACATCCAACGCAATATTAAATCTAAATTAGCTATCAAGGCTTCTTTGTTCAATAGTAAATCGTTGCTCAATGCATCTATGGCACGAATGTGATATCTGAAGTCATTGTGAAACATGTGAGCAACAAGCACTTTATCAACTTTTGCAACTGTCATTTGCTCTCGGAGAAGATCAAAGAATTCCTTCGTTGGAGTAATAAAGTTCCAACGAAGAGTTTTTAATTTTTGTTCATCAATAATCCTTTGAGTCTTTAGTGAATTCACTTGCAGCAAACAACCTCCAGTGTTTTCTTTTTTACATGACATTGTGGTTGACTTAGAGAATGGTGTATTTCCTTTTGACTTTGAGCTTAAAATTGTAGCCGAAGATCCATACGACAATTTAGCAATCAAAGGATTAATTTTTTCTTTAGATTCGTCTACTGGCTTGGGTTGGAGCATTGGTTGAACAGGAAGAGTACCTCTTGTCCTTTCTAGGATTTGTTTCACCTGAGAATTACTAGACCCTTTAATATTTTCACTAGCTTTTGTCATATTGGTGAATCCAAGGTGTAACATGAATCCTAAAACAGCATCACTAGCATTTTTCCTTACATCAGAACTTCTGTCTTCCAAGTTAGAATAAAGAATAGGTAAACAAGCTGTCAATTCTTCCTTCTTTATTCTGTTATTAGGAATATTCGGTAATACATTGGCCAACCATGCCCATAATTCAGATCTCACTGTTGTAGATCCAGTTTTAAGTGCTTCTGCAATGATTTCTCCTTCAAAAAATTCTTTAAACCCACAAACTTTACCCCAGGTATTGAAGCATGGTATTACAGCTGAACGAATCCATATCTTAGGATCCCCAATCGCTTTCATCAATGCTGGAAGAAAAATGCGAACATATGTTTTAAATGATGGTCCCATAGCAAGAGCTAATGTCTCCACCAAAGCAATGGCACTAGCAGATATTTTTGTATTACTGTCTGAAATTCTTGCTGCAATAACAGAAGCGGCTGTTGAGCTAAGATTGCAAGTTATCACCTGAGAAGAGTTAACTAAGCCTTGTAGTTTTGCCACTGCTCTTGCTCGTACCTCCCAGTTCTTATCTCCCAATTCTGTAACCAGTTTATCAGTGATTTGATTACTAATATCAACATTATGTTGATTATCTACTTGAGAGATCCCATGCCTTGTAAGTATGTTGGAGCTTTCTTCCAGTTGTGACTTTTCTGAAGTTGTACTATCCGTTTTTCCAGAACTGGGATTAGCTGCTTTGACTTCCTCAGGCATAGTTTTTGGACCTTCATTTATTTTTTTACTTGGTTGTTTTATTAATAAATTAACTTTGTCACAACATTCTTTTATCTTTTTTAGCATTAGTGGATCAACCTCAACCAAAAATGGTGCTATTGTTTTCTCACCAACTACTTTCATAGCAGTACCTAAGGCGAGAGCACAATTATCACGAACAGTAGGATCTTGATCCCGAAGCCCATTACTTAAACCTTTGCAAAGTATCTTCAATAATTTTTTAGTTAAGACATTAGGCGTTGATTTAGAGAAACAACGACTCAGAAATCCACTTAGTTCTGACTTGATACATGGATTTTTATTATCTAAGTTAGTAACAACATCCTCTTGGAATGTTTCTAAATTAGTTGTTAAATAAACAGCATCTACTGCTTCTCTAAGAGCTAAAACAATGTTTTGTTTCTTTTCTTTAAATTTTTCAAATAGTGCAGGTATGATAAGAGAAACATATTGATTAAATTTTTTTCTTAGACCATTAGCAATACCCGTAACACATTTTATAGCAATTCCAACCACAACAACATTAGAATCTTTACTTATTATTTTTTTTAATACTTGTATCATTTCACTATAATCTGCTGGCTCTAGCTTTGGCGTTGCAGCAAGCTGTTTTTCTAATTCTTCCAGAACGTCTTTTCTCTCAGACCATTTCTTAGATTCAAGTTTAGTATAGAAATTTTTATCAAGTTTACTCAAAATATCAACAGGTTCAAGTAGATCATATCTATCTGTTTCATTCTCAACAAATTCTTCATGTTCAGTTGCACTCACATCTCTTTCAATAGTAGCAGCAACAAATTCAGTATTTTTTTTAGTCTGCTGAGAACGTAAAAATCTTGTAGCTTTTGCAGCTATATTGTTTCCTTTTTCATATTCTGTTTCTACCTCAGCCAATTGTGCTGGTTTTAGTATAGCTGCAAGCTGTTGTTTAAAGGTTGGCCCTATCCAATGATAAACCACACCAATGAGCAACTTGGTCTGTGACCTAACATTACCATCCCTATCGTCCAGAAGACTTTGCAGACGCTTCATCAACTTGCTAACATTTATGATTTTACATCCAAATTCTTTAACTGCTTGTTCCAGAACATGAACACAGGCTGCAACAACTTTAGGATTTTTGGATTCTGTCCCTTTAATGAGTTCATCGAACACTATTTCATGTTTCCCAATTTCAATATACATTAAAATTACCTGAGATGCTAACTCCCTAGTTCGGGCTTTCGGGGCAGCTAAACATTTCTGTATTATTCCAGAAACAACATCTCCAGCTGTGAGACCGGCGCTACCACAATTTTCAACAAATAAAAGAACTGCTTCTAAACCTTTTTCCTGGCAAAGAGCATGACTATCGACCACAAACCTTTTGACTAATCCAATATATTTATTCCATTCAAGTGATTTTTCATCTTCAATTTGCTGAAAGACCTTAGCAGTACCCTCATATCCAAGGAGCCTCGCTTTCCATACCTTGTGAACACAAGCATTTTCTAATTTTAGTTTGGTATAATCTTCTTCATCCATTGTGTTTTACTTCTTAAAGTTATAGTTCAAATTATGTCAAACAATCACAGTAAAACAAATTAATTTTGTTATTTTCCTACCGTCTTGAACTAAATTGAAAATACTTGATACCAAGTATTGATTTTTGTAAAATAGATAACACTGCCTAACAACTACACCATTCATTTTAAGCTTCAAAATTAGTTTTACATTTGAGCTGTTAAATGTAAACTATATAATCAGCAGACGGTTACTATGTTGGTTTTTTACAGAGCACCCTGTATTAATTAAAATTAGATGAGTTTAAACACAGAGTTAAAATTATTCAATAAATGGAATATCTTGTTAAGATTTTAAGATGAGATTGATATTATTATCACACTCCATATACATATGATTTTCACATAAAACCAAATCTTATAAACATTCTAAAATTATTACGAGTTCGTGAATAATTATTCTATTAAAATTACATTGTTTTATTTGTTTTAAGATGAACTATTGTAGAAAAAAAAATTTCTTTTCGATGCAGGGAGCACTACTTTTTTATATGTTGTAATACACAAATATTACACCAACTATTTTAGCGTATGATTTATTAATAAGATGTTAGGTATTGTTTAATCAACTAACTTGAATCTGTGGTTTCCAATAGTTTTTCAAAAGTTTATTACTGAATAAATAACATAAATCAAATTTTAATGTACGTAAACTGTAAAAAATATGCACAAGTTTGTGCTTGTAGGTTAAGACGTCAGGTTATCTAGCCATCAATATGATACTGCTTATCTTATCTAAAATTGCCATTATTATTTTCTAAAAATACTTTATGTATCGTCGGCAGCATGTTAAAGTAATGATCTTAAAGTAAAAAATGTGCAACGTTTAACAGTCTAACACATTCGTTAATTTAACATGATGCCGACGATATATAATAAGTGATTTTAAAGGTACTTAGGACTTTTACGCCGTTTGTTTATTAAAATTAATTAAGCACAGTATTATTTACATTTATAAATATTTTATTAAGTTTGAATCGTTTTTTTTTTTTTCATATTCCTTATCTCCTTTAAAACACTGTTACTAATATATATATTATACCATAAACATACGCAATCTTAACTTATTTACCCATCAATGCCCTTTATGAGCAATACGAATATTTGTATTTATTTATTAAAATTTTATCAAAGTTGCAATTTACCATTTAGTTATTAAAATGTTTTAAAATATCAATAGAAATGTATAACTAAAGACTAGAGTAACAAACGGCAAGTACTTTAACAAGCACAACAGAATTAAACAAGAGCATTTTTTAAATTTAATTAGCAAAGGTAAAGTAAAAATTTACAAAAGCTTGAGTGTTGAAGGTAGGTAGCTAATTTTGATTAGAATAATTAAATAATTTACGCGTATCGAAAAGCTACTTAAAACGAAAAGGGAGATACTAAGGTGTATCCATGGGCCGAAAAAGGTGGGTGATGAGTACTGACCTAAAAAGAATGAAGAATTGGAGAAGAATCAGCGAGGAAAAGGAGATTGAAATGTTTAGGTCACATGATGAAAAGAGTAAAGATAGAGATGAAATCCAGATATTTGACGAAGTAATGGGACTGAAGAACATCAAAGGATACCCTGAACAGGAAGAAATAGACAGACTTAGGTAAAAGAAGATGAATACCTAGAAAGGGATGAATTAAAGAGCACAATGGAATAAGATGGAGTTCTTTGGATTAGGGATGGTTTCATAAAAGAATTTTTGTATCTGGATACAACTGATTCTGGTACTTTTTTGTATCTGATACAAATGGGTCAGTAGTTTTTAATTACCTTCATATTAATTTGCGTTTGAAGCAGTATTAAATTAATACTATTCATATTAGTATCAAATTAATACTATGGTTTATTATTATATATATATATATATATATATATATATATATATATATTATATATATATATATATATATATATATATATATATATATATATATATATATATATATATATATTTGTGTATGTTATTAAGTTAGTTAACTTAGTTATTAAGAGTTTTTTTTTTAATTGCTACAAACTACTTTAGATTCTTTTATTTGCCTTTAATTGAGGCAAAATGTATTTTTCTCAATAAAATAAGATTTAAAAAGAAAAAGAATTTCTTAACAGGAAAAATTTTACTCTTCATGAATTCGTTATATTTTTATTTTTAATTAAATATATTCCATTCTTTTGTCAAATATATATAGCATATTTTGTTTTTAAAAAAATGTGTACATATCTGCATAGTGCTTGACATAACTATATAGTCAGTCATTAAAACTATTGAATTTAAAAATGGTGTAAAGTATTTAATACATTAACAAATTTAATATTAAATTAATAAAATATATACAGGTACATATTTAATATATGTTTTATTAGGTATCAGATAGGTATTAAAAATATCAAACCAAACCAGTAATCAATTACAGTTGGATAGTCGGATAAAAATATCCGATACCATTATTGCGGTTTCAAGCCTTAGCACCCACCAGTATGAATACCACTTGGGTATCTGATAAAAGTATCTAACCTTCAGTGTATCAAGTCCAGGTATCAGATAAAAATATTCAATACAATTATCAGGTATCACACCGTAGCGCAAGTATGAATACTTCTCAGGTATCTGATAAAAGTATCTAACCTTCAGTGTGTATCAAGTACAAACGGCATGGGTACTTTTATCTGTCTAAGCTCTGCTAAACTGACATCATTCTTGGGCAACATTCGCAGTTTACCTATTGAAATATTTCTCATTTTTTTGCATTCAGTCATTTCCCCCGGTTTTCAAATAACTATAATGTTTGTCTACCTCATTTTCAATTTTATTAAAACAATCAACTGAAAAATTTAATTTATTTCTACCACGTAAATAAATTATAGTACTCTAATGTTATAAATACTCACCAAAATATACAATTTGAATTAAAGCTGCATAGTTGGTTTAGAAGTAAAATAACGTTTTTTGATGTACATATTAGTTTGGAAATGAAAATTTTCTACAAATATTATTATGAATGAACATTATGGATTAAAAGTATAACAAAACTAGACTAAAATAGTAGATGTGAGAATATATTTAATCCATTGAAGTGAAAATTGTAGTTACAATTAATAAAATATTACATACAAATAAGTCATAAAATCTGAACTAAAATAAATGAATTGTCAACTTCAGAGAAAGTTTATATCAATTAACATTACATTACCAAAATAAATTAGCCTGAATGTGTTTATCTACAAAAAAACATAGATCAGGAAAACCATTTGTATCCATCCATGTGAGTATCTGTATCAGATATTTTTGGATTGTATCTACTGCTTGTATCAGATACAATGTATCTGATACATACAATGCGACCCATTCCTACTTTGGATTAGAAAAGAGTAGAAAGGAAGGAAGAAAATGGACAGACGAACGGAAAAAGGAAATAAGTGAAGAAAAAAATGGCTAATTTTTCTTTAAAATTTGTTTTCAGAACTACAATATTATAATTAACCTCTGTCGTTAAAATAATTAAACAGTTTTCATTCTTTCTTGTGTTTTTTTTAATATCCCAAATATACTGATGGAACATATTAAGAATATGCTTGTTCACATTAGGATTATTATTTATTTTATTTCTAAAGTTAAAATATTATGTTGAATAATAAACAGTATATGAGGTAAAAGATTTTTTTTTTAAATTGATCTTTTATATACTTAAAAAAATATATAATTTATCAATAACATCATCATTACCCATTTTGCACATTTTCCTCGATTTGAATACAAAATTTCCTTATTTTTTATGACTAAATTAAAAAATTGTTAATTACACAACTTGCTACAACTTAAACTTAAATTTGGTAATTGCTCGTAACGAAAAGTAAGTAATGGAGTTGATTAAGAAACTTGACCTTGTAACCTTGAGAAGCTCATGGTGGTTGGGTAGACCCTCTCCATGATAATATCCAATTGGAGCCTTCCTAAAGCTGTATCAAGGCCAGATGTAGCAGCGGGCGCTCTGAAGACTGCTCCCATTGGTTCTTGCTCCAATCAATATTGGGTCCCGTTTCGGATGGTGTCATAGGGTTACACCGAAGCGATACTGAAGGAAGCGTCAAGTGCGTTCCTCGATTTTGTTCCTGATGGAGTTTTAATAGTAATCATGGTAAAGCCTCACTGTAGATTTTTTTTATAAATTACCAAAAAAGGTTTGATATAATTTTTTTTTTTTTAAATCAATTGGTCCTTTATTAGCAAACAATTTGATATTGATAATACCAACAACGAGTTCAGAACTAAGGCAATAATACTCCCATTTATGTTACTTCCTATTTCTCAGAAGTTAAGACTGTTGGTACAGAGCTGATTAATCCTTTAGTGATAAGGGTGTTATCTATCCCAATAAATTGTTGCAATGCTTAAGCAATATTGACATGATGCGATGCACGCGATTCCGCTTGCTCGAAATGCTTTATGCAATACAATTCATTTTTTGATTGTGTTGCTGTTTCTCTCTAAACGTATGCGAGTAAGTTTACGTTATAGACCCATAATGAACAATTAGATAGATAAACGTGTTATTATTTAAATATTTTATACAAAGTATTATTAGTAATATTAGTAGCATCGTTATACCATCTGCTCTAGAATCTACTTGCATCGCGACTAACAAAATGAATTTTTTTTTATTATTCTTAATAATATTTACAACTATATTAAAGAAATACATCTAGTAAATTTGAACATATGGATATAATGACGTGAAAACACTTACTGAGTAACTACCCAATGGTAGCACTCTAATGACATTTGGAGATCACGGAGCCTTCTTTTCATACGCCTCGGAGGTTTATCAGGAATTGAAGAGGAAGCAAGGTTAGAAACGAGAGGGTTGGGATGATTCTGAAGTTTATTATGGAAGGATAGGTATCTGGATTGGGCCAGATCTGAAACATTAAGGTCATTATGGATGGTTTTATTTATAACAAAGAAGGGAGCATTGAGGATTTTACGAAGGATTTTGGATTGTAAGGATTGTATACTAGAGGAATTAGTGAAGCCCCATAGCTCAACTCCGTAAGTCCAAATAGCCCTTATTA
Source organism: Nezara viridula (assembly GCA_928085145.1). Classification (NCBI taxonomy): domain Eukaryota; kingdom Metazoa; phylum Arthropoda; class Insecta; order Hemiptera; family Pentatomidae; genus Nezara; species Nezara viridula. The sequence goes on from OV725082.1 coordinate 74,325,925, forward strand.
TAGTCCTGTATATGAGTATTTTTTAATCAATTGGAAGTTTAGAGCGTTTGTCTAGTCAGTCGTGAAGTAATCGGAAACGTGGAGAAGTTTTTTGTCGTTTCAGTCTGGTATGAAATGAAAAATGAAATTTACTATAAGGTATATATAATTGTAATAGACACTTTTAAGTGTAATTTTCAACATTAATGTGAGCTACAGTTCTAGCGGTGACTCTTTGCAAATTTATTATTTTTTTTCTTGTAATAATGATAATTTATCTGGAAGAAAAAGAAAGAAAGTATATAAAATTATGTTTTAGTGGCCTTTAAAGGGCGGTTGAGTGGTTTAAAAAAATTCAAACATAACTAGAGCAACAATAACGCTTTTAAAGGATATATTAAACTCACAGAAGCAAATATTTAAAATAAAAAAATAAATAAAAATGCGTTTTCATTTTGGGATGAAGGGGCCTCAACCCTCCTTGTAGTCCCTCCTTGAATCCGGACAGGATTCATTCTAAAGATGGAAAGTTAGATTCTTTTAACTGAACCGATTCGTAATGATTCAATCATTGTGATTTAATTATCGCTATCAGTGGTGATCAGTGTAGTGAGTCGATTTACATCTTCTTTTTTTTTTAATTAAAAAGGAACTAATATAAATCAGTAACAAACTTAGCAAGGGACAGAACATGAATGTTGCATTACAATCTGAAAAATTCCAATAATTCAGCCTTATCTGTCCAAAGTGCTGGCCAATATAAAAAATCGCAACGTTTCGCCAATTCAGGTATTATCAGGAAAGAAGAGAACCAATTCGTTTTTTAAAGGAAGGAGATGATCAGGAGTGGCGGTCATAAATAGGCTAAATAGTGGCAAAACTATTTTATTAAAAGCCAACGTTAAGACCCGACTTTGCAAGTCTTCTTCAGGTCTATAACGGACAAGATACAAAAAGATAGCGAATTGTTTAAGTTACATAGTATTTAGACAAAAAATTATAAACAATGTAAATAAGTTTATTAAAATTATAAACAGTAAGTACATTAATATATAAACAGAGTAAGCTAAGTAACAAGATCCTAAACTGAAGTAAATAGATGGTAATAATTGTTGTAATGTGATGTATAATATATGCAAATGTGAATATACTTCTCCAGATCTACAGGAGAGATTTAAAGAAAAGTAAAAAGGATATAAAATGAAATAATAGACATAAAGGAATGTGGAAAAAGAAAAAAACAAAAAATTAAATAAATAAGTAAATAAAATTAGAGACTTACAGGTGTGTTCAGCTAGGAGTTTCACTTAGAACTGGAAAATCATGGTAAGGGCAGGTATTGGGGAGTTTGCTGACTTGTTTGGGTAATAGGAAAAACCTGGAAAATTATAGTATCTAAAAAGATATGGATGGATGCAAGGGAAAAAGAAATATTCGTTTTTTCTTTGCCTGCATTTTGGAGGCATAAGGCTGTTAAAGAACTTTAGATTGAAATAAATGAACGGGGAGAAAAATTATTTTTCTATGTTGGGCATATATCCGAAAGCCCCTCTCCCTTCCTTCTCAGTTGCTAACACTAAAGTTATATATTTTATGGAGAAAATGATTCTCTGCATCTATTACCAGTTATCCTTAGTTCCAATTTCCCATCTTCCACATATGTAAAATCCATATCCAAAGGATCACCTGAATTATCAGTTCCTTAAACCAGCCCTTATTTATTTTTATATATATGTATTTTTTATGCCTTCTAGTTTTAATGCTGTTTGTTAAACGCCAATTTTCATATTTTAACATTTTTATGAACTGTACCTTTTAATCTCCTAAATATTATTAAGAACCTCTACCACAGCAGCTGCTTGGAGCTACATTCTAGAGAAGCAGGTAGAATTGGAACATGATAGTTGCGATCTTACCATCCCTAAGCTATGTGCCCAATTTACCATTTCGCTCGTTTCCTCTCACATCTTAAACTTCATTACAATATTATTAATAGAAACGAGGGCGTTAGGTGGAATGGATCACTCTTCTTGCGTAACCAATGAGCTCCAAGCAAAAGAATTCGAAAACGTTGTGGTCAGATGTTATCATCATGCTATCTTTAGGGTTAAGAAACCCATTTCCTAAAATTAAAAAAAAAAAACCTATTCTTCACGTGTTATTGGAAGATTGAGAAACAGAAAAGGATCGAACCTCATGAGGGAGATTTCTTGAGTATTCAATGACATTAAAGATATGGGCGAGAAAAGGAGTTTAAAGGATATTTTGTTTTCCTTATTTTCTTCGACAAGGAAGTATTGACAGCCAGTCGAATCATTGAATTATTCTATCAATGGTAATAATTTCAATATTTTTAATTACAATATTATTTATCCTGTAAAAATATTATTTCAAGGGCATACTCTGAATTACGTGATATTTTTACATTAGAATTCAGTGTCGGAATTCTATCCAATTTGATTTACAATTTTATGATCAGCTCCTCTCTGTAATAGCTACAGATAAGATATATAATACATTATTTTGATTTATAATGGAATATAATGTGTTTTTATCGATATTTTAGTATATCGGCTCTCGGGATAGTTTTATTTTATTTGAAAAGAGCAGGTTAATATCGAAAAATTGTTTCATTGAAACCATAAAAAATTATTATTAGATATAAAACATTAAATTAATTAAATAAATACTAAATTAATTAAACCATTACCTCTTAATTACTCTTTTCATATTATACCTCCTCACACTTAATGTGCTAACCTGTAAAGCTGCTTTCTCTGTAGACATTTTACTTCTTTTTTATCTAAATATTGGATTTGATACCACTTTTCAAATATTAAAAAAATTGATGTTTTTTTATTTATTAAAATATCTTTATTTCAATATCGATAGTTTTTCAACATCTTGTTATCAAACTGCTGGTTGTCTGCAAGTCACCAATTTATTCTGGGCCGAGTTCAAAGATCCATTTCATTCAGAGAAATATAACTTTTTTTTATCTGCCTTGTGAGGACTCAAGTCGGATCAATATCTTGGTTACACAATTCTAAAACACCATAAATACAACAGAGGCAAACAAAAACACAATTATCTGTGGTTTTACATGCTTCTTTATCATCAGAGAAACGAACAGATGGATTGTTCATAGAGGTAAACAATCACTACGTTCGCGTTTCCTATAGTTTCTAAATACTGTAAACGCGGCTTTAGCCTTGTTATACGTCACATTGTGAAGCGTTAATCATTTGTCGTAATTTGTTAAAAATTCTCGAAAATGGATGGTTAGGGGTGGTTTCAATTTGGAGATAGGTAAATTTTGTTTATTTAATGAACTAAAAAATCCATGAACCCCTATCTGCTTCTACGTTAATCTATCCCTTCCTCGTCTTTAGACTATACGGGAATTTTCCCGGCCAGGGGAGAAGGCAGGAGATAAATAGTAGAGTTAAAAGAAACCCCGGAATCGGGACGTTAACTGTTAATTATTTTTATCTCGAAATATTTTATCTTGAATCGTAATATAATTTGATTATAAAATCTTGAAAGAAGGCGATCTTCAAAAATATTGGGCAGTTTGGCGTTGTCTCCATCCCTAACATGTCAAAATAACGAGGTTATATAGGCCAAACGGCCCATTATTTTTGACACATCTCTTCTCGTTTTGTAATCAAATCCTCATTCGATTCAAGTGGAAAGTAAGTGGGTATTCGTTAGTTTTTATTAACTCATCAAACTAATTAATTTAATGAGGTAGTAATAAAGTAACAATACAACATTCACGAAGTTTTTGATGGATGTTAATATTTTGATAAAAAAATGTCTATATTGTGGACTATCTGGAAAAAATTAGTTGTAAATTTTAACTTTTCATCATATAAACAAAAATGGTAAATATTATATTAATATTTTTGTTCCAAAGATGTTCGGTGTCACTTACATTGTGTTTTAAACAACGTTTCCTTCAGATAGCACTGAAGGTAAGTGGAGGGAATTTTAGAGGTGGTTTTGGCAGCACTGTTATCTACCCTTATAGACTCCTATCAACTCCAACCTCCCACGAATACTATAGTTTTCCGTTCCTATTTTCAGGATGGAAATTCCATTATCCAGGCGAAGCATTCTTTATAAGGTTCAAAGTCAGCTCTGAATTATTTTAAAGCGATTGAAATTTTGACCAGTAATAAACTTGTCTATTGTGTTTTATATTTATAAAATATTTTTATTGTTAGATTTATTTGTGTTTTTTTTTACACTTCTATATTTTACTAAGTGAGAAATATTATGAATACATCAACTACAATGAATATATCTGGCTAAATATTATTATGTTTATTTAATGGTCTTCCTAAACCAGCAATATTTAAATTTGAATTTTGTCATGATTTTGTTTTATTATTTTCTGTGGACCAAACCTCATTTCACTAATTATACAACTGTTCATTTAATTTTACACTCGTTCCTCAAATTATATAGCTGTAATTTACATGTATGCTTTGTTCAGATTTATTATTTTCTTTAAAAATCTATATTATACATCATGCCTCATTGCTAATTAAGAAGAAGTGTCTTCTGTACGTTTCGTTTCGCTTTCTTAAATTTTATTTATTAAATAAAATTATGAAACGGTCACTACATTTTTGTGAGATTTGTATTTAAAGGTACGTGAAAAAATCTGTATGAAGGTGTAGAGTTTGTTTGTTAGGATGCATTAATTTTAGGAACTATCAATAACATTTGCAAAATTATTTTTGTGCGTTGATAGGCCGTTTTTTGGGGGGAAAGTTTTATAACGAGCTGAAGGGACGGAGCAGTAACCATAAACGCAGAGGCCAGACGAGAGAATCCCAGTATGTATGCACTAGAAGAGATTATTTGAAGATAATAAGTAATTATTATATAATATGAAATATTAAAAAAATTAAAGAAGAGTTAAAAATAAAAGAAGAAATTAAAAATAAACCAGCTGGATGGACGGAGCAGTAATCATAAACGCAGAGGCCAGACGAGAGAATCTCAGGATGTAGCCCGCGGAATTCGAATGATCATTGCTTATTTTTAACTCTTCTTTAATTTTTTTAATATTTCATATTATATAATAATTACTTATTATCTTCAAATAATCTCTTCTAGTGCATACATCATTTGTCTCGTCTTCCCTACCTCATCTTTTCTACTAAATGGGTTTTTCCCGGTTCATGGAGAGAGGGCTAGAGATCCGTGGTAGATTTAAACTACCCAGGACCTAAACTCGAACTAGTAATCTTCAGATCATAAGGCTGCCACGCAACGCGTGTATTGTAAACGCGTTAGCCCACTCGGCTAATACGCCGATCAAGTTGCATATGTCACATTAAAAGAGGTTGGATTTTAGCGATGAATTCAATATTTTACGTAGTTTCGAGAAAATTGATATTTATCTATATATTTTTTCTATATTTATATCTGTATTACGGGATCAGATTAATACTTCTTCGCGAAGAAGATATGTGTTTCAGGGCTTTAGCAACACTACTCACGCGCGTTTTCTATCGCCTCCTTCATAGAAGAGCGTCATGTAGTACTGATCCTATTGCGTTGTCATATTATACCATCCTCCTTTCGTCCTGGTGACTTCAAGAGGCCAGTAACACCGAAGTAACGGTACCAATCGCCCATTGAAGAAGTATATTTGATTTAGATCTTTAAAAACGACCTTGGCACTTGACTGTCTATACTCTGAAAGGTGTAAGGCTAATATAGTAAGGGAGAAGGACTTCACTTCAGGCCTCTCTATACAGGATATCGTTTCGAAGAAGAAGGTTCTGGCCATCAATCATAATTTACTAAGTTCTTAGGCCATTGACATTAAACCTTAGAGAATGATTATATGAATGATCAGAGCATGAAAGTGAAAGCTCATTCAGTATATTCTTAGCCTTATGTAATGAATGCATCACATCAATATGTACCTATACATTGAAAAAAAATTGTTTTTTTACTTAATTGGGTGATTATTCAGTCTTGCTGCGTCGTTTAATAATATATCCCTATGTACTCGAGTCGACACCCCATTCACAATCAGTTTAGAGCTATAGAGAGTAGTTGGGGAAGCTAACAGGCTAAGGGGGGATTTCTATTTCATTATCTGTGATCCATCAATATCGACGACTCATCTATATCAAGTTTAAATATGCGAGATTCGCAATCAAACAAGATTACGCAATTCTAATAAATAAAAATCATGCATTATGGCACTATTTTCAGAAAATTTGTTTCATTAAACAGTAAACATAAACGATTTTTAGGATTGTTTTTTTCGTATTGATCCTTTCGATTTATACTTCCAACTAATATTTGATATATTTAGTGTTAATACTTCAATAAATTCAATTGCACAGTAGCACACTGGGGCGAAACATCAAATTATTGGACATTGTAGTTTTATGGCCAGACTGTTGGCCGTACAAAAAAAGTTAAAAAGGAAGGAGATGGTCCGGGGTTGCGGTCATAAAAAGACTAAATAGTGGCAAAACTATTTTATTGAAAGCCAACGCTTCGACCCGACTTTGCAGGTCTTCATCAGGGAGGTGTGTTCATCTAGGAGTTTCACTTAGAATTCAGGCAGTCCTAAGTGAAACTCCTAGATGAACACACCTCCCTGATGAAGACCTGCAAAGTCGGGTCGAAACGTTGGCTTTCAATAAAAATAGTTTTGCCACTATTTAGCCTTTTTATGACCGCAACCCCGGATCATCTCCTTCCTTTATAATGCAACGGTCAACTATTAAATATTAAAAAAAAAGTTAAACATAAACCCGCATTATATTTTTAACGAGGAATCGTTTTCTGTATTCAGATTTTAATTTTGGTGTACAGAGTGGCCCAGAAATTTCTTTTATTTTTTTATTTTTGTAATTAGAACCCTATGATTTGACGCCGTAAATTGATGCCACACACTATTTCCAGCAACTTTTACTTAGGTCACTTGTTTTTATAGGCAATTGTATAAAAGAGTTTAGGGGTTTTTCGGCTAACCAAAACCCCCCTTTTCCATATAAGAGTTGGTACCATTCAATTCACAATAAAAAAACATGAACGAAATCCATAAAAAATTGTATTCAAAATATTATAATTAGTTAATTTTACTAATCATGTTCGTATATAATTAGGTATTACAGAAAAAAAAATTTTTTTAATTATCTATAGGTATGTTGGTTTTAATAAAATATAAAAAAAAAGTAAAAAAAAAAATTTATCGGCAAGTCTAGAGTATCAGGTGATAATTCTTGTTTTAAACTAATCATTTTTGACCGCAAAGAAGAAATCATCATCAGATTTAAATCTTTTTTTCGTGGAATTTAAAAACCTACCAACCGGAGCTTCTCTGAACTCTTGAGTTTTTTTTTCGCTTTTGCTTATCACATAACACATCAAAACACTGAGAACGGAATGGAACGTTAAAGATTTATAAGAGAAATAAAAGAAGATAAAAATTTAATTCATGAAGAACAACAAAATCTAAATTTAACCAATTTTCGTTACCTTAATTTATTAATTTTGGTTCATCAAAATAGTTGTGGTACTTTTTTTTAAAAAAGGACATTTTGCATGGACTGTCGTTTTAATATGATATCTTAGGTGGAAATTTTTAATTAAAAAAAAAAGCTGACATTGGACAATGATAATAGAAACTAAGAAGAACAGCTTAACCAAAAAAATATGAGGAAATTCGAAATTTCAGACATTGGTCCTATGTCCACCAAATGCATAGGTTCGCCCCATTGTGCGCAGGTGCAAATGGCATAAAATTAGTGTTGCCCAAATGCAAGACAGAGACGAGTCTTGATCTTGCAAACTCAGTCTTGGTCATGGTGTTGGTCTTGCGCGAAATTCTCGCAACAGTCATACAGTTACTGATTAGCTTATTACTGTAGAGATATCACTGTAATGTTTTAGATAGAAGAAACCTAACTAAGCCCGAATGAAATATTAGAGGAGTTAAATGCAAAATTATATGGGTTATACCAGTTATTAACACACAGTAACTAAGATTAACGAGGATTAGTTACTAATGTGCCTTAATTTTTATTTTAAAAAATCAATCTTTTTTATTCCTGGTCTTGGCCTTGCACAGTGCAACACTACATAAAATGTTAAAATAAAACATGTAAAATAGTTCTGTAATTATCATTTAACGTCAGACTCCTGTAATTGTTTTACACAAAATTAAGTATTCTCTATTCTAGCTAAAATTTATGATAAAAACCTCCCTCCCCACCCCCAAAAAAAAATAATAAATAAAAAAAAACCCGTACTTTAAATAATAGTTTCTAGATAACTAGGATGACTTATTATACTACAGTGATATAAATGCACTGCAACCTTAGACGCGAATGACAGTAGTTATCATAGGAATGAAGGTTAGAAAGTACTAACTGTTACAGCTGCTACTTGCAAAGTACTGTGAAAGTTTTTCACGTGATGGGGCGTCATTACTTTCTAATGAAGTTTTCCGCTTTCTTCCCAACTGCATCATTTCAACTAATACTGGCAATTTCATGGTTGTTAGAACGCATAATGTTTGTTTCGAGTCATAGTGAATTACCCAAAATCAACATGACAGATACTCGTTCTCCCTGCATTTAATTATGTGAATATTCAGTACGAATAAAGACTCAAAATCATTAATTTACTTCAACTATCAACTAGAAATAGTCTTGTTTCTATATATACTATTTATGATATCTTAGTTTCCGAATTTCCTTCCATTAAATCAAGTGTGGAAAGTTCAGCCATTGGTTCATAGTCGTAAGGAACAAAGATTTTCGAGTTTATTTTTATATTTTCTCCAAAAATATGCGTTTTCGTTTCGTTCATATAGCATTAATAATTATACTCAAGTATTTATATAAAAAATACTCAAGAAATAACAATGATGTGAAACCAGATATGGGCCGATTTATATTATATTACAAATATAACAATAAATTTAATATAATACAAAATTTAATATAATATTTGAATATAATATATAGTTTAATACAATAAATTTATGAAATACAATAAGAAGATACGGAACTTAACTACTGAAGTTGATATTTAACCACCCTGAAGCCTGACTGATTATTATAAAGCCTGATTTTATTACAGTTACCCATTTATTTATACCTGTATACCTATTTTTGTTTTGTTACTTTTTTCTCTTTTGTTAAATAAGGAAAAATAAGGAAGTTTACTATAACTATGTAATTTCAAATTTTATAAGATATATTTAACTTTTCATCAAATACATAGATGTATCATGACACAAATTACATAAATGTTATTCTTTAATTTAAAACTAAAGCTACTAAAATTTAAATCTCACAATTTTTCTGTGTGGCCATTATAAATTTACCTTTCGACTGATAACATATTTTGGGAAAATTAGGCTGATTGTGATAATTTTGGATGTATCAAACCAAAATATAAACTAAAATAATGATGGAAATTTTTCTTACATTTTTGTCTAACAATACGTCATCTGATAAGGTAGGATAGCTTTAAAAAATCATGAAAATTAAAACAAAATGAGACCTCTATTGCTTTGAAAATGCGATAGTAAAAAGAAACTCATCTGATTAATTCAAATTGTGTGACTTTTAATGAATTGGCCCTACCTAATCCCTGTTGTGAACACCATTTTATGCAACTACCTATTTTATTTTTTTTAATTATTTATTTTTTTTTTGTGTAAGAAACCAATTCATCACTACTTACGAAGTTTTAGAAAAAAGTGAACATTTTTTTTTTTTTTGGATGAACATGTCTGAAGGATTTAATTTAAAAACGTAAATTAAATTTAATAAACAAAACGCGTCTACAAACTTATTCTTTATGTTTTTTGGTATAAAGTTATTAAAGACAATAGTTACTCTCTTTTATCTGAATTATTAAATATTCTTAATTATACTATTGCTTTTAAATTTATTTAACTAACATATATAGCTTGAATTAAATGAACATTTTAGTGACAAGATAAGAACAAAATGGGTTAAATACTTCTTCTAGTTTGTTTTTTTTAAACTTAATCCTCTTTAGATTCGTGATTTTTCCGAAGGTTGCCTCTGTTTGCGTTGCTTTCTCTTCCCTTCCCAAGTTATCGCATTGTTTGAGCTCTCTTTCTAGGTCGGCTGTCTGGAGATACCCAACGTTCGGAAGTGGACTGGAAAAGTTCTTTAAAGCGTAATCAATTAAGTCTAAAAGAAGTTTGAACAAAGGGTTTCGATATTGGCTCGATTAACCTTAAACTCATTAACGATGCTTGAATGATCCTAACTCTTGTCTGTCTTTGTGCCCTTATGTAGAACAAATGGGTCAGCGGAATGGATTGACAATGAGATGTTAAAATATAAATTATTTACAACTATGTTTTATAATTTTTTTTTTGTAAATATCCTAATAGTTTAATAAGCTGAGTTTATCATTTCACAATCAGAAGTTTTTTTTTAAAGAAAGAACTTAAGTAAATGTAGCAAGAATTCCATAAATGACATATAACCTTTAAATTGTAAAAATAAAGATTTTCAAGCATCTATAGATTGATTTAATTTATTACTAAAAACTCTTATCAAGAGAGAAAATACAACCAAACAATTAGGAAAAACGTGAATGAAATAGAATAAACTGCGTGCCATTAAATCGTGGGCATTTAAATACATTTAAAAACATGGCTCAGAAATGACTAGCATTTTTACAAAACGATGACTTTTACCCCTTCATTATCCTAAAGGTTACATTAAATATTCTTTTCTCAATTCAGTGAAATAATTTCAATGGCTCCATTATAAACTCCTATTCCTCTAGAAAATTAATTCAAAGTTACATCTGGGAAAATATTGCAACTATAGAGTGTTTCCCTACTTAATAAAAAAAAAGGCCACACTATCTTCCTAAAATAAATTTATTTCCAATTCATATGGAGCTTCACTAACTCAGCTTAATTGAAAAAAGTAAAGGTATTTCAGAAAAAAAGGTCTAACATGAGTATCGCTGACAGTTTACGAAAATATCTTGTTGCAGTTCAAATTTACACGATTTTTTTTTTTTACCGATGTAGTTCACAGGAAAAATGTGGCAATAAAAAAAACTAAAAAAAAAATCATTACACAATGGTTTATTATTTCTAAATAGTTATGTATCAAATATCACTCTTCATCTCTTACCACTTAAAAGAAAATAAATATAAGATATTTGCTTACATAAGAATTTGTTTAAATTGTTGATTATTTGTTGAGAAATATTGACAACATTCTCGATTGCAATAGTTGATGTAAATCATTGCAGTAATCAAAAACCAAAAGAAATCGGAGTTGCAAAAGATAAAACATTTAAAATCTGTAAACCAAATCGTCCAATTTCAATTTTTTTTTTCTTTTCGCATGAGGCCTCTAATAGTTCTGCGTAGTGTTAATTAATGTAGCGCTAGAATTAGTTAATATTTAATTATTTAGTTTACGAAAATCAGAGAATTAAGTTGAATACATATATGTTAGTGTGTGTATTTATTTATAAATGAAGATAGCAACATTAAAATATTAAAAATTATTGTAGCCTCCATTAAAATCGTTCATTATCCGATCCTCATCTCTATGGAACTCCATCCCTTCCCATATCCGTCAATCTAATACCCTTCCTACCTTTAAATCCCGCCTGTTCAATCATTTCTTATCCATCCAGTCCCCATAAAATCGTAAATAGATACTACTGAAAATATGTGCATAAATTATTAGTTCGTTCTTCATTATTTGTACTCCAATTTTTGTTTATCTATTTTTTTTTTTCTCTTTTATTATCAACTGACCAAAATTGGAAAGCAACTTATATGTATATGTGTATATATATATATATATATATATATATATATATATATATATATATTATTTTTTTTAACCAAGACTGTTCAATTACTCTGTATTTTTATTTATATATCTCTGAGACTCCTTAGCCCTCATTTCTGTCTTCCTGTATTATTCTAAAGGGACTCGTCCCAGAATAAATAAAGTATTATTATTATTATTACTGCTAACCTTAATATGGCCTCTAATAATAAAAAGGTTCCCTTCTTATGGTCTATAGCGTCAAATGTTTTTCGGGCGCCATCTTGAAAGGAAAGGGCGGATGATAATATTCTGAGGATCATCCTCGGGAGACCGCTTACATTGATAACAATTGGCTTAGAGGTCCAGCAGAAAACTGTGGACGTTCGGATTAATTTTTTTTTTGTCGTATGCTGAAACGTAGATTTTGATGGGGAAGGTTAATTCTCTTTTTTTTCTTGGTCGATCACAAAGATTCATTATTAAAAGTAACAAATCGAAAAATTAATGAAAAAAGCTATTGTATTGACATTTTCATCTTTCGAAACAGCTAACATTTCTTTGCATCAGGGAATAGAAGAGTAACTAATGCACTTTCATATAACATAAATACCATAAATTGTAAAATCCAAACCGTTTGTTGTTTAAATACAAACGACTAAATTCTCTCAATCAGCTGTGTACCAGATACAACGGAGGTAACAGCTGATCCCCCCACCCTTGGTGACCCGCAGGTGTGCTTAGGGTGCTCTCACACCAGACTACAGTTGTACAAGTTAACACCTGATCGCATGTGCCCACTAACTTGTTGCTAACCACTAGCGGGTCCAGGTTTCATTTTTTGGGGGGAGGGCTTCAGATCGAAAGATTTTTTTTAATTTATAACAATAATTACTTTGGAAGAAAAAGAAAGAAACTGCCGATACGAAATGGTGTTTAAGTGATTTTTAAGTCCTATTAAATGTAATTACACGAACAATTATACCTTTAGAGATACTTTTTAAATATATTTTTAATAAGACATGGAAATATTTTACCATTTTGGGGGAGGGGAGGGGACTTCAGCCCGAAAGTCCCCTCTCCCCCCCCCCTCAGATCCGCCTGTGTTGCTTAAGGGGACCCTACACGGTCATTCGGAATTGCATTCCGAGGCACTAATGACGTTCCGAATTATCGTGTAAGTTAGTGAATAAAGTACTGATGGAAGTGTCTGGCGGATTTCCGAACATCCGGAAATCAAAGGTTCATACACGAGAAGTGGAGAGGATACTGAGGTGAAAATGGTGGAGAGACTACCCTACTACTAGATAGGTTAGTTTACTTTGCCCTCACAACCATTATAAATTCCTTATTTTCATTAAAAGTAAACAGTTAAATAGTTTTTCATATCCCTTGTTTATATTTTACAAACCACCTTCAACTATCTCTTGAATAATCAAGTGGGCAACAAATTAAAAGAAAAGTGGAAATTTCAGAATTTACTTTTAAAAAAAAGATGTTTAACTGTTGTGTATATTTGTCAGTTCTTTTCCCATTTTTCTCAACAAGTTTAATTTTTGTAAGTAGTAGACTTATATTTTACTAACTTTTGTCAAAACGATTTTCTATAAGTCTAACCTTACTACTAGGTTAGTTTACCTAGGCCTCATTTTTAAGTAAATAATTTCATAAAAGTAACGTCGGCAAGTATAAAAATAATTATTTATTTTTACTATTTTTTATTATGACAGATCACCCCAACCATCCTTAACTTGAACATTGTATTTCCTTTATGCCAAATTTATTCGATTTTGCTTGAAGCGAGACACGTCATGTCAGGTACTTCATTTAGTTCGTCGATCGCTTCAGAGATAGATAGACAGTACCAAAACTTGAAATAATCCATTAGAGAAAGTTTAGTTGATATTTTTACTATAAAAGAATTAATTATCATTCCTTTCCTTCCACGGGTGGAGAGAAAGGCTTGGCTCGGAGTTCTTCTGAGTGAATGGATTCTATAAATATTGTATAGTGTGCATGTGTTTTAGTTGTTATTTTATTAGGTTAGTTCTTTTGTTTATATACATTTATTTTTGTTATTATTAGTTGCTGTATTATTTATTGTAAATAGAGTGTGAGTGTGCTCTCTGGACATTATTATAAATGTCCTTGATTGTGACAGAATGTTATATTTCTGAATAAAAACAAAAAAATATCATCAGTTTTATATAATGCTTACATTATTAAGTATTGGAAGGTCAATCTCGTCTATAAATTTATCTTTTTTGGGCTTTATGATAGCCTTCAAAAACGGGCTTAGCTGCGTTCTCCCCCCAAGCAAGTTGTGCCCCAATAGGTCGTTTCCGATTGTTGTTAAATTGAAAATAGTCAAATTGACCTTGGGAATAAGTAAGGAGAGAGCGGTGTGGTGCGATTGCACCGGAGTCCTTGCCTTTGGCCTTGCTGGTGTGGCAATTTAGTGGAAACCCCAAGATTTTGCAACATGAAGGTGAAGAAGGGTGAATGGAATACTTCTTCAATAGTAAAAACTATTTCAGGAATGTTATATAAAAAAAAATCACAATGAGATCACTACCTATGTTTTTCTTATTTATATTCCACCTTGCGCCATTGCAGATTAAATTATGGACACAACTAATGTGTATAATATATAAATTATAAACAATAGCTCATTATAAAGAGGATGAAATACTGAACGTTTCCCTCGCTTGCAGTTGCTTGCAGGTCCGATTTTTATTTTCTGAGATATTTTAATCCATATCTTCAATAATCATTTGGTTTTCGACACTATTTTTTCCTTTTCGCCTCTCTAACACAGCGTCGCGTTAAGATACAATTTCGAATACTGGCTCGTTACAGAGAGGATGAATTGCTGAACAATTCCTTCGCTTAAAGTGTGTAGGTCCGCTTAAGTCAGAACGTATAAGTCTGTGTGAAGAAGAGTATGGTTCGAAACATGTGGTCGTGTGTTTGTCATCAGTCTTGAAATTAATGATAAGATTTTAGTCGTTATTATTGATTGTATTCTTTTAAAATGTTAGAATAGAATAGCTTTGTTTGTTTTGGGCGGCTGCCTTGAGTTGAATGCATCACCCGCCCGTGCGATTAAAGCGTCCTGCGCCAGTAGGATTGTTGCCAAAACACGTACGCACTTAACATTCGCACAGTCATCGTATTTTTAAGAGCCTGCTCATTCTTTTGAGGGAATGTGAATATATTAGCCTGTGTTTGATACCCCTTTTCATCAAATTATTAACATTCGTCTGAAACTTCGATGAAATAGCTTCATCTCATCGCAACCTACAAATATTTTATTTACGAAAATTCTCGGAATCGGGGCGTTTCCAATCTGGAGGTAGACAATTTTTTTCAATTTAATTAGGTATTAAAAACTCGTAAATACTCATTTGCTTTCCAATTGAATCGTGAGATTATTTGAGCACAGTCGAGAAAAAAGGTGGCCTTCAAAAATATTGAGTCGTTTGGCGTGACCTGCACCCCTTTATTGTAAAAATAACGTGGTTGTAAAGGCCAAACCACCCAATATTTTTGTAGGCCACTTTTTTTAATCGATTTTGTGACCACTTTATCTTAATATCCAAGGAAAGCAAATTCATTCCTGAGTTTTTAGTACCTAATTAAATAGAAAAAGTTTGTCGACCTCCAGATTGAAAACGCCCCAATTCCGAGAATTTTCGTAAATAAAATATTTTTAGGTTACAATGAGATGAACCTATTTACAAAGTTTCAGGCGGATGTTAATAATTTGATAAAAAGAGGTGTGTACAAAAGACTATATGTATTAAATTTTGAACATTGAAAGGATCAGGTAACCATTTTATGGATGCTAGATTTGGGTTTTATTATTAGTGATTATGATTTTTTTATTTATGAAAATTTCAACCGTATTGAATAGAAATACCTGTAATAAATGAAAAGACAGAAATGTAATGGCATGAATAGGCTTGTAGAGAAACTGCCCATTGGCAGCACTATAATATAATTTATACATTAGATCACGAGGTCGTCTTCTTTTCATATGC
Organism: Nezara viridula; assembly: GCA_928085145.1. Taxonomy (NCBI): domain Eukaryota; kingdom Metazoa; phylum Arthropoda; class Insecta; order Hemiptera; family Pentatomidae; genus Nezara; species Nezara viridula. The sequence goes on from OV725082.1 coordinate 74,341,784, forward strand.
CTCGCAGAGTTATCTGGGGTCTAAGAGGAAGCAAGATTAGAAACGAGAGGATTTGGATGGTTCTGAAGTTTATCATGGAAGAATAGGTAAAGGAAATGAGCCAAATCGGAAAACATGGAACGTTAAGTTGATTATATATAATTTGATTTCTGACAAAGTAAGAAGCATTAAGGATTTTGGTTTGTAAGGATTAATTAATTGGATAAAGGAGGAATTCGATGGTTTAGTGGAGTCCCATAACTTAACTCCATAAACGCGAATGTGTCTGATTATATCTCAGTGAGTGATCAAATATTTTTTTATGCTATTGATGGGGTATAAAATTTAAAATAAGATTTAGGTACTACAGTAGTATTTTTCAAGAGCACTCAATGTTCTTATATATGGTATCTTCAAGAAATATATAAGCCCTTATACTTCAAAGTAACATAAGATTCATATTTCAGAATATTGGGATATTTGTTTTAATCTGGAAAGGACAGACAATGGTGTCAGAGACTGAGCGGTAGATATAGTCGAACTGACACCGTAGTTGAGAGTTCATCGACCGACTGATGGATTGCGGAGGGCTCCTGGGCCGGGCACATCTTGCCACTTACTGTCGTCAGATATCCTTGGTAATAATTAGGAGTATCCAGAAGGAGGTTTCATGGAGGCAAGCTGCGCCATCAAAATTTATGATTTTGTGGGGCAAGCTGATTGGGGGCACTTTTTGATTGTGTTTTCAATTTTTGAGGGGGTAACATTTCGACGGTGTTATGACTTTTCAAATTAAAAGACGAGTAGAAGCATGTAACAGACCGCAGGATGTGTAATTGTATATAATCTACGAATATTTAAATTCTGCTTTCGTTTGTACAATTTTTAAGAAGAAGAGAGGAATAAAACATTTTGGGAGGGGTTGGGGAATGTTTATGCCTCATCGGTCTTGGAGGAATGGGCACCCATTTTAATAATAGTTCTCGATGGAGAAATAGGATTGGGTCGTCCTAATCAGCGGTAACCATGTGATCTATTAATAATAAAGTTAATTGTTGAAGTCCTTGCTAGTATTGTCTTAAAACTTTGTTTATAATAAATGTTGATGAGTGTCTGTTGCTGGAGCACCCTTACTCAACTTCCGTTGGCTATTAATACCAGTGAAGTGGTTGATGAAGAAGCGCAGGGATCTCCTGAAGTCTCACCTTCCTTTCCACAAGTGAGGGGTAGAACTGGTTAGGAGTTCCCCGGCTGATTGTAAATAGGTATATAAAAGTGTGCTTGTGTAGGGCGAGGAGGCCGAATGGGCTAAAGCGTGTGCACAGCACCGCGAGTTGCCTGGCAGCCGGATTATAGATTTGAGAAGATTTAAAAAATAGAGACAGATTGTAATATTTCTCAATAAACAAGTTATTAAATAAAATACTAATAAAAAAATAAATGCTGAAAGGATGTTTGTGTTGTCAAAGTCAACAGAAGGTTTCAGGTCAAGTCCTGGTTCCTCTTCTACTTAAGATATGAAGTAGACATTAGCAAAATTACCCTTCGAAGCGTCTGAAAAGAAGATGGCCTCGTGATCTACTTATGTAAATATATTATTGGAGTGCTACCAATGGGTAGTTTCTCAACAAGCGTTTTCATGTGATTGTATTATTACTGTGTGCACATTTACTAGTTGTATTTTTTTTTTTATAATACAGTTGTAAATATCAATGGGAAAAAAAAAAAACCAAAATTCTTTAGTTTAAACTGATAATTCAAATTTCTATGAATAGTTACATTTTATTTTAATGTCGTCTATTCCGTTTTTTTTTTTTTTTTATTAAACTTGAGCAGTAAGCTTCAAGAGCCGTGAGGAACTTTAAAGTTATTGAAAGAGAAATTCTCTATTGCCGATATTAAACCGAAATAACCAAAATGCATTCTATCGTGCTATTTCGATATATTCAAACTTATTTTAAACAATTTATGCATTTATTTATTGACTGCTTTGTTGTTTATCTGTATTTTAGAAACTCGATACTTTAAGAAAATGTCAACTACACCCAAACAATTAATGTTTGTCCCTGTATTAGTATTAACAAGAACGGTACTTTTACAGAAAAAAAGAGATCATTAGTCGGTCCCAGCTTGTGAAAGGGATCTTAAAAAAGGTTCATGAGGAAGATTAGAGCTTTTACTAACCAAGGACATATTTATCCATGTTTTCTTGTTAAAGGTTTTCCTCACCAAAGGAATATAATGTAGCCTTTCGAGAATGCAGCCTAATCCGAAAAATAATTTATTTCAATAGTCATTTTATAAATAAGACATAGGAGGTTAATTTCACAGTTGTTATTTATATGAAATAAAATGGATTGAAAACTTTGTTAAGTGAATATGTAATACATAAATAAATTTGTCTGTGGTCTATAATCCACTACCATTAATGCGATGTGGATGAAATTGTCAGAGATATTAATATATTATATTAAAATTGGCTTGATCGATTTAGCTCAAATTAGGTGAAAAATTAGGGATTATTGATGAAAAGATAACCCAGCATAAATCTCAACAACGGCTAGTTCGGTTTGGCTCCTCTGAAGTTAACCATCGATACATATTATTCAAGTTAAATTTTGAAGTCACACGAAAATTTAAAGAAAAATCTAAATCCATTAAAAGTATACCTGAAGACTTATTTGGATTTTTTAAAGAGTAAATGGACAGTTTCATTTTCGTGATTAACAAAATTCTATTCTCACGCAGATATTCATTTTATTTTCATATTAATTTATTCATTATACCTTTTCGTTAGTCATTATCGTAAGTTTTCCCTTAACTCAAATCTTTTCACTAATAACATTACTTTCAAAATATAATTAAACATATCTGTTTCGTAGGATTGGTGTTATATCTTCCAGTTAAGCACAAAAAAGGGAGGTCTAGCTTGCAAACGTTTTTAAGTATGTAGTGAATATAAAAAATCCAGGTTTCCGCTCTTGAAAGGCTTGTGGATTTACGCTGTACACATCTTCTTTTTAAAGCGACGTAGATAAAATATGGTTATATTCAATTTTAAACAGCTTAAAATTATTTATCATTTTTTTCTAAATCTGATTTTACGATTTTTTTTTATCTGCTTAGCTCCCATGTTTATACGAATTTTTAAAACTTTATCCATTTTGAAAGCTCGATAGTTCGCTTCCTGTTGGGTTTACAATAAAAGTTGTGTTACCTTTTGCAAGGTTGCATGTCTAATATTACTGGACTAAAGCATTAATAATTTTTTTTTAATCATAAATTACCTTATTATATAATATCATCAGCGACTCATGAATTCCTGCTTAAGATTTGTCTTCGGTACTTCAAGGCGGTCTCATGTGTCCCACATTTAGACTGAGGTGAATGGTTGAATTGTTTTGAGTTTTAATTTTAATAACAACCCATAATGCTTATAATATTTTGTTTTTTATTTTACCGAATTTCTGTTTTTCTTTTCATTTAAATAATGTTTGTTTCTTTTTTTCAAAATGGTGTTACTTTTTTATTTGTTATGATATTTTTTCACTGAAGATATTGTATATTTTTTTAAATTTTGATTAATGTAATTTTTGGCCAGATGTGGTTCCTATTTTTTGTTCATAATTGTTATTCATAAGGGACCTCGTCCCAGAATAAAGTTTATTTTCTATTCTATTCTATTCCATCATGGCATGTTTATGCAATGATGTAATAATTACGTATTTACCCGTGTTGCTAACAATACAAAAAACATTAAAATATAAATTACGCAATGCATCAATATTCCCATCTATTCGGACCAAAATTAGTCACCAGCGTATTATACGGATTGCGAACCTAGCCAGCAGATAAGCAATCATCAGAAGATGAAGGACCCATGACTATATGCCCGGAGGTGGCGATGATAAAGGAACATTGGGTTGGGTGGGTATTAATAATACCAAGATCGATTCATGCACTGAGGGGCCGAATCTGCTGATGGGGTCCAGGGGTAGGATAGAAAAAGGGGTCGCTTTATTAGTATGCATTCATTATTACTACAATCGCCAGTACAAAGAGTTACTTGATGCTCTTCATTTCGTCCATCTAAAAATTTAGGTGAGATCAATATTAATTTAACAACAAATAAAATACATCATTAAAACTATCAACATCTATTTCGAAATGTATTATTTCAAAAGTATTTAAGCTGGTCGCTATGTTATAAATATTTGGTCATGTTAACTCATACGTAAGAAGAATCAAGAGTTTGTGTTTGGAATATTTCAATTATATCCTATATTTTTTATACATAATTTTATTTTGGTTCTGTAAAAAATCGATATTATTTAAGGGGATAATCGATAATATTTGAACGATACCTATATTCTTAAAGTCCTTCTGTGAATATAAAACCATATTTCTGAAATATTTACGAAAAAAAACATTTGAACTACGTGGTGAATATTATTCCGATACTGTACAACTTGCATTGGAGAAGATGACATTGTCTGAAAATGGAAAAGTGCATTTCGGAATCAGCAGGATTCTAGGATACCCATATGATATATTTGTAGCTTAACTTTAGATAAGAAAAGCAGGATTGGACTGCGAGTAAATAAAGATAAAACACAATACATGATAGCAATCCAAAAAATCTACCCATATGCGTAAAAAGGAAATCGTTCTCTGACGTAGACAGATTCAAATACCTCAACTCCACAATAACCTTAATGAATGACCAGCGGTCAGAAATAGACCAGCGTATAACAAGCACATACAGAGCTTTCTTCTCTCTTTTAAAGGCATTTAAAAGAGAGAAGAAAGCTATGCTGAATCCAGTTCTGATATATGGTTGCTAGGCCTGGTTACTAACCAGTACTTCAGAAGAAGTATTGCGAGATTTGAAATTAAAATATTGTGCACGATCACCGGGGCTATCTGAGATGAGAGTGTCCTAATAAATAAAGGGAAGGACCAATCAAGAACTGCTTACAAAACTGTCCAATCTCATGATTTGAAGACAGATTAAGATAGATGGGACCTGTAGTTCGATGAAATCCAACAAGAAGTTTCTGGTCACAAACCAGATGGATAGGTTGAATCAATAAAGATGCTGCTAAGCTGCATGGAGAAAATAGGAAAGCAATATAGAAAATAAGAAAGGTTGATTAAGGCGGCATTAAAATATACGAGGTCTGTAGAGCAGAGTAAGAAACAAAATTAAATATTTTTAAAATAAGATAAATAAAATTTTAAATTAAATACCGTTGCCATATTTCTATATATGTCCATATACATATTTTAATAACGTGATTGTGAACACATTACCACATTATACCTTAAGATAGATTAAAAAGGATATTTTAAGTTAATTTTAGTTATGTAAAAAATAAATTAATAAATTTTCTGAAAATAAATAAAGACGAATTGATAAATATTTTTGGTTTGATTTTAATTTTAGATACATTTATGAAAATATATTCCTCGTTGCAACAATTTAAATATTATTCCCTTAATAAAGTCACAATTATTGTATATAATTATTATTTAAATAAATTAAAAATTAGCTCTTGAAATATTTATAAACTGATGAGAATTGGACTTTAAATAAGACCTATAATATTGATATATTGTCATTAGATTGGTGAAAAATTAATTTTGTTGTATTTTTTGTTTTTATTTAAAGAAAAAAATGTATTATTCTATTTCCAATATTTTTCAACTTTTATTTTCCATTTAAGATACATGCCCAAGGTATTATTCTTTTTTGCCGAAAGTAGTAAACTCATATCCCACTCATAACCGTATTTAGTTCATTATTGCGTTTATATTTTTTTATTGGTCCTCTTCTTCTAAATGTCACCCACTTACTTAAAAATAGTAAAATTTCATATACGTCAATTCAATTTAAAGCTTTCCTGCTTAGTTCTTTTAAGGATGTTTTTTTTGTAAGCACCTGCTAAATGTTTGAAGTTTCCTAACCATATTCATTTGCTTTATATTTCCAAATGTATTAGTAAAATGGTTGTTATGTAAATGTAGTGAATGTGTGTTAAAATTGTTTGAGTTTTAATTTTAAAAATCAACCCATGCTTATATTATTTTGTTATTTATTTTTTACCTGATTTCTGTTTTTTTATTTAAATAATTTTTTTTTTTCAAAATGGTGTTATTTTAATTTGTTGTAATATAGTTTTACTGAAGTTACTGTATATATTCTTTAATGTTGGTTAATGTCATTTTTGGCCAGATGTAGATTTTATTTTTTTGATCATAACTGTTATTCATAAGGGACCTCGTTCCAGAATAAAGTTTATTTTCTATCTATCTTTCTATCTATCTATATATATATCTACAGGAGTTTGACTTGCTAAAAATTGAGTAGGGAAAAATAATAATGTGAGATAAAAAAAAAATTGCCTTCAAGCTCCTGAATAATGCTTCTCACTAAAATATTACACTACTTGTCAAATTTCCATCTCGCTGATCACTGACTGCGTGGGATCTCCTCGGCCAAGAGGAATCATGCTTGGGGCTCTTCGCTGAACAGACGGGGATGCGGGAAGATCAATAAAGACCCCCGCAGAGACTTCAACTCCCCAAGAGCTGTGACCCTGAGCCACGTGGCCTGCCACTCAGTCAATAGGTTGTCCTCCCATTCTGACCTCGTTATCTCTTCTGCGGGAATATATCGCGGATAAGGGACAAAACCATGGAACTGGTGATCATGTATCTTGATTCAAGGTAGTTAAGAGGGAACGAATAGAAAGGCTTATCGCATATACTGCTTCCCCTAATTTACTCTGTGGAAGATGAAGGTATTAAAGATTAGCTCTGTATAAAAAAAACATATGTGACATAACGTGTAACCATCAAAATAGTAAATATAATTACTTCATACATTTTTTCACAAATCTTGTCACAACTGAAAATTAGACAAATAAATGCATACAAATGCCTACTTCAAACCTTTGGAACATACGCTTCTCAGATAATTAGTTTATTAAAAACTACGCTTTCATAATTGTTTGGATATTGTTGACCGTAGATGTATTTTGAAGGCAGATTGACTAGGTTTCAAACACTTTGCAGGTCTTTCCTAGGTTTTTTTATTTTATTTTTTTGTTCTCCTTCTTTGCCTTTTAGGCTATACGGGATTCCCTCGGCCAAGGGTGAGGGCAGGAGGGGGGGATTAATGCCAGAGTTAAAAGCCCTCCGGCACCGGAACGCTAACTCGCAATTATTTTATCAAATTATTTTTATTAATTTGCTGGTCAACGCGGTGCTGTGTATGATGAAGACCCATAAAGTTGGTCGAAACCTACTACACAATAAATATACTAAGTCCTAATTATTAGTGTATTCAGACTTCATTTCCTGAACTACCGAGCAAATTATCCTTAAATACAATGTTTTCAATCCGTAATTTCAAAACTAACAACCTATTTAAGCTGAACAAAAATATATCAATTCTTTATTTCAGCTTCCATAATTAACTGTACGGACATTAACATAAAAAATATGGGTGGAAAATTAGTTGGGGTTGTTGTAGCCACAATGACAAACAAAATTTTAAAAAACACTTTATTTTGTGCCAACGTTTCGGCCTAAGTTCCAAGCCTTCGTCAGGACTGAATGACAAGTTTAAAAATGACCTTTAAAATATTATATCTGCTAATGAATAAATTTCAATAGTTAGTTACAATTAAGGACATTTATAATAGTGTTCAGAGAGCACATTCACACTTTATTTACAATAAATAAAACATAAAAATAATAATACTAAAAGTAAAGGTATATAAACAAAAACGACTAAACCAATCAAAATAAAAGAATAAAACAAAAGTGTGACAGAATGTAATATTACGCAATAAATAAGTTCAAATATATATATATATATTTAGTTCATTATAAATATTTATTTATTTTAATATTTATTTAATATTTTATCTTAATGTTTATTTCATTTATAAATTTATTTATTTATATTAGTATATTGAATATTTATTTCTCAATATTTAATTAATTACAGATAAATCCAACGTTAGGTTATTATTGAAAAAATTCCAAACAACACCTTATGTCTCCAAAATGAAAGGGGGAAAAAAACGTCAACGTTTCATCAATTCAGGCATCGTCAGGACAGAAAAAAATGCTAATAGAACATAACTGCATGAAATCCCAGCGAAACGTTGACGGGGTTTTCTTTGCTTGCATTTTGGAGAGGTAAGGCAGTGTGGTTTGGTTTTTTTCCCCAATAATAACCTAATATCCATGTCCTGTCTCTTGATTATTTTGTTGCTAATTTATAACAATTGTTTATTTGTCGATTTGTTTATCGCAAAGTTCGATGCATCTCGATATCTTTACGGAAACGAGTAACTTCGTGGCCTTATTTTTTTTAAAAACCAATTTGAATTTATTTCTCATCAGATTTTTTTTTTGTCTTGAGTGAAATGTTATTATTTAAAGTTCATTTGTCAGACTAATCTACTTTTAACAAAATAAGTGCCTTTTTAATGTACATCTTAAATTTTAAAGATGAGTTAGCTTTAGCAATTTATGATGGCAACGTACCCATCTAAATTATTATTATATAAAAATAGTTTAAAATGTTTTATTGTTCATGATTTATAGAAAAGGATGTTCTTAGGATGGGGAATTTTGCCTTGAAATATCAACCAGGAAGTATAAATAATAAAATATATGCGGAAAAACCGGATGCTATTTGAAATCCCGAATGACCTTGGTTATTAATTCGGTTTTATTCATTGAGTAACTTTTATCGTAAAATTTCATTCAAAACATTTCGATATTCTTTTTTAAAATTTTTTACCTCCATTATGATTGCTCTTTCGAAAAGAGTCAGACAAATCTTTTTCTTCCGCGGCTATAATACTTGATCGTGAAGCACAGTTCATTAAGGCAAAGTCACGTACGCTGTACTTAGGTCGGGCTTAAGTATGTCCCCATCCTTGACCGTCACGCCCTTATTCAGCGGATAAATAATAATTTGTATCTTCTTTCGATTAGTACTAATCTAAATATAGTTCTTAAAAACTTCAGTCAATAATTTAATTTAAATATTCGGAAATGTATATTTATAATTATATATATACTTAATTATGTATATTTAACTGTCATTATTTATTATAATAATCAAGATCGTCAATGTCGCGCCTGTTTTTAAAATCAAGTTAATAGGTTGTATTATGACTGTGGGAAAATCCTTATTCAGTAGATAGATAGAAAAATAAACTTTATTTTGGAACAAAGTTTTCTGAGAATAACAATAATGAACAAATAAAAAACACATATCTGGCCAAAAAACTAACTAAGAAAAATTCTAACAATATATACAGTGATTTAAGTAATAATATATAATAGAAAATAAATAAAATCTTCTCAAGAATAATTATATTTGTAATAGAAATCTATATAGATAGATAGGTATATATATTTAATTTTTTTTAACAAGCCTGCTCCATCTCTGTCTTTTTTGGGCTATTTCTGTTGTATCTTTGTTAATTCAGTCCATCCATCTGTTGTTTGGCCTTTTAGGTGGTCTTTTGCCTTCTATGGAGGTATTCATTGTTACGTAGAGGCTTCCAGATGGATTCCTACGGGCTACATATCCCGCTCATCTTAACTTCCGTGCCTTCATACCATGGGATATTGATTGACCAGTTTGTGTAAGCAGTTCTTTATTGGTCTTTCTTCTCCATGTGTTAGTACTCTAATCCCAGATCTCTCCGGTTATCGTGCGCAGAAGTTTCTTCTCAAATCCTTCGACACTTTTGTCCATGATGCTGGTTACTGTCCAGGTCTCAAGGCCCATATATTAGAACTGGCTTTATCATAGCACTGTATTTCTTACAGTTTGGGATTTCAATGCCTTCGAAAGGGAGAAGAAAGCTCTGTTTGCGCTAGTTATGCGCTGATCTACTTCTGTCAGTTGGTCATTCATTGAGGTTATTGTGGAGCCGAGGTATTTGAATTTTGAATTGAAAAAAGCAGAACTTGGAGAAAAGAAAAATAACAAAATTAAGTAAACAAAAAGCATTGATTTTTTATGTTAAAACATAAAAACCGTAGTCTACCTTCATAGTTAAAATTATAGTTATATTTAAGATCATCACTATAATTTAGTATGTAAAATTAATATTATACATATATGTTTTTGTTTATTTCTAGTTTGAAAAGTAGTAATACAATTTATTATGTCCGTTGAGATATTATAAAATGTTGCCTATGGTTAAATGTTTTTACATTTCTGACTTCTGTATATAGCGAGTTCTTTCATGAACAGGGCTATATACAAATGATGTCCGAGATGAAAATTTAAGTTATTTAGGTATGTTTAATAATATCTGCAGATATAAAATCATATCTAAATCGTAGATCTAAAAACTTCTTTTTCTCCTATGAATATATAAATTGTCTAATTCTGAAAATTTCTCCTTTTCTTACCATTTTTGTAAACTATGAATACTTTTCTAGAAACCGTTTCGTAGGAAAATATCGGTTCGTCAAGACCTTATATCAGAATAATCAATCTAAATAAATAAAAATTAATAATTTTCAAAAATATCCAGTAGAATTTCACACAAGGTAATATTCGATGTACGAGGTTGGAGAGATTCAAAAAAACATTTAGCTTTTCATCATTCCGATCTTGAGTTCAAAAATATTTGCATGAGAAGAAGCTAAAATTCCAACGATTCTTGAAACCGTCAATTGAGGTTGCCTCAAGTTGTCCTGACTCAAAACAAATAATCATTTCAACAGAAAAATGTAACCATATGGCAACCAAAGGAATTGTGGTACACACAATCAGTTATTGACATTGCTTATCAACTGTATGATTAAGCTCGTATTGACTCTCGAGATAAAGTCACACCTGATGCTATAATTCATTTCTGGCTGGAAAGTTTCGAACTTTCTTAAAATAATTAAATTAGTTGAAAGTTAAATTTAATTACCTAACTACAAGTAAGAGGCAATGGGATCTCTTGGAGTCCTATTTTGCCTTCCATATGTGGAGGAAAATTGGCAACAACTTGGCTCGGAGTATCCTGGGCGAATTTAAATATTATTCATAAGTTTGAATATGTTTAACAAGATTTGTTTTCTTTACAATTTTTACAATTCTCTCAAAAACGGCTCCAATGATTTTAATTGAATTCGGTGTATCATCGTCTAATTAAGTGGTATTTAATATCATTTAGGTCTTATCCCCATTGATGTGACTTTACAGGGCTTAAATTCCCAGTGTTCATATACGTCTTCCTCTAAAATACCATTAATATGATTTATTTAAAAAAACTCTTTTATTGACAGTGGCGAAAAAAAGAAAAATGCTTATCCAGGTTGAATAAGTTGTTTCGATTCATAAAGTTTACTTTTTATTTGTTTTTCGATTATATCATTGATACTATGTATCCTATCGATAATAATGTCATATGTGAAATTAAAGCTGAGAAGATTTTAAACAGAAATGGTTATATTAGTTGTTTCGGTATATTCTATAGTTTCCGTTATATTCGTCCTCGTAATTAAAAAAAAAAAACATCGAAAAAAAAAAAAATTTTTTGACTCGCATTGTTATCATTTTTTTTCTCTTTCCTTTAATATCTATTCTTTAATAAATACTCTTTATCTTTTCATTTTAAGTAAAAGTCATGAGGAAGAAAGTTGTTTAATGTTAAATTTTCTTCAAGAATATATATATTATTTTACTATTTTATCTTCAACCATTCAAAGGCTAGAACAATTATAACTTAATGATTAAACGAAAGCATACAGAAAAATTTATTTTTCTCAATTTTCGTTATTACATAACTATTATTCTGTATATTGGACAATCTATATGTGTATATTATATAAGCCAATGCATACACATGTGTGTTGTATTTAAATACAGATTAAAGAATAGATATTAAAGGAAAGATAAAAAAAAAAAAAAAAAACATCGAAAAAAAAAAATTTTTTTTTACTCGCATTGTTATCATTTTTTTTCTCTTTCCTTTAATATCTATTTGAGTATTAATAAATACTCTTTATCTTTTCATTTTATGTAAAAGTCATGAGGAAGAAAGTTGTTTAATGTTAAATTTTCTTCAAGAATATATATATTATTTTACTATTTTATCTTCAAACATTCAAAGGCTAGAACAATTATAACTTAATGATTAAACGAAAGCATACAGAAAAATTTATTTTTCTCAATTTTCGTTATTACATAACTATTATTCTGTATATTGGTCACTCTATATGTGTATATTATATAAGCCAATGCATACACATGTGTGTTGTATTTAAATACAGATTAAGAGCTATGCGGACTATAAGATTCTACTTCAGCAAATCCGTCACAATATTTTAATTGTGAAGGCCAGTTTTCAGTACTTGTCCCTACAAAGATTTCGTCACCAATCATCTCACAATCTCAGTTTTACATTTTTCTGAAATCAAAATTTTGGAATTTGTTATGAATTGCTAGCGTATCTATTTGACTTTGTAGAAAGCATTAGTTCATTTCACGTCCTGGAACGGAAGTGTCTTGTTTATATTATTACCCAGTGCTATGTGCCAGTTTGCGTCCTCTGCTTTACAGTCCCTCAAGCATATTCAAAGCAGAAATCCTATCTTTTAACCAAGCAGTTTTGATCTAGAAAATGTTTTTGGCTAATGAATACTTTTATTTATGCTAAGGGCTCTAATTAATACTATATTTTTTTTTTCAAAATTGGCATAGTTTATTGCAATTATGGATTTTAATTGAAAAAAAAAACCTTTGGATAGTCTTCAACCCAGAACTATTTTCTCTTTAAGTGCTGTAGAAGATATCTTCTTCTTTTAACCGCCATATTGAAGCAACGATATTATTGAGGCCATACAATGTGTTCCAGCAATATCCAGAATCCGATTCACGGTTGATACAAAATAATATGAATAGAGTGGAAAGCGCAACCTTATTTCTCTTTCAGAATTTATTGTCCAATTTTTATCTTATTTTAAGGCCCATTACTTGTTCTACATTTTAAAGCTGTAAAAATAGTTATCTATCTAAACTAACGCTGAGCACGCCGATATCATTGAATCCGTCTCTGAACTAAAAGAAACGATGCCATCTTCAGATTTTTAAATATAAATTACGAATTTTTTATAATTTCTTCTTATTTTAGTTGTGAATATTATTTGTATGACTTCGGTAAACAAGTGTAAAGTATAATAAATATTATAACCATTTTAATGAAAGGCTTACGGCTTCTCTACGGTTAATATCTCATAGTAAACATGATTCATAATTGAATGTGAGAATATTTATAAATAATCAAGAAATCAGTCTTATCTAAATAATTAAACATTTCAGTACTATTTATTAAATAAGAAAAAGAACTTCATATAATAATAATACAATCACTATAACTATTAATAGGTATTTTATATTCAATTTATTTAAACGAAGAATATAATTTTTTACCAAAAGTGTTGTGTTTTAAAATACTCTGTTATATGTCCTGAGAAGTTTTACGAAGTTGTCGCCCGAACGTAGGCCAATTAACGAAGTTGTTAATTTTATAGGTGAGCTGCGGAACAACGAGACGAACTTGAATTGAATAACTAAATTAGGCTCAGAAAAAATAAAAGTTAGGTGATGACCGTGTATTGTTTAAAATGCCAACTTCGCTAAATTAAAAAGTTCATCCAGAAAGTTAACTAAAATTCAGCAATTTGTTCCGCTTTGCATTTATAAGTATTTTGATGACAATCCTTTTGTCATTCACTGCTATTTAGTTTGTTTGTTGTTTACTGTGGCGATTGTTTCTTATAATTAAATATTATCTTCCTGTCGAGAAGTCATCCAAACGCCTTAGGTTTAGGGAAATTGCAAGTTTGCTCAATATTTTGAAATTCAATAATTTGGGAACTATATGGAATTTACTTAATACAATTTAATACTTATCAAATGTTTTAAGAAATTAGTGTTTTTTATACAATTTTATTTTTTTTAGTATAAAAGAAAATTATTTTAAATGAAAAGTTCAAAATTAAAAGAGTTAGGAAATTAATATACTTAGTATTTTTTGTTTTTAATTTAAGGTACCTGCTTGAAATTTTGTTTCAATTATTACATTTTTTTGGGGAAATGTTTGGAAATTTTTTTGTAATTATCTCCTCTCTAACACATTACTGCAGCAAAATCTCTACCTAGATTCCCTAACTTTGGCGTAACTGGATATTTAGTCCCCGATAAATACCTTCTTTTTTTTTATAACTAATTATGATGAAATTGATTGATTAAATTAATTAATTTAATGAAATACCAAAAACTCATAAATACCCATTTGCTTCCCACTGGTAAGATAATTTGAAAAACCGAAAAAAATATTTCCTACAAAAAATATTTGGTCTTATTATTTAGGTTTGTTGTAGGCGAAGGTCACGCCAAACGGTCCAATATTTTTGTAGGCATCCCTTTTTAAACACCTTGTCAGTTACGATAAGATGAAGCAATCCTTCATCAACAAAGCTTTAGGCTTATGTCGATAATTTGATAAAAAGGGATCTGTACCGTTAGTGTTGACCAAAATCGGTCTTGGTCTTGCACTTAGCCTCTAAGACCAAGGCTGCCTAACTGATGGAAGATCAAGACCAGAACTTAAAAAAAAAAAAAAACTATTTTTTAAATAAAAAATAGGACAAAATAGTTACTAATACTTGACAATCTTATTTACTATATGTTAATAATTGGTATAATCAATATAATTTTGCACTCTAATTTTTCATTCGGACTTAATTAGGTTTCTCCTATCTAAAAAATTATAGTAATATCTCTATAGTAATAAGCTTATAAGTAACTGCAATACCGTTGCGAGACTCTGGTGCAAGATTGAGTTTGCAAGACAAAGACTCGTCTCGGTCTTGCATTTGGGTAACACTATGTACCGTGGACTAATATCATTGACTAATACATGTTAAAGCATATAAAAGTACAACATTGTGTATCCAACTTATTTACATGTTAATTTAATTTCCTACCATGACCTCTTTCTGAAAAAAAGGACTTTATCCTGTATAAGCGTCAGCGAGCAGTATTTATTTTTTTATGATGCCCTTGCATCAAATACCAGTGCTTTGTATTCTGTTTGATAATATAAGAGTTTAGTGTCCTATTCACTTTTAAATTGAGATTCTGGGCTAAAAAAAAATACAATTAGGCACAATATGAAACCTATTTTTGGGTTTATTAATGATTTCCACCCTTCGTCTCTTAAAATAATCATACCCCCCTACATTGTGGTCTTCTTCGATCGCTTTCGCAGTAGAGGGGGCGAGGATTTTTATAGCTCCATTTCCCTGTCCCGAACTAAATCCTTTCTTGAAATCGACTCTGTAAAATGGGATCACTTTTGTTTTAAGAAAATCCTTGGTTATTTTTATTACTATCGCGATTTGTAACCATTTGATTATGAAATAGATCCCAGCGCGCATCTACACCTTCGTTGCAACAGGAGATAGAACTATTCCGAAAGGTAGGTACTGAATCAGCAGATATTCCAGAGTGCTACATCCAGCAAAATGGAAATAGAATAACAACACTAATGCGTTGCCGTTTTCAGAAAGGAAGGGATGCATGTCTCCTAAGAACGAGATAAATTTAATTTTAAGAAGAAATAGCTTATTATTTGCTCAAACGTTTTATCCAAAAGACAAGATTTTGTTATATCTTCGGCACTATGTTAAAGTCCTGTTGAACGTTGCGCATTCGTTACTTTAACATGATACCTACGATATACAATGAAAGAAGTAGTTATTTTATATTTCGAATCATGAAAGTATCCCACTTGACTGGGAGAAAATTTATAAATATTATTTTGTACTGGCAAGCGTCAAAATCCACCAAAGCGTAGGAGGGTGGATTGCTTTGGGGCTGATCTGGCGGGGTTGGGTTTGGACAGAGCCCGGTGGATGGAAGAAAGTCGACATCGATTGATGGTGTCGGCCTCGAACCTTCGGGTTCGCTAGCCTTTTATTATTAATTGTAAGTTACCTAAACTAAATATTTGTCCAGTTATCGCTTCGTTTAAAAAAAAAAAAAACTTCATGCATTATTTTTAAAAAAATACAAAACCTAGATTTTATTCCCAAAGTTAAGTTATGAAAATTTGAATAACTCGTCTTCGGGGCTAAAATTTTTTTTAAAGTTTAAATCTCCCCTACTTACAACCCTAATAGCTACTTTAATCCACTTAATTAAGTACCATTGTCCAATCCTGGTGAATTGTAATTTTGTGACTAACCCATTTTCTTGGGTGAATAATAT
This sequence comes from Nezara viridula, assembly GCA_928085145.1. Classification (NCBI taxonomy): domain Eukaryota; kingdom Metazoa; phylum Arthropoda; class Insecta; order Hemiptera; family Pentatomidae; genus Nezara; species Nezara viridula. The sequence continues at coordinate 74,358,078 of OV725082.1, forward strand.
ATAAGTTTAAATTTTTTTGTAACAGTGTTATATTGGTGAATTATTATATTTATTTATGGGGTACTGTTATTTTAAGCATTGCGTTATTTTTATTAATGACTGGATCCATGAATGAACCTAAAAATATTTATTTATTGTAACATTTTAGATTGGAGGAGGACAGAATTTTCCTCTAAACGTTCAAATAAATTTTACAATCAAATACTAATTTTTGATTAATTTATTTCTGACGAATAGGCAACCTCTATAAAAATAACAAAGGTCAAACAAGCTTAATGAAAAATATATTTTTTTTTAAACTTATTTATCGAAAAATATTACAATCTGTCTCAAGGACATTTATAATAGTTCTCAGAGATCACATTCACACTCTATGTACAATAAATAAAATAAATTATACAGAAAAATAATATATATACAATAAATAAGAATAAAATAATCTAAAAGTAAATAAATAAAAAGAACATATACATACCTATATACAATATTATAATTTATAATTATAGATCTTCAATATGTGCAGGTTCATGCTTAGTAACGTATGCAAAGTTAGCGAAGCTCTATTTAACTTTGCATAACGTCCTTTGTCCACTAGAGGAAATTCTCCTCGATTAGAAAAATAATTAAACATAAAAATGATTAAATTAAGTAATTGGAAGTTACCTAAACTAAATTTGTCAAGTTTTGCTTCGAATTAAAAAAAAAAAAATCATGCATTATCTAGTTAAAAAACACGAAAAGTAAATTTTCCAAAACGTAGATTTTATTCCAGATGTTCAGTTATAAAAATTCCAATAACTCTTCATTGGGATTTAAAAAAAGATCCCTTCCTCTCTATGTGGAATCAGACCATAATCTGCTTTATATGACCATAATCTGTTTTTTCTTGGGCTCTTTAAACCTACCATCACTCCTTTAAATGCCCCCTTCTTACAACTCACTAGCCATTGCTTTCGTATGTTCCATTATTTGAAGGATACACACAAAGTTTAAGAAATAGAATCGTTCAATTGTTGTATTTATATTTAGTAAAACATTTTATTTTTAATTATTATCCGTTTTGTCAGTGCATCTGGTTGGCGGGTTAAGTTTGTGGCACTGTTAGCTGGCGGGTGAAGTTTCATGCACGAGCGGTTCCCATCGCTCAAGGTGAGGCAAGCCGGTTCCATTCCTTTGTCCAAGTCTGTGTCAAATCGGAAATAGTGAGTTTTTAGTGATATTTAAGTGGGGGAGGGGTTAGTAGTAAGTATGAGATTAGGCCATTGAGGTCATTGAAAGAAAAGCCTTTTAATATATATTAATATAAAAGATTAATTTTGCATTTTGAAATCTATTTAAACTTTCTACCAGTCAAACCAAAAGTTGTTTTAATTAGTTTTTACTGACTCTAGCAACGGTGACGGGGTTGAGAAAGTAGCACAGGGATCTCCTTAAGTCCTGTTTTTCCTCTATAGTTGGAGGGACTAGCCTTTCTTGAATGGAGTTCCCTCGTCTAATTGCTAATATTGTATATAGTTGTCTGTTAATATTTATTTTTTATTGACTTATCTTAAAGTTATTTTATTTTTATTTATTTTATATACCACAGGTGGGAGAACCTTTAATCATTAGAGGCCGCAGTAAGGTTATGCAGTGCTAATGGAGGTCGCAACAATTCTTTATATTTTACCGTTGCAATTTTTATTGATCACGAAATACACACACTCATACACATACATTCAACTTAATTTTATTAATTTACAAATTGTTGTTACTTAAATAATTAAATATTAAATAATTCTAGTAGTACTTACTTTTACTTTTATTGGAGATCCAACTTGGGTTGCCTTTTACATCAGGGCTGAGCTCCAGAGGTCCAGCCAATCTCCATCCTGAAGACCTCGGTCCACCATTTCTTCTTCCACTCCGCTAAACCATCTACCTCTGGGTCGTACCCGTCTCCGCCTTCCCGGCGGTTACTAGTCCAGAACTCGATATGGCCATCGCTCTGTCGACATTCATCTTACATGGCCGTACCACCTTAGCCTTAACTGTCCGATTCTATTGGTAACCGACATATGAACCTCGATTCTTTCCCGAATGACATCATTTCGAAATCTGTCCATTCTTGTTAAACGTAAGCATCTTCGCCAAAAGTCCATCTCCACCGCTTGAAGCTTTGAATTGAGCAGGGATGATATGGTCCATGTTTCAGCTGCGTACGTTAAGATGGGTTCGACGATGGCGTGGAAGATTCTTCGTTTATTCTCTTTTAGAATCGTCTCGTTCCAGTGAGCCGGGGAGTCAGGGGACGTCAGTTTCTGAGGATCCAGAGGAGTCGAGGTAAGATCCCAGATGTTTAAAAACGCTCACCTATGTACATAATCTCAGAGTCAACATGAAGATCGCCGTTATTTCCAGCGCAGATAGCCATGTGTTCAGTCTTCTTGAAATTTATTTTGAGTCCCATGGACTCATGGCAGTCCCACAGAGATCACATCATTATCTCAAGATACACCTATCTCCGTGCAAACACGGAGTTCTATACATTATAAAAAAAGAATTCTAGTACTAGATTAATAAATATCGCACAAATATGTTTGGATGCCGCATGTGGCCTCCGATGTCGCAACTACGTCACAGAGGCGTGGTTTCCCACCTATGGTATATAATTTTGATTAATTATTAGTTGTTGTTTTGCTTCTGTTTATTTTATGTTTTCTGTATCTATGGTGTGAATGTGTTCTTACCTCACTATAATTATTGTCCGTGTGACAGAATGTTATTTTACTGACTAAATAAATATATATAAAAAATATATATTTTTTAATGTTTATCAATTTATCTTATTAGTTATTTTATTGTTATTTTTATATTAATTATTTCTAACGATTCTTTGTGTTTTTAATGATAAAAAAAATAAGACGAAGAATAAAGAAAATATTAGTTATTAAAAACTATCCTCAATCATTTTCACCCCAAAAGGCTCTTAAGTTGAGTTCATGGCTTGGTTTTGGAGTTAAACAAGTCAAGGAGTAATCGTAGTTATGCTTATTTTTTTTTAAATATTGCTCACAAGACCTAGACAAAAATTACATTTACTTTATATTTATATATATTATTTATATGTTATTTATATTATACACAAAAAAAAAAAAAAAAATTAAAGAAGGAAATAAATCAAAAGTGAGTAGATAATGCCTGAATAATCAAACTTATTATCACTCATTATCAACCGAAGAGGGGAAAAACATATTACTAATGCAAGATAGGAAAAAAATAATCAAACCATTTGTTCTAATATAAGATACTGTATTTGAAAAAAAAAATATCATTTTGATAATACGAGTGAAGTGGCTTTCGTTAGACAAATTTAAATTTTATTTTTCTTTGTTAATTAATTTTTTTTTTTTCAAAATCTCTGTTCGTCTCACTCTTGAAACACTACACCAGAGCTCACCAGGCAATCTTTTAGATTTTGATTGAAATATACAGTATCTTTTCTCTGTTTGTTATAAGCAAACAATATTAGAGATCAAAATTTTCGCATGTTTAATAGTTTTTTTCATCATGATAATGATTACTCAGTTTCCACCTACAGATACAACTATGTGGATTTCAGATATTTTTTCTATATTTTTATTTTATTTTTTTATAAAGCAAAGACCATCTAACAATTATTGGTGTGAGCAGGATTGAATAAGGTAAAAATTTTAATTCTTCGAGGCAGGTGTTCATTTCTCCTTGCAAAATAAATTAATTCGGCAGTCACAAAGTTTACTTTTTATCGCAAACGGATAAGATAGACTCAAAATTAAATTTTTATTAGTGAACTAAAATTCATCACCCGTCATCATAAACGATTTTGAATAAATAAATTTATGTATCTTGTTATACAATAGATGAATAAAAAATTCAGAGTTTTCAGATTTTAAAAGGATTCCCTCGTAGCTAGAGGAAACTTTTTCTTTCTGCATTAAATATGTATGGATCTCTGAAGTCTCGGTAGACCTTTTATAATGAAGTTCGCAATCTTCTTTCGTCACGTATCAAATCTAGATCTGAAGTTATGACTAAAATGAAGTTTTGTCTTACAGCATGCTTTTATTATTAGCGATGCCTTTTTAATTATTTTATATTATTTTAATATTCTTACAATAACCTTTTACTTTTATGTATACTAAACACTAAATTCAATGAAAGTATCATAATATGTTTTATAATCAATTATTCTACAAAATCGATAACTAATGGATGTATTGGAAATACTTTGTTTTAATCCTTCATTCAACTTCTTTATATAAACAGATTTATTAAACAATTTATTTTTATTTCAAATGATAATCAGGGTGAATTATTAATTTTATAGAGGCTGACTGATAATTTTGACTTTTATATTGTTAAGACATTTTGAAAGTTTCATTAAAATATCATTCAGTTCATTTTTGATTGAATGTAATATTGCCTAAGTATTTTTAATGGCTAGAATTTATTTGTAACGAGAACTTCTTATTCTTTTAAAAGTTTATAAAAAGATTTTCAAATTTATTCAAGACGAAAATTATGGTGATGATTAGACATTTTGCCCGCTTTTATTAATATTCTTCTTTATAACATCGTGATAATTATATGTTATCACATAATTTTATATTATCACATAATTTTACCTTTGTGTCAAATAATGATTTAAAATACTAGTCTATGGGTTTTTAATGGCATACCAATCCTATAATTAGCAATTAAATAACATTATCCAATGCCTTACCATATTTATCTGTGAATAGTGATTTAAGAAATTCTGTGGTCAAAAAATGAAAATAAAACAATGATTACCTCAGAATTGCTAATAAAATGTTTGAAAACATTACATTTTAAAACTTGTTTTTCTCCTTTCTTCGTGTTTATTTCTATTACAAGATCTATTTGACATAAGACATCTTCTATGACTAACCACTGTTCATAGGTGTTTCAATTTTTAATTTTATCTTTAAAAATTAAACCTAAATTTTGATTAAAGTTGTTTTAAAGAAAATTTTAAACTTTCTTTTGTTTTTTAATTTGGTAAATTTTATGACTTCAAAAAAATAGATTCTGTTTTTTTTCAACTGCTAGAGTCAAAATAATATTAAATTAGTATAAAATCAACATTAAAAATAATATAATATTTAAATCTGAACTACTTTTTTTCTATTATTTTTTTTTACTTTTTCGATGGATTATCGCTCTTATTTCATCTCGAATCATTTTTTCATAATTCAGTATTTTAAAAAATAAAATAATATTAAGCAAAAGAAGAAATGTTAGATTTTACATCTCTAACTTAACACCTTGAGCTACAATACTCAACAATTTTCATATTTGTTACTTTGAATGACTTATTTAACAATAGTTAAAAAATTATTCCACGTTTTCTCAGCGACAGTCCAACCTATTTTTTTTTTTTTTTAAATGCGTTAGCAAATTTTACAATTTTTTTTTACGATGTTGTGGTTTCTGGTTTATCTATAATATATCTTTATTGGTTTCATTTTGTCGGTGTAATAGCAGTTTGAGAGTTCGTGATAAATTATTAGTCCGTGGTACAGACACCTTTTTACCAAATTAATAACATCCGGATGAAACTTCGTAAATAGCTTCATCTCATCGTAACCTACACATATTTTATTTACGAAAATTCTCGGCATTGGGGCGTTTTCAAAATAGAGATCGACAAACTCTATATTTAATCTTTTTTTGTTTCTTGAAAATATTAGAATTTGTCTCAAAGGACATTTATAATTGTTTTCAGAGATCACATCCACACTCTATGTACGTATAAGTATAAAATAACCTAAAAATAAATAAATAAAAAAGAACACATACATACCTATTGTATATTTAATTAGGTACTAAAAACACGTAAATTTCCATTTGCTTTCCACTTTAATCGTAAGATAACTTGAGTACAAAGTCGAGAAAAAAGGTGGCCTTCAAAAATATTGAGCCGTTTAGCGTGACCTACATGCCCAAATTGTCAAAATAAATAGGTTATATATGCCAAACGGCTCAATATTCTTGAAGGCCACCTTTTTTCTCGACTTTGTGCTCAAGTTATCTTAAGAATAATGTGAAAAGCAAATAGGTACTTACGAGTTTTTAGTACGTAATTAAATAGACAAAGTTTGCCGACCTTCAGCTTGAAAACGCCCCGATTCCCAGAATTTTCGTAAATAAAATATTTGTAGGTTACGATGAGATGAAGCTATTTACGAAGTTTCAGTAGGATGTTAATCATCTGATGAAAAGCTGTCTGTACCACGGACTGTATTATCCTACGAGCTTTACAGTCCCGTATCAACACTTTTATGATTATAAATAATTTTTTCTTTGAACAACGATTAATCAAATGAAAACGTTTTATTTTAATGGCTTGGACTAATGATCAGTTGAAAGCTGTGCAAGACATCAGAGAAGATATATTTATACTCCAGCTTGGGTATTGGCAGGTTAGGCTTGTAGTTCCACTGACCACCGCTAGATAACTCTTGCTACACTTTCAGCTTCAAGTCCTCTGGAGATTTTCCAGAATTCTCAACTATAAGTTAGAAATTGACACAATTACTTTATAAAATGGGTAATAAAAATTAACTACAATTATAATGTATATTTACTGATATTTATATAATATTTATTAAAGGTTATAATTCGAGGTAAAAATTTAATTAAATAAATAAAGATATTATAACAATTTCTTATTCTAATTTCAAATTAAACATTACCTAAATAAGTTTTTTAAATGGTGGAACTAAATTTACTTATTTATCTATAACATACTTTTCAACCACTTACTACTGTTCATTTTAGCAAGCGTCTACGCAGCTTTCATATTAGAGGGGACAAAACTGAATAAAGGAAAATCTGAGGTACATAAATGATTTCAAACTCTATAATATTATATTAAGTATTTGATTGTATTCACAATTTATAAATATTTTATATAAAACACAAAATATACATAGAACAACAATTTTTAAAAATCATTTTTCTTGAATTTTCAGCAAACTTTTTGTATTATACAATGTTATGTTTTATTTTCATTCTTATTATTTGGAGGGGTAGGCAACGACCCCTAGGGGAGAGAGTAACTGAGTGAGTGGGTGAGAGAGAGGGAGTGTGTGTGTGTGTGTGTGTGTGTGTGTGGGAGTGAGAGAGAGATCGAGAGAGTGATGGCTAGGAGGGAGGATAGGGTTACCAGTAATCAAGTACTGAGATAATCGAATTCCGGATATTGCAGATTCTACTTTATATCGATTTTATTGCTAATTATCGATGTGTTGATAATAATCATTATTTGCGATTACTTAGGATTGAATTGCTGAGAGGAATCCTCGCTTTTTCAGAGAATAGTCTGTTATTTTAATCCGTTAGACGAAGTCATCTTTGACTTTCAAAGGAAAATATGGTATTATAAAATAGTCTATATGATTGTTCATTCTTTGCGACATGACATTGTTGCGATTAATTAAAATTAAACCTAAGGCTGTGTAGTTATTAGTTATCGCTTTAAAACCCTTGCTTGATTATAGAATCACTATTTTATTTTTTTTTTTTTAATTTATTTATTTAGACATATAATATTCTGTCACAGGGACAATAATTATATTGATAAATGAACACATTCACACCGTATATACAAAAAAATAAAATAAAATTAATAAAGTAAAAAAAATAACTAAATAATAATAAATAAAAACTATATGCAATAAAAAAATAAAATAACCTAAATATAAGTAAATTAAAAACATAAAAATACAGTCATACCTATATACCTTCAATCAGAATTGAAGAGAATCACTATTGCGGATGTATTCTTCTCTAATATTTTTCTATTGATTTATAGGCTCTGACAAATCGTTTTCATCGGGATGAAGAATCCTACAGAAAATATCAGTTGTTTTATCCTCATTCTAAGTCATTTCTATTGTGTACCTTTGTTTTGAAACTGCGAAAGTTAAGTTAAACAGCTACATGAGTTGAGAGCTTCGAGGAATTTATGATTGTTGGAAGTTGAATATCAATAATAGACCTAATAGAAGGCCTAAAAATGGTACCCATACCAGAGTTAAACCCTAGTTATAAATATCCTCTGTTTGTCGTACAGTTTCTATATATTCTATATATCAAGTTAAACATTACATCGTATTTTTTTTTGTATTTATTATCCGTTAAAAAATAAATAAATATTATAAAAATAGTAAGTTATACAAGTTTTGCCATATCGATTTATTTGGGGTACTTGTAATCAGATTAACTATTGTTTATTTTACTTATCGGTTCTTGACCTCTTCTTTCCGTTGGTGTAAATATGTTTATTTTTAACTTCTAGTGACACATATTACAGTTCAAGTATTTGGGTGCTCTTGTCACATCAAAGAATGATCACCAAGAAGAAATTAAGGCAAGACTAGCTGCTGAAAACAGGTGCTATTACGCTCTTCAAAAAAACATTAAAATTCAAAGGCCTGACCAACAGAGCTAAGGTCAGATAAAACAGTCATTAGGCCAGTTGTATCCTATGGCTGTGGGAGTTGGCTACTTTCCAAAGAAAGTGAAAGAATGTTAAAGGTTTGGAAAAGGAAAGTACTCAGAAGAATATATAGGACATGTCTTCAAGAACGGCAACTGGATAATAAGAAATAATGAGGAGCTGAAAGAAATGGTCCAAGAACCAGAGATTTTTAGAAAGACTCAGTTGAGGTGGTTGGGACATGTAGAGCGGATGCCGACGAATAGAATACCCAAAAAATTACTTGATGGTATGCCCGGAGGAGAAAGAGTTAGAGGACGTCCACGATTAAGATGTTCAGGTGAAATGGAGAGAGTATTGAGAGAGATGGGAATCCAGAGGATGGAGGAGAATCGCACAGGCCCTTGTATTTTTTTTTTGTCTGGATTATTTGTTAATTGATAAATATTACAATCTGCCTCAATTTATAATAGAGTTCTGAGATCACATTCACACCATATTTACAAATAAAAAAAAAACGTATATATATATATAATGAGGTAATTTCAAAATAATATAAAGCCAAATAAGAACAAAATAAAACATCATAGTGAAGGAAGAAAATATAGATAATAGTAATAATAGAATAAAATAGAACCAGGCCCTTGTAGGGCTGTAACGCCATGGAGTAAGTAAGGGACACATATTACAGACAATTACAAAAATTCACAAGTAACACTCTTTTATTTTAGAAATTTTATTGAAACAACTTTTTATTTTTCTACTATATGGCTTCAATTTTATTTTTTTTCTATTTCAAAAAGTTTTATAATACATTGTTAAAAACCAGTGTTAATACCTATTTTATATATAGTTACTGTATAAATAAGGACAATCAGTTGTATTGTTACGTGGTCATATTCATACTACTTGCATGAAGTATAAAGATGGGCAGTCTTGTAATGAAATAAAGCTCACATATTATGTATCAAGTAAAAAATAATTTAACATAATATGTTCCTGGTAACTTATTCTAATGTAAAAATTTTAGGTTTTCAAACTGCCCTAAAATCGTTATTTGTTATTACTCAGACTGTGACATCCAAACGATAATTTTGTTGATTTTAGTTACGATAATTTTCATACGTTCAGGTAATATCGTGATTGAAGTTCATTTTTCAGCCTTATCTGAATTGGCACGCAAACACTGCTATGAAAGTATTAAATTAGATGCAATAATAATATTATCGTTTAACGTTAATTTGTGAAAAAATATAGTTATAATTTTCATTCGGTTAATTTATGTATGTATATATATGTAGATTTTTCTTTGTTTGTTCTTTGTATGTAGGTTGTTCTTTTAGATTGAACAGAAGATCAGTAAAAAACATTAAAAATAAATAATATTTATTTTTAAAAATAAATATTTGACTGATCACTCCAACCAATCTTTTCTTCAATTATTCCGTACAGTACGATCAATCCACAATTTAATTTAGATTATTTGAATCCTGATTCCCTTGAATTAAATTGATCAATAGGATTTTTAAAATAATTAAAAGCCTAAATTGTAATAGCAGTAATTATCATTTCATTAGACTGTTAATTGCATTAACACTACTTCATTCAATCACTACTTCAGTTAATCGTTTATAAACTAAAATAGTAATTAAATTCTTCCGTACTTGAGTAAAATACTTGGTACTCAGTTCTCAGGCTAGCATTTGCCCATCTCTGCTCTTTAGGGAGTTCTAGGTATTTCCTAGTAGAACCGTTTCTCTTGGTTGTCTTTACATCGCGAAATCTATGTATCTACCAGTTTATTTTAATGCATATTTAGGTTACTATATTTATAATCTACGATTGTTGAACAAAGACCTTCAAACAAAAACAAAACCTTCTAAAAGTAGGTTTTACAAATTACATTTATTTGTCATCCTAATCAAAATAATATCCATCTTAAAATTTAAGTAAGAAATAAATGTTTGACGATTGAGTAACTGCAGTAGATGTTTATGGCTTATTACATCATCAGGATTTTGCCTTATTTTCTGTGTGTGATTGTTTCAAAATTTAAACAAATCCAGTGTATCCTACAGTATTGTGTACAGTATTCTAGTACTGTGTTCATATATTAATTGTAAAAAATACTTTTTATGTAAAATGCTGATGACTCTCTACGGGTAAATGCATTAACATAAATAAAATTGGTCTTTATTTATTCAGCTGACGAAAACTGGATTTCATGATAATTTTCAATTGATTACTATAGAAAATAATATAATACTTTGTGATATAATAATAATATATATAATTATAGCTCTTCAGTATGTGCAGGTTTATGCTTAGTAACATATGCAAAGTAAGTGAAGTTCTATTTAACTTTGCATAACGTCCTTTGTCCACTAGAGGAAATTCTCCTCGATTAGAAACAATCACTGAGACATCCGCCCATTAACAGCTACCTACGCCCCAGATTTTCTTCTTTACAAATCATTATACTTCCTTCACAGGGGAGACAGAAATTTTATGATGAGTGATGAACTTTCCTTGTTTTAAAAAATAATTACAATTAGTATAAGCGCACCAGTGATGGATACAGCTAAGGAATGTTTTGCCTTTTGTGGCTTATGCCGTCGTAATTATTATAGTTGTAAACTTCTTCGTTTGACGTTTAGAATCTCTAGGGTCTCCTTTTTCTATTCAGCACTTTAAAATTGAAAAAAATATTCATTCATGCAGATATAATCTCCATTTAAAAAAAAAAAAAAACATCTTTTTTCATTAGTGATAGACACTCCGAAATTCAATTGTTCTAGTAATGGACAGGGGATCGGTACCAGTTATGGACATATCTCAGAAAAATTCTATAATCTTTGTTAACTATAAAGATAGGATAAAATAAATATTCAACTTACTCTAAGCAAAATTGTTAGTAGGAAAATATGAAACACAGATCTGAAGAGTACTTTTGGAAACACTAATGATAGGCATTTTAAAATTTTCTTTTGGGGACTTAGTTCATACAGTTGTCAAAATAGGCCATTGTTCTTCAATCTAGAAAAAACTGGAACCTTTAAATCAACTAGGAAGTTTATTATTTACATTTAAAGTCCAACCTTCACTATTTAAAGTTCACACTAACATGAAAAAAAAAACGTAAAACCTCAAATTTTGAGAGGGGGTTAAGTTTTTTAATTTTTTGATCGATCACAATGGTTGATTATTGAAAAAATAAACCAAAAATATTTAAAAATCTCGAAATCTCCATTAATAGTGCTTTGATTTCGATGAAATTCCCTTCATTTTGTAGGACATTTAAATGCTTTTGAAACATCTTATCACAATGTCACCAAAAAAGCGTATACTTTTTGAGTTATTCAGAATTAAATTTTACCATCCCTCATAACTTTTTTTTCCAGCTTCTTTTCGTTGAAGTATGTTATATAGATAAATTTAAAGGGCGTCAAGAAAATGACTTTACCGAAGTTTCATTGAAATCGGTACGTTCGTTCAGAAGCTATAGTCTATAGCAACGCAGGTTTTTCGTCCGCCATTTTGAAAGTAAAAGGCGGATAGTAATGTCGAAGAAGGAGGATCATCCTCGGGTGACCTCTGATTTTATATCCAAATTTGAAAAAGATCTGTCCAGTAGTTTCGGAGAAAATGCGCGGACGGCGGAAGAAAAATAAAATTTTTATCCGTTTTTCGAATTCTACGCATCCTGAAACTCCCTTTTTTCAAATTTTGAGAGAGGGTTAAGTTTTTGAATTTTTGGTCGATCACAATGATTGATTATTGAAAATAATAAACCAAACTGTATTGATTTTTATAGTAATAATTATCTCTTTAAAATATTGTGATATAGTAAGGTGTTTAACAATCATACGAGTTGTATAGGTTGTTGCTCCGTTTACAACTTGGTCTAGGTGTATCAGTTAGGAAATATTGATGGATGAGCCATCGGCATGCCCCAGTTAGGTTGATGCCTAAGCCTGGCGAACCGTTGTTTGGAAATGGATACTTAAGTGCAATAATGTTTTTATTTCCTAAACTACAATGACTACAGTGAAAAAACTCTTAAATAAATAAATACCCTATTTAAATATAATGAATTATATACTAGGTTTTCTGATTTTTTAGTTTGATAGTTTTGATTTTTTTTTTTTTTTTTATTACCGAAACTTAGATTTTTATGAGCTGCACATTTTTTTTTTTGCATGCATTTTTTAAACATCCTGTATATTATTTCTAAAAGGTGTTTTTTTGTCGGTACGCCATAACTTCATCAATTCTTCATCAAATCCAATGATTGACAACTCATTTTGAAGATATTCTTCTCCTTCACATGCAAAAAAAATATCCACCCGGAATTTTCGGGAAAAAAGTTACGGAGGAAAAGAAACTTTATTTGTGATTAACTCAAAAAGTATGCATTTTTTTTTTCTGAATTGTACCCATGATAATTAGAAAAATTACTAAATTACCTATAAAACAAAAAAAATATTGTAAAAATCGGACAATTATTAATAAAGATACAGTCCATTAGTTTTGGTATACTTAATAATGTCTTCCGATTTAAAGATATGGCATTCAATAATAAAATCGTCTTCTACATTTTTTTTTTCGTGGCTGATATATTAACTTTGTTATTTCTTAATGACATTTGGTTATTCTTACATTTTATTTTTTTTTAACAATTTAGAATATTTCATAATTGGATTATTATTTTGTCTATATTACAGTCAGCGTTTAAAAATTTCTCCTATTATTTCTATTATGTTTAATGTAATATTGTAATCGACCAAGAAAAAAATATTAATTCCTTCCTTACATAATACATAGGAACTACTTATTTCCATATTGTTTTGCTATTTTTTCACTAAACAAAATGTTCTGCGAATTTTTCGCACGGGCCAACTAGTGTTATTTAATATTTTTACGAATCAGTGTATAAAGATACAATCAGTCAATTTTTTATTGCCTATTTGATAATAAATTCATATGATTGCATATTGTAATTATTCCATATAAAAAATAATAATAATTATAGATAATAAATTGCAATGTAGCATTGGAAATGTCGATAAACTGAATCATAACATAATCTGAAAATCAGGATTATCTTGATAATTAAAGAAAAAAAACCAACAAAAATATTCGTTTTTAAGTCAAAATCAATGACATTTCCTTTTAATTCTTATCAGTTATTTTTAATTTGTGTTTTATCCATATTCGAATCCATTAGCGTATTTTTTATTTCTTTATTAGATTTTATTACATTCTTTCAAAACTAATGACATCTGTAATAGTGATACATGTATTCATTCACACCATATGTACAATCAATATATAATAAATTGAATGGAACAACAGTAAAATAATAGTACTAAAAATATATAAATACATATATAAACAAAAAAGAAACTTGAAGTAATCACAATACGAAATTACATACAAGCATAGTTATTACAAACATTCATTAAGATGAATGAATCATTAAGCCTTTCTCTCCAAACGTTGAGAGAAAAGTAGGACTCTAGGAATCCCAGCGCCTCTCTCTCAGGCTCATCACTGGAGTATTAATGACCAGTGGAGGGAGAGAAAATGCGAATTTTTAAAAAATATTTTCATCTATCAAATATTGTGCGTTGTCATTTGTGTATATAACTACATATTGCTGTTTTTATTTGTTACTAATTGGGATTAGTATTACTTTGATATTTTAGTTCTTTTTTATTTTTTTCTATTTCTAAATGACATTTACAACTGTATTAAATAAATACATCTAGTAAGTTTGAACATAATGGATATAATGACATGAAAACACTTGCTGAGTAACTACCCAATGGTAGCATACTAATGATATGTTTACATTAGGAGATCACGGGGCCATCTTCTTTTCAGACGCCTCGGAGGGTTCTTAGTTCTTAAAAATTATTTCATTTTTATAATCATTAGTAAATATATAGTTTTAGTATTATTTTATTGTTTTTCACATTATGTTTTAATTATGAAGAGAAGGATAGTTGGGGTGATCACTCAAAAATAAATAATATTTATTTTAACATTTGCCGACGTTTCGATCCGAAGTTCAGGCCTTCATCAGGGCTGATCGCTATTGATAGGATAGAGATATTGTAGCAAGAGAGTATTGCATAATATAATAGTACTGTATAGTAAGAGGTATTGTATCCCTCTCTTGTTACAATACCTCCATTCTATCAATAGCGATCTCTTCGATCAATAGCGATTAGTCCTGATGAAGGCCTGAACTTCGGGTCGAAACGTCGGCAAATGTTAAAATAAATATTATTATTTATTTTTTCCATTTTTATTTTTGACTGATAACCCCAACTATCCTTCTCTTCATTATTCACTACAGTCAACCATCAACCCTTCCTCTGAATATTTTGAAACTTATTGTAGGCATAATAGTATAAATGAATATTTCAGATTCATTATTGCATATTTGGAGGGGTTTTTTTGTAAATAATTTTATTATTGTTTACATAGGTGCTAAATATTTTACAGTTTTTTTTTTATTGCTTCTTATATGGCGTATTTTCTGAAATGGAGTTTGCACTGCTTAAAACTCCGTGCTCCAGCCATTACATTGATGCTTGGTCTTAAACACGGCAGTTAAGTCGTTTCAGTCGAATTGAGATCTTAGTGGGTGCAACAGCTGCTGACCTGGCATCTTATAAAAAATCTCAGACATCCCTACCCTCCGGAGGGGGGGGGGGAGGGCGGGAGGACGAGAGGATTTACCCACAGGGTGAGGTCGTCAACCCACAAATCCCATACAGTACTCGCCATATGCCTCCCATCTTCTTATTCGTCACTTCATCTTCTTAGAATGAATTCGAAACAAGTTAAAGGTAGAAATTATTTTTTACGAAAAAAATGAAATAAAATGTAGATGTAATTTGATGAGGGCAACGGGAAAGAGACTAGTATCAGTTTAATTAATGATTTACGCATCCTTTCAATTAATGATTGGGGTTACCTTACAATAGTATCATAGTTACTGATCTTAATTACTATTTTATTTACAAAATAAATTACCTACTATGCTCTGATCCCTCCTACATTGGTATGGCAAACCAAAACCTTCGTGTTCAAATAAAAAAAAACAATAATAAAGTAGGAAAGTTCCAAAGACGGCATTTGCGAAACATGCATTCGACTTCAAACATAAGTTTTTCGAGAACAACTTGAGCCTCCATCGAGGAACAAATATTAAAAAAATTGGAAGTATTCATTTTATATCTGTGTCCCGGAGGTAAACTTGAATTATTTATTAATTTATTTAGTAACTAAGAAACAAATTTTAATAGCTTAAAGTTATGTATAATTGGCTCTCTGAACGAACACGAGAATGTGACAGAGTGCACTTTACTTCCGGAGTACACACTCACACATACACGTATATATATACTTTGACTCAAAAATCTTATAGACGACACTAGATTATAAATATTTGTAAAAATATATAATAGATGAAGATTTGTGTCATATATATATATATATATATATATATATATATATAAACCTTCATCTATTATATACTCAGTACATTTTTACCAATATTTATTACAACCCAGTGTCGCCCATAAGATTCTTGAGTCGAGTTTAAGTCTCAAGAACGACGTATAATGCCTTCCTTGAAATGTTATGGAATACAAAAAAAATTTTTTTTAGAGAGGGGTCCCTTAAATTATAGTTCTGTAATTTATGTGGGAATGATTTGTTTTTACTTTTAGCAACGGGATTTTCTGATCTATTTAATAGATTAGATTGAATCATTTACACCAAAAAACTCTTATTTATTAAAAAAGAAAAAAATAGGAGACTGCTAAAAAATCCATGAATAAAAAATATTGAAACTATATTCTATCATGAAACCGAAAGTTTTTAAAGAAAAAAAAAATTAAGTACACTAAGCCTTTAAAGACTACTCTATCTACTCTCTTTTATGGAAGTATAAAATCCTGTGTAGGAACCCGACTGTTTGCGAACGAGCTGTTTACCCAATGGAGAAGAAAAAAGCCTGATATAAAACAGCAATAACAGTGAATCCTACACTCCCCCCTCCAATATAAGACTAATACTCCAACTATATTGCTATGTCTGAATGTAAGATATTGGGTTTATACTTGATCTTGGATCAAATTTGTTAGACCTCATTGCATTTGTTACTATTGTTTATATGTTTACATGAAACTATTGTCTACACTCGAAAAATTCTGAACAATTTTTAAATATATTTATTTTTTATTAATTCACAAAATTATAAAAAAGTAGACTAAAAAAATTGGAAAAATATGGCAAAATTTTATATTTTTTAAAAAAAAAGTCGCAATAAATGTGCGAGTTGTTCAAAAACCTATTATCTGTCTCAGTCTTAATAACTTCACGATTACTATTCATCTTTTTTCTTCTCAACTTAAATAATTCCAAGACTTATTTATTTATTTGTTTTTGTAAATAGAACGATATTAACTACAATAAAATTTAAAATTGAAATTGCGTGTGACTTGTTCCGGGCTACAGGACATTAGAAACAAAGCCAAGACAGAAGATGAAATTTGCCGGGCTGCTAGACGTCGCATGGCCGAAAAAGCTCAAGACTATGAAGGCATAAGATAAAAAAAAAAAAAAAAAAAAAAAATTAAAATTTTAAATACAATTCCGACTAAGCAAACTTGTAGGCAATAATTATTACTTAATATAACGATTTATTTTATTTCATTATGTTAAAGCATGAAAAACAATAACAAGCTTTAATTGAATTGATTTCAGTCTTATGGAATGATTTAATTACGTCGCTGAAATGTTTTATCATAAATATAATTTTATTATGACCATTATATCTTAGTTGTTATTATATTGTTTTAATTATGTTCAGTTTTAGAACTCAATGTTAATGTATTTTTGTTTTCTTTTTCAGGTGAGTGAATTTCTATAGTGTGATCACGTTGAAGTAAATCTTATAAATTTTGTAAGTAAATCCTTCATTATCAAAAAAGAAAAAAAAATGAAATTTAAAATTTTGATTCTGCTTAACATTACAGTTTTACCTCTATTGGACATTTTTCGGCTATCTTGATGTGAATCTTAAATAATTATTTCTCTATTATTTATGTAAGTAGCAAATTAAAAGGAAGAGGAGTGAAAGGTCTGATTTTAAGTGGGACATTGAACATTACGGGTGATGAGTTCATCACTCTTTAGCTAGACTTTTTTTTTTTAATTACTAACTCTGGATGAAATTGATCGTTGTATTTGGATCAAATAATTTGGAGTTAATAATTTGATAAAAAGGGATCTGCATAACGGACTAATAATAAATAGTCCTCTTATAGATCTATATTTACGCAAAAAAAAAAAAAAAAAAAATGTCACTCGTGAGAGGTATATAAAATACTTATTATGTATTTGATGTTTTAAAAATCGCGTCATTCAGCCTTTAGGAGTTCGGCACCTATTGGAAGCACTTATTAAAATATAAATTATTTGCAGTTTTTTCAATTAAAGAAATTCGTGATGTTATCAATACCTAGGTACCAGTGAATAATGTTTTATATATTTTTTAAGATAGGCTTTTAAGTCTAATGAATAAAACATGTTAGTATACTGTAAATAGAAATTCATTCATAATATGTGACGTTTTTTCTAAATTTCAAACACACTTTTGCAGAGAGATTTGGTGTTTTAAATATATTCGTGACGTTCATGAGATTAACTTTTCTTTACTGTTGCATGCCAACCACGAAAATGATCATTTTACCATAATTTTTATGATTATTTTAAACTTGCATCGAAGACAAACTAATGTAATTCATTAGAATTTTTTAAAAGTTTTTTCTGTTGAGAGCTATGAATTTTTGAACGATAGGACATCAAATGTTGTAATGAATCAAATATAGCTAATTATTTATTGCTGGGCTTACAGAAGTAAAGAATGTGGGCTTACATGTAATAGATCGTTTGCGTTTCTTGGTTACAGTTTCTAAATAATTTTTTAGAAATAGTTTTCCCTGCTTTTTTGTTCTGTATGTTTTGAGGTGCGTGGTGAATGAAACGTTGCTCCCTCAGGAGCGAAGTAAATTTCTTGTTATTTTCACACTACGTTCTGAGAATTGAGGAAGAGCCAAAGATAACTACCTCTCCGAGATAACTAATCCTTCAATCCGTAGCTGTTCATTTTATCTTTTTGGGTGCGTTCATCGAATTCTTCAGTAAATGAAAGGCGGCGGTGATTCAACAATCCGGTGAGTGCATTCTCAAGGAGCCATTTCTCGGTACTGTCCGGGAATTCTCTTTCAACTAGCTAGAACCTCATACTGTATCAGGCATTTCCGTCCTGCTTCATTTTATAACTATAAATATATATATATATATATATATATATATATATATATAATTAATAATTATTTAATTTTTAATTTAATTTTTCGCAATATTTTTTATTTTATATTAAAATGTAAAAACAGATATTTTTTTTTAACCCCCCAAAAAGTTTATTTAATTTTAATCACATCTTTAAGTATAATAATAATAAGGCTTAGCGAACCCGAAGGAGTACCACCGAACATGGCCGAAGGAGTACCACTTGTAAATAATTACCGTTTTTTTTTTTTTTATTAAGATTTGCATTTATTTATTTTACAAAAACTAGTAGGTACTTATAAGCCTGTACATGATAGTTGCACAGTGCTTGCCTGGCTTAACCATTCATGTAATCAATGCATTCCTCTGAAGATAATACTGCCTTGCCCAGCCATCTTTCTCTGAATTCTGATAACGCTTGAACACAAACACCTATGTTATGTATATACGTATGCTCCACATATCAATTATTACTCAATATAGGATGACCAACGTTACAGTTGGTCACTGGAGGATTCACGGGGAAGAGGGTAAAACTACTAAGTATGTGTCATGAAAACATATAATAAATTTATCTCTCAAAGCATTATATATACAAATACAATTTTTTTTTTCTTCCAGTAATGGTAACCATTATTTAAAAAAGCCTTTCCCGTATTAAATCTTGGCCCCCCTTAAACCTTCCTGCCTAAATCATAATTTAACTCCTTGCACAGCTGATGATAGAATAATAGAAGGATTATTAACACTTACTAATAAACTACTTTTAAAATCGTTTGAGAATTAATGCTGTTTAAATGTCCATCAATAGTTCAGTCAGATAAGTACAAAAAAGGGGTCTAGCTTACGAAAGGTCTTGTAATTCAAATTTATTTTTTATATTGTTGGGCATGGTATTGAATATAAAAAATTCAAGTTTCCGCTCTTGAATGTTTTGTGGGTTCGCTTCAAAAACCATTGAAATTTCGAACTTTTTTGGTTTGCCCTAAATATCTCCCTTTCATAAATACAATTTTCATAAATACTTACTGACATGAATAATAAATGGTTATATTTAATCTTAAACAGCTTAAAATTATATGATATTTTTTTCTAAATCCATGCATGTTTTTTTGCGAATTTTCGTAACGTTACATTTTGAAATCTCGATGGTTCACTTTCTGTTGGGTTTAGAAAAGTATTTATGTACAAACAACTTTTAGAAAATTTTAAGCTTATATAACCAGATTGAATATAACCATTTTTTATACATCTCGCTGTAAAAAGATGTTTAACATAGATCAAAATATGATCGAAATTTCAATGCTTCACTGCCCCATAACCCAGATTGAAAGTCCAGAAATAAATATAAACACAACTAAGAAAGGCTCAGCAAGACCTTAAAATGTATCTAAGATACAGTACAAGGAATATATTAACCATGTGAAAGAAACAAACCTTTATGAAACTGGGGATAAGAAAAAAAAAGAAAAGAAAAAAAAAAATCTTTGAACTTCCCACGATTGAACAGTTCTGAAACAACATGTAAAATTTATGGACTCCCTGAAAGCAATTCCAAATCCTCTTTTCAATACGCTAAGTCCAGCACTGGCTCCAGTTCGGTGGCAAAGTTCAGTCTTATTTCAATCTTAGATAGTAAGTTAGCTAGTTAGTTAGTTATTAAATCGTTATAAGACACTTATCAACACAAAAATGGGTGAGCCCCATCATCTTTACTGATACATTTAATAATTATTGTTACAACAAAACATAAACACAATTTCAATAAGGTCTTAAAATGTAACACAGTTACAGTAAAAGGCGTTCAACACAAAAAATATATTGTAAAATAAATTGTTCATTTGTATTATATTATTGGGGTTAAAAAAAAAAAAAAAAAAATGCTTTTTGGAGCACTGCATTGAACCCTCAAAGCTTTCAACGTTTCAGGAAACTTGGATTTTTAATATTCACTACATATCTAACAATATAAAAAAGAAATTTGATTAACCCGACATTTTGCAAGGTCAAGGTAACATGTTTAATTTGACTGGGTTATAAATCAAGTTGTATAAAAAGAAATTAAATTAACGAAATAAAACAATAAAATATGGAATATTTTGGTGTAAAGCTATTAAAAATATTAAACGATAATTAATAATAATAAAATTTTGTATATTTCATACGATTTGTTTAAAAAATAAAGATTTCATTGGCAAAAAATGACAACCACAGATGATCAACAGTAGGGTAGGGAGGGGGAGAGGAGTTTTCGGGCTGAAATCTCTCCCAAAATAAATAATATAACCATAATTGGTAATTGGTTGACTGTCGTGGATAATGAAGAGAAGAATAGTTGGGGTGGTCAGTCAAAAAAGGAAGGAAAAAATAAATGATAATATTTATTTTTTACATATGCCGACGTTTCGACCTGAAGTCCAGGCCTTCATCAGGGCTAAGAAAATAACCAGATAACAAGGTATGAGAAACATAAGTAATGATGGAAAAAAAGATAATAATAATAAAAAAAAATTAGAAAAATAAAATAGATAAATATAAAGTAAAATGAAATTGTTAGAATAATGACTAAGAACTAAGAGATAAATAAAAAAAAAAAAAAACCGTTACAAAGTGTGGAATGATGAAGTAGGCATAATAAAAAAGGGTGACAAAAGTGTTACAATGGGAATCTTAGAATAAAATGTAAAACATAAAAAAAAATAATATAACCATGTTTTAAAAAAAGTATTATTGTTCGTCTGATTACTTTTAATTGGACCTCAAGAATCAATTAAACACCATGTCATATAGATAGTTAGTTTCTCACTTTTTCTTCAAAGTTATTATCATAATATATATTTTAAAAAAATCTTTCGGGTTAAAGGCCACCCTCCTCCATAAAATTAAATCGTGGATCCGTACGTGCGGACAACCGAAGGTTTAAGCTGCAAATAATGGTGAGAAAAAAAAAAACTGTAACAAAGGGACGACCCAGGGTGAGGTAAGATTTAAAGAATGGGGAGAGGTTGGCAACCCTAGCGGAAGTGAGATGAGCACTAACTGTTCTGAGGAGGGGGGGGAGAAGGATCGAGGTCGCACTGGCAGTCTGCGGCTGTCTGTCGGTCCGTGTGGTGTCTTGTGTTGTGTGTCTTACTGTAATGGGAATAATTTGCAGGAGATGGCCGTCGTAGAAGGGTAAGTTGTTGTTGTTGTTGTTGTTTTATCGAATGTCGGAGGGAAAGGGGAGGGGGTTGTTGTCTGGTCCCAACCCCCATGGCAGGTTATACAACACGTGCCGTTAACTCCATTGGCGGGTACCGGTGATAGTGTTATCAAAACAGCACGAAATGCTTTCCAACTCTTGAGACTTATAAATATGCTTTAATTTTTAAATTAGATAATTTTATTAACTCGTCTATTATAATTCTTATTAATCGATTGAATCAACATAACTCAACTATAAAATGCTAAAGAAAACCTTAATTTCTTCTTGTTATTTCTTCCTTCACGAAACGTCAAGAAGTGTAATAAATAAAAAATATATACAACTGACACATAGAAGTAATGATTGCCAACTTTATCTGCTAAAATATAACCAATTTAGCAAACTATCCTTTTATTTAAGATATGTTCCGTTTTAAAATTTCATAAACATAATTTCTTTGATAAATATCAAACCGTATTATGAATTAATCCTTATTCAAATTATCATTTAATGCTTTAATAGCGGTCTAGAATAATCTAAAACCGTTCTTAAATCAATGCTCACATTATACCCCTTATATTATATTGACTGAGACATCTCTACTTTTTTAAGACGGTTAGTACAGACCGTTACCGACCGTAACTTAAGGTTTATTAGCAGAATTATTTGCACTTTGTTTGTCGCAAAAAAAAAAGAAAAAAAAAAAGAAGAATCTTACTTAATTCATTCTCTGTATGTTGATTGAATTAAATAAAATGAGTATTTAAAAAAAAAATATTATAACAATAACAGAAATAGTAATTACTACCAATGAACGATTAGTTGTCATAACTTACTAAACAATACTTTTCCTCAGTTGTGGAAATCAGTACAAATTAAAGATTTTTCAATTGGTCGCCTAAAAATATCTGCCACTTATTTTCTTATCTCCGTTCAAGATTTATTTACTTTTTTTAATTTTCTATAAATAAGTTAATTTTACTATCAATCCCTGAAATTACAAAACAAATTAATAATGTGTATTACATACACATTATGTTTCAGTACAATAGTGGAAACGACTAAACTATTAACTTGTTTTTCTCAAAAATAGTAATTTTTGGATTGGTCATTCATTCATTTAAATAGGATTACGAGTAAATAAATTCTAGATGTTAATTAGTTGCTATAGGACTCATCAAGCACTACTGCATAAGTGTCACTCCACTTGGATGAATGGGCCAAGATCAGAAGATCTCGCTCTAATGCGATTCCAAGAATAACCGACTGTTGACATGTTCACAGTTTATGTAATCTCTCTGTATTTGGATCGGAATTTACTAATCCTTTTCCGTTATAATTTGGTCCTAATTCAATCCTAATTAAGCACATCAATGTTTTCGATCCCTGCTCGCTAAGCTTGCTCTTAACGGATTAACCAACCAATGGATCCTTTACTATTTAAGTCGTGTCTTAACTTGACGGTTCGGTCACTTTCGGACACACTCGGTCGTTTTCGGGACGTCAGTTATGGTATTATTATGAGATCTTGTGGATTCACAAGATTGGTGGATCCACTCATCGAAGTGGATTGACCCTTGTACAGCAGCACCGCAAAGGTCACTCCACTTTGCCGAATGGACCAAGATCTCATGATCAACCTATAAATGTGAATCCGAGAACGGCCGAGTGTATCCGAAAGTAGACGAAGGTGACCGAAGTATCTGGTGAGACCCCGACCTCAACTGGAAAGTAATTGTTCAGGCTTTTGTGGCCCATTTGAGCGAGCGTTGCTGCTAGTGGGAGTCGAAATCAACGACGTAATTAATGCTAATTAAGGTTCCAATTTTTGGTGAAAAGAACCAGTTGGAAGTTTGCTAAGTCGTAAATCACGATCTAAATAAGTGGTACTGGTACTGGCACTGATTGGAATAACTACTATCGCAGCGAGTTGGCTTCATCGTAATCCTTTTTGCCAACCTCTGGCAGGTGCTTTGAGATCGCCGTCCAGAAATGACAAATGAACCGACTCAGGTGGGAATCGAACCCATAATGTTCAGAACC
Organism: Nezara viridula; assembly: GCA_928085145.1. Lineage (NCBI taxonomy): Eukaryota > Metazoa > Arthropoda > Insecta > Hemiptera > Pentatomidae > Nezara > Nezara viridula. The sequence goes on from OV725082.1 coordinate 74,382,164, forward strand.
GAGCAATCAGGAACCCACGCCCAAACGGGGTTGACCAACCCATCCTGAAATTTAGAGAGGTCATGGATCGTGGATCTTGTCCCACTCGTGGAACAAAGCTAATAAAGTATTATATAAAAAATATTCAAACTGGAAATTTTCAGGTTTAAAATTTATTTTTCATTAAGTGACTTTACACGGAATGGATGACCCAACTGTTGAGCCCATCAGCATAATTGCAAATGTTTTGGAGGGAAACGGGCTGGTGACTGGGGGAGGAGGTGGGTATACCTATATTATACACGACCCAATTAGCTAGCTTAACTCTATGTCAAAGTTGAACAAAGTTCAGTATTAATTATTATTTAAATTTTAAGGCAACCTATTTTTTTGTATCTTGGTATCTATGCCCATGGTTATAATACTGCAGTGTGAATAAATACTGTTAACTAATATATTGTATAATTTATATCTATGTTATAGAGATAAGATATTAACTCTATGTTCATTAAAGTATATTAATTGAATTTCTACGTCAGTATGGAGGATATTTATTAGATTTTGTGTATATCAGAGAGCTTCATATTTTCTTCAAATATTTCTTCATCTATCATTTGATTTATTCTAAAATGTAAAGACTACTTTTCAATTTATTTATTTTCTCATTTCGGGCATTATTAGGTATATATACAGTGGAAAAACAATAAAAATATTAAGATTTAACTGTGTCAAATAAGTTATTTTTAATTTAATTTTTATTGATACCTTCCCACTTGCTCCTGAGTATTGTTTTATACCAAAGCTTATTTCTTTTGCTCAGATACTGAAATTTGTTGTCATTAGTTAATTGATTTAAATGAATTTTATGAAGATTTTTCATGTATTTTCCATATTAATTACATATGAACCTACCAAATATATATGTAATATTCAATATATATTGTAACGCACTTATGTTTTTAATCGATTCTTTTTCTTACAATTTGTCTGAATACTATTTTTAATTAGATGAAATAGGCATGGTATATTATATAATTTTTTAATCGATACTTTTCTTAGTCTGAAAATTATTTTTATGAAATAGATATGGTATATGATATATATTATAAAGCAAGAATTATATTAATCTTCACTATTTTTATGAAAATAAATGGACAGAAATATATTTCATACTGAGCCACGAGGAGAAAAATACTGATGTTTTATATATAAGCACATAATAAACTACAATGTAGGAAAAAGCTATATACGTTTTCTTTTTCCTTATTGGGAAATACGTCTTTCCGATCGTCTCGTTACTATATTTACACTGACCTTGAACTTGTATTTTTTATTTGACATTCTTGCTCCATTTTTTTTTTAAAGTAAGCTTGTCATTCATATGTTTTTAAAAGGAAAATTCTGTTTCCTCTGCTAACCTGTTTTTTTTTATAAAATACCTTAAGAAGTTTATTATTATATATGTTTATTTCTTTTGTTAAACATTTTTTATTCCTGAAGAACTGACAACATATTTTGATAATATACTGGTAATTGGTGTATACTTTATGTTGTATATACCCTGGCAAATATTTAAACATGCCTAGTTTCAGTATGATGAAATGTGTCAATACATATGTTTATTAATTTGAGATTCGTTCATTGCTTAGTTTGGGATAATATAAATTTATAAAAATAGAAGCACTTAATATTTTTTGTAATTTATATATCACGAATCGATGGGATCTCATCATCGCTAATTACATGACCGGTCCATTTCAACCTTACCAGTTTCATGACTAATTATATAAGGATTTCCGAACAACGCGTATATTTTCTGGTTACTTTTACGTCTCAAAACTTCTGTTAAAAGAAGACGACATCTGTATTTATATAGGTACAGGTACATTTAATATCTTTTTAAAAAATAAAAATTTTCGATTGTTTAATTAGTTCGCTTAGATCACTCTAAACAGATATGAAACAATGAATAGAAGTTCTTTCTTTTTTTTTTAATTTTTGGGACTTCAGCCTCACCATAAGATACGCCTGTGCTTCTTTCTATTGCTGAATATTTTACAAAAAAAAAAATATGAAAAACCAAAACCATCGCCTTTCCCATTATTTTCATACTTAGAGGCAATAGAAAAACGTCGACTTCTTCCAGAAATTGGTCGACTTAAAATATAGAATTAAAGATTTGCAAACAAGAAAATTACGTTTTGATATTTATAGCTAACCAGTGGCAAACCTATTCACACAGAAGAAATATTTTTGAAATCTCAACAACGATGTCTCCTAATGTTAGCCGACCCATGAAATATTTTGAAGAGTGTTGAGAAGGCTCTAAATTGAATTTCTAGTTTGAGTTTCTAAGATGAAAATAATATATACAATTTATACTATTTTTTTTTTCAGATTATTTCTTTTGTCAGTTAAAATCTTTAAATTCTGATGATATTCATATTAAAGCAATTAAGTGCTGTATTTAACTGGATCAAATTCGTGGAGTCATTATAAATAAAAATGAAGACTATATGAGTTATAAAATGGTTTAAAAAAAATACGATGTAAGACTTTCAATTTTGTCTACAAATTTCTCTGTGATACTGACTAAATAAAATAGTCCAGTGATTTTAATATTAAATACATTCATGATTTAAAAATAAAACATACATGGAATTCAATAATACATGGAATATAATATGTAATTATAATTAAGATGAATTCTGGAAAATAAAACTTTCACACAGCAAGGGGCCGAGTAGCTCATTGTGTAAGGCACCGACTGCTTCCGCTTGAGGTTCCGAGTTAGAATCCTGCTGTAACATGTAATGATTTATTCTGTTACATCAGCCATGGATCGATCGATCAGAAGACCCTCCTGTGGCCATACACAACTTCTATAAAGTGGCTACTCTTAATTGAATAAAGATTTAAGGAGGGAAACCCGGCAGATAAAAGTGAACTCGATAAAGCCATCTCCTTGCACAACCATTGATCAAGAAACAGTTAACAGATACACCTTTCTCACAGAGTACTGAAACTAAGACCTTTCATGGGTATGGGCCGAACGGGCTAACGTGTGTGCACAGCACCTCGCGTTGCCTGGCAACCTGATAATGAAAGTTGAAGACGCTTTAAAATAAAATTACGAGTTCGCTTCCCGGTGTCTAGGGGTCTTTTGAATTCCCCACCCTCACCCCCTGGCCCGGGAAAACCCCCGGATGCCTCGAGGTAGGGGGAGGGGGAAAGACCTTTTGTGGGTTGTAATGGTACAGGTTTTTTTTCAGTTAATTTGATTATAAATATCTCCCTTCAATGTCTCGGCTGATTGTTTAATTTCAATCGAAGATTCGATGTGCTCGTGAAGATCGCCTGCATTATGTCTCTGTCGAAGAAATGATTGCCTGTCGATTGTTAACCTTCGAGAAGTGTTCCGTCAGCTGCAAAGAGATTTTATTTTCAAATGTCTTGAAACGAGAAACTTCTTAACGCTCTCCCACGGGAACTTTCCTCGTCCTCTGACCTCTGGGGTCTTGCAGTACTCGGAATTGTTCCTTCTTATTTCTCTTTGAGATATCATTAACTTGTTTTTTATAGGACTAGTATTATTATAATTATCGGTGGCTATGTCACCTATAATTAGCCATAAATTTTTATTCCTGACCCGAATGCTTTTTACGGTAATAAATAACGATAGAATGTCGACAATTTTCTGCTCCAGGGTTCTCACGATAAATATTCTGTTGGGAGATTTGCAGGACCGGTTTGAGGCAGTGGGGTGCAAGAATTGGTCGACTAGGTCGAAATCGTGTCAACAATTACTGATATAAGTCGGTAAACAATGATTGTTTATAACTTTTGAAAATCTGCCATTTTTTGATTAAGATAATGAAAAGTATTAATTCCAATCAGCAGTTGAAGCATTGTTGCTCGCTTATAAAAATTGTCAGTACATAACATTATTAAATATGTAATAATTACCATATAAACTTTAAACATTTTGACTTAACTACTTGGTAATGAGATTTTCCATAAATTAAATAGCGAACTTGGGCTTAAATTTTATTAATTCTGAAATAGCATAAAAAAGTTATTAATTAGTGCTAGCAGATTCATTATGTAACAGTTGAAAAATGAAACTGCTATGAGCCCATCTGTGGGTATCGCTTACTAAATAATTAAAATTAGCAGTTAATCTGTATTATTTAAATTTATATTGTACCCTATTATTCTTCTTGTAAATTCTTGATTCTATTGCAGTTAAATAGCTTTTAGCCGTGGCATATTCTTTTTTGTTACGATTTTTAGAATTCTTTCAGTTGAAAATGGCTTGTGAGTGAAGTCTTGCACATAAATGCGTATAGAGTGATGAAGTTCTATCAGCTTTCAGAACTTACAAATAAATATTTCTTTAACTTAAATATACTTTATTACTTATTGTCAGTAATGAAACTAATTACGAAATAAACACTGATTTCACATCATCCCCTAAATTGGTTGTACCTTAATTCCATTTTAATAATTGCTCCTGCCCTTTTTTTTTACTTATTAATTTTTTTTATTATTGATGGATATGTCCTTAACTGCTGAACTATTATTGACTGCAGGTATTTGACATGTACCAATTTCCTATACCACTTAACTACTTACATTTTAAATTAAATTGAATTTTTCGGAGATTTATGCCCGTTCTATATTATTTTACCTGTATTAAATGCACCGTTCCATATGACCAAAACACTAACACAGATTAGGTTATCTGGCAATTATAATATTAAATCAACGTTTAGTAATGCTTTTTAGTATTTCAAGCCAAAAGAAATTCGCACGCTTTGTAATCGAAATTAATTAGAGGATTCATATTTTTGTTCGGTGCCCGATTTATGCTCCCTTTCTCAACACTTCCTATCTCATTCCATTAATATGACCAGGCCGAATTATTTGGAATTATTCAAAACTAACAATGAAGTCTTCCTCAACAACCTGTTTTATTATATGAGGCAATGTTGCAGATTGAGATCCTTCATTTTCAATGAATAATGCCATTATATATATTTTTCCAAAACTTTGAAGTTTATTTTCTTTTTTCTGCTTGTGGTATTTATTATTCATGCATGAAACATTTTATATGCAATTCGTGTTTTATTGTATCATTTGCTATTTACTATTGAAATGTTTATATATTATATATTGTATACTATGCCTGTATTTATCTTTATTACTAGTGCTATTTGTCATTTTATTGCTTGCTATGTTGTCATGTTGTATTATTTTAATTTTTGTATTACATTGGGTATTATATTATATTTCATTGTTTATATTTAGGCATACAGTCAGATGCTTGGTTGTTACCAGGAGATGTTGTCACTGAATACCAATGAATTTTACCTTGTATATAAGTTGTAATTGTTTTTCATATTAATTTGTTCATTATTATCTTTATAGCCAATTCTATTTGTATGGAGCATTCCCCGAAAATAAATAAAAATATTCATTCATTCATATTTTACCTGCATAATTATTATTAACCTGATATTTTTTTTAAACATCTTTGCCAAATATCCACAATGCCATTTTCGAAAATACATATATATTATCCACTCTTAAAAATATACCATGCATGTATTTTCGTAAACATTATCTTTGCTACGTATTTCCTGCAATAATAAATTAATACGTGTCCTTATGATTATAATTATATTGTTTAAATAAATTCCTTCCCTGATTAAATTTAATTAATATAGTTATGATTTTTTTTCTTTTATATTTATATATATTTCCTGTCCATATCTATGTTATACTAAAACATATTTAACATATAACATATACTATCGCATGTTCCATCTATTCTATCCGTCCACTGATTTGTATCCATATCGTCGCAGTTATATTGATGTCGGACACGACCTAATTGTGTAATAAGTTACCGAAACGATTTCCTGATAGGGCAATATAGAATCGATTTTACTAACAGATATATCGATTGCAATCTTACAAATTACACTCTCCGAGCAATAATTTAGTGAGTAAATTACAGGCATCAATCAAAGCTGAGTTGCTGGCGGTAGATGCTCGATGTGGGTCCATTCGTCAAATTGTTTCATGATTGTCAATTGACTTTTAAAGATTGAATTATAAAATCACAACATTAATAACCCGTTTATCATCTTGGATATAAATGAAGAGTTCTTTAAATACTTGTTAAAATAATTATAGGTTTTGAATATTATATAGTATGATAATTATCTGATGTGACTTCGCACTGGGGTATACTACTAATATCAAAAACAAGCGGTTAATATTTTAGATAATTATTTAATAATTAATAATATGACTAAATAATACAAAATATGTTTTATTTTTTTTACAAAGCAGTTGAAATTCGGGGAACAACTTGTGCAAGTAGCAAATCGTGGCATCCACGGAATTGATATTCTCTGAATCACTTTCCTCACACAGATAAAATTTTTCATTTGAAATTCGGCTTAATTTTGCACCTGAGAGAAAATCATAGGTTTAAAGGAACTGTTCCGTTCTAAACGATGAAAGGCCATAAAAGCCATTGTAAAAAATAAAGACGTTTCACAAAACTATGAAGTTACGGTTTTCAAAAACCGTGATTCAGTGATGAATAATGATAGTAGCGGAGTCAGGATTTCATATGTTCATTTATTTATTTTTATTTTTATTAAGAGAAGAATGATTGGGATGATCAGTAAAAAAAAAAAAGTAAAACTAAATAAGAATTTTTAGTTTTATTTTTGCCGACATTTCGGCCCAAAGTTCAGGCCTTCATCAGGGCAGGTCGAACATAAAGATTCCGCAAGACCAGGACTTTCGATCAACCATTCTTCTCTTTAATTATTCAGTCAACCATCAATCCACAATTGTTTCAGGTGTTGCCTCTTATGACTCATAATACCATAGAAACAAATATGGACTTATAAAAAATAAATTAATTTTGTATTTTTTTGAGGGAGGGGGGATGCTACAATACGAATATCTCTATTTCTCCCTCCTAGAATCCACTATCATTTAGTCATCAAAACATTTGAGGGAGATTGGAAGCGATTTAAATCTTTTATGTGTAATGGAAGCGATGAAGCGTTATTGTAATTGTTTTTAGTGTAACATGTTTTTTTTTTTTAAGGTAATTTCATTTGCAATTTATTGAGATTCGACTTTTTTTTTTTTTTTATTCCCACATATTTTATTTTGAAGAGAAGAATAGTTGAGGTGTTCAGTCAAAAAGGAAGGCAAAAATAAATGATAATATTTATTTTTTACCTTTATTATTATCATTTATTTTTGCCTTCCTTTTTGACTGAACACCCCAACTATTCTTCTCTTCATTATCCACGACAGTCAACCAATTACCAATTATATTTTATTTTGCTGTTCGTTGACTCGGGACTATTTCAGAGAGCGGTCTGAAATAGCCATATGTTTACGGGTGAACGAATCCACTTTTCCTACTATCGTTATCTCTCTGTGCCAACACGAGATAACCTGTTTCGTGGAATCTTTTATTAAATCGTCCAGGATGTGACTTTTACCATCAGTCTCTGTTTTAGGTTTTATTTCACTTTTGTTCTTCTTTTTTTTTATTTATTATTCCAATGTTCAATTGAGTAGAAAAATTGTTAATTGTTTGCATTTCAGGGTTTTTACTCTGCGAGTGGTAACCAGTCGGTACTGCGCTACAAGTATCGCTCCGCTTTTATGGGTGGTACAAGGCCTCTTAGTCACAATATAGATCGATTTTTAAGAACGCCCGAGTAATGACGTTTTCACGGTAGGGATCGCCATCGATAATCGATATTATCGAAATATCGATACATTCCTTCCTGTATTCAATATTTTACCATCTAAGTATCTACTTCGATAATATAGACTATCGATGGCTATCCTCATGTTGGACAGCGCGCGTGGGCACCTCTCACTAAGTAAACTCAATTCACCCAAATTCGTTAGTTAAAACCTTCTCAAATCACGAATTATAAAATAAATCTATCAAGGATGAAAATAAACAAACATTTCGCTGAATCGATCTATGGGTGAATGGAAGGCATAATTGATTGAATAGAAATTTCTAGAAAAAAAGCTGAGGATAACGAAGATGGACAGGACCTAGAAAATTAATTTTGCTAAGGAGAGTACAAGAATTGATATTTCCTTTAATTAATTTAAAGAGGAAAATAATATATTTTTTGATGCACCGATGTGCTAGAGAGTGCCTTTTGTTATGCTTTACAATTATCTCTGCATTTCTCTTTTCCCACAGCCTTAATTTATTACTCGTGGCTATAGAGTAGTTCGTTTTCTGACGATGGCTCCCCAGTGATCACTTTTGCTGGCAGTTCTGATAGCAGTCCTTAAAAATAATCACTTCTTCCTATCATTTTAACTTATTCTCCATCCCAATTCTTTATTGACCATATAAATTTTTGTTTATTTAAATCAATTACATTTAATTTAAGCTAATATAAATTTTATTGTTATCTTTTTTAACGATGTTGCGTTTAAATGTATATAAGTTCTAGCTCTAGGATTCGATTCATCTCTTCGAATATTAATTAAATATCCGCTTCGTTAATCGTCTTTTAATTCTGATATGAGCACGTGAAATCTAGAGGCGGAGTATGACGCTGTTCATTCCATAATAAATTAGAATATTATTAAAAATAATGTTGTTTGAATATACGAATCCATTTTCACAGATTTCATGATATATAGTTGAATGAACTAAGAGAATCACTTTATTATCATAAAAGGGTGCTACCCAATTACATTAAGTTGCTTCAAACACAGCATACTTATTAATCACTACAGGCAATTTAATTACTACAGACTACAGACAACTAATATACAATTATATAGTATTAACAATATGTATAAGCATAGTATATAATATTTTTATATAAATTTATATATATATGTGTGTGTGTATTATTTTTTTATATTTATATTTTGTTTATTTTTTTTTTTTTACTATTTCTTTCATTCATCTATTATCATTCCCTTTCTCTTCCTTCTCTCCCCTTACACATTTTTCTTACTCCTTATATTCTGTCCTCTCTCTTCCTAATCTAATTCATAAAATGCATACAAATACATAAAATACAGTAGACTTTAAATCATGAAATAAAAAAAAATCATGAAACTTACAAGGTGATTCTTAGTAAGTTCTTTATCTAGACTTAATATAATAATTAATATTATTTCTAAACTTACGATTAGTTTCTACTCTTTTAAAGTTGTGTAGTACCTATAAGGATGATGAATACAACTGGTTATTGGTTTTAGATCTTAAACATAAATGAAAGTGGGAAGTTGGCCAAAAGCTAATCGTGGGTTGCCAATTTCTTGTCAATATAATTCTATTTTTTTTCTTCTAGTGGATATACCAATATATTATAGTCTTATATATGTCGAAATATCTAGGAACCTATCTATCATCAGGAAAGAGTAGCACTTCGGGCGAAATTTTTTTTTTTTTCCAAATTCCAAAAACTTTACTAAATTATTATCAAATTATTAAGTAGATTTGAATAATGTTAGCAGTACTTTTCTATAAGATCAATTTACATTGTATTTATTTTATTATGAAATATCCTAAATCCAGATATCTGTAGTTTTCAATTATATTTTTTATCGTTTTTACTTAATTCATTGATTTAAAGTTCTAAAATCCATCATTAGGAATGAATGTGTTAAGATGATCTATTTTATTTTTACTTATTGATTTATTTCTTATTTCGCTTATATATTATTTATGAAGAGAAGGATGGTTGGGGTGATCAGTCAGAAATAAGAAGGGAAAAATAAATAATAATATTATCTGGTTCTTTTCTTAGCCCTGATGAAGGCCTGAACTTAACCTGAAATGTTAAAATAAATATTATTATTTATTTTTGCCTTCTTATTTCTGATTGATCATCCCAACCATCATTCTCTACATCATTCACGACAGTCAACCATCAACACACAATTATATATTATTTATGTTTGTTATTCTATTTTTATATTTACTTGTTCTTAGTTTACTCATTTATTTTTATTTATTCATTTATTTATTTTTTATTTCCCTATTATATAAAAAATAAAAATAAATAAATGAATAAATAAAATAAATGAGTAAACTAAGAACAAGTAAATATAAAATAGAATACAACATAATAATATATAATTGTTATATATTATATATTGGTATATACATGGGTTGTAGTGGTACAGGTTTTTTTTTTTTTTTTTATATGTATAAACTAGCGGATCCAGGATTTAATTTTGGGAGGGCTTCAGTCCGAAACATTTTTTTTTCATAAAAATAACGATAATTACTTTGGAAAAACAGAAAGAAACTAACTACCTATATGAAATGGTGTTTAAGTTATTCCTTAAGTACTTTTAAATGTAATTACATGAACAATAATACTTTAAGAGGTATTTAAAAAAAAAATTCCCATAAAACATGTTAATATTTTTCCATTTTGGAGGAGGCTTCAGCCCGAAAGCTCCCTCTCCCCCCGTAGATCCGCCCGTGTATGTATATATGGTATGAATGAACACATTAGGCTTGTTGCCCTTCAATGTGGCAGATTGTACTATTTACTGTTCAATAAAAAAAAAAAAAAATCTATCATTAATCTGTTATTCTGTTTAATTTTGTCCTCAACTTTCTGTCCATAGCTTGATGTCTCATTATTTTAAAGATTTATTCCTTATAGGTTCCTTGAAGGAATAAATCTTTTTCTTCCTGTTTTTATCCTTATTTACTCTTAGGATTTCTTTACCTCATTTGATTCTGATAAAGCATTCGTTATCTCTTATCTCGATAAAGAATCTTAGCAGCGATTTGTGAGTAGCGATTTAGATAAAACAATAGCAGCTGACTGGGACCGGGAGAAAGCCGAGGTCGCCGACCTTCCCAGTGCTGTCTCAGCATGTTAGTGTTGCCGTGGTTGTCAAATCCATGATGGGATTTAGATTGGCGAATTATCATTAGCGAAAAAAATTGTAGCTTGAACGTTTTCCTTTCCGACTTTCGGTTTGACTCTAGATGGCTATGTTTTGCCATTTAAGGAAATCAATTTATGTATTCTGGAAACTTGTGATAAATGATTGATGTGTTATGGCACTAGCGGATCCAGGATTTAATTTTGGGGGGGGCTTCAGCCCGAAACCTTTTTTTTTCATAAAAATAACGATAATTACTTTGGAAAAACAGAAAGAAACTAACTACCTATATGAAATGGTGTTTAAGTTATTCCTTAAGTACTTTTAAATGTAATTACACGAACAATAATACTTTAAGAGGTATTTTAAAATTTTTTTTCCCATAAAACATGGTTATATTTTTCCATTTTGGGAGGGGCCTTAATCCCGAAAGCCCCCCCCGTAGATCCGCCCGTGTGTTATGGTGCTAAGCAGTTAGCACCAATCTTGATTGAACAACCTCTCTTGCTGTCCTGCTAAATTGGGCTTTTGTTGTTGATTTCAATTTTCAAGGGCTTATTTTCCCCTTATTTAAATACTGTTTGACACTTCGAAGTGTGACAGCCATAAAGTTATACGGATATTTGAAAAAAAAAAAAAAATTTACTTCGAACTTAAGTTTTCCGTAACTATGTAAACAGACTTGTAGACTAGTAGTCTATGATAAGTTAGCCGGTGGGTAGAGGAGGGGAGAGGTGTGCTGTGGCAAAACGTTTTCCCATCAATCCCACACTGTTTTTACTTTAACTTTTTTTTTTTTTTTTTTACGAAATTAGAATTTAGAAGAAAATCGAACAACGAAATACGCGTTCCCGGTGAAGCTTGAGAGGGGAAAGGCTGCACGAGCTCCCTTCCCCTACAGACAAACTTGTCTTAGACTTACTATACCTACTAAGTATTTATACTCTCTTGGTTGTAAGGTTTGCGGGATTTTACACAGAACTGGCCTTAACCATTCGATATCCCCGGGCAATGACATCAAATCCCTCTAAAAAAATTATTTCTTAAGCTGTTATACATTAGGAGGCGGAGATGCCGAGTGGGCTAACGCGTGTGAACAGCAACGCGCGTCGCTCGGCGTGATAACTGAATGATCACTGGAGTTGAACAAGTTCTAAACGTCTTGATTCATAATTATTTTATAATTATGATTTCGCGTCCCGGTGCAGAGAAGAGGGACTTTTAACTCTGGCATTAATCCTCTGCCCTCACCCTCTCACCCAGGAAAAACCTTGTATAAAAAATATACTGTTTTGTATTATGCAATATTTGAATTATATTGCATTCAGTTGTTTCTATTACAGTTTTTATATTGTTGTCTAAAATTAATTATATTAATACTTTTTTTTTAATTTCTTACTACTGGAGAGCGCCCCCTAGTCGATTGCCCCGGTTGCCTCATCCTACGGCAGACACTGTGGTTACAACTATAGTCATTTCATATCATCTTTATCCCAAGTAATAGACGTTTATTTTAAATGTTTTATTTTCATGTCACGATTTCAGGATAGTTTAATAAACATTTGAATTATATTATTTGTCAATTAGATAAAAGCACATGTTTGGTTCTGTAAATTGTTATAGAACATTATTCAATATTAAATATTCGCGCGCTGAGGATCCCTATTAGACTCACACTACAGAGAAGCTTCATGTCGTACAAATAAGGCCATATCTCGTACAAGGACGTAGTGAAATTTTCTGCTTGAGATCCTATTGCGCCAGCGCATGTGTGATATATGGGTCATGGCGAATTAAGACGCGGGTTAGTTGCCTCTCTTATCTGCTAGATATCGTGTCATCCAGATTTGCTGTTTTGTTTTTGTTTTTTGGTTGTTTATTGATTTGAAAAATAACAAAGAAAGAATGAAACAGATCTCAGATTTTTTTTATATCTTAATAGAAATTATGGATCATTTAAAATTTTGTTAATTTATATTTATATATGCGTATACAGGGTGTCCAACTGTTGGAGGTGATTTTCATATGATGTATGCAGATCTATTTCGGACGGAAAAGTCCAATTTTGTCTTTTCTTAATATGGTCACATTTTATCTTTCGTACGAAGCTCATTTGTCAACTTAAATGTTCCTTTTAAATCGTTTTGACAAAACAAACTCTACTTGTATTTGAAGAAAATTTCTCCTAGTTTACTATAATACAATTTTTAATTACCTGCATTAAATATTGTTTGCGTTATCGCTTACTATGAAAGATAAAACGTGACATACATTAAATGAAATTTTTTGTTGAATATTTCGTGTAGAATCACCTCCCAGAGTTTGGCAAATAAGAATATAAAAATTAATATAAATATACCTGGTATATTGTATCATTTACATATTTTTGTTTTTCGTATCGCAAAATAACTGATAATCCTTAGCTACCAATATCTAAAGATCATTAAATACACACTAGTTGGCCCGTGCGAATAATTTGCAGACAATTTTCTTTAGTGAAAGAATTGTGAAAATTTCTAAATAAGTAGATCCTTTGTAAGGGAGGAATTAATTGTTTTTCCTGGGTCGATTACAATATTCCAATTAACATAATAGAACAAAATATTTGTGCAAATTGCTTTGCTAGAGCCTATTTTTAAACGCTGACTGAAAAGGTAACATTAAAAATAAAGCCATAGCCGCTAATGACCCGCTAGGGTAGATGCGGAATGTAACAATAAATAAATAAATAAAAATAAAGCCTCAGTCATGGGATTTTCTAAATTATTAAAAAAAATAAAATGTAAAAACAAAAAAAATACCGTAAAAGAAACATATTTTAGAAATGTCATATATATATCGCTACTGTTAGTGCAAAAGATCTCATTTGAAAATTGAGTTTTTGAAGTGAAAACTTCTTCAGGCGAGTTTTGCATTTTTTGTGGAGAGTGAATTAGATCGATCCGTCAGATTTCGTTCGGCGCTAACGCTCGGCTAAAGTCGGCTAGAATCGACTAATTAAAATATTTTTACACATGGATTAAAATATCTCAGTCACCATAAATCGGGCCTGCATACTGTAAGCAACGAAATTGTTGAGCATTTCATCCTACCTGTAATAAGCTATAATTCAAATTTGTATCTTAACGAGACGCCGTGTTAGGGAATCGAAAGGGAAAAAATATTGCTGAAAACCAAATGATAAGGTTAGTTGAACATATGAATTAAAATATTTCAGACACTAAAATCCGATCTGTATACTATAAACGAGAGAAATGTTCAAAATTTCATCTTTTTTGTAATGAGCTATTTATTATTTATAAATTTCATATCATATTATTAATCTCGCCTTGTTAATGTTTTCACTTATATCGTGTTGTATGAAGCACACGCCATAGTTTTTCTTTTACAGGAGAGCATAAGATCTAATTATTTCTTCATGATTTATTAGTGTAATTTCATATTTTATTTCCCTTGCTATTTTTCTATTTTAGCAGAGTACTTAAAGCAGTAGCGTATTACAAAATGTCACCTTTAGCACAAATAGAATAAGAATGCGAAATTGTTACCTAAGGCATTTTGCACTAACAGTAGCAATTATTATGTTGTTTTATTTTTCCTTTTAAATTTGTGTAACATGTGCAAAGTGTAATTTCTACAGTTTCAGGTTTCTTCTCCTTATAAGCTGCGTGATCCTTTTTTATCAGACTGTAATATCCGTCTAAAACAAGGAGCTCCAATCTTTTATGTAGAAGAATAATGAAGTATTGCGGTAATTTAAACTAAGATTAAATAGGCGTCGATGACCTCGGAGTTTTACGCCTCTAAGCCCTAAACAACAACAGCAACAAATTTTTGGCCCCAGGCCGCATTGCAAGCTCTACCAAGTCCCGCGGGCTATGCCTTGTGGTGAAAAAAATAATCTTATTCTATAAATGATACTTCAACTGTGAAATGAGCTTTAGTTGAGAACAATCCAGTCAATGAATGTTGTAGTAACGTCGTGTCAGAGTAATTTGCTAAATTTCATGTTTTTAAATAGTTTTTAAAACTTTACCATGTAATCAAAGAAACGTTCGCAGGCCAGATTACAGAGGCTGGTGGGTAGTAGGTCGTTGTTTAGCGATCCTTAGTTTTAAACTTCGTAAATGGCTTCATTTTATCGTAATCTACAACTCTTTTATTTATCGTTTATTAAATAAATATAGTAGAAAGGGCTTTTACAATCTGGCCATCGATAAACTTTGTCAAACTAATGAGGTTCTAATAATAACTTATGAATTTCAAGTACTGACCATCCATTTGCGTTTCCCTTGAGTCATAAGATAGTTTGATCTTAAATTTAAAAAAAAAGAAAGAAACATTCGGCCTCAAATAATATTTATAATACATTATATTAGGCTGTTTGGCCCATGCAATCTTGTTATTTGATTTGGAGGTTAGATATCACTCTAAACGGACCCAATATTTATGTAGGCCACCTTTTCCCTCGATTTTATGATTAAATTGTATTAAGATTCAGCTTATAAGCTGATGGGTGCTTTTAGTACTTCATTAAATCGATAAAGCTTATAAATCTTCAGATCGAAAACGCTCCATTACTGAGAACTTTCCTTCACATAAAAGTTGTTAGTTATGATAAAATGAAGCTATTCCCAAAGTTTTGGAATATTCAGTGGGTGAGCACTGATTTCCAGAGTTCAAGGTCCCAGGTTCGATTTCGGCTGATGATTAGTAATTTTTCGTCTGTCCTGGGTCGTCCCTGGGGCCAGAAGACCCTCCTAGGGCAAACCCACCCGCTATAAATTAGGTGATCTTAATTAAATAATTAATTAAGGAGGAATACCTGGCGATTGAGCGTGATATTGGCCCGTCACCTCCCTGTACAACAGTTGCCCTTATGACAGTACTTTTGTACATCCACTGAACCCTTCATGAGTTGTTAGTGATACAGGTTTTCACAAAGTTTTAGGCGAGAGTTAATAATTTGATAGAGAAGGGTCTGTAGGGAAAAGGGACTATTACATCTAATAAAAAAAAAAAAAAACATTCTGCTGATGATTAATAGAATAAAAAATGATGACATTTTAACTCATGTGTAAAAATATTGAGGAAAAAAAAAGGTAACGAATGTTAATTGGACATAACACGTTTGATTTGGGAAAGCGTACAGAAACACAATCCGCTCTTTGTTTTGTTTCCAGTGATCACTTCATTATTCTGACCAATACCTTCAAAAGCCCATTTTAAACACAGTAACGTATAACTTCAAACAGAATTCAATAATCAATATTCCATTCATAATCATTTTTATAACCATTTTATAATCAAATGAATGAATAATGACATTGGATAAAGTTCTCATTATATGTATATATTATTTATTTCCAGATCGGCTTAGTGAGCCATACATAGTTTTATTAGCAATAGATAATAAACAAAAAAAATGGCGGGAGCTCATATTATGACCAAAAACTCAGTATAATTGTTGTGAATCGAACAAATATAATACTGAATAATGAAGAGAAGAATAGTTGGGGTGGTCAGTCAAAAAAGAAGGCAAAAATAAATGATAATATTTATTTTTACATATGCCGACGTTTCGACCTGAAGTTCAGGCCTTCACCAGGGCTAAGAAAATAACCCCTACCTAAACCTAAGAAAAACCTGTGAGTAAGAAAATAAATAAATATTTATTATTTAATAAATAAATATTTACTAACCTAAGATAAACCTAGGAAAATAAATAAATAAATATTATCATTTATTTTTGCCTTCTTTTCTGACTGACCACCCCAACTATTCTTCTCTTCATTATCCACGACATTCACCATTTACCAATTATAATACTGAATAGTTAGAAATACATTTATATAAATATGTTTGTATAGTTTTAATTTTTTTTTTTTTTCTGGCTTTATTATTTCTTAGAGGAATTTTTTCCTTTTATATATATTTTTTTATAGTTTTTAATAATTTAGAAAATCCCATGATTGAGGCTTTATTTTTAATATTAACTTTTCAGCCTGCGTTTAGAAAAAGGCTCAAGCAAAGCAATTTGTACAAATGTTTTGGTCTATTATGTTAAATGTAATATTGTAATCGACCCAGGAAAAGTAATTAATTCCTCCCTTACATAATACATAGGATCTACTTATTACCATATTGTTTTGCTATTCCTTCACCAAGGAAATCGTCTGCGAATTAGGCGCACGAGCAACTAGTTAATTAAGCAGATTGAAAAAAAAAAGGTTGAATGTTATTGAAGGAGTCTATCTACAAGACACGACCGTTTTATGTAAATTGAGGATTCAGGTAAAGATCAGTTAATCAGTTGTAATCTGGTTTTAATGTAGTACTGTGAAACTGAACAGCCTTCGTGGAGAGAATATATTAGTGCTTATCGTGCCTCGATCGGTGTTTCTGACTTCCTTAAAAAATGTACTTCGTAAGGATGGCCCTATTATGAAGTTTAGTCGCAGCACGAAGTTCACCGACCCCTTCAAGTTCGTGTTCCTTATCGGGTTGCTGTTTGGAGCTTGGCAGTGCTTAGCCTGAGTACTACCAAACAAAAAAAAAAAATTGCTGTTCGTGACCGATCTTCCGTTTGGTTATTTGAAAAAGTTTGTCAGGTAATAAATTATTGGTTCCACAATATACAGACCATAAAAAATAAATCGAAAATTATTTTAAGCTCCTTCCATAGTTTGGAAAACAGCGGGAAATACAAAACCAAAAGAACTTATTTAGCTAAATACCGTCTACAGATACGAACAGTGGCATCCACACCTAAATTTAGGAATAATAATGTTTAATTTGTTTTTTTCATTTCTTACATGAGCTCTTTCAAAGTATAATGAAACCTCCGGTAGATCATTCTAACCCTATTAGTCCGAGAGCCCGTGAGAAAAAAATCTATATTATTTGATAAAAACTTTGAAAGCATTGATTGTTTTCAATATTTATAACATTTATATTAATAAAATGATCTTGCTACCTGTAAAAATGGTGGCTGATTTAATGAATATTAGACCAGTAATTCAAGGATCGTAATGAGAAATTCATTGCGAAAAATTTGGGAAAAGCCCATGTTTATAGCCATAAACCCGGTTTTTGTTTTTTCACCCATAACTCTTAAACTTTATTAATAAACTTGAAACTTCTGATAACCGGTTATGAATCTTTCATAACCGTTAACTGATTCAGTACTTTTTCGTCATAGAAAACTTTTAATAACTGACAGCAGTCAAAAAATCCCAATTGATACTGCAATAAATGCAGTAGGCTATTCGTTAGATTATGTTATGAATATCTTTGATAACATCTTTGATGAGGAACATTTTGTTGTGAAGTTTGTTTTTCAAAACTAAAACTTTATTTAGTTGAACAATTTATTTAAATCATTCAACATAATGATCAGAGGAAAATAAAGACATTTTAAATTACATTATAATTATGAATAAAGAAAAAATATTAAGTGTGTGTGAATCGCGAACCATTTTAAGTCGGTATTACATGTTGCTGATACAAAACAAAAATAAAATAAAAAACCGTCCACTATGACTGATTCACTAGCAGATACATTTTTTTTTTTTTTTGTTATGTCATTCTCTATTTTTATTTATTGAGCATTACAACAAACTGTAAGTTGGGCATTAGTTATAGTGAGATATTATAACATTCACACTATATACCCAAAAAAATATAAAATAAATAGTACCAAAATAACAATAAATATTAATCATAAAGCATACACAATAAATAACTTAAAAATAAGGAAATTAAAACAAAGCAAGAAACTCATACATACCTATATACACTATACTATCAGATAATAAAGAAAAAAATCAAAATGTAATTAAATGTATAGAAACTATAAAAATTGTTTGTTTAATTTAACCATTGTATTCATATTTTAATCATTAACTATGCTGCTGATGACCCGCTTGGATGGATGCGGAATGTTATAAAATAAAAAAACAAAAAGGTATTGCGTATATTTGTAATTTCATTATTTAGTTTAATTATGTTTTTTTATAACTTCTACTCTTCACGATTCTATTAAGTGGGCACTTCCATATAGCGGACAAAATTTCCACAATGTAATAGTTCACCCATTATGGTGTCAGTTTTTTTTTACCTATATTTCTTTTACTTATATATTTTTTATGCAGCGTCTTAAGGTTTTTGAAAATAAAATATTGCGTAGAATATTCGGACCGAAGAAGGATGAGTTAACCGGAGATTTCAGATGATTACACAACGCCGAATTGCGTGAACTGTATCCAGGTAATGTAATTGAGGTAATTTCATCGCGGCGAATCAAATGTGCTTGTAAAGTTGTTGAGCTTAGTAACGAGAGAATTCCTAAAAGGTTAATATTTGCTGTGCCGAATGGTAAGCGTCCGAGGGGTAGACCGAAGCGAAGGTGGGAAGATTGCATTAAAGTCGATCTTAAGGGACTGGGTTTGGACGGCGAACGGTGGAGGGAGGTGTGTAATAAGCGATTGATGGTGTCGGCATCTAACCTTCGGGTTCGCTAAGCCTTTTTATTATTATTATTATTATTATATATTTTTTATTTTTGCTCTGAATTTCTGTATTTTATTTAATTTCAACTTCAAGTTACATTTCTTTGGTTTTATTTGTATTGTATTGTATTTGTATATAGTTATTGATTATTATCTAGTTATTATTTTACTTTTGTTAATTTTATGTGTTCTGTATATATGATGTGAATGTGTTCATATCTGACTATAATTATTGTCCACGTGACAGATTATTATATTTCTAAATAAAAAAAAAACGATATTATCAAATAAAATGTATTGTATCTGGGATGAAGGTGTCTCACTCAGCTCTTGTACTCAATATCCTTAAGTTTAGCAAAATGTATTATTTCTCAATAAAAAGATAAATGAACTTTTGAGTAACTTTGTCAATGTTTATTTTTTATGGTTTCATTTCCAAGTTCGCCCAAATGGGGCTTTTATGTTGGAGTTTTTTAACACCATTCTCTGAGGCGATCGATATGTTATATAACCAATACGCACATTCCTCACTTACTGAACCATATCTTATTTCCGTAAACAACTGAGTATATTCATTTTGAAATTTCAATTATTTTTATTTTCATATAAACTTCATTTCAAGTTCTTACTAATCAGGAAAAAATGGAAACTGGAATTTAGGTTTGCAAGCTAAATGCCTCACTTAGATGTATTTTGAACCTTGCTCGTTTGTTCCTAATTTTAACTAACTGTTTCTAGTCAGAGATCGAATGGCTCCTCCTTCCTGTAGGTCTATCACCGACATCGAAGCATAGTCTATTTCTGAATATTTTTTTGTTCCACTCGGATCTTCTTTATCGTTGCGGGTGTTCTCGGAACATGTGCGGCTTATGCAATGCCTGCCTGGGCACAGATTAAATATATTATCTGAAAGGTTAAAAGAAATATTTTTAAATTGTGTTTATATTATTTTAGATTTAAATGTAACTTGCAAAGGGTCTTTACACGTTCAAGTTTCTTGACCAATTTTGTCCTTGACATTTTAGTTAAACACTTAAATTTACAACAAACAAGAGAATTCGCCACAGATTTTATAGAATTTTATACGGTCAAGTTTCTCGATCAAAATCGGGATTGTTGTTAACATCTTTTTCCACAAGGTGTGCCAGGAACGTAAGCCTTGCAATTTTACTTAAGGCATTGTGTTAAACATAATCGCAGACTTTCCATTTTGATTGGGAGAACGAAAGATATATATATATATATATATATATATATATATATATATATATATATATATATATATATATATATATATATATATATAAAGGCAGTTCTCATTATGTGTAAAAATTCAACATTATTATTGCGAATCGAACAAATATAATATTGAATATTTATAAATAAATTTATATATTTGTTGTTTGGAAGTTGCAGAATTTTTTTATGTGCATATGGATTACTTGAAAATATCTGAACAATACAATTAGTTTTATTACAATTCGTATAGATTAAACATGAGAGGAAGGTGGACAGCCTTCATATTTCTATAACTTTTTCACCTAAAATTGAATAATGTTACAAAATCGAAAAATATTTTTGATTTTTTACTTTGCTCTACCTTAAAATAAAAATACAATGTTTTCTCAGTCTAACTAGTTATGTAAAAATGTCTATAGAAATATTCTCTATAAAATATATTTATACTTATACTTATTACATTTTTTTCCCCAACTTTATCGTACAAAATTCATGTGGAAATTGAGGTGTAGACATGACAGATGAATGAATCACAAAATCCTAGGAAATGTTTCTATATAATCATCGCTGAACATAAATGGAAATTTAATTAATAGGAATATTTAGCCTGTGATAAAATAGTAACATATCTACTTATAGGTCTTAACCTTGTCATTTTCTATATTTTATAGCTTGTCGAATTTTCTTAATCGATTTTAGTTTACGTTTTTTATTCATTCATGTATCTTATTTGTTATCAATTTTAATTTTTTTTTTTACAGGAAACTATTGGGATAGGGGGGACAATATTCTCGCCCCTTCCCCCTAGTATGCGCCTATGGTGTTGAATGTCCTTTGTTATTTTTGCTAACAATTGAAGAATGAATTACCATTTGCATTAATTCAACACCATATACGATGTGTTCTGTTTTGATCCTGCTTTCTATTTATTTATTAAGTCCCAATTAGTATTGCCCAAAATCGGTCTTGGTCTTACACTTTGCAAGACCAAGACTGGTAAAATCGATTTTTTGAATTAAAATTAAAGCAAAATAGTTACAAATACTTCACAATTTTAATTACGATGTGTAAAGAATTGCTATAACCAATATACTTTTGCATTTAACTCTTCTAATTTTTCATTCGGGCTTAGTTAGGTTTCTCCTGTCTAAAAAATTACAAAATGTTTCTATAGTAATAAGCTAATATGTAACTACAAGACTGTTGCGAGACTCTTGTGCAAATCATTCATTTTATTTTCATCATTATTGTTATTTTTTGTCCAAAATTCATGTACATGAATGAGCATGAGTTTAGAAAAATCAATGAAAACACAAACGCATTATTATTTAATGTTTCAAAATAAATATTAACATTTAGTTTCTTGATGTGTAAGACTTCTAACCGTTAATTCCTATTAGGGGTTTTCTGTGTCCTCAAGAACCTAAAAATAATTCAGCAATTGGCACTTTACCAATGTATGTCCAGTACAAATGGCCAACTGGATGAGTGAAAAAATAGAATGTCCAAAGATTAATTTTGATTTATATTTAGCGATTTTTCAAGGATTAGCTGCTAATTATACTATTATACACAATTAAACACTGTCGAAAATAAAATAATTAATAAAAACTGGACGCAACTTGAGAAATTTTCGAGCGCACTAAGTCGATGTAAAGCAGACAGTTTCAAAATAAATCGAAGTTATCTAAAGATCTAATTAAAAATTAGAACAAAATCCAATCCGTAGATAACATATGCAGTGTGTCTTTGAAGAAGACAGACTTCCTCTAAACTGAACTTAATTTTAATGTATGAAATTTTGTTGTAGGTCAAGAAGAAATGTATGGTTGTGGTTTAAAAATTATAGTTGAATGTTCCAATTTTTATTATATTTAATAGAGAATATAACGAACGTGTATAATAATATATATATATATATTTTTCTGTTTGCATCACAGGCCATGTAAATCTTATGCCGCCTTAACAAGTCTGCTCCATCTCTGCCTGTCTTAGGCTATTTCTTTCCAATTATCTGCACGCAGCGCTAATGCATTTTTGTTAATTCTATCTATCCATCTGCTTTCTGGATTTCCAAGTGGTTTTTTGCCTTCTATTGAGGCATTCATTGTTACGTGGAGGCTTCCAGATAGATTGCTACGAGCTACATGCCCCGCCCATCTTAACCTTTGTGCCTTCACATCATGGGATATTGATTGACCAGTTTCTGTAAGAAGTTTTCCAGTTTTCTCCATGTGTTAGTATTCTGATGGCAGGTCGCTCCGGTTATCGTGCGGAGAAGTTTTCTGTCAAGTCTTTCAACACTTTTTAGGGTGCTGATAAACCTAACGATTTTATTAAAATTTAAACGGACATGACAAAAGATTAATAAGAGACATGATAACATTCGCTACCTGACATATCCCTGAATATAAGGAGACCAAAAAGGCGTTGGATGAGAGATCTCCTTTCTCAGATGAACTAAATAACTAAAATAAATCAGAGGATGAGGTGCTGCTGAGTACCGAAATCGACAGTGATTTTGAAAAGAAGTTTTTTTACAAATAAAATAAAAGTTCTGTACAACCTTTACTTGAAAAGTTTCAAGGGTTCAAATGTTCTAGTTCCAAAAGAACTGAAAAACTATCGACAGTAAAAGTTCCACTGTTACCGAAACTTTTTAAACATAAAAGTTTTTTTTCCGTTTCAAGTCCTTGGATTAATAAATAAGGAATTACAAGAAAGGAAGCAGTTGGACGTCAGTGATAAGTTCGACATCCAGAGAATTAGATAATCGAAATATCCAGAGATTTAGTCATCTGTCATTCGCAAGCTGGTTGCGCTCCTGAAGAAGTTGCCAATACCATAATGTTCAGAATTCTAACTGGGAAAGACAGCTGCCAATATCAATTTATTGGTACATTATTGGTTCCTTTCTCAAAATTATCCTCTTATTTTCTTCTTACATAACCTAAATACTTACATAATTTAATATCGAGTGCTATAAACCTTTTTACTTATTTATACTAAACCACTTTCAGTCCTCTAGGTTCTTTGGTCAGTTTTAAATTAATTTCATACCATTTACATTTTTTTAAAGCAGAAGAGAATTTTCTTTAGCGCTCCACTACGGATACAAAATATTTATCTATTTTTAAAGGAAAAAAAATCTTTATTTAATGTTAAGTTATTCATTAATAAAGTTTTTATCTACTCTGCCTTATTTTAAATTATAATTTAAATCCTGTCTCTTCTGGGATTATCAGCTTTTTGTGCTGAGTGTGGCCAAACTGAAAATATGAACTAAGGACCTCAAAACTAGAAGAATTTTCTCTAAAGGTATGTCCGCAAACGCTTTGTTTAGAAGATATTCACACCTAAAGATTTTCGTTGTTATGGATTTATTTACGTTATATTAAATAAATAAAACTTATTTATTTGTTTTAAATACTTTATTAATTAGTCCGAGTGAATGACCTTAATTCCTTATGAAGAAGGATAATTCAATCTTGTGAAACAATAACATATATCCAGTGCCGTTCTGCCACTGCTGTTGTTGAAGAAAGATACCGAGCCTGTCTTAATGATCAAGGAAAATACTTTGAAAAACATTTAATGTATACGTTTAATTAATTAAGTAGTTGGAACAAATAAATAATTTTTATTTACTTAATAAAATGAAAATAATTCATAACAATGGAAATCCTTAGGTGCAAATATCTCCTAAACAAAGCGTTTGCAGAAATACCTTCACAGGAATTTTTTTCTTGATTTGAGATCCTTAGTTCATATTTTCAGTTTGGCCACTTACTCTGAAACACCCTGTATATTAGTTAGAATTGCCCACTATATCAATTGATAAATATTCTATGCCTGTAGCTACCCAATGTGGAAAGATGCCATTTAATCGCATGTTTTTAATTTTAAATAAATATATATATATATATATATATATATATATATATATATATATATATATATATATATATGTGTGTATATATATATATATATATATATGTGTATATATATATATATATATATTAACTTTATTAACTTTTATATTAGTTGTAAATCCTATAAATTTTACAACTCTGCCTCTTTAAGCTTCCAGCTGGGACGGCTAATCGGGAAGGTTTTTCTTCCTTTACAATGAGTCAGAGGACCAATGGGCAACTAGCCAGTCTTAAATAGTTCGTGCTATTCCCGTGTTAAGACGTACTTCCTTGTAGTTAGCAAGTTAAGCATGTGCGAGTTTCTTTTTATTTTTTATTTTTTTTTTACAAATTGCTCCAGTTTGTATTTATATTCATTGTTTTATTTTATTCCTAGAGAGTGTTTGATAATTAATGGCAATAATTTATTAAATATTAACTCATCCAAGTGTGAATCGAATCCACAACGTTCAGACACAGGCCCTCCGTCATCACGGCCTCTTTGGTTTAATCTGAGGCAGGTAACTATTGTGGTTAGTTGAAAGAACTGACCTGAAGATTGGCACCTCTCGATGGATTCTTGCACTGTTCTGTTTAAATCAAATGTACACCTAACTATATTTTAATAATATATTAATTGTAGGTTGATGGTTGACTGTAGTGAATAATTGAAGAGAAGGATGGTTGTGGTGATCAATCAAAATAAATAGTAAAAATAAATAATTGTATATATTTTTACATTCGCCGACGTTTCGCGCCGAAGTGCAGGCATTCATCAGGACTTAAAAAATAACCAGATAACGATAGGTATAAGAAACTATAAAAGCTGTAGATAGAAAAACTTTAAGTAAAATGAAGTAGATAAAGAGTGAACATTAAAGTAAAATAAAGAAGGTAGAATAATAACAGTAACAGAGAACTAACAAATAAATAATAATGCCGGTAACAAAGCACGGACCAATGGAAATAAACATAATCAAAATAAGAAATACACTTTATTCTAAGATTACCATTTGTCATATCTCATGCTACCTTATTTTGATTATGTTTATTTCCATTGGTCCGTGCTTTGTTATCGTTATTATTATTTATTTCTTAGTTATCTGTTATTGTTATTATTCTACTTACTTTATTTAACTTTAATGCTCACTCTGTCTACTTCATTTGCTTTAAGTTTTTCTACTTGCATTTTTTAGTCTATACCTTTCACATTTTTTAATTTTAATTCTTTATTATTCAATATTTATAGTTTCTTATACCTATTGTTATCTGGTTCTTTTCTTAGCCCTGATAAAGGCCTTAACTTCAGCCCAAACGTTGGCGGATGTGAAAATAAATACAATTATTTATTTTTACTATTTTATTTTAACTGATCATCCTTCTCTTCAATTTATTAATAATATCATAATTTTCAAACCTTGTTAGTAGTCATTATGAGTAGATTGACATAATGATAAACATTAGAAATAATATCGCAAATAATAAAATCATCAATAAAATTTAAAATGTGAGTTCGGCGTGATTCTACGAAATTCTTTGATTTTTCTGGTAAATTGAGCGAACCATAAAACAATCGATGCCAAAGAGTATTTAATATTATTTAAAAAAAATAAATTAAATAATATCAAACTGGTCCAGTAATTAAAATAAAGAAAGTTAAAACTAGGTTTAAATGAATCATATCGTCTTGTATAATATGAAATACACCCAATTTCAAAAATTTGTATTATTAATTTTAGTGATGTTTCTATTGGGAAAATGTATACCTTTGTTCACAGTTATATATTTCAACTCTGCAGTCACCTACCCTGGAATCAACTTACTCACTGTCTGTACATATATTATTAATTTCCCAACTAGAAATGTCACTAAAAAGCCTTTATTAAAAAAAAATTGTAGTTGGAGTTAGTTATGTCATTTTGTCAACTGAAAGATTCATATATTAATTCATATATCTTGTACTCATTTATGGAAGATCATACAAGACTCCGAGAAATCACTATGTTCCCTACATATAGTTAGTATTATTTTGAGGTATTATTACTAATTATTATGTTTTGTTTTTTCGTTTATTATTTCGTGGTTGTTTTAGTTCAATTAAATTATTACTAATTTCATTGATTTGTTTTACTTGGTAAGATGGAGGCATTAGCGGGTCCAGGAGTTGATTTTGGAGGATTTCAGCTGAAAGCCCTCTTCTTCACATGGTCTCCACATTTTCTTCTTTTCATGTTTTTCTATCTTTCTGATGTTTATTATTTTTTTTCTCCAATAAACTATCAAACGTTAGAGTTCAACAATTAGTGCAATATAGTTCAAATGAAATTATTTGTACCCAAATGAGGTAATATTTGATTTTCATTCGGGTGATGTTCCCAATTGTGAGATAAGCATGGACTTCTCATTGCTTTCTAACCCTATATTTCTTCGTGTATTTGAATGACGAATCAATTAATGTTCAGATTATTCAAATTAAACATTATTATTATTATTATTATTTTAACGTCAGCAGTAGAAGTAAAGTTTTCTCCATTCGAAACATTAATAACGAAAGTTATTCGAGTTTTTAGATCTATATTTCATCACTTAAAATGGCGGTTATATTTGTTTAGGTACAATCTCGTTTCTCTGGAAAATGTTTGAAGGAAGATAAGTCTTCTCAGTATTAATTTATATCTTTCTGTTCCTATAAATAATGAATTCCAGGAATGAGTATTTTAATTTTCTTTTTTATTTATACTACGCATTTATTTCTCAGTTTTTTATGTATAAGTGTGAATTAATGATATTAATAATATTATATGACATAGTCCTTGGTAAAGATAATTTTTTGTCAAATTATTAATATCCACCTAAAACTTCGTAAATAGTGTGTATATTTATTTACTGCAGTAGTACTTTTCAATGGCACTCAATGTTCTTATATATGGTTTCTTCAAGGAATATATAATCCCTTATGTTTTCATTTTTTTTATTTTACTTCCGACGACGTTTCGAGCTGGTTAGCTCATTATGAAGTAATCTACAAATAAAAATCAAGCAAAGATAAGTCTCTGGTCGCTCCTTATCTAGTTAAGGAGAACTTACAACATTTACACAAGTGAGAACTTACCAAAAACATTTTTGTATCTACTGTAATGTATTTCAATATATAATTTCATGAACAAATATCTGTAATACACCAAATGTCACAGATCTTATATTTCTCGTCATCATATTCTTTAAATGTTTGCGCATTAATTGATGTATGTCCCTAGAGTATGTATGTACAGTAAATATTAAAAAGTAGACGGAGGAGGTAGGTACCTTACGGGTTTAGCATACAGTTTAAATAAAACAATAATATTCATTATTCATGCTTACATACTTATATTTTTATTGCAGGAATATGCATCAATTAATGCGCAAACATTTAAAGTATATGATGACCTATATAAGATATGTGACATTAGATGTACTACAAATAGTTGTTCATGAAATTATGTATTGAAATACATTATAGTAGATAAAAAATGTTTTGGTAAGTTCTCACTTGTTGAATGACTAAATAATGAGCGACCAGAGTTGTAAATTATCATTGTTTAATTGTTATTTGTAGATGAACGGATAATGAGCTAATAAGCTCGAAATGTCGTTGGATGTAAATAGCTTCCCTTCTCATCGTAACCTACAAATATTTTATTCACGAAAATTCTCGGAATAGGGACGTTTTCAATTTGAAGATCGACATTCTCTATTTAATTATGTACTAAAAAGCTCATGAATACACATTTAAGTTCCACTCGAATCGTAAGATAATATAATTACAAAGTCGAAAAAAAGAAAAAAGGTGGTTATAAAAATATTAGTCCGTTTGGCGTGACCTACACCCCCCAAAATGTCAAAATAACGAGGTTATTTAGGCCAAGCGGCCCAATATTTTTGAAAGCCGCCTTTTTTTTTTTTTTGTGAGTGGAAAGCAAATGGGTATTCATGATTTCTTAGTACCTGATTAAATAGACAAAGTTTCTAAAATAAAATACTTGTAGGTTACGATGAGATGGAAATATTCACTAACATCAAAACGGATGTTAATAATTTGATAAAAAAAAGTCTGTACCATTGACAACACGTTCCAAAAACCTGTGATCCCAGAACTAAAATTATTCATAACAATAAAAAGAAGACTTTTTTTTTTTAAGCAATATATTTTTTTTCTTATATTAACCATATTTTCTGTTCAATTTTTATTCTGAATAACTGTGAGACCAAGATTGAAATCTCAAAACTGATGTCTGTAATAAAATGTTACCTACTGGCCTTTGCAGCTTGGACTTCATTTTGTCTTATGATTTATATATATTTTGTCGTTTTCGCATCATATTTAAAATGTCTAGTGGACTGCTGATTTTAATATTTGTAAGCTAAATGGCCACAGGCTTTGAAGTTGTTTCTGGCCCACCCAACTCCACCATAACAATTTCGCAGTCATGCGATTCTTGACTTGAGATCATTCCTCTCATGGCATTTGCGTGTTAGTATTTCCGTGCTCGTGGCACGTGAGCTCATGAAGTTATCATTAGATTGGATGGGGAATTCCTTTCACTGATAAATAACAGCTCCTCTTGATAATAGGTTGTTTGTTATGGATCATTTGTTTACTTATATATATAGTCAAAATTGTATAATAATAATAACAATAATATACAAGATGTCCAGTAAGTTGAGGGAAATAATTATAAGAGTGATACCTGACATTAAGAGTTACAAAAAAGGTTTATGTAAACATTGGACCAATTTACGACAGAAAAATTTGAAATTTAAGTTTTGTGTTGTTTTTTTTAAAGCGACCAGACAAAATGCGAGAGTTATAGACCAATATACCTATCCTCTGTAGTATATAAATTATATACAATAATATTGGAACAGAGGCTTACGATATTGGTGGAGCATGATCTGGAAGAGAAGGAGCCCTGCTTTAGACTGGTGCAAACCCAGTATCATATTTTTTTCATTAAAAACTGTTGTTGAGGAAGAGGGAAATTTTAGCATTCCTGGACTTGAAGGCTGCATTTGATTCGATTCCTCGCCATGAGCTCGGGAATGCTCTACTGGAAAAACGGATGTCAGCCAATCAAATCGGTTTATCAGGATCCCAAGAGCATAGTGCCGCTTAACAGATCTGAATTGGAGCCATTTAGGTTCTTTGAAGGCGTCAAGCAAGCTGATAGTCTAAGTCCACTACTGTCCATCATATAGTTGGAGTGTTCGGTCAAAAAATGTAAAAATAAATATATTATATTCACTGGTTTTTTATTTTTCCTCTGACCAGCCCTGATGAAGGCCTGAACTTTGGACCGAAACGTCGTAAGATAACTGAACTTTGATCGTAAGATAATTTGATCACAAATTCGGGAAATGAGGTGGTCTTCAAAAATATTGAGTCGTTTGGCGTGATCTACACCCCCAAATTTTTAAAATTTATATTGGACAAACGTCCCCAATATTTTTGTAGGCCGCCTTATTTATCGATTTTATGATCAAACTAGAAAGCAAATGGGTATTCACGAGTTTTTAGTACCTAATTAAATAGACAAAGTTTGCCTGCCTCCAGATTGAAAATGCTTTAATTCCAAGAGTTTTCGTATATAAAATAGTTTTAGGTAACGATGAGATGAAGGTATTTACGTAGTTTCAGGCGGATGTTAATAATTTGATAAAAAGTAGTCTGTACCAAGGACTATTATGTATAGTTTACAGTGAAGCTTGTTAATTACTTTAATTACAACAAAAAACATGACTTACTTAAAAAAACATAAAACGTTTCCAATTTTTCTTTCGTCGGACCGATGTTTATATAAACTTTTTTTTTTGTTACTCTTAAGGTCTGCTATCACTCCTACCAATATTTCTCTGCTTACCGAACACCTTGTATAAACATATTATAAAATAAACAGTAGCAAAATAAGGACCAGATGATAATAAAAAAATACATACAATAAATAAAAATAAAATAATTAAGATCAGTAAATTTTCAAAAGTTTCAACTTGGTAAGCACATAGGGGTTGTTCATTCTAACTGTTAAGTATGGTAGCACATTAAGCATTATCATAAGTTGTGTGCAAATAGTTTTAGAGTAGTTTAAGTTTTATTTTTTTCTACTGCTACCGTTTAGTACTTGGTATCGAGGTTTACTATACCCAAATTGTATAGGAGGGGATGGGTCAGTACAAGTACCTGAAAAGGGTCTGGTAGGTATTTACTGGTGAATCCATTCCCAACTGGCCACTTGTCCACTCAACCTCTAAGTGTAGTTATGTTCATGTAAACTTTTACATTTTTTAAATATTTATTTTTGTGCGTGCGAACACTTCGAACGAAAATGATGGATAAGATGAAGTTTTATGCCATGTTAGGCCTCACGAAGAGGAGAACGTTCAATCTGAACGAGAACAAGATCGCTGTTCTTCGGAGTCTGAGGTGTGCCAATCCAAACCCCGGCAGGGAATATTACAAAAGGTAATTTTTTGTTAAATAATTAGAAAAGCGCAATCAACCATCACATTGTCAATCAATTTGTTTGTCATATCAAACATACTTGTGACAGTAAATTATATTTTATATTGTCATCAGAGGCTAAATTCAGATGAGTTCTACTAAGGAATCTTTGTTGCTATAACCATGGTCATATTGAATTAATTTTAAGTCGAAAAATGATTCATTTGCGTCTGTGTATTTTAATCATTTCCCAAGATTTCT
Organism: Nezara viridula; assembly: GCA_928085145.1. Taxonomy (NCBI): domain Eukaryota; kingdom Metazoa; phylum Arthropoda; class Insecta; order Hemiptera; family Pentatomidae; genus Nezara; species Nezara viridula. Next base: position 74,413,483 of record OV725082.1, read on the forward strand.
TCGCATTATGTCTGATATCAGTATTAGCTAAAATTGGAATATGGAAATATTCTCTTCTGTATAAATCTTTAATTAATCTTGCTAATTTATATTTATTTTATATGCGTATCTCCTTTAATGTCTAATGTTCGATCCTTGAACAAACCATTTCTTTAATCGCTGTGTTGTTATATCTTTTTCTATGTTAATAAATCAAATGTATAGGGTAAAGACCATTTCATTGTTACGCACTGGACATAAAATCTTATCGGTGCTCGGTATTTGAGATAGGAATGCAACTAAATACTCAGGGGTAGCCAGATCTGCAAGTCTGTTGCTGTTTATTTTATCATTGTTAAGAATTGTGAGTAAAAAAGTGTATATATTTTAATATATTATTTTTAAACTAGCGCAAACAAGAGCTTTCTTCTCCTTTTCAAAGGCATCAAAATCATCAACACCCTGAAATTAAGGTTGCAGAATGCTATGATAAAGCCAGTTCTATTTTATAGCCATAAAATCTGGAAACTAATTAGCACCCTAAAAAAAAAGTGCTGAAATATTTGAGAGAAAAATTCTCCGCACGATTACCAAAGCGATCTGGGATAAGAGTAATAACTCATGGAGAAGAAATAAAGAACTGCTTACAGAAACTGATCATTCAATATACTATGATATGAAAGCACGGAGGTTAAGATGGGCGGGGCATGTAGATGTAGCTTGTAGTAATCCATCTGGAAGCCTCTACGCAACGATGAATGCCTGAATAGGAGAAAAGGACCACGTGGAAGGCCAAAAAGTAGATGAGTAGATAAAGTCAACCAAGACACAATAGAGCTGCATGCAGATAAATGAAAGAAATAGCCCAAGGCAGGCAGATATAAAAAAAATTATAAATATTATTTGTGCTGATTGTGTTGGCCCCTGCGAAAAATTCGCAGAAAATTTTATTTAGTGAAGAAATAGCAAAACATTATGGAAATAAGTAGTTCCTATGTATTATTTAAGGAAGAAATTAATATTTTTTTCTTATACATAATAGACCAAAATATTTGTACAAATTGCTTTGCTAGGACCTATTTTTAAACGCTGACTGGAAAGATAATCAAAGTAACAAAGACAAAATAATGCTGAATTCTTTGACAAAATTAAGTAACGTTCAATATTGTGTTAAATTAGTAACTAAATTTAATCTCTTTTTTTTTTTTTTCTATAATTGCCTGTTCTAGAAATAAGCATTCTATGAGAAAAAAATCATGAAATGAAAGCTGTAGTAACCTTGTGTTAATAATATTTATCAAATGTAATATATATTTTTTAAACAATTTTATAAATTTATTATATATTTGTTTAAAATCTCATTTTTTTTTTTACATCTAGAGAAGGTTGAAAATTAAATAATGTCAGGTTATATGGAATTATAAAAGTTAAAATTGTTTTCGTCTATAAAAATTTTGGAAATAACTGCGGGATTAAGAGTTATTTTTACCTAAATAACTAGGCGAACTAAAACATTGAAGCTTAGATTCGAAGTACCTATGAGTGAGGCGGAATCAGCCGCTGTTACGAAAGAGGCCGAGGCAGCCCAAGCTGCGGCTCGTATGGACTGCTACGACAATGCTCCGTGCGCAGGCAACGAAAGAGGAGCATGGGAACTGGTAACAGGAAGAAAACGAAACATTACTGAAAACAGGAAGTAGTGGTAACTACTAGCAATAGTTTCCAGGTTCTATCTAGTACTAATGACCAATGTCAAACTTCTTCTGCTAATCCACCATCTAATAATACTAAGAATCCACCCCCAATCTACATCACCGGTGTCGAAAACTACGCGGCTCTTGTGTCGTATTTACAATCCAATTCAGGACCAGATTCCTTTTTGCTAAAAACAACTTCTAAGGGAGTAACTATTTACCCCCAGACCCCAAACAATTACAGGCAAATAGTTAACTGCTTGAAAAACAGCGGAGCCGAATTTCATACTTATCAGCTTCCTGAGGATAGAAATCCTCGCGTGGTGATTAAAGACCTTCATCACAATACACCAATTGAAGAGATTAAAAAAGATCTTGAAATATACGGATACAAAATCGTAGGTATTACCAACGCCATCTCACGTTTTAAACGGCCACTACCTATGTTTTTTGTAGATGTAAGTAAGGAAACTTTCAATGAGAAAATATTCGATATTACTAAATTATTTTATACAAAGGTTACAATTGAAGAACTTAGAAGGAAGAAACATATACCGCAATGCGTCAGATGCCAACAATACGGTCACACACGATCGTATTGCAACCACGCACCACGGTGCGTCAGATGTGGACTAGGACATGACAGTTCCACTTGTAGCAAAACTAGAGAAACTCCAGCTAAATGCGCTAATTGTCTAGGCGAACATCCGGCCAATTATCGGGGGTGTCAAACCTTAGAGATCTAAGGCACAGAGGACCAAGAGGAATCATGCTCACCAGAGGGAATCACCTCCATCTGCAAATCTTCATAATTTCCCGGATCTTCCACAACCTTCGCAAAGCCCATATCAAGAGCAGAAGCGAAAGCAGAAGCATCATCAACAGCCCCAACAGCAACCTCCAGTGCAACAGCAGAAGCCAATACAGAAGCAAACGCAACCGCAAGCTCAGGAACTGCCTCCATCATCAGTACCTCCAAACATTCAACCTTCAGCAACCATGAGGGGAAAAAGTACCCAGCTACCTTCAGCTGAAAACTGCATGTCTCCACAACTATTCCAGTTATTGAATGGTCTGAATACTCTCATTCAGCCCCTTTTTAGTCTCCTCCAACAGCTCTCACAGATAACACAAGGCATGTGTCTTCCTAATGGCCATTAATCAGCTAACTGTAGGCTCCCTGTCCATCCTTCTGTGGAATGCAAACGGACTAACGCAACATAGGACAGAATTGGACTTATATTTACACGAAAAACGCATTGACATCGCAATGATAACAGAAACACACTTTACACCACGAACTAAATTTCATATTTCTGGTTACAATACCTACAGAACAGACCATCCGGACAACACAGCTCATGGTGGTACAGCAATACTAATAAAGACATCATTATCACATAATCCCTTATACTTACCTACTACACCTGACATTCAAACCACAGGCTTAACACTACACACCAAACATCACACAATAACAATAGCTTCAGTATATTGTCCTCCGAGGTACGTATTAACACCTTCGATGTTTTGCAACTATTTTCGAAGCCTTGGGCGTTGCTTTATAGTAGGCGGTGACTTTAACGCAAAGCACCAATTTTGGGGGTCACGGCTGTGCACACCAAGAGGAAGAATCTGAGGGCTATCCACGAGCTTTCATTAGACACTATATCACCTGATACACCGACATATTGGCCGACTTCACAACGTAAATCCCCAGACCTACTAGACTTTTTTATAACCAAAGGACTGCGCACCATACCTTACACCATAAATACGAGCTCTGATCTTTGCTCTGACCATTCCCTTATACATTTGGTTATCCTTGATGAGCCCATCAATCTTCCACGAACACCTAAGCTCCTTAATGGTAAAATGGATTGGGATGCTTACAGGGAAATTCTGGATTCAGAACTTTCAATCCCTGGCTCCATTAAAACAGCAGATGAACTAGAAGAGGCAGTGGACAAATTTACAAAAAGTGTCCAAAAAGCAGCTTGGTCTTCATCGCTACCAAGGTCATCAAGAGCAGAACACTTGCCAAGATATCCTCAATATATAAGGGACTTGATCACGGCAAAGAGGAGAGCACGTAAGGTATGGCAGACTAACAGACTTCCCTCAGATAGACGGACATTTAACAGACTAAATAACGAACTTAAACGACTAATACAAAAATTCAACAGAACGAATTATGATGCTTATTTGAGCAGCATATCAACTGACGATGGAAGTTTGTGGAAGCATACCAAAAATTTGTTAAAACATCGAGAGGTGTCAGTACCCCTGCGAAATGAAGACGGTTCATGGGCTTTGTCGGATAGAGAAAAATCCGAACTATTTGCAGACCATCTTTCATCAGTATTTACACCATTTACCGACTTCACGAACACAGAATATGAAACCTTAGTATTTGATACTCTAGACATACCATTACAGATGACACCTCCCCTCTTCCTTTCACACCTTCACAAGTCGCACAACAAATCAGACATCTCCCAAAAAGAAAAGCTCCAGGATATGACTTAATAACTACCGAGGGTCTCTAGCAAATGCCTAGGAAAGCTCTAGTGTTCCTTACGACAATATACAACTGTATTCTGAGGACAACTAACTTCCCATTACAATGGAAATACTCACATATCAAGATGATACACAAAAGGGACAAAGACATTTTCAATCCCTCATCCTACCGACCTATCAGTCTCCTTCCGATATGCTCCAAAGTTTTCGAAAAATTAACATACAAAAGACTGGTTGACATACTGACAGACCAACAAATAATACCTGACCATCGATTCGGTTTTCGTACATTTCATTCAACTACACACCAATTACACAGAGTTACTGACTACATTGCAGGAGCGCTAGAGCAAAAACAATATGCTACCGGCGTATTTCTGGATGTTGCCCAGGCATTTGATAAAGTCTGGCACCAGGGACTTTCTTGAAACTCAAAACTATACTGCCTAATACATATTACCTCATTATCCAATCTTTCCTTTTCGACAGATTCTTCTCTGTCCGACAGAGTTTAGAAATTTCCTCAATTCGACCAGTATCAGCAGGGGTACCTCAAGGATCAATATTGGCACCTTTACTCTACATTGTCTATACTCATGACATGCCTACCAACTCTGAAACATTGACTGCTACTTACGCTGACGATACAACAATTTTAACAAAACACCATGACCCCAGACTAGCCTCATTAAATTTACAAAATCATTTCCTAAATTTACAAGATTGGTATTCACTCTGGAAAATTAGATTAAATCATAACAAATCACAACACATAACATTTACGCTTCGACGAGAAACATGCCCACCAGTTTATATCAGCAACAATCCAATTCCTCAGACGGACAGTATACTCTACCTCGGACTAATATTTGACAGAAGGATGACCTGGGGCCCACACGTCAAAATGAAAAGAAAGAGTTTGAACAAGCGACTGAAAATACTGTACTCACTGTTTTCTAAATCAAAATTGAAAATTAGACAAAAACTAAATACATGCACTTACCTGCTCAAACCCATTTGGACATACGCTTCACAGATTTACGGTTCAGCAAAAAAGACTCACTTACAAAAACTACAATCCTTTCAATCTAAAATTTTAAGACTAATAACTGCAGCTCCCTGGTACGTCAACAATAAGACTTTACATACCGACCTAAGACAACCAACCATTGACCAGCACATACGTACTCTTTACTCCCGATTTCATCTAAAACTACACGCACATCACAATGGACTTATCAAAGACATGGCCACGGCTGAAATGCTCATCAGGAGGCGACTGAAAAGGAGCTGGATGAGAGATCTCCTTTCCTGATTTTAGGATGTAAACAGGCCAGGGAAGAGGTGCTGCTGGGCTCCATTCTTCGTCATGCCTATCATGTAATTTTCAATTTAAACAGCAAATCTGCTAATTGTCACTACCATGACAGGTGCGGATGAAGATGTAAAGACAAAAAAAAAAAATAAAAAATAAATTTATTATTATTACTATTTAAATTTCTAATCCCAAATTATTCACTATTTCAATCTTTACATTCTTCTTACTCCTTTACTTGACTCTAATATTCCCTAACCTCTATAGCATAGAGTCTATACTATAACCCATCCCTGTTTGAACTTTAGGAGTTGAGCTCTGGGTCCCTCAAAACAATCAAGCTCCTCTCAATTCCAATCCAAAATCCTCAATCACCTACATAACTTTGTCACTAATGACTATCCGTAATGTTTCCTAGTAGTAAAGTTTCCTACCCTTCCATAATAAACTTCAAATCCATCTAAACACACCAGTTTCTAACCTTGCATACTCTTCGATTCTTCAATATATACCTTCGCGTCTGAAAATAAGATGGCCTGGAGACCTAAGAGGTAATATGTAGATACTATTATTGGAATGTTATGGATGAATAGTATCTCTATAAAGTCTGTCCAGCTCATTATAACAATTCACATTCACTTGTATTTTTAGTTAATATAATTGTTCGTGATTGGTGTTTCGATAAATATATATATATATATATATATATATATATATATATATATATATATATATATATATATATATACATATATTTTTTTAATATTAGTCTTGATTCTTCCTGATATCCGATAAAATATCAAGCTTTATCATATTGTTGGATATTCCTAAAGATAAAATGTCACTAACCATTCCTGATGGGCAGGTTGCTGATAAAAGGATTTTCCAATTTAAACATCTGAAATTTTTTTATCTTTTAGGTAATTAATCGATATGGTCTAGTTCCTTTATTTATGTCTTTTTTTATTAATACGTATGCGATAAATTCTCATTCAAGATTCGAGTTCTTTCAACTTCTGAAGATGCTTGACAGTAAAAAAAAAATAAAAAAAAAAATACTTTGTCACCTAAACGGTAAAAAATGTTTCTTCCTTAATGTTGATATTCCTTGAGGAAAGAACGTACGATTGTTCTCCTGGTTAAAATAAATCTGTATTACACCGCAAAAATGTTATTATTACGACTTTTCAACCTTAGAACAAATCCTTTTTTTATGCTTTTCATTAGTTTATTGTTATTAATGTCTATAATTTCTACAAAACGTGGAATTGATAGTTAGTAGATTTTATTGATGAAATGATTTGGCAAACATGTATATAAGTTTTTATTCCAGTTAAGAATGGACCGTTAATAAGAAATCCTGATTTTATTATTAATAAAAATAATTTTCTCAGAATTAGTGTTATTTTTATTTCCATATTAATTTTTTTAAATTTATTAAACTTTTAATTTAATTTATTTAAGTTTTTTTTGTTTTTTTTTTGCTTTTGATACTATTTTTTCTGTTGTTCTATTATTTTTTAATTTATATTCATTTCGTCTTTTAGTTTTATTTTCTTATTTTTTTAGCTTTTACATTTTAATTTATAATTGTAATTTTTATTTTCCACTTCTAATGGTCTCACAATCTCAAAAAATCTTTTTTTACATATATTCTCTAACCATCCAATATCCTCGATGTGATCTATTCTTGGTTATACAATCCTTATTGCACTTTGTTCGCTCAGACAGCATCGCCCTTTGATCGGCGGACCTTTGTACTGTTTGCGCCATAAACACTCGAATGTCTTCGAGATAGTAATCCTCCCCGGAGTCAGAGTCCAAACTCGAGAGGTCTGCCTTCTATATATTATATATAGACTGTAAGGTTTCCTTGTTCATGTAGTACAACTGATGAATAAAAATAATAGATTAACATAAAAAAATAAAAATAAGGTACAAAAATTAAATTAATAATTAATAATGAAACTTACATGATTCACTCGTCATCCTAATTCAAAATCCTTCTTGAGTAATATCGCACTTGTCCCGAAGGCTTATGTAAATATGTTTATTGGCGTTATGATAATGACGAGCTTTTTCCATTCTGCTTTAGTGGCCTTTATCGGCTTCCACCTTCTTTTAATTCCAGTAACGTGGCTGAAAGAGGAACATTAGCATTTCTTCTTGTAACTGGAACCTCTCTCTACTGGTCTACTCTACTCTTGGCTCAGTCCTCTACTTGTGGGTGCTAAACTTAGTTTGGGTTTCCCAAGACTGCGTAGATATTGTACACCAATCTGAACGAGTTTAAGACAATTTATTTTATTTCAGTGCAATTTTAATTTTCTTTATTCTATTTAATACCCATTTTACTATTATTTCATTTTTTTTTTCGTATAAATTATTAAATAATATTGTAACAAGTTGGCCCGTGCGAAAAATTCGCAGAAAATTTTATTTAGTGAAGAAACAGCAAAAATCCAAAATCCTTCGTAAAGTCCTCAACTCTCCTTACTTTGTCACAAATAAAAACATCCTTAATACCTTAATGTTCCATATGTTTCCGATTTGGCCCAATCCTGATACCTATCCTTCCATAACTAACTCCAGAACCATCCGAACGTTTTAACCTCGTTTCAAACCCTGCTTCTTCCTCGATCACTCCGAGGCGTCTGAAAAGAAGATGGCCTGTTGATCTACTTACGTAAATATATTATTAGAGTGCTACCAATAAAAAAAAAAATTGTGGAATGGACTTTTCATAAATAGTTATGAAATAATTATTGGAAGAAGGTGAAAATAAGATAAGGATGTAAGTAGACATTTTTTTCATTAAATTCATTTTTGGGAAATTTCATAGATTGTTGGTGTATGTCCTGTTACATCTTTTTTATAGATATTTAATGTATTGTAATATTTTATATAAAAAGTTCGACTAGAAAATGGACAAAGCCTGAAACGTAATAAATAAAATGAATTGAAGCATTGAGAGGAGGTGAAAGGGTTTCATAAGTTACTTCCTTGAAATTAATAATTTCATTAATTAATTAAAAATACCCTTAGAAAATTTGACGATTTAATTAATAAACTCGCTCTTTTCTAATTTTTCAACTTGCTGAGATAAATTAAAAACTAGCTGTCCCTTCAATAATGAAATGGATGCTCTTGCCTGCCAGTCAACTCATCTTCAAAACCAGTACCTTACCTGCCATTAACTTTCCTGACTGCTTCCTCAATTCCCGCCCGGTTGGAGGTCACCACACTTGTTTATCCTGTCTTATTTATTGACCGTTCCAAACCTTGGAGCCTTGTTTAGATGGACCGATTCTATTTACGTTGCCGTAACAGTTAAGCGTGGCGTAATAAACTTCGTAAACATTACGGTTTGATACGTGCTGTCCTTGAGATCTCAGTTCGCGCGTATTAAATTCATTCGAGGTCGTTCTAGGTGCACCAAGCTTTGATATCTGCGCTGTATTTAAACTATTGGTTCTTCTCGTCTATACTTCACTCTAATAATGTGTAATTTTTGTAATTAAAAATGTTACAAGGAATATAGATGTATATTCCTATACAGATGTATATCTTTTTATAAATATTCATAAGAACGTCACATAAACGAAAATAGCATAATTAAATACCTTTTAGTCTAATGAATTAAAGGATTACTGTTATCTTTATAATTGGATATTTTCCTGCTCTCTCATTTTCTTGTTTCAAATAAATATATTAAAGTATTTTCAACATGTGTATAAAATAATTTTAAATAAATAAAAATATTTTATATATTTTTACACCAATTATTAATAATATTTTCCATGCTCTGACTTATCTACTTACGTCTCTTTCCTATGTATGAAATTTATACTAAGGGAAAGGATTGCGATGGTGGAAAAGTTCGAATCCTACTTTTCATCAGAATACCATTTTTAGAAGTCCTTTGAGGATACTTAGCAATTTTTGTTTTCATTATATGTTTATTATTAAAAAATATTACTATCTGTCTCAATTAAGGACATTTAGAATAGTATTCAGTGAGCACATTCATACTATATGTACAATAATTAAAAATAAATTAAACAGCAAAGTAATATAACTAAAACTAAATATATATTCGATGTATTATAGGAAGTATAAACTAAATATATTATTAGATGAACTAATTTGATAAGTTGACTGAGAGGCGCTGGGATCTCCTCGGGTCCTCCCTTTCCTTCCATAAGTGGGTGGAATTGCTTGGCTCGGAGTTTTCCTTGAATGAATGAATTTTGTAAATATTGTGTAAAAGTATGTTTGTTTAGAAGTTGTTTTTTGTTTATATACATTTAGTTTTAGGTGTATTATTTTGATGTTTAATTTATTTTTAATTATTGTACATAGAGTCTGAATATGCTCACTGAACACTATTCTAAATGACCTTAATTGAGACTGATAGTAATATTTCTTGATAATAAACATACAATAAAAAAAATAACAACTTGAATACAAACCTTTTAAACTTTTACACAATATTTACAAAATTCATTCATTCAGGGAAACTCCGAGTCAAGCCATTCTACCCAATGAAAGGAGAGGCAGGAATCAAGGAGATCCCAGCGCCTCTCAGTCAGCTTAAAAAATTAGTTTCTCTAATAATACCATTACCAGAATCAAGATAAAAAATGGATAGAACGAAGTTGTGATATACCTGAAACTAAAACGTTTGTCCGTTTAACTAAATGTATAATTTCTGTTTATTTTTTTTTTAAATTTTCAGTAGTGTTGATGTCCTCTCATGCTCGGATCGAAACATCCGTAAATTGAATAAAACAAATCTAGACTGTAAATCCCATTTACTTTTATATTTTTATATTACTATTATAATATTACTTTTATACATTTATAAAAAAAAGGAGTTCATGTTAAGAATATTTCGTAAAATACCAATGTTTATTTTTAGAATATCATTTCCCGGGCGAGTGTTTCGACACCTTTGTCTTCGTAAATTATTTATCTCGATATAGCCAACCTGTTTTAAAAGTTATTCAATTACTTTCTGTTAGCAAAGTATTATGGTAATTGAATATTAGATTGATTTGTCATGTTCAGAAGCTTTGATATTTTTATTTCCTTCAACTATTTAATTCTAGCAATTGTAGCCCAAAATCTATCTTGGTATTGCACTTTGCAAGACCAAGACCATGACCGTCTGACTGGTAATAAAAAATCGTTTTTGTGAATAAAAATTAAGGCTTAATAGTCCGTGGTGCAGACCCCTTTTTATCGAATCATTAACATCCTCCTGAAACTTCGTAAATAGTTTCATCTCATCGTAACCTACAACTATTTTATTTACGAAAACTCTTGAAATTGGAGCGTTTTCAATCTGGAGACTGACAAACTTTGTCTATTTAATTATGTAATAAAAACTGGTAAATAACCATTTCCTTTCTACTTGTAACATAATTTGATCACAAAATCGATAAAAAAAGGTGGCCTACAAAAATATTGGACCGTTTGTGCAATATAAATTTTGATAATTTGGGGGTGCAGGTCACGCCAAACGGCTCAATATTTTTGAATGCCACTTTTTTTTATCGATTTTGTGCTCAAATTACGTTACGATTCAGGTGGAAAACAAAGGGGTATTTACGAGTTTTTAGTACCTAATTTAAATAGACAAAGTTTGCCCTCCTCGAGATTGAAAACGTCCCAATCCTTAGAGTTTTCTTAAATAAAATAGTTGTAGGTTACGTTGAGATGAAGCTATTTACGAAGTTTCTGACGGATGTTAATAATTCCTTAAAAAGAAGTCTGTACCACGGGCTATAAATAGTTACTAATACTTGACAATTTACTTTTGCATTTAACTCTTCCAAGTTTTCATTCTGGCTTAGTTAGGTTTCCCATGTCTAAAAAATTATAGTAATAGGCTAATGGGTAATTGCAAGATTGTTGCGAGACTCTTGCATTTGGACCACACTATTTAATACATTTCTGATCACATTAAGCGCTTTAAGAAATGTGCAAATCAAATTAATTATTGGTCTCTTGTTACCTATGTATTTTCTGATCAATAATTATAATTATTATATTCCTGAGATAAAAAAAAAATCCCGCCCTGTTAAGTTGACCTTATTTCACAACTTAATAACTTTGCATAGACAGTTGACATTAGAAACAAAAATATTCTCTTACTAATGTTTTTTTTTTAATAGAAATTCTAATAATTCTACTTAGGGTCCACCGATCCTTGGAAGTATATCTTACACCGCCGATCTGCGGGAGGCGACATGCGGAGGTGCATTGGCTAAGATTAGCTCGGGGTTCCAGCAGCCAACCAAGCTGGCACACTAACAGCAACCTCTTCTGTAGACTATTAATATCCCTCCCTGGCACCCTCTATTTTAGTTTATTATAGTTTTAAAGGATACTTCGCGTGTCTTTGATCTGTCGGTCCTCTCCAATGTAACGTCTTGAGAAAATAACAACACCGAAAATATACAATGCATGGGAAGTGGGATCCATTGCCTCCCAACGCTTTGGTTCATCAGGTATTAAAAATGGATCATGACGAAAGTAACTCAAAAATAGAAGGCGGGTTACCCATTAGTAATTCCAGACCGTTTTAGTTTTTTCTGTAGATGGAATTTTCGATGGAGGCATATAAAGTTAGTTACTCATAGCGTTTAAGTAGCTGGAATTTAAATTTATTCATGAATGAGCTCTTGATAATGCCTCTTCATTTCATCCTCACTCAGCTAATAACATCTAAGAGACTTGGGTGTGCCATAGTAAAGAGTTCCTGCTGAAATTGGTAATTATCATAATTCATTATAGAAAGAGAGCCAGAAACTTAATTTAAATTATTATACAGGGTGTTTCAGGGTTAAGTGGCCAATTCGCAAAAGTGAACTAAGGACCTCAAAACAAGAAAACAAAAATCCTCTGATGGCATGTCCGGAAACGCTTTGTTTAGAAGATATTCACACTTAAAGATTTTCTTTATTATGAATTATTTACGTTATATGAAATAAATAAAAAATATTTATTTGTTCTAACTACTTTATTAATTAAATGTAAACATTAACATTCATATTAAATGTTATTTAATGTGATTTCCTTGAGCATTAAGGCAGGCTCGCCATCTTTCTTCAACAACAAGCAACTGGTTCTGCACTGCCAATCCATTGATGGAGGTAATTAACATTTAGCCATTGTCGTGGACCTGCCTTCACTTTGAACAACATTTAATATCAATTTAATGTTTACCTTTAATTAATAAATTAGTTGAACCAAATAAATAAATTGTATTTACATAATATAACGTAAATAGTTAATAACAATGAAATTCTTTAGGTGTGAATATTTCCTAAACAAAGCGTTTGCGGATATACCTTCAGAGGAAATTTTTTTTCATGTTTTGAGGTCCTTAATTCATATTTTAAGTTTGGTCACTTAACCCTGAAACACCCTGTACCTAAATAAATGGTGTCTTCAAGGAATATACAAGCCCTTTTACATTATTTTTTTTATTCTATTTCCAACGACGATTCGAGCTCATTAGCTCATTACCTAATCATCTACAGATAACAATTAAACAAACATAATTTACAACTATTATCTCCCATTATCAAGTCATATAAAAAGTGAGGACTTACCAAGAAACATTTTTTTATCTACTAAAATGTATTTTAATATTATAATTCCATTGAACAACTATTATTAGTACATCAAATACCAAAGATAATCATATTCCTCGTCCCAATATTCCTTAAATGTTTGCGCATTTATTGATTCCTTCTGTATGCGATTATTTCAGAAGTTTTACGAGTTCTATTATTGATAACTATTTTGTTTTATTTCAACTGTATGTTCACCCCGTACGGTACTATCTCATTCGTCTTCTTTTTAATATTGACTGTAGGGCTGTATGTCCCAGTAGGAATTAACTAAATGATTGAATGGGATATAGTTCTGTTGATGTTTATTATTTATTATTATTATCTAATTAAAAATTTATTTATCTCGTATAATTTATGGACATGGTGTTGGCATATATTTTTAACATCAGATTTAAAATTGATTGCGTTAGAAATATAAATTGATTATAAGGTTTTTGTAATTTTATTGTTTTGTGCCATGTTTAAAATTTTTATATTGTTTTTATCAAATGTATGTTTATTTAATATGCTGTTATTGGATAAAACTGTGGATTTTATGTTGGATTTTTACGTTAGTTTTGTGTTGTTTTATTCTGTTTCTTAAATTTTGCGATGTTTCACCAATATAATGTTTGGGACATTGTATACAAGAAATTTTATGTATCATGTCTTTTTTATGTATTGCATTGATTCTATCTTTCACATTGTATATGTGTCTTTCCGCTTTGTTATCGTCGTATAGTCCGAATTTGAGTTCGTAATGGAATTAAAATTAAAAAAGTAATCCTCTAAATTTGTCTGAGTTCTATAATTTTATTTAAGAAAAATGTTTTAATAAATATTACAAATACACTTATTTGTATTTTGAAAACATGCAATCGTTTAACTGAAAGATATGAAGCTTGCAAATCTTTAATAAGAAAGTAAATACTATACTGAACTATCAAATTATTGTGTTACTCCGCTATTGTGTTATAAGTTTAAAATTAAGTTGATTCAGGAAAAAAACTGATTTTCAAATTGTGTTGAATATGTATCTTTTTTTCTACAACTCTAAAAAAAAAAATATTCAATAATATCTAAAACACTGACCTATCTTTTTGACATTTTTGCAGATTATAGAGGTTCCCATTTTTCGTTAGCTATTCCCGGTAAAAAAAATAAGGATTCTAGTTTGTGTTAATGATTGAGCTTTGGGAAAATTAGAATGATCCGATTGGCAGTTGAGAATTAGATTACATAGTATGAACTGTTTATTAATAATGACTAGTTTATAAATAAATAAAATATTAATGAGTTCATAAATAATTAAATAGATTATTAATAAGTTTATAAATAATTAAATAAATAGTTCCTCTTAGAGGTCATTCTCGACCGCTAGTCAGATCGTCTCCTTGATTCTTGGTAATATTTTCTGTAAAATTTAAAACTTTCTTAACGTGAAGCGTAAAAAAAAAAAATCAAAAATTATAGCACAGGTTGAACACGTTGTGCATTGTGGTTTGATACCTCCTAAACATTCATTTTTCTTCGATCAGATTGTAAATGTAATTTTTTAAATGTTTTTTTCCCGAACCTCCAATTTGAATTATATCATAGGAAATTATTTAGGAGTTTTAGCTTTTTTTTTCAAACGGGGTTTCATTTTAAAACTATTTTGAGGTTGGCTTTTCTGGCAGCCTTTAATTGTTAGTATTTTAAAAAGCGTTGGAGCACGTCTTCGTAAATTTAATGATAAACAATGGGTATTAAAATAAGACAATACTATATAAAAATTATTGGAAATATACCTAATAGATAATAATATAGCAAATTACTTAATTTGATATTAATTTTTTATTTAATTTTATTTCTTCATTTTTTTTTTGTTTCAGGTGAGTTGAACACACGCTAATTTATCACTTCCATATCTTTCAACAATTAAGGTAATACTTTACTATGAATATGTAATAAAATTTATAAAGTAATACTCCGTGGTACAGACCTCCTTTTTGTCGAATTATTAATATCCGCCGGACACGTCGTAAATGGCTTCATCTTATCGTAACCTACAAATATTTTATTTACTAAAATTCTTGGAATTGGGGCAATTCCAGTTTATCCAATATCCATTTGCTTTCCACTTGGATCGTAAGATATTTTTATCACAAAATTGAAAAAAAAAAAAAAAGAAGAAGTGTCCTTTAAAAGTATTGGGCCGTTTGTGCTATATAACCTCGTTATTTTGAGAATTTGGGGGTGTAGGTCACGCCAAACGGATCAATATTTTTTTAAGGGCAACTTTTTCTCGATTTTATGCTCAAATTACGTACGATTCGTGTGGAAAACAAGTGGGTATTTACGAGTTTTTAGTACCTATTTTTTTTTTTTACTTTTTGTTTATTTATTGAGTATTAAAACAATCGGTCTCTTGGACATTAGTTATAGTGATAGTGATAGTGGTAGGATAACATTCACACTATATGTACAAAAAATATAAAATAAATAGAAGCAAAATAATAATCAAAAGTGTATACAATTAATAATAAAATAAAATAATCTAAAAATAAGAAAATTAAAACTAAGAAAAAACACATGCATCATTAGTACTTCATTAAATTAAGTTTGGTGTCTTCCAGATTGAAAACGCCATAATTCTGAGAATTTTTTTTAATAATATATTTTTAGGTTACGATGAGATGGAGATATTCACAAAGTTTCAGGCGGATGTTTATAATTTGATAAAAAGGGGTATGTAACACGGACTATAAGGATACATTATAAATATAGGCGATATATCAATAAGTAGGGATGTATCAGATAAAGAAATAAACGATATGATTCATTCATCATGTGACATTTATAATAATCTTATGCGAAATGACCGGAAACTCTTCCTCAG